>CM075985.1:23941191-24058477 GCA_038087875.1 Malacoraja senta | reverse complement strand
GGGAGAGGGGGGGAGGGATGGGGGAGGGAGGGGAGGAGGGAGATGGGTTAGGGGAGTGAGGGGGAAGATTTTGGATGGAGGGGGGAGAGCGGTGGTGGGATAGAGGGGAAATAGTGGGGAGGGAGAGTGGAAGGGGAGAGGTAGGGACAGTCCATCTGTTCCCATTCCCTATCACCCCCAATCATCTTTCTCTATTCCCACACACGTGACGACGCCCTTCGACACGGGCTGCGGGGGTGTGGGGCAGGGGCTGGGGCTGGGGCTGCTGCAAAGGCACATGTAAATGAATCCATTCCGATTGGACATCTGTGAGCATTGGGCATTGCGACATCACACAACGGAACCTTCACTAACATTCTATGGCTGAGAGCTGTTTGTTTAACATTTTGGGGGGGGGGGTGGAGAAGTATTTTATTTTAAAAAGTGTACATAAAACACCGAAAACGAAATTTAATCAGGAGTGGCTATTCGTAAAGAAAAATGAAATCTCTTTTGAAATGGAAACAAATATCGGCGTTTCTGCGTGCGGTGTGGGCGTAGTGCGGTATCAAAGGGGCTGGGTGGCACAAGTCAAGCAGGCGGGCTCTGCGTTAGACAGTCTCGCTGTCACTGTTCTGGATATGGTCAAACAGGTTTGATTACATGAATAGTTATTTCTGGAATTAAGCACCCTTACGTTGATCCCAAGCTTATCCAGACTATTAAATACATCTCATCACAACCGCCGGTGAAAAAGCACAGAAGTGTTTTGGTAATTTGGAAAAAGAGTGAAAAAATGCTCTAATTGTAATTTAATGACTGCATTAATCTTATATCTTGGGTTCATTAGGATAAAATTTTGATTTTCTATTCCTTTCTCCAACATGCATCCATTTTCCTCTTAAACAGCTACTAAATGCCACTATTATTCTGATACCTCATTCAATAACCTAAAACATTTTTGTATAAAATGTATCTTGGCAACAACATAAACACCAAATTATGCTTTCTCATAATTAACTTATTAACAGAGAAAGGAGTATTGTCCATTTATCTTTTCAAACCCCCTTCTATTTCAAATGCATCAGATTGCCTCTTTCTACTCCTGGTTTATTGATAGGAGACTGGCTTTCCCTAATCTCATGTAAAGAAGTTCATCCGATTTCCTTAAAAAAGGCACTACAAGATACACCATTTAAAAGTAAATTCTGAAATCCTCTCTGGTGCATTGAGTGGACAATGGATTATTTGCAATTTCAAGGCAGATATCAACAGGGTGTCAAGGTGAGTAAATAGAATCAAAGGATACATCCTAAAACACCCAAGATCTAATTGAATTCAAGTGAATGCGTTTCACAGGTTTACTTTGATCCTTGTGTAACTGCAGCCCTATCATTTGTTTTGGTTTGATATTCTCTCTACTTTTACTTCCTTGTCAATAACAAGAATCTGCTGGCTTGCTCACTATCCCATTATGATCTCCATGTCCCCACGTGTCTACAAATTTCACTCTTGGATGTCCACAGACTACAAAGATGGAGGAATCAAAAAGTTTAAAGAAATATCCTTTCATCTCTGCCCTAAAAAGCTAATTCCTTCCAGAGTTTGCCTTCCCACTTCTTGGCGTTCCCATTTGAGAAAAAAGTCTCTCAGCCTCCATCTTATTGGTTTATTATTATGTATGTCTCAATATGATCACTTCTCATTCTTCTGATCATCAGTGAATGTAGCCCAAACCTCTTCACTTGCACTTCTAAAATCACCTCTGCTGAGGCAAATCTAACAAAATTGTGTAAGATATTTCAGCTGTGGACCCCACACAGCCCCAGACAATTGGAACAAGGCAGACTAATTTTTTGTTCTTCCTTAAAAAGTGAATGCTCTTCATTTTTTCAAAATTATATCCTATTTGCCAGGTCATTAGATCCTTTTCTCAGGTTCTTTGCATAGTCTGTTTAAAACTCAATTCCCCTCTAGCTTTACATTGTTAGTGAGTTGGAAGCAATATATTCTGTCTTTTCATCCAAGTGTACCAATACACAATTTAAATTTCCAATGACCCAATTCTGATTCTTGTGGCATCTTCAATAGTAATGTCCTGTCAAACTGAAGGAGGTCTGCAGCAGACACCAAGTTACCTGGTTTACGGTTTCTTATTTGCTCTCAACTTCATGTCCTGAATGGTGGTGACACATTTGCTGCCTTCCAATTTGTTGAGATAGTTTCAGAATCTAGGGATTCTAAACACACACCAAGTCCTGTTCAAACATCATCCTGTATCTCAAACTACACAAAAACTCCCAGAGAAGCAAAGACTGAAATACATTTTTCCTTTCAAATTCTCCTGTCGTCTTAACCTTTTCATGATTGAAACTTCCTCCAGCTCTACGACTCCTTGGGATCTCTTTCCTGCAATTCTTGGCGATTTCCTTTGCACCACCATCGATGACTGGATATTCCTTCAGCTGGCTGGACCAATCATTTCCACCCTAAAAATGCTGTTTCACTCCTGGGTTTAAAAAGATCTTCAAGGCCTACTACTTCAACTGAACCTTTCATTGCCTGTCATGAGTGAGTGACAGTTCATTATATTTAAACAAAAACAAACAAAATTGCTTCGGGTTTTACCATTTAAATGCAAATTGTGTTGTCCAAAACCGTTGTAAAATAAGAGGTTGGCCATTCAGGACATAACTCACCCAAGTAAATTTCTTGGGTGAGTTACGAGTCTCTGAAATTCATGGTGGTTGTGGAGATACTTTCACCAGGTAAATTCACAAAAGTAATGGCGAGATTTTTTTTTTTTTTCAATTCAAGGTATCGAGAGATATGAAGGTCAGCTCTGTAAAGTAGCTCTGAGATAAAAGGTTAGATATTATCTCATGAATAGCAGAGCAGGCACAAGGCCAAATAGCCAACTCCACTTCCATTTCTTATGTTTGCTTTCTCCTTAGATGACTCTGTGTCAAGTATGTCTCAATGTTCCCTTGAGACAGTTTCCAAGATCAAAGTTGCAACTTGTTGTTAACCTGAATAAAACAAACTGTAGATGGTTGTGAGTTAAAATATAAATTAAATATAGTTTGTTTAAAAAAAAAGTTATTTAATTAATAGTTTCATTAATTGCACACTCAATATCTTGGCATCACAGGTAGATAGGGTGGTGAAGACGGCTTTTAGCATGCTGGTCTCCACTGTACGAAATGTTGGCGAGGCCACACTGAATATCGTGTTCAGATTTAGTCACCCTGTTATAGGAAAGATACCATTATGCTGGGAAAGGGTGCAGAGCAGATATACGAGGATGTTGACAGGACTCGAGAATTTGACATGCTAGAACTTTATCCACTGGAGTACAGGGGGCTGAGGTGATCTTATAGAGATAAAAGGGGAATCAAGAACTAGAGGACATAGTTTAAAATACGAGGGGGAAATTTTAATAGGAACCCAAGAGGCAATATCCACACAGAGGTTGATGGTTATATGGAACAAGCTGCCAGGGGAAATTTGAGGCAGGTAAAATAACATTTAAAAGACAAGATGCAAGGGTATGAAAGTTTTAGTGGGATATGGGTCGAACACGGACAAATGGAAGAGTTGACATGACGACCCCATTTCCGTGCTCCACAACTCGTGTAGTTGCAGCACAAGAAATAGAAACATTTTTCTTCCATTGTTGTATTCATCATTTTTCTTGCAAGAATATTCTACTAATCCATGTTCATCACCTTCACTCTTTTTGATTGCGCCTCCCTCCCCAGGTATTTTGGGCTGTGCGACTGGGGATATGGACAGAGTCCTTCCGGAGACTTCCAAGAATGCAGCCTCCAGTGAGAAGGCATCTGATCTCTACTCATCACATTTGCAATATGTCATATTTTAAGGTCACTCACTGTGCTGTGTGTCAACGAAAATCAGGATAATGCACATCGCTGATCTGAATACACTATGTCACTCACTACTCCCCATGCCCAACATTGCCAATTAGCTATAGTATGTTTTGTATTCATCAGTACTACAATTTGGAATGGCTGCCAAGTAATGGCATTCATTGATGGCGGATGCAATAATTAACGTACAGTAAAGCATAACAATCAAGATAAATTCCCTCCTACACTATTATAAAACAAGAAATAATGATATAAAGAAAAATAATGCAAAAAAGGTTCCATTTGATAAGAATTCCCAGCTGTCAAATCCGTGCTTTTGTGGACTTTAGTTACATGAATCCTCGGAAAGCAAACACAAACCGTACTTTATCAATATACAGACAGTCTCAAGTAACATAACTCAGTCTTAAAACTTCGTGCTCTCCTCGTACAATTTTTTTTAATGACAGATAATAATACTTTTAATTATCAATTAACAATACTTTTAACACGCGGTCTTGCCGCTACAATTTATTACTTTTAATTTTATCAAAGCACGAAACATTCGAAAAAATGTTCTCTGCAACATTGGCAGGTACAGCCAGGAAGGCTCAGACCTGGCGAGTTTGCTCTCCGGAAAAAAAATGAAGTCAATGAATGTTTAAATCTGCAGTACATTGTGCATAAGTGTAAATAATATTGTAGAGGGCAAAAGAAACGCAACATAAAAAAGACAGTTTTTCTGTGGAACTTGTGCTATTTATTTTTGCCTTGAAGCCCAGTAAGTGGCCGGGCTATAGAGAGCAGCAGAAGGCGAGGAGGAGCCGCTCGCTCCCCTTCACCGAGATGTGTACAATCAATCGCATTACTCGGTTAACGGCCCTTCCAGCAAAGAAAAAAAAAACACGTAACCTCGATGCGTTGTTTCCACAGTCACTGCAGTTGAATAAAGCCCCGACATAGCGGCATTGTGTTCCTTTCACTGGATGCAAGTGGTGGGCAGAGCTGCAAGTACATCGCTCTCGCCCGGTGCCCTCACCCGAACCATCCCCCTCGTCCGTGTACTAATGCAAACCCGCTCACCCGTCCGCCCGTCCGTCCGTCGCCTCGCCTTCCATTTTACACGACCGGCTGCTACCACTGAGTAGGTGAAAGTTTCCAAAGTGAACGGTGAATCGGACTCACCTGACCCCCGATGCACGGACGGAATTGTGCCGAATTCCCGGCCGTTGCCCAGCCAGCAGCGCTCTGCAGTCGGATCCGCGCTGTGCCAGCACCTCACTACCCCTCTGGTGCGTCACACCAGACCACATCAGAGAAAATTACAGCGGCACGGGTTTTTTTTTTTTTTTAAATTCTGACGAAAAGGCTTAAGAGATAAATAACAGCTGTTCTGACTCGGGGTCAGAAATAAACTGGCCCTGCATCAGTTTTACTGCCGTGACAATTCTAGCAAGTCTCCAGCACCAGACACTTCTCCGACTGCTCTGGTGCTCTTGCAGTCACGTTATTATGGATATTCTGTCACAAGCTGCTGCACTAATTCACAACCCAGATGACTGGATACCTTTTCCTCACACTCTCAGAAAGAGATGCCATGTATATATTGTGGTTACTGCTGACTCCTAGCCAGAATTCATGCAACGCTTTCAAAGCTCAATTAGTTTCTGGAATCTAGAAATGCCACTTCCCAGTCCACCATTTAAAGAAAATCCCAAAGCGTCCGAAAGATATACTGAAATAAAGACCTTCGCTTTTACAGCTGCCAACAACAACAAAACTTCCCTCAAATGATGACCAATTAAAGTGCTTCCAGAGACAATTTAAGGACAACCAAACTGCACAGATAGCTTCAAGGCTTAAATATCTTGCCTCCTGCAGCCAATTAAGACACACTAAAGCACTGCATTAGTTTAACAGATGCATGCATGTAGGAATGGCAATAATTATAACTAACCTTTTCGTACCTTAACACAAAAACACGAAGGAGCTGTATATTTGGTGAAGAAAATGTAACATTTTCATTGAAATAAGGCAAAAAAAGGCTGGCGAGGACATCTATTTTCACACACCAAACGTGTTAGGAGCTAAATCTTTATATTTTGTGAGGAGAATTAACTTAAAGGACTGGACTATTAAATGTTGTAAACTGGGAATAGAATTTGCTAATGAAAAGTCTGTTCTTTGCTGTGCTACAATCACCATAGCAACTTCCAGCTGTCATAGTAACCATTTAAAGATTCTCCATATTAAAATGCGCCTACTAAAATGACAATAAATGTGGTAAATACAAAACTTCAGTGGCTTTGGCTCAGGATAATGCAGTTCTTTCAAATACACAAAGCTCTCAATCTACATTTGCTATACCTTGAGTTCATCACACAAAAATGTAGGCGTGGGAATTCTTGCATGGCATGTTGCAGTGGAATTTTAGAGGAAAACTGACCACTATTAGCAACTCGGAACCTCTTGTTTTAGTTTAAGGCCACAGATTTGCTTCTGTATTTTCAATGGTATGACAGGGGTGGGAGATTGCAACCTTCACATGGTCCGCCCCGTTTCGACGAATGCAATCAAACTGGCGTGCACAATCAAACAAGATCAAATAGAACAAGTTGTCCTACAACTTTAGGCTGTGCACGCCATACGCAAGAAAAATAATGGTATGACACACAAAGCAAGAAGATGTCTGGGTATGTGCAGCTTCAACGTGCAACATTGAACATTACTTCTGAAAAAGTCAATCCTGCCTGCATGGCCTGACAACACAATCAGAACTGCTGACAGGTCATTGCCTTTTCCTCCTCCCTGGGAATCTGTTGCCCAACACTTATATACCTCCCAACCTCCCTCCACACCCACCACTATATCTTAACTTCAACCAGATAATGACCTCCACACTCCCTCCAGCTGATAGCAACCAACATCCTTCAGTAGCCGATCAAGAACCCTAATATCCTACCAATCAATGAGGTCCTGACTCTTTGCTAAAGCTGCCCCTCTCCCCAACATCCCCCTGTGTCTTTCCTGATCCCCTCCAGAAAAGGAAAGAACTTTATGCCAGACCTTAGGTTAAAGCAATGTTATTCACTTGGGAATGTTTGTTCTCTGCTACTTTTGTTCAACATTGATGAATAAAAATATAATTTATTGAACAACTTCACTAATATAAATAAATGTCCTTGTTTAAATATGTTTGGCACAGAACTTGTGGGCCGAAGGACCTGTTCCTGGGGTGCATTGTTTTATTTCAATTTATATATTTACTGAAGACGTAATACTCTCTGCCTTGATGAAACTAAATGTCTCTAATGGTGAAAGACAGCTTTTGTGGAACTGGACAAACTAATCTACTATAAGATTCACAAGGTGAAAGAGTTTTGTCAAATTTTAGGAAGATAAATTTCAAGGCAATTCCACAGTCTTAAGATTTTATGACAAAGTTATCAGGATTTGACAAAGGCAAGAGGTTTGAGTAATATGGAACTATGTACAGTGAAGCCTCAGTGCGATTCATCTTCTTACAATTTGACATGCACTGTAGGAGGCTGGAAAATGTACACCATTTGAAAGAAAAATGCATTTTGCTAATTGATCAATAAAATATTGTTTAATATAGAAAGATTCAGATCATGGCTTTTCTTACCATTGAATGACATGGTGCTATGCTTCATATACAGACGTGCATGCAAAGGGACATTCTCCCAGACACTTACCTGTTAATCTATTAATTGAATCAATTATTGGAAAAACTCTCAGCATCAAAACTCTGGGTGTAAATGCACAACATGTGGCAAAATATAGTTAAAATGAAAATTAATAAGAAAATTAGAAGGATGATGAATTCATACGGTATAATTAAAATTTCTTAATGGGTCACATAGTTTTTGCAGTTAAAAAACACATTTTTGGTGATACTAGTTAAGAGGAAAAGTTTGCAGAATAGAACATTCATTCTTAAATGTCACCAATGGAATCTTGAATAACCCAAGTAGGCAAGTGGGCCATTAATTAAACAAATCTTCTCGAGATGACATTTCCACTAATGTAACATTCCTTAATTGTTACACTGGAGTGTCAACCAGA
Source organism: Malacoraja senta (assembly GCA_038087875.1). Taxonomy (NCBI): domain Eukaryota; kingdom Metazoa; phylum Chordata; class Chondrichthyes; order Rajiformes; family Rajidae; genus Malacoraja; species Malacoraja senta. The sequence continues at coordinate 24,050,543 of CM075985.1, read as the reverse complement.
AAGTAATTCCAGCTGCATGTAAATACATCCCCAATAGTGCTATAAACATATAAAGACCCACAAAATGGGTGGTGCTTGTGGTCAATAAGCCTAGTGGCTACTCTGGGGCACATTGGTCTCCTGACCTCATTAGAATGTAACCACTCCAGCCACCCATTTGCTCAGGGAAGATTGAGATGCCAATTGAGGATTGTGGGATGAGGAAGGGAATTTTAGTAAATTATTTTACTAAAATGACCACATTTTGATGGCAAGCTCCAGCTGTCTCCTTCATAATTGCCTGGCTGTGATATTGACAGGGGTAAACCACTTTCTAGAATTGTTACAGAGATAGGCAATTGGTACCTTATTAATATATCCAACCTAATACTTGCTTATAGGGGTCAGAGAGGGCACTTTTACAACAAAATATACATCAAATATATGAAGGGTTCTGACCCGAAACATCGCCTATCCATATTCTCCAGAAATGCTACCTAGCCCGCTGGGTTACTCCTGCATTTTGTGTCTACCTTTGGTATAAACCAGCATCTGCAGTTCCTTGTTGTTACAAATTCACGTTAAAAGTGCTTTTGATATTGTTTGAGCAAGAGACTAGTATTTTAAATTGGATTTATTGCAACCATTCCTCACTGTTAAATTAGAGCAACCAGGTTCAAAGTTAATGCTCTAATCTTTCACCCAATTGTAAGTCCACTATCAAATAATTATCAAGTAATAGCTCAAAACATTCTTACTATATTATTCATATTTAGTATCATTTTTCATTTACACTCAAAAGTAAATATTTATGTTTATGCATAATTCTAAAATATAATTTGTGCTGAAGGTGGACACAAAATGCTGCAGTAACTCAGCGGGACAGGCGGCATCTCTGGAGAGAAGAAATGGGTGACGTTTCGGATCGAGATCCTTCTTCAGACCCTTCTTCTTTTGTGCTGAAGGAATTATTCAATTTTTAAGATCTCCCAAATTACACACAATTGAATTCAATTATCCAATAAAACTATGTAATAGATAATCTCTCATTATGATCTGCAATCTGTAATTTACTGTAGAACCACTTTAATGTCATATAATATTGCTTAGTTTTGACTATGGACCATAACAACATAGGTATAATATTTTAACTACGTAAGTGCTACACAACTTCAGAAGCTAAAAAAAACCTCACCCTCCTCTGCCACTTACAGCCCAAATAACCGTTCTTTTCACAGTTGGGAAGAGCATGTATGAATTTAATTTAAATCACCTGAATACAAATTGAATGCAATCGCACTAAATAAATTTACTTGTGGCCATATCATAATGATCAGAAATTCCATTTTTTAACTCCATTATTTCACATCACAGAACTGATCAGTTGCATTACCTATTAGATGCAGTTACTTGGGCAACTGCACCACCAAGTGCTCAAATAAGATAATGCCATGTTAATGCAAGATGCTCATCTAATATAAACTGAACGTGTTGTATATTCACCTTTACTGTGGATAAATAGCGGTCAGTATTTGTGGTTAATCTGGAGTATCAAACACTAGCAGTGTTTACCATTTACTCTTGACTATTAACTAGAGTTAACTAAAATGGAACATTCCTGGTTGGTATTAATATACAATGAAATCTAAAGTCTTTTCTGAAGTACAGGTTGACTCAATTGTCAAAACACAAGAAATTATTAGAAATTATTTATTCTCTATTAATTGAAAGGAAATTCTATGCTGGGCATGAAAAAACCCTGCAGATTCTGGAAAACTGAAATAAAATCAGAAAATCGTCCTGAAAGAACTCAGCAGTTGGACAGCACCTGTGGTAAGCGACATAATCAACACTTTGGGGCTGCAAAGGGTTGCAGCTTTGGGTCTGCAAAGGTTCGCAGTCCCAAAACATTGACTTTCGTCAGCCACAAATGTCGTCTTACCTGCTGAACTGTCCAACATTTTCTGTTTTTTTTCTAAGCAGAACATATGGAGCAAACTATTCCACTGTCAAATGCAGCAGAATAAATCGGTAAACAGTAAAGCTGGATGTGCTATTTAAGTGATGGGTGGGAGGTTGATTTGATCTGCCAGTGTACCATTAAATGTCAAGGGCTGAAAACGACTCCTAGGATTGTTGGCCATGAGTTATGTTGCCGTAACATATTTGAGCAACTTTGCGTCTGTGCAGTTTTCGACAACCTTGAGGCCTTAGTGTTTCTGCCTTTCTGTTAAGTGAATGGTTCTGTAATTGACAGCTAGGCCACAGTCAGCACAGCCCAAGGCCCTAGTCTGTGGACAACCCTGATGGCACACCAGCACTTTGTGCTGTTAAGTGGTCTATTCCCTCGTTCCAAATACCTTTGTTCATCAAAGACATTTGGCAACAGATGAAAGTAAAAAAATGAATAATTTGTCCCATATACTGTAAACTCAGCATCCTCCAACACTTCAATTTTTAATGAATATTAGTGGCCCCTCAAATAAATGGGGCCACACTAAATGCAGCAGTTATGACTGGAATAAAGCTGAGGTGCCAAATATCATCAGGGTCCATGAGTTGTTGTGGTCTTAGTGATGAGTCAATGGATAGCGCAGCATGTTAGATTCAACTGCAGGTATGAAAGCCTGGAACCCTCCACTGACACTGGAGCCAGGTACTCTCACCATGTTTTAGAAATATTGAGACAAATACTTGAATTGCCAAGGCATAGAGGTCTATGTATCAAATGCTGATAAAAAAAAGAGGACATGGTGGATTGAAGGGCCCATTTCTGACTGCAATACTCTATGACTCTATGACAGTTCTACACCTATTCACTGGCTACCCTTGAATATGATCCAGTCCAATGAAGCTGGTGCTTTTTTCTCTCAATGGAGTCGACACAAATAAAACCGACCATAACACAAGATTATATAGTTGCAGACGTTCAGAAATACTTTGTAAATATGCTAATATTTCTCCCTATTAACAAGTATTACAGAAAGCAGAGTGTCCAGATTTCTATTCCAATAAAGACTTTGCAAGCAATTTTATTTTCATTAGTTAACCGAATAAATAAAGACAATAACTTTTTTTGTATATTTTAGAAAGCCGAGAATTAATGCCACAATATTCAATCTCCTTTTAATTGACTCCAGAGTCTTCACAGAAGTTCACTTTGAGTATGTTAATTAGTTTCTGTGGAAGGACTTCCTGGCATCTGTTCCAATTGTGTCTTTCATCATCTTACTTGTGTTCCTTTGTGCTATTCTCAGATCGTGTCTGGAAGTGGAGCTTACATTTACATTTTCCGTAATGTTTTATAGCTTATCTGCATTGGTAAACTGCCATATTTTATTTTGTGTTTGGTATTTTTATGCAATTCAACCGATTAGGGACACTAATGCCCCAGGGAGTGGTCTTGTGGCTGATTTTCTTTGTTTTGCTGACAGGGATTGAATGTTTCACGTGTGTTTCAGTGGATCTCTTTGTATTTAATATTGAATATCATGTTATTCCAAATACATATTTTAGAACTTTAAATGCAAAGATCATAAGAGATAGGAGCAGAATTAGGCCATTCAGCCCATCGTCTACTCCACCATTCAATCATGGCTGATCTATCTCTCCCTCATAACCCCATTCTCCTGCCTTCTCCCCATAACCTTTGACACCCATACTACCTTAAATATATCCACTGACTTTGCATCCACAGCCTTCTGTGGCAAAGAATTCCACAGATTCACCACCCTCTGACTAAAGAAATTCCTCCTCATCTACTTCTTAAAAGAACTTCCTTTAAGTCTGAGGCTATGACCTCTAGTCCTAGACTCTCCCACTAGTGGAAACACCCTCTCCACATCACTCTATCCAAGCCTTTCACTGTGCTGTACGTTTCAATAAGGTCCCATTCTTCTAAACTCCAGTGAGTATAGGCCTAGTGCTGTCAAACGCTCATCATATGTTAACCTACTCATTCCTGGGATCATTCTTGTAAACCTCCTCTGGACCCTCTCCAGAGCCAGCACCTACAACGTCTGACAATCCCTGTGAAATATTATGTGCTTGCCTTATAACCCATGCAGGCTAATCCAACACAATCACAGAGTCATACAGCAAGGAACAGACCCATTGTCCCAACTCAACCATGCTAACCAATACACCCCATCTAAGCTCATCCCATTTGCCTGTGTTTGGCCCATATCCTTCTAAACCTCAATCCCTGGCTGAAAATTGTTAAAAATCCAGAAGCTCTAAAATTAAGGTAAAAACAGATAATATTAAAAATACTCAGCCAGTCAGGCCACATTCTATCGTAGAAACATTAATTCCGGTTTTTTTCCCACCGTATATGGCTGGACCATCTGCAAAAATAACAACCTGGACCTGATCCACCATTCGCAAAGACCTGGTCTAGATCAGGGTCAGGCATTCAACTCGATCATGAATTGCTTGTTGAGACTGTCAAGCAATCAGTGATGCATTTAATCACTTAAATCTGCTTTGTGTGTATTCCTTGACAGTGTCTGAATAGTTTATTGGATAAACTGACAGAGGAACTCAGCACATAAGACAACATCTGTGGAGGCAAAGGAATGGTCTACATTTTGGATTGTGACCCTGCATTTGGACTGCTGGGTGTGGGACAAGATGGTGGCAAGCACAAGTTCTGAGGAAGGACACATAGCTGTTGTAACGAATTTAGGCAAGGGGATCGTCCAAGTGCAGAAAACTAGTAAAAAATAGAAGGAGAATGATGAGACAGGAACTCACACAACTCCTGCCGAAGAGAGGAGGAGCACGTCTTCAAAGTGTGCATGCCTTGAAGAGAATTCACAGTGGAGTCATAGCATGGGGACACAGAGGACTCCAAATGCTGGGATCTGGAGCAGTCCAGATGCAGGGTCTTGACCCAAAACGTCAGCCTTCCCTTTGCCTCCACAGACGCTGCTTGACCCGTTGGGTTCTTCCTGCAGTTTAACTTTGTTCCTGCTTGGCTAAAGGACTTTGCATTCGCTAAATAAATAAATAAAACTTTGTTCCTGATTTCAACATCTGCAATACTTTTGTATCTCTGAGGACAATAGAAATTGGACAGACCCCTAAATCTTTGGAGATGAGTTATCTTCAATTCTTACGTAGAATGCGTATATGTCGGGAAGATAACACACACCTCATCAGTGTGTAGGAATGAACTGCAGATGCTGGTTTAAATCGAAGGTAGACACAAAATGCTGGAGTAACTCAGCGGGCCAGGCAGCATCTCTGGAGAGAAGGAATGGGTGACGTTTCGGGTCAAGACCCATCTTCAGACTGACGAACCGTCACCCATTCCTTCTCCAGCGATGCTGCCTGTCCCACTGAGTTACTCCAGCATTTTGTGTCTACACACCTCATCTGGCCAGGTTTGGGCTCCTGGCTTGATCACAATGAGATAATTAGTGACACGTCGGCCCTTGAGGTCACATGTTTGGAAGGAAAGTAAGTCTACTTTGGTGTCAAGTGATCACAGCTGCTGAGGTGCTAGATCCATAAAGCATGGAGGATGTCGCAACTGGCGGCGGCGCTGTCGTACAGCAGCGGCTCGCCTGCAGTCCGTCTGTTTTTACTTTTTTTGTTGTTTTCTTTTGTCCTGTTTCAGTTAAATTTTAGTTTATTGGGTTGTGTATGTGTGGGGTGGGGGGGTGGGGGGGTGGGTGAAACATGACTTTTGTCTCTTCCTTCGGGGGAATGCGACTTTTTCTTGTCGTGTCCCCCTTCTCTGCCTCCGTCTGCGCTGAGGCCAAAATGGCGGAGCTGCCGGCCTCCAATTCCAACTGCGAGCGACCGACCGACCTCGAGGCTCCGGAGGCAGAGCCAGGACTTACCAGCGCGAGGCTGGCCAACTTCGGGGCTGCGGTGGCGTTCCGGCGGTGGCGGTGGCGTTCCGGCGGTGGCGACCGAGGACACTGGTGGCGACCTGAATCCGGAGGCTCGGCCGCAGCTGGCCCAGTGGACGACATCTTCGGGAGCGCGAGGCTGGCCGGCTTCGGAGCTGCGGTGGCGTTCCGGCGGTGGCGACCTGAATCCGGAGGCTCGGCCGCGGGCCCAGTGAACGACATCGTCGGGAGCGCGCAGGTCACAGGTTGGTGACCTGTTTTTCTGGGGCTCCCGCAACTACAGCTGCGTCTGCTGGACTGGAGGGCGGCAGCTTCGGCAGCTTCGACCACCCCGGGCCGCGGAGTTTGAGCCGGCCCGTCGCGGAGCACGGATTCGGCCGCTGGACTGGCTTACCGTCGCCCGGCGGGGCCACAGCATCAGAAGCCTGGATCGCCTCAGCGCAGAGGGAGAAGAAAGCGGGAAGAGACAGAGACTTTAAGACTTTTGCCTCCATCACAGTGAGGAGGTACCTGGTGAACTCACTGTGGTGGATGTTAATTTGTGTTTATTGTGTGTTTTGGCATTTATTATTATATGTATGACTGCAGGCAACGAAATTTCGTTCAGACCGAAAGGTCTGAATGACAAATAAAGGAATCTCTAATCTCTAATCTCTAATCTCTAAACTGTGAGAAGGTAAAAACCTTCTCCATTGGTATTGTGTCACTCCTACTAGTGCTGTCATTCCCAGGTGCATCTTTGACAAGTAGATTGGTTAGCTGAAGTAGGGCAGGATTTCCTCTTACCACTGCTCCTATCTGACAAGATACATTATTCATGAATCGGAAACTCACTATCAAACTGAAGATGTAATCAGTGCTAATGCTTTCCTCAGTGAATCTCTACTGAGAGAAGGGTTGGATGGGAAGCTGCAAAATGTTTGCTTACCCATGTTTGACTTGATGAGCTGAGACTTCCTCGAGTCCAGAATCAATGTTAAGGCTGATCCCTCCATACTCTGTGTCACTAAGCAGCCATTTCCACTGGGATAGGACATACCTTACCAGAGTGAGAGAGGGGCTAGAGGTACTGATCACATTCGCATCTCCCATCTTTGACATGTCCCCTTTTTTAGTGAGAACTTTAAAAGTTAATAAAATGAGCTAGGTATGCCTTTGACTTGTCTCACATTGTCGTTGATATCAGGTAATTTGCTGTAGTTTGATATGGCTGAGACAGAGGGCAGTTTAGAGTCACTCGTAATATTACTGCAATCTGGAGTGACTTTTAGATATGACGGATACCTGATTTTCATCCACACTAATGAGACCCAATGCATTACTTTCTCCATGAAGTTGTTCATCTGAACGTTGACGACAATCATAGAGCCAAGGACAAAATCTTCAATTCTAGAAAGCCAGCAGCAGTTTATAACATCTGTTCTATCCCTGTAAAACAGCAGTGGCAATAAGTTCTGAACTATGGTCTAAGAGCTCTTCCCACCAGCTTTTCTCCATAGAGATCTTCACATCAGTGAATATCCTCAGCTTTCAAATCTATCATTAAGCAGTTCGTTCCACCTCCCCCCAGAGACACATTATCCCCAGGGGTTTTATATACTGCAGTTTGAGAACGTCAGGTCATAGCTTGAGGTCACAGCTCCCAAATACAGAAGTTGGGTTGCAGTTGTTGTTACCACTGCCAGCATGTGTAAAATTACAGCTGGATCTTGATCCACTGGGCAAGGTGCTGAAGAATGACTCTTGAAAATAATTGTGACAAAGTATGAAGTGTTGCAATTCTGGAAGTCAGGACCATCACAGTGAATGGTAGGGCTCTGAAGATGAAGTCGGCTTTTGACATGCTGGCATTCATCAGACAGGCAACTGAGGAATAGAAGAAAGAAACAAGGAACTGCAGATTCTGGAATCTTGCCCAAAACACAAAGTGCTGGAGGAACTCAGTGGGTCAGGCAGCATCTGTGGAGGGAATGGACAAATGCCGTTTCTGGTTCAGGCCCATCTTCAAAATTATTTGGGGGGGTGATCTTACAGAGGTGTTTCTTAGGGTAGGGGAATCAAGAACTAGAGAGTAGAGGTTTAAGTTGTGAGGGGAAATATGTAATAGGAAACTTTTTCATTCTAAGTGTGGTGGGTATATGGAGCAAGGTGCCAAAATAAGTAGTTGTGGGACGTACAATAACAACATTTATAAGACGTTTGGATAGGTAGATGGATAAGAAAGGTTTAGAGGGATATGGGCCAAATGTGGGCAAATGGGACTGATGGTGCATTTTGGTCAGCATGGTCTAATTGGGCCTAAGGGCCTGTTTCCATGTTGTATGACTCAATAACAGTATGTAGCCTCTAATGACACGTAACACCTTTTCGTTAAGTTACTCAACAGCCACCTGGCCTTTCAAAAGCTGCCACAGTTTTACCGGGATCAAATCTGGATTGAAATTGTAGTTGCCTTCTGTTGGTGGACTCCCCCATCCGGATCAGTCTTTGTGAGGGAGGAGCTGCTTATAAACCCACCGTCTGCTGGTTGACTGCATTAATGTGGCTGTAAAGGAGGAGAGCTCCGAATGCCAAAGTAAGAAGCGTCAAAGATCTGCTGGGTGGCAGAGGATGCAGTGGACGATGGCAGATGCTCTCACCACGCTCAGCCTGTGGCCAGAGATATCCAGCTGCTGAAAGCAGCACTCAGCCCTGACTCCATCAAGTGAGATACAGGAACTCAAGTGAAACTAATCTCTCCCTTCCAACATCCATTCAAAAAAAAATTCTCAACATTGTCATGGTCCAAACTCTCACTTGAGTGGCTGTTCTATTTCTAGTAAATTCCCCAGTAGCTTTTCTACTTGACACATGGAATTTATTGTATGGCTCCTCCTTGAAACTCTCAAGATGAGGGCAGCAAAAGGTCAGTTGGTTAGCAAACCATCTGTCATCATCCACCGCATGCTCCTGTTTTGGTTCAATATTCTTAAACAGACTAAAATGCAAATAAAATCAGTGATCAAGCAGTACAATCTTTATTTCGCCAGGCGGGTGTAGATCAGTATCACTCATGTTATGAGTCATGCTTTTGTAGTTAAGCCCACTAGCTTTACAGCAACCCTCTCTGCCTGGTTCCCGCATTATTAGAAAAACGTGCTAGCATGAAGTTACCTATGCTATGTCGTTAATAAAGTCTTTGGACCTTTATCATGGTGTAAGGCTTCTGTTATTTGGACAGCCGCAACACAACAGCGGGTGTGATAAAACTCTTAACAGTATGCAGATTACAGACTATACAGAGTTCTCATCCCCACACAAAGGGGCAGTGATCGAATTACATATATATACTCCAATAATCGACGATTCAGCAATACGTTATCTATAAAGCTTAGCACAGCCCCTTGCTTCTTAAGATTGACAGATCCTAAAGATTGACAGCATAAGAAGATTGACAGGTTCTTCTGACAGAGGAAGAAGGTTATATTTCTGCAGAACAAGCACATCATAATCATATGGAACAAGGGTTAGTCTGAATTTTCTCCTATGTTTATGTTATAGAGGAGACAAACTTGTGCTTGTTATCTCGCTTATGTTATTGGAAAGGGAACATCAACAGTCTGCTAGCTTTGTTAATGTACTGAAAGCAAAGGTTAGTGCGTTTCACTGGCCTTGCAATTTAATAGAAGAAGGTTGTCTTAGTTTCATCGGAATCCATTTTGTATTTTAAAATCATTATTAACCTCCACACTCTGCCAAGCGGCAGACCTTTGAATCTTCTTATCTTGGCTATCAGTGCTCTCCTCTTTTACAGCCACATCGATACAGTTAACAGCAGGGCGTAGGTTTAGAAGCAGCTCCTCCCTCACAATGGCTGCACATCAGGATGAGTGAGACCATCAGCTGAAGGCAACCACATTTTAGACCTTGGTTTATGCCAATATACGTATGCCCTGATATGGCACCTGGCAGAGACAAGGAATTCTAATGGTGAGCACTCTATTCTGGAGTCTTTCATTTGGGTCAGACAATGCCACACTAAAATTTTAATCTAACAAAACTTTAAGCCTCATCACCAACCACTCTAGTGCTTTTGACTTTTCCAACCTGATGAGTCTAAATGTTACACTTGCATTCAGTACAAGAGTTTCCAGGCTTTAGGAGTTTCTCCTCAACGTTGGGCAGGCTTTTCACCCACAGCCCCGATCTTTCAACACAGCACAAGATGCACACACAGTCCAGCAAGGAACTTGAAGATAATTCTCTTTGAAGACTCTTGAAGATTTTTTAAATGTTACAACACAATCACATTTAATTAACAAAATGTAAATTTTAAATGAGAAGCACATTATCTGGAAACTTACAATTTCTAACAATTAACCACAGAAGGGCCCCTCATAATATCAGATAATTCTCGTAAAAAATATCAAAAGAAAATTTAAATCCTGAAAATGAGAAAACAGAAGCATTTCACTTGACCAATGAGACTGCACAAAATCTGCATGTTTTACAAGTGTGCAAATAAGACCGTTCTCAATGCCTGAACATATTAAATCCACAATCAAATCAGATTAATTATTTTTCAGTGTGAACATTAAACTGTAAATTCTACAAAACATACTATCTTAAAAAAAAGTGGAAATTTCAACCACAAAATCACAGCTGCAGCAAAATTTAGCTGGAGAGTTTGCCTACAAAGGTGTAATACCCACAGAGACTGTTGAGATAAGGTGCATTCAAGATAAGTGATTTATGTATGCTTATGTTTTATCTCAATAACGCTTCCTTAGTAATGCACTAGGTTATGTTATAACACTTCAGAATTTAAATGTCCTCAACACTAACAATTTATTTTCAAGGTATTATATGAATCATGAACTTACATTGATGAGTTCAATTTCCCACAGCTTTTTCACAAGATCCATTGATGTATAACCATTTGCGAGAAAGGTCTTGATGTAATCATTCAATTCTAAAGAATCTAACCAATCTGCCACAGATGTTGGACTGTTTGTATCATATCCAATAACTTTCACCTGAAACAAAAGAGAAAAATACAAGTGTAAGTGCTGCACGAAATTATGTACAGGGATCTTGTTCTTTTTCATGTGACAATGCCCCCAAATCAATTATTATCCCTATAACATCCTAAACATTAGAAAATAATAGAATGATAAGATTTTACCTTCCTGGGAGACACTGCAGATAATCTAGATCATAGAATAGTACAGCACAAGGACAGGCCCTTTGGCCCCAATGTCCGTGTCGAACATGATGCCTAGTTAAATCAATTTCCTCTGCCTCCACATGATACATATCCCTCCATTCACTGCACATTCATATAGTTTATGATTTTCTAAACAATGTTCAAGCATATAAACTAATGACGCAATCATTATGGTGTCTGAGAATCTGTTAACATTTATCTTAATTATTGTGACAGAATCAACCACATCAGAATATTTCGTAGGGAAGGCAGTTGATATATGGTGGAAATTTGATGTGAATACATACTACAGCTAGGTTCAGGGCACTTTCAAAGCATTCTGACGACAGAGACGGAGTAATGGGTTACAAATCAATACAGCTATCTGGACTACACTTCTTCCCACCCTGCTTCCTGTCATCCCCTACTCCCAATTTCTCCGTCTATGCCGCATCTGCACTCAGGATGAGGTGTTCCAAACCATGGCATCGGAGATGTACTCATTCTTTAGGGAACGGGGGTTCCCCTCTTCGACTATAGACTCCATATCCCGTAGCTCCACTCTCACTCCCCATCCCTCCACTCGTAACAAGGACAGAGTCCCCCTTGTCCTCACCTTCCACCCTACCAGCCGTCACATACAACAGATAATCCTCCGACATTTTTGACACCTCCAACGGGATCCCACCACTGGCCACATCTTCCCATCTCCTCCCCTTTCAGCTTTCTGCAGGGACTGCTCCCTCTTTAACTCCTCAGTCAATTCGTCTCTTCCCACCCAAACCACCCCCTCCCCTGGTACTTTCCCTTGCAACCGCAGGAAATGCTACACTTGTCGCTTTACCTCCCCCCTCGACTCCATCCATGGACCCAAGCAGTCTTTTCAGGTGTGGCAGAGGTTCACCTGCACCTCCTCCAACCTCACCGATTGCATCCGCTGCTCTAGGTGTCAACTGCTCTACATCGGTGAGACCAAGCACAGGCTTGGCGATCGCTTCGCCCAACACCTCTGCACAGTTCGCATTAACCAACCTGACCTCCCGGCGGCTCAGCACTTCAACTCCCCCTCCCATTCCGAATCCGACCTTTCTGTCCTGGGCCTCCTCCCTGGCCTGATTGAGTCCCACTGCAAATTGGAGGAGCAACACCTCATATTTCGCTTGGGTAGTTTACACCCCAGCGGTATGAACATTGACTTCTCCAATTTCAGTTAGTCCTTGCTTTTCCTTCCTTCCCCTCCCCTTCCCAGCTCTCCCACAGCCTACTGTCTCCGCCTCTTCCTTTCTTCTTCCCGCCCCCTCCCCCACCCCCACATCAGTCTGAAGAAGGGTCTCGACCCGAAACGTCACCTATTCCTTCGCTCCATAGATGCTGCCTCACCCACTGAGTTTCTCCAGCATTTTTGTTCACCTTCGATTTTTCCAGCATCTGCAGTTCTTTCTTAAACAAATCAATAGCTCATTCAATAGATTCTAGAATCAAAGGACTAACTGATGAGAAGAGATTGAGTGGAATAAATAGATTCTTTCGAGTTTATAAAAATGAAAGATGATCACATCAAATTCATAAAGACCGTGACATGCTGGAAGCCCAGAAGCTGTGCTCTGGCTACAGTCTTGGACTAGGAATTGTAAATTTGAGGATTGGTCATTGAGATAATTTATTCAGTCAGTTGACTGTGAATAATTTGAACTCTCCACACAGAAGACTATGGACGTGCAGTTGAGAAGTGAGTTCAAGACTAAGATTGATAGAATTTTGAGCAGCAACAGAATCAAAAGATTTGGAAGGAGGGTGGGAAAACTGAGTTGCTGCAGATGTTCAGCATGAATATAATTGTATGAGGATCCATATGCTTTCCCTTGTTCCTATTTTTTACCTCATGTATAAAATTAGTTTTTATTTTCAGCCAGATGCAGAAAGCATTATTTATGAATATAAAATGCTAAATACAATGTTAATAGTGCAGAGAGAAAGCTAATGTTGCAGACTTAATTAAATAATCTCTTGTCAAGGGCAAGAATTAATTTTACTCGTAATAGCAAAAAACAGGTTCCAACCTAATAAACTAAAACAATAGATAATAGATGCAGGAGTAGGCCATTCGGCCCTTCAAGCCAGCACCGCCATTCATTGTGATCATGGCTGATCATCTACAATAAGTACCCCGTTCCTGCCTTCTCCCCATATCCCTGACTCCGCTATCTTTAACAACCCTCTCTTGAAAGTATCCAGCGAACCGGCCCCCACCGCCCTCTGAGGCAGAGAATTCCACAGACACAACACTCTGTGTGAAAAAGTGTTTCCTCATCTCCGTTCTAAATGGCTTACACCTTTTTCTTAAACTGTGGCCCCTGGTTCTGGACTCCCCCAACATCGGGAACATGTTTCCTGCCTCTAGCATGTCCAAACCCTTAATAATCTTATATATCTCAATAAGATCCCCTCTCATCCTTCTAAATTCTAGAGTATACAAGCCCAGCTGCTCCATTCTCTCAGCATATGACAGTCCCGTCATCCCGGGAATTAACCTTGTGAACCTACGCTGCACTCCCTCAATAGCAAGAATGCCCTTCCTCAAATTTAGAGGCACAATGGAGACACAATGTGGAGACACAACAGTGGAGACACAATGAACTGCAGAACTGTTGGTTTACATTAAAATGACACAAAGTGCTGGAGTAACTAAGCGGGTCAGGCAGCATCCCATGAATAGGTGACATTTCGGGTCAGGACCCTTCGTTGGTTTAAAGTCAATTTGAATATTACTAAGTATTGTGAGTTTTTTTAAAATAAAAGTTTTGATGGAAATCATTTTCAAATCATTTGTTTTCTTACCATCTCCAATCATGCAAAATTATTGCTGGAAAAAAGTGGCTTAAATGCGTTACTGGATGCCTCATGCCATTCAAAAAAACATGAAAAATACCATGAACTGGTGAATCAGAATATCTCCAAAATTAGGTACAGGCACTATTGAATTTGATAAAACATCCAATCTAAATGTTGCAGCAGGAAAATCATCCGCTAATTACCTGCCTTTAGTTGAACATATCGCCCATGCTGAATTTGATTTCTGAAAAACTATTAACCTAAGATTACCACAAGATTTTTAGAAAACAATAACCCACTTGGACCAGAAAATCTTAGAACTAATTTTCTGACATTTAATATTATAGAAATAAATGTTTTCGAGAGAAGTTTAATACTCATCATTAATACAACATTAGGAAAGGAACATTTCCATATACTTTAATGCTGCTGCTGCCGCTTATAAAATGAACTCCAAATTTCATCCTTTAATTTAATTTCCCATCCTATTAATCCAAATTTGATTTAATTCATTGTATATTTTTTTGAATGTTTTTCTAAAAATACTATATAAACCCAATGGTCACACCACACAAATTGGAGGTGGAACACTTCAGAAAGAAAATATTACAAAATGTTATCCACTCAAACATTAACATGGAAGAATTGATAGCATTGGTTTGATAAATTCATAACCTCGGGTTAAATCCAGTATACTAGTGGGAGATTACTGAAAGCGGAGCCAACCTCACCTTTTCTTCAGCTAACTCAAGTAATTGTTACTGTTTAACAAACTTCAATGCTTGTGTACAAGTTACAATTTGCCTTAACAGCACATTTGCTCAAATTCAGTCATTCTTGCAATTGCACACATGTATTTTGGTTTCAACTACTTTGTATAAGCTTATATAAACCAACATTTACTACACTTGATACACATTATTAGCATTTCCAGACTCACGATGATACACAGATAATAAATGTTAAATATATACATCCCTTGACTGAGAATATTAAAACATTTGTTTCTCGTAGTTATACAGCATTTGAATTTAAATATTGGTTGATATTTCAAATTGGTATTCCTCACTGGTGGCTGGAATGGTGTGATATGGATTGTACATGCATTTTTTAAATAACACATTAGATCAAAATGCGACTGTTTCTTTATTTAAACCAAATAATGTAGAGTGAATAAACAAATAAATCACCACAATTTATTCTTAATGCGTTTCAATTTCTACTAAAAGGTCAATTGGATGACAAGACATAGAAATTCTCAATGGTTTGGAGTTTGTTTAAAGTGCAGATTAGTTCCCATTGACTTTGGCCACATTTCAGTTTGAATATCAACAAAAATAAATTTGTCCATGTGCATTCTACTGAGACAAGATCATAGAGAGAGGTATCATAGAAATAGTTTAAACCAGACTATAACCTTCAATGCCATTCAATAGTCCTTTGGTAAACTATTTCCTCATATGATTTAAAACAATGGTATTTGTCATTTTCTACAGCATATCTCAACTCACTCGAGGAAGTCCACGAACAGCCTGCAAAATCCGTTGTCTGTGCGAAGAGTTAAGGATGCCTATCTCCAACAAATCCTGGTCTTCCACAACATTACTTCCCTGGAAAGAGAAAAGGAAAGAAAGAAAATGAAGTAATTCCCACTGTCCAATTGTGATTGCACTGGTCAGATCAACAACACTGCAGTGAAATTCCATAGTAAACAGCAGGTGAGCAGTGACTATCAAATAGCTATGCTGTGTCATGGAACACCTTTGATGATCACTTACTTAGATGTCAATAAAGTGAAATAATAGAGGATGAAAACTATTGTAACCAAAATAAAAGAAGGAGATGTCAAGAAGCAGGGGTTTTTTCTAAACTTTATTGATCCTGTGCACTGAAAGGAAGATACTTTTGCCCCCAAGCGGTCAGCTCCAAAAGGTTTACAACTTTGGTCAATAGTGCACAGCATGTCACAAACATCTATCAGCACTACTGATGTGCCACTTTGAAAGCATGAGTTCCTTTCAGTACAATTCATTCTCAATCCCAGTAGAGCCATTAAACATAGTTGTCTAATAATTAAAAAAATAGATGATGGAGGCATAATTTCATTCTACAGAATCATTTTCACATCTTATAAAACTGGTTTTAAGTTTTTGACCAAATGTTCTTAATACAATCTGAATATTTTAAAGATGATTAAAATAGGAGATTATGAGATATAAATTGTACTTTGAAGGTTAAAGAATGAAAAAAAGGAAAAATGTATGTATCTATGTAACTCCATTCACAACCACAGGATTTTCCTCAAAACATCAGATCGAGTGAATTACTTTGCAAGTGTAGCTGGACCAGCAAATATGCTGGCTAAATTATACATAGATAGTCCCACATGCAATAATGTGATA
This sequence comes from Malacoraja senta, assembly GCA_038087875.1. NCBI lineage: Eukaryota > Metazoa > Chordata > Chondrichthyes > Rajiformes > Rajidae > Malacoraja > Malacoraja senta. Next base: position 24,034,284 of record CM075985.1, on the reverse strand, counting down.
AGGCCAGATATTGTGATATTTTCAGTGATGTTATTGAATGATAAAACTATAAATATAACCCACAAATGTAAAATTCTTGCCCCCCCCCCTCCTTATGAAACATTACTGTGGCCTTGGTTTAAGAAGACACACCTTACAGTGTGGCATTCCCTCTGGACTACATTGACAATTTTGTGCTGAAGTCCCCAAACTGGAACACATACACACAATCAGAAGTGAGTACGTTATCAACCATGCCACACCTGACACAGTCTACGACACGATACGATACAACTTTATTTGTCCCAGGAGGGAAATTGATCTGCCAACAGTCATAAAATACACAATACATGAAACATCAAATTAAAGTGACGAGTGGAAAGGATTGGGGATGTGCAAATAGGGGGGAGTCAGTCTACCCCACGGCAGAAGGGGGAGGAGTTGTACAGTTTAACGACGTACAGTCTGACGGTTTCCTCACCATGTTACATACCATCGGATGAACTGAAGAAACAAACTATTGATGACTGTCATTTTATAGCATGGATCTGAGAGGAAGAGAAGGCCTTTCATAATCCACTATGGTAATATTCTTTTAAAATTAGAATTAATTGTAGACAACAGAAACTTCAATTTGTAGCATTATTAAAGCATTGTCATTGAGGATGCTATATGGAAGTCAATAAATATAAAATTGAGCAGATAATGAACTCTGTGAATTCACTGTTTCTCAGGTTGATTTTATATTCCATTAACCGCAATGTTTGGCCTATATTTGGAATTCACCTCTGATTAGCGTTGGAGGTCGGGAAGAATTAATTCACCTTATAAGTCACATCCACACATCTGCAAATAGAAACACTGAACATGCATATTGAAAGACACAGATTCAGAATGCCTTTGTTTTATTTCCAGTTTCAAGCTTATGGCATGTTTTCAACATATCATGAACAGAAAAGAAACACAATACATTCACGCTTTTGTACCACTGGCTTATTCTTGTGCTGAAATATTGTCATTCCCATTTGATAAGGAAGTTACACCATTCAATCTTCCAGAACTTACCTGGAAGCACATTGAATAGGTCTACTTTGCCAGTGGAACTCAGTTGGGACTTCAGGTAAATGACCAAAGTTTGCAGCACCTCAGATGTGCATCTTTGGCAGTTCTGATGTGTTGCTGTAATTCAGATACAACCCTGTCAAATTGTACCATGGGATGCATTCTAACACAAGACATGAAATTTGCACATGAACCCAAGGGCCACACACTGGATAAGGATCTGAAATGCAAGCTCTATTCACAGAGGGTAACCTAAAAGCACTTTGCACAATCTCACCTAACTGGAAACTTCCTTTCATTACATTTGAAAAATATGATGTCAGTCACAAATGTTGTAAATAAATGACACTAGACCAAGTGGGCGCACGGTTGTGGGGGGGGAGGGGGGGCGGCCTGCGGCATCACACACACACTAACCACCCCCCTTGATATTATATTAATATTATTTATTCGCTCCTTTTACCCCATTCCCCGCCCTATCCACTCACGCATAGCCCCCAACTCGCAGGCGCGGCTAGAGATGGAGAGGGAGGGGCGCAAAGAGAGAGGGCAGAGAGAGAGGGCAGAGAGAGGGAGGGGGTAGAGAGAGAGGAGGGCATAGAGAGAGCGGGAGGGGGCAGAGAGAGAGGGAGAGCAGAGAGAGGGAGGGCAGAGAGAGGGAGGGCAGAGAGAGGGAGGGCAGAGAGAGGGAGGGCAGAGAGAGGGAGGGCAGAGAGAGGTAGGGCAGAGTGAGAGGACCGACCCGAGAACCTAAACCGACCCGAGGAATCAACCAGAGGACCCGACAGCTCGGTCCCGTCCCCTCAACGAGGGCAGAGAGGGGGGACGTGGACTACGCAAGCAGGGCGGGCCCGACTTGCTCGTTCTTTCTGCGTCTTTGGGAGCGGGGGGCAGGCAGGGTCTTGAATAACTGGGGGGGGAGGGAGAGGTCGGGGGGGACGTCACTCGCAGCGCGAGGAAGAAGGGCACGCAGACCCATTGTGACGTCATCAGCGAAAGAGTCGTTTTTTTAATTCAAAGCTTTGTCAGATTTTTGAATATTTTCAGTAATAACTCGATAAATAAAGCATGACATTTTCAGATAAGGTATTTTCAGACTCCATGGGAAAAATCTCTACCGGAATATGTAAAAATGTTACCGTTAGCGCATCGTTTTTTCGAGATGTGATTATACACAAACAAACACACAAACACATTCACATAAAAGATCAGACTTTTAAGTATATACTAGACCAAGTGCAGACCCGTTGGGTCTGGTCCCCGAAAGTGCTTGACACCCCGGGGTGTTGTTCCCGAACGTGCTTCAGACCCCGGAGTGAAAATCGGAGAAAAAAAGATGGCGTCGTTTTCTGAAAAAATCGGTGAAAATCGGCGAAAAAAAGATGGCGTCGTTTTTTGAGAAAATGGGAGAAAATGAAATTGGGGTTGGTGGGGGGATGGATGACACCCCGGGGTGTTGTTCCCGAACGTGCTTCAGACCCCTGGGTGAAAATCGGCAAAAAAAGGATGGCGTCGTATTTGGAAAAAATCGGGGGGAAAAAGATGGCGTCTTTTTCGGAGAAAATCGGAGACAATCGGAGAAAATCACATTGGGGTTGGGGGGGGGATGGATTTTATTAAAAAACGTGTACATAAACAGGACAGAATTTAATCTGGAGTGGCTATTCGTAAAGAGAAATGTCATCTCTTTGGAAATGGCGAAAAACGTGGGCCTTTCCGCGCGCCGTGTGGGCCGGGGGCCGTATCAAAGGCCGCGCGGCAAAGTCAAGCAGGCCGTCGGACGTACAGACGGACGACAGCCAGAGAGTTTTAAAAGTATATAGATAGATAGATAGCACTTTTATATGTTGCTATTCCCACCACATAAAATTCTATTTATATTACATCAAACAATTTCACTTTATTTACATTACTTAAGCAATTTTCTGTTTTTATTATAAGAGTTTTTATTAGCTTTATTATTTATCAATCTGTAGCCTTTCTACAGAGAGCCTTCATGGTAGGTACAGTAAGCTTTAGTGTATCCCTCAAGAAAGGATTGTGAAGATGAAATTTTGGGCACACCTCAGAGCCAGGCACAAAACACAATGGCATAAAGGTGCCTTTGAAGTTCTACTTCAGAAGATTCTTCAGGTTGCGGCTAATGACATGTATGAGGTGTTGTAATCTGTATTCCAGTAATCCAATGGATAAGATACCGAGGCTCAGTTTTCCAAATGTGCAGGGGCAATTCCTTCTCCTTATGATAGATGTGGCAGATTGTGTGAATGGCTTTGCAATGAGTGCTGATTTCTCCATGACTAGTGAGTAATATATTGCACTCACGTTGCCCTGAAGCCATAATTCTCAGAAACAGAAGGAGTTCCACTCCATTAATATCTGAAGCAACAGTCAGGGATTCCTCATGGTACCGGGGAACTCTAAGACAGCCCACCATTACTCCGCCAGTCTGGTGGAGGGCTGCTTAGTGTCAAGAACCACCTGCAATGACAAGAGTTCTGACTAGTGCATTATCATGCACGGCTCAACTGGCACATAACGAGGAGAATGCTGCCACTTAATATCATTGAATGTGCAGTAAATATTCCGAAGAGCAGGTCAACTCTTTGTATAGATCTGCTGGGCAATACAGCCCGACGAAGATTTCAACATTTATAAGAGCTTGCAGCATCTTCTATATCCAATATGAGCAAGATCTTAAATAAATAATATTTCACCAAAAGTGTATAAAATCTTGAGAGGAATAGATCGGATAGCCCAGAGTAAGGGAATTGAGAACCAGAGGACAAAGGTTTAAGATGTACGGAGAAAGATTTAATAGGAATTTGAAGGGTAACTTTTGCACACAAAGGGTGGTGGGTGTATGGAATGAGTTGCCAGAAGAGGTAGATAAGGCAGGGACTTTGTAACATTTAAGAAACAATTAGACAGGTATACGGATAGGACAGGTTTCGAGGGATATGGGCCAAATGGAGGCAGGTGGGACTAGTGTAGATGGGACATGTTGGTCGGTATGGGCTAGTTGGCCGAAGGGCCTGTTTCCACACTGCATGACTCTATGACCAAGGGAAGGATGTGGAAACTGGAGAATTGAGGTTGGAGTGTGCTGATACTCTGGAACACCTCTGTATCAGGAAGGAGGAAGTACTGGAAATATTAGAGCACATTAGCATGAATAAATACCCAGAACCAGATGGAATATATCCCAGGATGCCAAGAGAAGCAAGGGAGTTGATTGCAGAGCTCTGACAGAGATTATTGTATCTTTTTTTAGCCATGATGAGGTACCAGAAGACTGCAGGATAGCTAAGGTTGTCCTCTTGTTCAAAAAATACAATAGAAATAAACCAGGCTGGTGAGGGATAGGATTTATGTTCACGAGAAAGGCAGCCGCTTATTAGGAAGACTGGGATAGGAAGACTAGACTTGTGCTTCAAAATATTTCAACATCTGTGTAAGTCACTCTGAGAATTTTGATTTGCTAAATGCCTTTCCTAATAGTTCTTCTTTGCCACAGTCACTCATTAAATACTGGTTGGATTTCCCCCAAACCTGGGTATGTTGGAATATACTGATACTACAAAAGATCAATTGAAATACAATTTCAAGTTAATACTGAGATAAAATTGCTGAAATCAGAGCTCCCTAGGTATAATCAAAACAATCAACAATAATAACTGATGATATCTATGTCTCTTCAATGTAATTAGAACAGAGTAGGAGGGGGTGGGGGAGCTGTTCAATAAATAGTTAGGATAATTATAATCAAAGTCAGCCTTAGTTCCAAGAAACTCAGGATCCTTTTGACATTACATATATCATACACCAAAGATAAATACAAGTCTATTTTTTATTAACAAGTAATGGACAATATGTTTTTTAACAGGTTTAAAGCATTTTCATGGCTACTACTATTTCAATACTTTTTTTAATTTGGACCAAAGCCAAATAAACATAAGGGAATATTGAAGTAGCATTTCCCCCCACTGTTGGTCTTTCACAACTGAATTCAAAAAGTCATTTTCCAGACAGTGGTTTTCATTCTCTAAGGATCAGATCTCATTGTAAGGGCCCTTCTTGCAGAACGCCAGTGGAGAAAAAACACACACCTTCTCTAAAGAGAGCCGTATTTAGGCCTTGGGACTTCCTGATGTCAAACCATCTATACCTATCTTGATAGACACAAAATGTTGGAGTAACTCAGCAGGACAGGCAGCATCTCTGGAGAGGAGTGGGTGACATTTCGGGCTGAGATTTTGCATTGTTCAGATGCCCCTGTGCGGAGTTAGGTGCCACCCTGATTCTCTTTGGCATGCCCCCCCCCCCCCCCCCCCCTTGCCCAGTGCCTTCCATGCATAAGTCCCATCACATAATGAAACCAGGGCAAGCTTTAGCAGCAGAAATTCTGTGGCTTCGCTGTCTGTCCAAAGAATTAAAATGTTTATCGTGAAATGCCAATGACATTCCAAGATATTTAAAAACTATTAAAAAAAAATAATCACACTATTAAAAATGTAAACTTAAAAAAAAGTTACACAAGCAATCAATTCAAAATATAGAAATCACCTAACACTTGAATTCCCATCAGCACTGTTCCTACTTGGGCCTAATTTGCCAGAGAATTAATGGGCAGATTACCCAACATAAAAGCTGGAGAACTTCCAGACGTTCATGCTCAGACCCGGTGAGCAGCAGTAGATCAGAGATGGCAGTCAGTTTGATACTTATCAAGAAGTTTGTGTCTCCCATGTTGATTCTTGTGCAGGGGACAATGGTGACAGATCACTACTGAACTGCTGGCATTTCTTGTAAGATTGTTTCCTACATCTCAATATCTCGATCACCAGCTCTAAAATGCTTTAGAATAATCTGAGAATGTAATAGATATAACATAAATTCAAGTTCACAGTGTGTCAGTGAAAAGGACTGAGCAACTACTCCTTGTTTTTATCCACCTGCAATATTAATTATGTTTCTTTCACCACAGATGCTGCCTAAGCTGCTATGTATTTTCATAATTGTTGGTATTTCTGATTTCCAACATCATCATCTCCAGCAAGCACTTCACATTCCAACATTTTCTTCAATTCTTTCCCCCTTTCCTTTTTTTCTCCTTCTACTTGTCTTTTCTCCAACGAGGTCAACTATAATTAAGAAGACTTCACCGCCCTCACTCAGCCAACACTGTTACCTTTTGTGTTATTCAGTGTCTCTTAATCCTAACTCTGTCACAGATATCCATTTTATTCTCTTCACACTACCTTCTTTGCAACTTAAAACCTGGTTGATTTTTAAATAAACCCAATTTTGATTAAAGGACATCGACCTGAAGTGTTAGCTGCACCAACGCCGTCAGACCTGCCGAACTTTTGTGACATTCTTTGATTATATATGAGAATATGCACTATTCTGTAACTAATGGGCCAAACTGTATGATGGCAGAAAAATGATAGCTTTTGCAATGTGGATTAATGTAAACATATGTGATCAGAAGAAAGAGTACATGGTTTTGCCTAAAATATAAGCATATTCATGCTGTTGCAACAAGACAAGTATTTGTTGGCTTTAGTGGACGGCTCTCTCCAACTATAGATTTGCAAACTGACGTTGGAATGTACAACATGAGGTGTAATTTTAAAGTCAATAGAATGAATTCTACCATTAGATTTGACCTCAGTGAGGTCACATCTGAAATACTAAATAACATTTTGGACCATCATTTAAAAAAAAATGTGTGATAAAAATAGAAAATGCTGAAAACACTCAGCAGGTCTGGTAGTGTCAGTGGAAAGAGAAACGGGATTAACGTTTCAGGTTCAAGAGCCTTCATCAGAAACGGGAAAGAAAGAAAATAACTTAGCTTTAAGTTGCAGAGACATGCTCAGCAGGTTGGATTCTGCAAATGTAGAGAGAAATACTGAACCAATATCAGATAGGATGACATCAGCAGTCTGGGTAAAAACATGGTCAACGAGATATGAATGACATTACGTGTATACGGATAACTTGAATGAGTGAGTCAGATGGATTAATAGTCACAAAGCATGAATTTGGCCTAACTCGTCCATGCTGACCAAAATGCCCATCTAGTCTCATTTGCCTGCGTTTGACCTATATCCCTCTAAACCTTTCCTGCCCAAATGTTCAAATGTCTTTTAAATGTGGTTTTCATACTGGCCTCTACCACTTTCTCTGGCAGCTCGTTTCATATATGTACCACCTTCTAGGTGAAGTGGTCGCCATTCAGGTACGTTTTAAATCTTTCCGCTCTACCTTAAACCTATGCCCTCTAGTTTTTGATTCCCATTTTCTTGAAAAAAGAGAGTGTGCCTTCACCTTACCTATTCCCCTTGCGATGTTATTCATCTCTATAAGGCCACCAGTACTAGGCTGCCCGGCCTCTTCTTATAACTTAGGCCCTCGAGTCCTGGCAACAAAAATGTGTACACCCTTTCCACCTTAATGACGTCTTTTCATTAGCAGCGTGACCAAAACTGAACATTAAGTTTCGGTCTGAAGAAGGGTCTCGACCTGAAACGTCACCTATTCCTTCACTCCATAGATGCTGCCTCAGCCGCTGAGTTTCTCCAGCATTTTTGTCTACCTTCGATTTTCCCAGCATTTGCAGTTCTTTCTTAAACATGAAGTTCCAAGTGATGCCTTCCCAATGGCTTGTACAACTGCAACATGATTACCTAATTCTTATACTCAAGGTCTTGACGAATGAAGGGCAGCATGCCAAATGTCTACTACGTCACTTGTGGTTATGTAATGTCTTAAAATTGTTCAGTTACTAAGAATGAAATGGATATATTTTAGATACATGTCCAACGTTAATAGATTTTAAAATAAGACAAAATAAGCCTGATGATTGAAAACGTGTATCATTAAGTTTGCAGAGAATCCAGTCAAGTGTCTTAAATGTTCATACTACTCACTGGATACATATATAAATGCTATGATTCACCCTTTAACTCAATTGACAGCTTATCAGCAAGGAGATATTTTTGCAGATGCATGGCTGACACTATTAACATTATCCTGCAGGCTGAGTAGCTTTGTTTTTCAAACATTCAATAGGGTGCTGAGAAAGTACTTAATTTAACAAAAAATCCATTAGGAGTCCATTAAGAGACTTGACACTTGAAATTTAAAAGTAAAAATTCTGGCTTGAAAATACATTAAAATGGACAGAAATAATGTCGTCCAATTGTTCCTGAAACTAAAACAGTCAGATGAGGAGAAATGCAGGTTTTTCAGCATGGCACCTGTAGAGGCTGGAGGTTTACAGTGAGCAAACAGTCATTCACTTTTTGGGATCTGTGTATCACAGTCAAGGCCAGTATTTATTGCACATACCTAACTACTCTTGAGTAGGTAGTGGTGAGTTGCCTTCAGGAACTGTAGCAGACATTCTAATTAATGTACTCTTGCAGTAGTGTTGAGTATGGGTTTCCAAGATTTAGATACAGTGATGACAAAAGACCTGTGATATAACTTTATGTCAGGATAATATGCGGGATTGAGGGGACCCAGCAGTTGATGGTGTACTCATAAATGTTCTTCTTGGTGGTAGAGGCATACGTTGCAGTCACTGTGTGCCTGTGATCACAGGAATGAACACTCAGGGTATTTGATGTAGTGCTAATCAAGTGGGATGTTAGAGATTGTCATAGTTTGTCACTTTGGTAGCCAATATTAGTTGCCACTCATCTGTAAATGACCTGCATTTTATTGTGGGCTTGCTATATGTAGACAAGGTCTATTGAGGATTTGCTGAGGATTTGCAAATGGACCACTTCTTGTACCACTTCTGACATAATGGAAAGCAAGTTACCGATGAAGCAGCTGAACAGTTAGGTCTGGGGACATTGAGGAGCTTCCAATCGACTTCCAACAACATCATCCGGGTGGCGTCCCTTCCTTCTGTCTGTCCCTTCCTTCTTTGTTGTTTTAATAGTATTTTAAATGTATGTTTTAGTGTTCTTTAGCTTGTTTTATGGAGGGGGGGGGTGTTGGGGGAAACTTTATTTAATCTCTTACCTCTACGGAGATTCGTATCATATCTCCGTCTGCACTGCGGCCTAACATCGTGAAGTTAGAGGCCTCTGCTGGGGACCGACTTCAGGAGCTCCAGACAGTAACATTGCGGAGCTCGCGATCCCTTTGCCAGGGATCGACCTCAGAGCTCTCTGGTTAGAGACTGACTTCTGGAGCTCCAAGCCGCAGGAGCTTTGACTGCCCCAACACGGGAGCTTCGATCGCCCCGATGCGGGGGCTTCAATCGCTGGCTGCGGGAGCTTCGATCGCCCCAACGAATGGTTCAACTCCCCCAACCGTGGGAGAACGAGGGAAGAATATTAGACTTTATTGCCTTCCATCACTGTGAGGAATGTGGGGAATCCGTTGTGGTGGGTTTATGTTCACTTTTATGTAGTTGTGTGTCTTGTTGCTTATTTTTTTAGTATGGCTGCTGGTAATTCAAATATCACTGTACTTTAATTGATACACATGACAATAAAATAAATTTGAAACCTTTGTTCAAGATATGGCTTCAACCTTTGTTGCTTTTTCCCCTTCAAATCCATTGACAAGTTTTGACAGTGCTCCTTGATAACATACTCAAATGCAGCGTACAATAGGTCGTGTTTTAGAGGGAACTGCATATACTGGAAAATCAAAGGAGACTGAAGAAGGGTTTCGGCCCAAAACGTTGCCTATCTCCTTTGCTCCATAGATGCTGCTGCACCCGCTGAGTTTCTCCAGCATTTTTGTGTGCCTACAATACGTCACAAGGACACTCACTTTTGCTGCACTTCAGCTCTTTGGTCCACAATGAGACCTGGAGACAAATGATCCTGGTGACACTCAAGGAGGGCATCACTGTGCAGGCTATTGGTGTGCAAGTGCTGCTTCATTGTGCTGTTGATAATGTTGTCCATCACTTAGCTAATGAGGGCGGATGGACTGATGGAAAGGTAGTAAGTTGAATTGGATTTGTTCTGTTTATATTGAGCAGCACCCACCTGGGTCATTTTCCACATTGCCAGATCGGACCAGTGTTGTAATTGCTAGGGACCAGCTGGGTGTGGGAAGCAGGTCTTCAGAACTACAGCTGGAAGATTGTCTGTTCTTATAACCTTTGCTTTTCGTGATATCATGTGAATGAATTCAATTGACTGAACAATGTTGTTTGACATTTCTGGCTGAACAGTTACAAATGCTTCATCCTTGCCTTTATCACGCGCATGTTGATCTGCCATCAACGAGAAAGGGGGATGTTTCAAAACATCTTTTTCCTACCAGCTATATATTCGTCCACTGCTGTGAATGACTAGATATGGTCGAACTACAGAGGCTTTAATCCGATCCGTTGGTTAAGAGGTTTGTTACCCCTGTCCTTTGCTATTGATATTTTTGCTGTTTTGCAGCTTCACTGACCCGGCATTATTTTTAGGTGGCGCCTACCTGTGGCGACATTTTGCCAGCAGCACAACCAGGAAATCCTCAAATACAGTATTTCTGAACTCACCTGCATCAAGGAATCGGAAGAAAACATCGGTGTAAATAGCGAGCTGCTAACGCATATAAATGCATTAGCGCTACTGCGAACTCCCGTTTATAGCGACGGTAAGGGAATCCCCGAAGCGAGGGGAATCCCCGACCTCGCGGAGGCATGCAGGTACAGTAAGTACTGTACCTGTAAACACCGGGGAGGCCTTCATGGAGTCCGAAACCGAGGCCGTCGGGCAGGATCTCCCAGCAGCAAAGGAGCTGGAGGTGCCGGCGGTAAGGGAATTCCCGATCTCAGGGGAATCCCCGACCTCGCGGAGACCCATAAGTACTGTACCTTTAAACACCGAGGAGGGCTTCATGGAGTATGGAAACGTGGCCATCGGGCAGGAATACAAGTAAGACTGAAGCGTAGGGGACTTTGGCCCCCTCTCCCTACCATCCTACTGCCCAATGTACAGTCACTAGAAAACAAAGTGGAGGACTTAAGGGCAAGGCTGCTTTACCAAAGGGAGCTGAGGGAATGCTCTGTGTTCTGTTTTGCAGAGACATGGCTCACCCCCAGCTCCCCAGACTCAGCGGTCCAGCCTGAAGGGTTCTCCATATGGACCGTACGCAGGCATCTGGGAAAGGGAGAGGAGGGGGCGTGTGCCTCATGGTCAACTCTGCGTGGTGCTCAGACGTGGCAGTCCTATCCAACTCCTGCTCTTCACACCTCGAACATCTGGCGGTGAAGTGTCGTCCCTTCTACCTTACGAGGGAATTCTCCTCCATCATCCTGACCGTGGTCTACATCCCACCCCAGGCAGACGTCCGTCTGGCACTGGAGGAGCTGCACACCATGGTCAACAAGCACCAGATGGCTTACCCCGAGGTGTTTACCACCATAGCCGAGGACTTCAACAAAGCAAACCATAAGAAATCGCTCCCTAACTTCCACCAACATGTCTCCTGCAGCACCAGAGGACCAAACATCCTCGACCACTACTACACCACCATCAAGGATGCCTATCGCTCTATCCCTAGCCCTCACTTCGGTAAATCCGACCATACCGCGGTGCTGCTTCTTCCTGCCTGCAGGCAGCAATTGAAGAGCGCACCCCAAAAGGTGAGGACTGTACAGAGCTGGTCGGGGGGGGGGGGGGGGGGGGGCAGAGGAACAGCTCCAGGACTGTTTGGAGTCTGTAGACTGGGCAATGTTCAGGGACTCGGCAACAGACCTGAATGAAGGACAAAGGATAAAGGACAAAGGACAAAGGACATTTATTATTACATACACCAATTGGTGTAGTGAAATTTGAGTTGCCATTTGCAGCACACCAATTAAAAAATAAAACACAACATTAAAGAAGAATTTAACAATAAACATAAAGACATCGCCCACAATGGTTCTCACTATGAGGGAAGGCAGCAAAGTCCAGTCCCCTTCCTCTTGTTCACCCCATGGTCGGGGCCTATTTGAGGTCTCCACAGTCGCCGTAACGACGGCCCGATATTTCCGGCCCTCTCACCGGATGATGGAGCTCCGGCGTTGGAGGAACACTCTTCAGCGGCTTGGAGTGTCTGCAACGGCCGCTTCCTACCTGAGACCGCGGCTCCCGAAGTCCACAGGCCGCGCTGGTCAGAGCTCCAACACTGGCGATCTTGGCGAGAGATCCCAGGCTCCGCAGTGTTAAGAGTCAGTGCCGTCCGCAGCTGGAAGCTCCGCAACGACAGCTCCGCACTCCGGAGCTTACCACACGGCGGCCCTCGGTAAGGCATCGCCCTCTCCGCGATGGTGCTTCAGCGCTGCGCCGCTGCTGAAGCTGAGGTTCTGGCTGGTCCCGGCAGGAAACACCGCTTCAGTCCAGGTGGTAGGCCGTGAGGAAGGGGCGAAGATGCGGCTTGGAGGAAAGACGCATCTCCGACCAGGTAGGGTCTGGGAAAAAAGTTTCCCCCTCCCCACCCCCCCCCCTCGACATAAAAAGACTAGACCTCCAAAACAACACTTTTTAACATGCTACAAATTAATAAAAAGGTGAAAAAACAGCTGCAGGTCAAAAACTTCAAATACCTGGGCGTGCATATTAAGTAAGTAAGTAAGTAAGTAAGTTTATTGGCCAAGTATTCACATACAAGGAATTTGCCTTGGTGCTCCGCCCACAAGTAACAACATGACATACAGTGACAGTTACGAATGACTCAGAAAACACTAAACATTTCCAAGATCTCTCCTGGTCCCAGAACACTGATGCAATCATAAAGAAAGCACGTCAGCATCTCTGCTTCCTGAGAAGATTACGGAGAGTCGGTTTATCAAGGAGGACTCTCTCGAACTTCTACAGGTGCACAGTAGAGAGCATGTTGACCGGTTGCATCGTGGCTTGGTACGGCAACCTGAGCGTCCAGGAGCAGAAAAGGCTGCAAAAAGTCGTAACCACTGCCCAGTCCATCATCGGTTCTGATATCCCTACCATCGAGGGGATCTATCGCAGATGCTGCGTCAAAAAGGCTCCCTGCATCATCAAGGACCCACACAATCCTGGCCACACACTCATCTCTCCGCTGCCATCGGGTAGAAGGTACAGGAGCCTGAAATCTGCAACATCCTGATTCAGGAACAGCTTCATCCCCACAGCCATCAGACTATTAAACACAACTTCAAACAAACTATGAACTATAACAACCTATTGCACTTTATCTGTTTACTGATGTGTGTATATATATATTCTATGGTATATGGACACACTGATCTGATCTGTTATTATGACTACAATATCCTGTTGTGTTGCAGCAAAGCAAGAATTTCATTGTCCTATCTGGGACACATGACAATAAACTCTCTTGACTTGACTTGAGCTGTGCCAGGTGATGTCGCCAGCAACCCCTCTGCACTGCTCATTGAACCTGGAGTGAATCGTTGGCGAGACAGTAATGGTGGATTACTGAGGATTATGCTGAGCCATGAGGATACAGATTGCAATGAAGTAAATTTCTGCTGCCCAGTTTCTCACTGATAGCCTGTTTTGTACTGTCAGATCTATTCTGAGTCTGTCCTATTTGCACGACTGCAGTGCTGGAACCAGGTGATGGAGGGTGTCCTCGGGATGTGGTGTCACTCCTTTACCGTGTGCACTTCTGGTCACCTCGCTATTGGAAGGATGTCATTAAACTGAAAAGAGCACAGAAAAGATTCACAAGGATGTTGACATAAGGAGGGACTGGATAAGCTTGATCTTTTCCCCCTGGAGAATAGGCTGAGGGGTGTCCTTATCGATACAGCACATAAAATCATGAAGGGCACGGATAATGGCCACAGTCTTTCCAAGGGTCAGGGAGTCTAAAACTAGAAGGCACAGATTTGAGGTGAGAGGAAAGATTTAAAAAGAACCTGATGGGCAACATTTTTACACAGAGAGTAGTGGGTATGTGGAACTTGCTGCGTGGCAGATACAATTACAATATTTTGAGAGGCACATGGAAAGAAAAAGGTTGAAGGATAAGGGCCAAATCAGGCAAAGGTGACTAGCCCAGGTAAGCAACTTGGTTGGCATGGATCAGATGCGCTAAAGGGACTGTTTTCATGCTGCATAACTCTGTGACTCTACTAACTCTACTACAAGCCAATAATGAGATGAGTAACTTCAACACTTAGAGACATTTCCACTTGGAAGATCATCTTTCCATGATCTTCTGGCGTGTTAGCTGGAGTACCTGGTTTCTGATTCACCTTACACCAACAAATCTGTCCCTGCTTTTCCACCTAGAGCTTAGCATAGTGATGCAACCTTGCAACCTTTGCACTCTTCTTGAACTCCTCCAGTGCCCATTTCACCAGTGACAGTCTAAACTGGTGCAACTAGACAACAGGGTGAGTGGGAGGGCAAACAAGCAATGACTTGGTCTTTCCATCATTGTTAAATGTTGCCTCCCCCTTTATCTGCTAGGAATATACTTCTCATATATAGCTGGATCAAAAGCTCTTAGGTTTTGACCATCTACTCATGACTTTCACTCTTCATCATGATCCCACTGACAACATGCCTGCCGGCTACAACTGCAGCCTGACACGCCGAACCTTACAAATGAATAAATGATCCACTCTCCCAGTTAATAATTCAACTGTATGGACTAGGTATATGGTTTTAATTTGCTCTGAAAATCATTTTATGGTAATCCTGCTGATTTAGAACTAATAATCATAACAAATACATTAGTTCACTGATTATGATCTCTCTGGTATTGCTGAGAAGAGTTGCTATGTTTTGAATTAATTTGTTACAACAAATGTCTCTCAGATTTCCTGCACAAACATAAGATATAAAATGGGGTGGCTGGGGTAAATGATTGTTCTCCTTGTTACAGCGGCCGAAAGGACCTCTAAAACATATGAACATGCACATGTATATATGATTGGGGCGCAGGAGTGGGTGATGTGACCCTTTGCTGTCATTAGATAAGCTCATGGCCGATCTGATTTTAATGTCCACTCTGAATGCTCAACTATCTCACAGTAATATTTCACCCCTTTCTTTCTCAAGTATCCCTCCAGTTTTGCACTAAAACAAAATCAATGTGTCTGCTTCCACCACTCTTTGAGGAAGAGAGTTGTAATGTATCACATCACTCTAAGAGAAAACACTTCACCTCATCGGTCTTTACGAGGGAACCACTTATTTGGTGACTTCCCGAGTTCCATGTCAAGTTATAAAGTGATACAGTGTGGAAACAGGCACTTCAGTCCAACTTGCCCACACCGGCCAACATGATCCAGCTACACTTGTCCCACCTACCTGTGTTTGGCCCATATCCCACCAAACCTGTTTTATCCATGTACCTGTCTAACTGTTTCTTAAACTGTTTCTCAATTCCCAGAAAGAGGAAACATTTATCCAAATCCACCCTGTAAAGATGCTCAGGATGTAGTCATACCAACATCCTATTTAATTGAAGGGTTATGCTGAATTTGGTATTTTCTATGCAAGTAGATAACGATAATCTTGTCCCACTGACAGAAGGATCAAGAATGAGAGGGCATGGAATGAAGATAGCTGGCCATAAAACCCAAACTCACAAGAGAACAAATATTTATTTTCATGGCCTTTAGAAGGGAACTGGATCTGTATTTGAAAGGGAGTATATAGCAGAGCTATCTGGACAGGAATGGGTAGAGGGTGTAAGTAAATTCCTCTGGTATAGTACTAACATTAACTGGATGCATCATTCCTCTTGTGCTGTAACCTTGATGTGATTCTGTAAAATCTACATTTTGTAAAACTTAAACGCTATTCTAGAGCAAGAAGATACATGCTGCCGAGTAATAATTAGGAGTAAATTGAAAATTGTAAGGACAAAGTATATGTTTGGATTGGAATCTTCTTGCAATGTAGACCTGAAGTCAATTGTACATAGCGTCAGTTTGATTTGACCATTTGTTAGACTGCTTTTAAGTCAAAAATTAATTCCTCTCCACTGTTCTGTGAATCATATTTTACCAGGGCATTCAGAGGCAGAGTGTAAAGACTTTCCAATCACCTGAGAATTGAAACCCTGTCAGAAGATGGAGCTGAGGACCATACTAGAAGAAATAGTATTGGGTAGGAGCTGACTGTCAAATGTCAGAACATCGTGCCTGATGATATTTCTAACCATGATGTGATGGTTTGCATTTAATGTGAATGGCCAAGTGGATGATCTTTCTTGTTTTCATAGATGTCATGATTCAATGCAATCGATTCAGTCTATGTAATATCAAGAAATACGTAGCTGAAAGCACTGATCACAAAGGGTCTGGTAGCAGAAAACACCGTGGCTGTGATACAAAAGTCTGTTCCAAAAAAAGGCATGCTGCAATATTGGCACTTATTCAACCATGTAGATATGTCTAGTCCACAAAAAGCAGGAAAAGAATCCAACTAATTACCATTCCTCAGTCAACGGTCAACTATCAGCAAAGTGAAGGAAAGTACTATCAACAATGCTAATAAGTGGCACTAACCTGAATGGTGCTCATCATTGCTCAGCTTGGATTATGCCTTTCAGCCTCACACCTCATTACAGCTTTGGTTCAAACAAGGATAAAAATAGCTGAATGGTGGAGGTGAACCGAGAGCGAATGTTCTTGATATTAGCTCCGAGTATGGCAGCAACAACTTTGTAAAAATGAAATCATGGCTTGCATTCTCCAATAGCTGGAGTCAAATGTAGGATAAGAAGATGGTTGAGGCTAGTTAATTATTTCAATTCTGAATTATTGTGAGCAGTTTAAGCCTCCATATCTTAGGAAGGATGTGCTCGTTTAGGAGAGGGTCCAGAGGAGGTTTCGGAGAATGATTTGGTTAACGTATGAGGAACATTTGATGGCTATGGGCCTGTATTTGCTGTAGTTTAGAAGGATGAGGGGGCGTCTCATTGAAGCATGATATTAGATCGCAAATAGTGAATGGCATGTAGAGAGTGCATGTTGAGAGGATGTTTCCACTAGTGGGAGAAACTAGAACCAGAGGGCATAGCCTCAGAATAAAGGGACATATCTTCAGAATGGAGATGTGGAGATAGTTCTTTAGCCAGAGGGTGGTGAATCTGTGGAATTCATAGCCGTAGATGGCTTTGGAGGCGGGCATTGGGTATTTTAAAATCAGAGATTGATAGTTATTTGAATAGGGTGCCAACGGCTATGAGGAGAAAGCAGGAGAACAGAGGTGAGAGGGAAAATTAGATCAGCTATGATTGAATGGTAGAGTAGACTCTATGGTCTGAATAGACTCCGCTATGTCTTATGATCTTGGCTGAACACAAAGGGCTTGTTCTGGGCTCAAGCTTAATTAATTCAATAGACTTCCCTAAATAATATTAGATGTTTACCAAAGACTGCATAATGTCCAATTCCATTCACAACTCAGGAAATAAAGCAAACAAGACCAGGAGCTGTTAATTACAAGTGACATTTGTGTCACATCAGTTATAGGCAATGATAATCACCAACAGGGAAAGGTCTAACCATCTACCCACGATATTCGAAGGCTTTTCCATCACCCTATGCATCACAATTAAAACAGAAACTTAACCGATCCAACTACCTGCACTATGGAGACACAAGAAACTGCAAATGCCCGGAGCAAAAATCAAACTGCTGGAGAAACTCAGCAGATCAGGCAGCATCTGCGGAGGGAAATGGACAAATGATGCTTCGGGTCGAGACCCTGCTTTAGAATGGTGATGAGATAGATGTTTTTAAAGAGCTGAGGAGAAGGGAAGGAACACATGACTGCTGCCAATCCACCCTTCCTTAGCTGGATCCACTTATCACTTGCCAGCACTTGTCCCATAAACAAAGAGCCATGGCCATATGAAAACATGATCACTTGCAGATTCTCCTCCAGTTTACATGCCTTCATGACGTGGAAATATATTTTAGTTGCTTCATCATTGCTGGATCCAAATCCTGGAACTCTCCACCCATCAGCTTTATAGCAGTGTCTTTACCACAAACATGCAGTGGTTCAACTCAATATTACCACTGGCTTCTCAGCAGTGGGTATTGATGGGCAATACATGGTGCCCTTGCCAGGAACACCCACATTGATTAAATGTATTTAAAAAAAAATCAAACTGAAGTTTTCACGGTAGTGACTCAAGATACTGAAAGAAGATGGATAAACCTCATGACCACTGGTGGGATAAACCTCATGACCAGAAACTTGCAGGTAACTGTGCCGAGTGGCATCAACAGCAAAATAATATTAAAATGTGCTAGATGCGTAGTTCAAATTGAACAACAAATTTGAGACCATTATCATCTCCTAGGATTCTTCAAATTCCTTCTAAACTTCTCAAACAAGACACTGTTATTGCTGCTACCATTAGGACCTTGCTGGGTTTCATCTTTCAATGAGTCGTTGACCATCGCTCTCCCCGTGTAACCGTTCATCCCTAATGGTGTAATCACCTGATATTGATGTTAAACAACTTCATTGTTGTCCTTTGTTGTCATCATGGTCATATGTCAAAACATAAGTGCTTCTTGCAGGAGGAGGCAACAGAATATATTGTGTAATCAAGTGATTATGAGAGATAAAACCTTTTCATGGTTTGATTCCAAAAAAAGAGGCTTAAAATATAATTATTTATATTTTATAGAAGCTCAAATTGCTCAACAGATTTTCCCACGATTACAGAATACTTCCCATGTTTGTAATCAAATCAAATTTACAAGTACCACTACAGTTAACAGTGTCTTCAATATAATTTTCCTGTGCATAATTTCTTGGAGAGCATAACCTTGAATTGCAAGCTTTATGCTCTTTAAAAATACTGCTTCACAAATGCAGCATTCATAATGTACCAATTCAAAAGTCAGATTTTATTTTTTAAATCTATCTTGTGACATGAGAATCACCGGCAATCTACTTATTATCCATATGTGGTTGTATTTTGATGATGATGGTGAGCTTTATGCTTAATTGTAGCTCTAGCGTTCCAACCCAGTGATGCTGATGAGATGGTGGTATTGGCCTAAGTCACAAGTGAGTGTGATTTAGACGTGATATAATTCCTGCAGGCTGTTTTGGTCTGGCGGACTGATCTCTACCTTGCAGAGGTCAGAAGGCTGCTCTCTTACATCTCCTTTCCCAGGGCCATAATACCACTAACACCATGCTACCTTCTCCCACACCATCTCATCACTTCAGGAGAACTCCCCTCCACAGCCTCAAACATGATAGTTCCCCAACCCTGTATAGTCTATTTCTATTTTCAACCCAAGATTCACAAACAGACCTGTCCTGTTAGGCACATTGTACCTGCCTGCACTTGCCCCAGTGAACTTATCTCCCAACACCTCAACTCTGTATCTTGTACCCCCCACCACCCCCCCCCCCCACGTTCAGTCCCTCCCCACCAACATCTGAGACACCACAAATGTGCTCCTCCATTTCAACAACTTTCAATTTCCTAGTCCTCACTGGCTCAACTTTACCAAGGACTAGACTAATTGGGACCCGTTGGGCCCCAGCCACACGGGAGACTAGTCCACCAAAGCAACCCATTCACCAAAGCAATATTCCACCACTCACCCGTTCCCCAACGCAACGCGTTCCCCCAACGTGGGCGGAGGGATTGTGGGGGTAGGGGTGTGTGAGCGGGGGTAGGGTTGTGTGGGGGCGGGGGGGTTGTGTGGGGGGAGAGGGGTGTGTGGGTGGCGGGCTGTGTGGGGGGGTTTGGGCGGGGGGGGGTGTGTGTGGGGGAGGGAGGTGTGTGGGGTTGTGGGGGCGAGGGGATTGTGGGGGCGGGGGGATGGGGGCTGATGGGTGTGTGGGTGGCAGAGTGTGTGGGGGGGTGTATGTGGGGCGGTCAGTGGGCGGGGGGTGTGTGGGCGGGGGGGCTTGTGGGGGGAGGGGTGTGTGGGCGGGGGAGGTGAGCTCGGAAAAAAGATGGGGGAATAGCCATGGGGAGAGGGGGGGCATAATGGGGGAGGGGGGGAGGAGCCAGCGAGGGGGACAAGAGTGGTAGTGGCTGGAATTGGCGGTGCGATGGGGACTCACAGCAGGCGCTGGTCGTTCTCCTCCACCGGGATCAGAGTCTCCGCTTTCCGTTTGGCGACATCGGCGACATCTCTGACTCCGGGCTGGGCTGCGTCACCGACTCTGGGCTGGGCTGGGCTGGGTCACCGACTCTGGGCTGGGCTGGGCTGGGCTGGGTCTGCCACGCTGGGCTGAGCTGGATCAGGTCTCCGACGCTGGGCTGCTGCTTGGGGCTGGGCTGCTGCTTGGGGGCTGAGCTGCTGCTTGGGGCGGAGCGGCTGCTTGGGGCGGGGTTGCTTGGTGCTGGGCTGGGCTTGGCTGCTACGGGTCCCTCCTAAAGTCGGCCATCCTCAGCTTCAGTAAAGACGCGATGGCGCAGGAAGGGGCGAACCGTCCCGGGGAGTGACTGGGGAAGAGACTAATCCGTGCGGCGCTGACTGGCAGGAGAAGAGATCGATCTGCGCATGCGCGTTTTTAAAGATTTTTAAACCTCGCTAACTTTTCGACATTCAACCGAACGTAACGAAACTTGGTGGACTCGTGCTGCACGAAATCCTCGCGCGCCACCTGTGTGACGTATCACGTATGCACGCTGACGCATTGGGTACGCATGCTGATGCATTGGCGTCGCACTCTTGCGTCCCGACGTCTCACGTGTATCACGTGGACGCATGGGTACGTCACCGTGCGTAACCATGCGTCGCCGCGCGCCGCAGGGTATTCTAATGATGTCACGCGCACCAGACGGCATGATGATGCGTGATTTGCGCGCAACGACGCGTCGACCTATTTTACATATGACGCGTAAATGAGGCGCAAATGACAGCCAAGTGGGACAGGCCCTCTGAGAGGCAGAACTTATTCTCACCCTTGACACTTCCTCTCTTGATTCTTCCCACCTACAAATTAAAGGTGTAGCCATGGGAACTCGCATGAGCTTAAGCTATGCCCCCTCTTCATTAGCTACATGGAGCAGTCTTTGTTCCAAGCCTACTCCGCCACCACAACCCAACCCTTTCTCTGCTACATTGATGACTGCATTGATGATTGCACCCATATGGAATTTCATCGGCTTCACCATTAACTCCTACCCTGCCCTCAAATTTACATGGTCCATTTTTGATACCTCTCTCCCCTTTCGTGATCTCTCTGTCTCCATCTCAGTGAACAAGCTGTCCATTGATATCTGCTACAACCCACTGATGCCCACAGTTACCTAGACTACACCTCCTCTCATTCTGTCTCCTATAAGGATGCCATATTTTTCTCTCAGATTCTCAGGAGTTCTGAAATGCTTTCCTTTTTAGGAAACATGGCTCCTCTCCTCCACTACCCCTTTACGGTTGGCTCATCGGTACCTCCATTAATTCTCATAGCCAACATCCTTAAAGCCAAAAATAGTTCAGGTTGTACCTAGTGGTTACAATTGAACTCTACGATTCTACAATGGAAATGCAGCTTTCCTACTGCTGATTGATCATAAAGTAACTGGATATGCAAGAGACTGCAGATGCTAAAATCTGGAGTTAATAAAAACAACTGTTGGAGGAACCAGGTAAGGCAGTATCTGTGGAGGGAAAGGAATGTTTGATGTTTCAGATCGGGACCTGTATCAAGTATCCTCCTGGGAGTGGAAAGGGAGCAGAGTCAGTATAAAGGAGAGAGGGGAGTGGTGGGGTAGGGGACAGAAGATGATAGGTGGACTTAGATGGAGTGAGGGATGATGGGCAGAAGAAGTCAGGTGGGGAAGGGGAAGGTGAAGTTGAAGAGAGGCTGTGGGATGATTAATGAAGACACATAAAGTGTAAGTGCCAGTCTCTGGTCAGTAAGGAAGGTGATGAATGGATCCAGGAGGAGAAGACTGATGGGCAGTTCGAAACAGCTGGGGGAGGGGACAGAAGACTGTTGGAAAGGTATATGGACAATCGGTGGATGGAAGCAGGTGGGGGAGGTGGACAAAACTGGATAATTGGGGACTGGGGAGAAAAGGTTGAGAAAATCCAAATGGTTTTGAAGGAGAGAGTGGGGTGGGGAGACACACAAGGTAAGAGGATGCAAGTTGGTGGTGCAACAACAAGCAGAAACAATTGTCCCACCAGTACAGTCCTGTTTGTGGATCTTGGAGAAGAGACAGAAGCAGGCAGTGTGATGCTGGGGCAGTATCAGGTTGCAGATTGTATAGTGTAGATCTACAGATGTGTTGAGATCTGCGGCAGTCTGGGAGACAGTGGCCTAGTGTTCCTTGGTGGGGTCATGGTCTGAGGTAAGGTATGAGGAGGTGTCTGAGAGCTGCCATTCGTCCTCTGCAAGGTTGAGGCCAATCGCTAGATCAGAGTGGCAACACCCTGGTCTGTTGGTTTGATGGCCAGGTTAGGATTGAAATTAAGTGAGTGGATGCCTAGTTTTGGGCTCCTACATCCGCTCCTCATCCATCCTACTTAGTAGGGCAGTAATGCCACTTAACACAGTCGAGCATGTCCCTGTGTGAAGAGGGGACATTGTTTACCTTCAGAATAGTGTCGTAGATAGATAAATCTTTGCTAGGTCCATTGGGGAGAACAATTATGCAATTATCCTCCTGCAAGAAATTATTTTGATTTACTATGAAGGTATAAATGTAGCAGAAGGATAAAATGAAGCTGTTTAACATCAACATCGCGTGACTGTGCCATTAAGGATTAAAGATCACTCATGGAGTTTGATGGTCAACAAACATTGAAGAATGAAACTCAGCAAGGTCCTACTGTAATAGTAGCAGGAATAACAGTACCCAGTTTAAGAATTTCAGGAGAAACTTGGAAAACGAGTAGTTCAGTTCACATATAGTTTGCAATATTTTAACTACAAGGTAGAGGTGAAATAATTCACCATTTCAAAATGACTTGCATTTTCAGCAAGCATGGAGGATTATATTTTCATCTTCATTTTCTGAAATGATTTGCTGAACATTTCCCATTCTGACTGTTGAGAAGGACTGTTGCTAAGGTAACAGTCAAAAATGAACTAACTGAAAAGGGAGAAAAGAATAACCTTGAAATAAGCTAGCTTCGCTTTGCTTCAACAATGTGGTTCTTTTCCTTTTAAAGAAAATAATTCCTTTAAATAATGGCAATTCCTGAGAGCATGCACAAGATCACAATTCTGATGTGATGGTCACACTATATACTGATTAGTTTGTGTCAAAATGATATTGTGACTTATTTATTCTTAATGGGAAGACGCATTCTTATTCCTCCTCAACTAGTAGACACTGTAATCTGATGCATATATCACAGTGTAAAGTAACCAGCGGTCTTTGGGATTTCAATTTTGTATTTTGATAATTCCTTCAAAGCTGTGATGTTTTCAGAAACAGGTTGCTAGCATTTCAAAATGAAGGAAGTGCATTGATTAAAAAGGAAGTTTAGTTGAGTTTATTATAATTGTCACATCTACCGAGATGCAGTGAAAAGCTTTTGTTATGTGCTACCCAGTCAAAGGAAAGACTACATGATTACAAACAAGCTGTCCACAGTGTATATTTAAAGGATAAAGGGTGTAGCATTTAGTGCAAGATGAAGTCTGTTTAAAGACAGTTCAGAGGTCTCCGATGAGGTAGATGGGAGGTCAGGACCGCACTCTAGCTGGGAGAGGACCATGCAGTTGCCTGATAACAGCTGGGAAGAAACTGCCCATGAATCTGGAGTATGTGTTTTCACACTTCTGTACCATTTACCTGAGGGGAGCGGGGAGAAGAGGGAGTGACCAAGGTGAGACTGGTCCTTGATTGAAGTAAGGAGACCAAATGGACAGATTGATATTTGGAAAATTATCAGAAAAATATTTTGAAGGCCATCACTTGAAAAAATAAACATTGATCAAGAACAGTCAACATTGATTTAGTAATGTTAGATGATGACTGTTTAACGTGATTGATTTCTTTTTTAGGAGGTGTATTTGATGGATTTGGTCAGGATTGTTGTCAGAATTCCAGATTTTGCACTAATTCTATTTGCAAGTTTGCCAATGATACCGCTATGGTGGGCTGAATCTTGAACAATGGCATGAGAAAGTACAAGTAGGAGATAGAGAGCTTAGTAGCATGGTGTAAGGACAATTACCTCTTTGTAAATGCTAGAAAAATGAAGGAACTGGTCATCGACTTTGGGAAGCAAGGTGGAGTACATGCCCAGCCTGCACCTCCTCTGTAGATATTACACTATATTCTGCTCTGTTTATTTTTCTCTTTTGCTCAACCAGTTGTATTCATATATGGTATGATCTGCCCGGAGAACATGTAAAACAAACTTTGTCACAGTATTTCAGTACACGTGACAATAATAAATATTACCAAGACTCCAGATTGATCAGAAAAGTGAAAGTAAATGGTAAAGTGGCAAAACTAATTAATAATAAGTTAATGGTTAAAAGTTAATGGCAAACTGGATATTAGCAACTGTTTTCTTCGGATTTCAGCAGAGTTCAATTCCAGATACTTTGTGATTTGTAAGTTATATGAAAGGGAGCATGATTATGAAATATTCAAGTGGTATAAAGTGGTACATTGGGATGTGGCTGATAGAGTGGAAGAAATATAGTCTGTGGAAAGATATCGGTAGACTCGTTTGGTGAGCGAAAGATGACACGTGGTGTTAATTTCAGAGATTAATGTAGAGGGTCCACACTCAGGTGACCATGGCAACGCCTGACAGGAGGCAAGGCCAGGGGTGGAGCCTGGCTTTTGGCCCAGGCTGAGAGTAATTTGGAGAGTTTTAATATTTCAAACAATTGATGTAAATATATATATATTTATTTATTTAATTAAATAAAGTTAACTAAAACACCTATAAAGTAAAATAATATCATAAATGTAAATTAACTTCTCCGATGCCTAAAACTGTTCCCTACAAACACCATTAATTACATCCTGGATCCTATCCCTCGATATGAGTGGCAATTTGCCTGCATACAGCCAGGATTCCCAGGAAATCTGGGTTCCACTATCGGATGCCACATGGAAGCCCCCGATTTACTGCTGGTGAACCCTGGCCATAACCAACATGATTTAGCCAAGAATACATTTTCTACCAGCATGGACAATGAACTGGCCTCGGAGCCAGAAAGTCCTTTGACCCTATGATGCACCAAGCCAAGAGTGAAAAACTGGTGTATTCAGAACATAAGAGACTGCGATGACAATAGGCCATTTGGTTCATCATTTTGATCTGACAGTAACTGCACAAATTCTCCTGAGCCAGGAAATGAGCAACCACATGGAGAAGGTCCAGAAGAGTAAAGATCAATGAATGTGACCCCCTGACCACTAAAGGTTTATGAAGCAAGACTACTGAGTATTATACAATCCTTTCAACTCATCCTTAAAATGGTTTATGGATGCTCTAGAGAATTTAATGGGCCGGATCATGCTACCCGCTGGCAGGCAGATCAGCAGAGGATTCCAGCTGGCGGCAGAGGACTGGACAGCTCCCTGTTCCTGACTTCCCCGCTGTGCATTGCAATGTAGAGTGTCATGAAGAAGCTGATGCTGGTGTATTTGACATCCTGCTCCACCGTTGAACTTAGTACCAAGTCCTAGGACAGGAAGGACATTTTGAAAAGAGAGGATGGAAGCAATGGCTGACATATGTAGCACAATCCCAATCATTTGAATGGGTTTCTGAAACTCAATTGAAAAGATAGGTCTATTTGACTTAATTTTATTGTTCTTTACTTTTTTTTAAGTACTTGAAGCTGCTTTTAAGAAAAAATGTTTTTAAAATGTCTCTTTTAAAAAATATGTTTTTAAATAGTCTGAATTGTTTGTAGTCTGTCAGATACTCGTATTCATTTAAAAGCGCTTCAAACAAGTTTGACAGCAATGAATTGTCAGAAGCCAGCAGAGTTGTCAAGGGGCATCAGGATCTGCAACTTGAAGCCAAGTCACCACTTACGGACAAAATGTGTAGGGAAGGAACTGCAGATGTTGGTCTACACCAAAGATAGACACAAAATGCTGGAGTAACTCAGCGGGACAGGCAGCATTTCTGGACAGAAGGAAAGGGTGACGTTTCGGGTCGAGATCCTTGTTCAGATTAAAGAAGGGCCTCGACCCAAAATGTCACCCATTCCTTCTATCCAGTGATGCTGCCTGTCCCGAAGCTCAGCTTTGCAAGGCAGTCACGTCAGTGGAACCTCTGACTTAATCAGATCCTTGGGGCAACACAAATTGTGGATGCAGGAATAGCGCAGATAGCATAATTCATCCCCATGTTTCCTGCATTTAATGCTCATCACTATCACCCCTCAATTTGTAGAATTTCTTAAAGAATTGTCACCAAAGTATTTCTGGTGCCTATATACACCAGTCCGATTAGTTGGTGACAATATTTTTGGGATGGGTAGTTTATCCTGATTTCCTGATTCCTTGGCTCATTTCTTAGCTCACAGTTGCTGAATCTATAAAAGTAACAGCAGGTGGCAGGAGAATGAAATACTAAATATAGCATTTTCAAATATTAAGCGCTTCTGTTGTTTAAGTATGAGGACATTTATTATTTATAAGTAAAACTGCAACAAATCAAATAATAGGAACACCATGGATTCTTGTTTAGTTACGTCGAAAATTAACTGACTTTTGGAATGTTTTTTTAATAACTGAACTCCATTAACATTGATATATTGAAAGCAGATATTGTTCTTGCGAGAATATAAGCAAAAATTTAACTGGTGTATTGAATATAGCAACGAAAATATATACATCAAAAGAAGGAGAAATGTCTCAGGAGTTAACGGTGCCAACTGTTTTGCACTTGGAACTATAAAATGAAGCAAATTATTTAGTAATTAAATGGTTGCGTGGTTCAGGCAAATCCCTGCATTATTGTGGTGCAATTGGTTCTATTATGAATGTTCATTCTCATTCTATCGTTTTCTTTTGGACACAGGCATTAATAATTTTGGTACTTTTTTGAAAAGCATAACATGTAACATTTCACAAATTGGACATGAGACTTCTACGTTAATACACTATTTCATACTCCAATGCATTGCTCATCTAATTTAACACATCATTGTTCTGCGTAAACAGTGAGATTCCTCAATTACTGACATTACAGGCAGGAAGTAAGCTGCTTATGCACATACGTAACCTTCACCTGGGCTAGCAGTTGGTTAAGGCTTCCCAAGTCTTCCCAGGGATCCTCAGGGAAGCCCTAAATTTAAGTTGCCAACGTCCCAGAAGAGCAAAGTGGAGGCAGGAAAGTGGAGATGAAACACAACCCTTATCTTCTCCCACCTCCACGCACAATCCACCCGAATCTGGGTCTGGGCTTGTTCTGATCCAGGTCCGCATTCATATCCAGACAAAATGTCCTGTACTCGTGGGCAAATCTTTCCCATTGGCGCTCTGTGTCATTTCAAACAGATCTTCTAAAGAGTTGGTCGAGGCACAATGCAATGCCAGATTCTTTGAGTTACTATTCCTTCAGTGACCTTATTTGCAGAACATCTTAAAACAACCCCCTTAGTACTGGGTAGCTCCTGAAACACAAATTCCTGAATGCAACCACATACCAAAGTTGAGAGTCCGGACAATGGTTGGTCCCTCTTTGGCCATGAACCTCAGTCTTTGGTACTAAATCCCACTCTTAAGGACTGCCATTCCTTGGCATCTATGGCATCAAAAGGACAAAATCCTTGCACAGAAACTAAAGTTACATGAAATAATTCTGACGTATTATCTGTGCTTTAGTTATCTAGAATAAAGTTTTGTTGAATAATGAATCAGAAGGATTCATTATTCAAAAAAAGACAGTAAATTATTCTGATTTACAGATCAACAATGAATGGTAAGGTATGGTGTTAGCAAGGATGATGAAGCAAAGCTGGACTTTGAATATTACCACATTGAAATGTTAAAATCGTGATCCAATCCATCAGACCTTGCTTCATGAATAATTAAATTATTCCAATAACTACAATGATTTTAGAAAGACTCGACTTGTAAAATTCTTCAAGTCTGATTCCTTTAAGTTCCTTTTTTTTAATGCATTCATAGAACTTTAACAGTCATTTGAATTTCAGCCTTTCTTATGAAGTATTCCATATAAAATGCAGCACAGCAACATTTCCTCATTATACGCTTTGGTGCATTTTACCCGAAAGCCTATTTTTGCAGCGATCAAGGGCTAACAATATTGTTCACTGAATATAACTTATAATTAAGTAACAAAAATGAATGAACTGATTTGATAAAAAGTATTCCAATAACTTCACTAATGGAATCCCAACATTAATTTACCCCGAGGGCAACAAAACAAATTCAACATTGCCTTTAATTCCTGATTTAGATGTGAATTTGCCCAATAATTGAGTAAATGCAATCAGTAATTTCACGTATGCCATTGACATGAACATTATTATTTCTTAGACCAAAACCAAATTGGATATCTCCACTTCCAACTGGAATAAAAATGTCCAAATGGGTAAAATTGAGATGGAAAAGGTTCACTGTCCATGATGGCCCATGGCAATGCTAACATGGATGCACAGGAGATTTTCACCAAGCCTCTGGCAAGATGTAGCAAGGCATACAGTATGATGTATGGTCGTCAGGAAGCTTAATATTAAAGCTCTTTCCTCAATACCCAGACTTGTTTTGACAGCAGGCAAAACTGCATGCATCTTCACTTCAAGCAATTGAAGAATGCAATTTTGTTTAAGTGACTCTGTCATTCAGGAATATATAAAAATGATTAAAATCGATGCAAGTTTCAAAACTAAGTAATTAAAAATACTAAATTTATTAAAATATTTTTAAAATGCATAAAATCACTTCCACTTCATTAAAAAATTCAAATAAAATTATTTTGAAAATCTGTTATCTTCCGTATTCTGCAGATCAGGAATTTTCATTCAACTGAAGGAGTCTGATCTTAAGGTACACAAAAATGCTGGAGAAACTCAGCGGCTGCAGCAGCATCTATGGAGCGAAGGAAATAGGCAACGTTTCGGGCCGAAACCCTTCTTCAGACTGATAGGGGGTGGGGAGAAGAAAGGAAAAAAGAAAAAAGGCGGAGGAGGAGCCCGAGGGCTGGGGGAGGGGAGGAGACAACCAGAGGGCTGATGAAGGACAGCAAGGGCAAGCAGAATTGGGAGAATTCAATGTTCAAGCCCCCAGGATGTAGACTGCCCAAGCGGAATATGAGGTGCATTTCCTCCAATTTACGGTGTTGCTCGCTGTGGCCATGGAGGAGACCCAGGACAGAGATGTCAGATACGGAATGGGAGGGGGAGTTGAAGTGCTGAGCCACCGGGAGGTCAAGTTGGTTATTGCGGACCGACCGGAGGTATTCGGCGAAACGATCGCCAAGCCTCTGCTTGGTCTCACCGATGTAGATCAGCTGGCATCTAGAGCAGCGGATGCAATAGATGAGGTTGGAGGAGATGCAGGTGAACCTCTGTCGCACCTGGAACGACTGCTTGGGTCCTTGAATGGAGTCGAGGGGGGAGGTGAAGGGACAAGTGTTGCATCTCTTGCGGTTGCAAGGGAAAGTACCAGGGGAGGGGGTGGTATGGGAGGGAAGGGAAGAATTGACAAGGGAGTTACGGAGGGAGCGTTCTTTGCGGAAGGCAGACATGGGGGGAGATGGGAAGATGTGGCGAGTGGTGGGGTCACGTTGGAGGTGGAGAAACTGACGGAGGATCACTTGTTGTATGTGACGGCTGGTGGGGTGAAAGGTGAGGACTAGGGGGACTCTGCCCTTGTTGTGAGTGGGGGGATGGGGAGAGAGAGCAGTGTTGCGGGGTATGGCAGAGACCCTGGTGCGAGCCTCATCTATGGTGGAGGCGGGGAACCCCCGTTCCCTGAAGAATGAGGACATTTCAGATGCCCTGGTGTGGAACGCCTCATCCTGGGAGCAGATGCGGCGTAGACGGAGGAATTGGGAGTGGGGGATGGAGTCCTTACAGGAAGCAGGGTGGGAAGAAGTGTAGTCCAGATAGCCATGGGAGTCGGTGGGTTTGTAGTGGATGTCGGTAAGGAGTCTATCACCTTCGATGGAGATAGTGAGGTCAAGGAATGGTAGGGAAGTGTCGGAAATGGTCCAGGTGTATTTGAGTGCCGGATGGAAGTTGGTGGTGAAGCGGATGAAGTCAGTCAGTTGTGTGTGGGTGCAGGATGTGGCACCAAAACAATCATCGATGTAGCGGAGGTAGAGGTCGGGGATGGGGCCCTGGTACGCATTGAACAAGGATTGTTCTACGTACCCGACAAAGAGGCAGGTGTAGCTGGGGCCCATGCGTGTGCCCATAGCTACGCCTTGTATTTGGAGGAAATGGGAGGAGTCAAATGAAAAGTTATTAAGTGTAAGGACCAGCTCCGCTAGGCGGAGGAGGGTGTCAGTGGCCGGGTATAGGTTGCTTCTACGGTCGAGGAAAAAACGGAGGGCTTCGAGACCATCCTGGTGGGGGATGGAGGTGTACAATGACTGCACGTCCATGGTGAAGATGAGGGGGTGAGGGCCTAGAGAGTGGAATGCGCGGAGACGACGGAGAGTGTCTGAGGTGTCTTGAACATAGGTAGGGAGGGATTTAACCAAGGGGGATAGGATGGAGTCGAGGTAGGTGGAGATGAGTTCGGTGGGGCACGCACAGGCAGAGACAATGGGTCTACCGGGATAGTCAGGTTTGTGGATTTTGGGGAGAAGGTAAAAGCGGGCTGTGCGGGGCTGGGGAACGATGAGGTTGGAGGCTCGGTCGGGCAGGGCGTGGGAGTGGATGAAGTCGGTGATGGTGCTGGAGATGGTGGCCTGGTGCTCGTCAGTGGGGTCATGGTCCAGGGGTAAGTAGGAGGTGTCCGAGAGTTGGCGTGTGGCCTCAGCTTTGTAGAGATCGACGCGCCAGACTACCACGGCACCTCCCTTGTCAGCGGGTTTGATAACCCAATCTAGGTTGTTGCGGAGTGAGTCGATGGCAGTGCGTTCAGGGGGGGAGAGATTGGAGTGAGACAGGGGAGTGGAGAAGTTGAGGCGGTTGATGTCACGACGGCAGTTTTGAATGAAGAGTTCAGTTCTGATCTTAAGCTAGTCTGACCTTGCATGGAAATAGAAAGATAAGGGCCTGTCCCACTTGGGCGTCATTTGCACGTCACGCAGGTGGCGCGCGAGGATTTTTGAGAATCCCCAAATCCTGGGGCGCCGCGCGCTACCGCGCGTCACTGCCTACGTCACCACGCGTAATGCACGCCATGCGTCGTGAAGCGTAAATGATGTTGCGTAAATGACTCGCAAATGACGCCAAGTTGGAAAGGCCCTATAATTTCTAATGTTGGGGAAACCCAGCAGGACCTAGCTCAGCTGCTGTGCTCCACTAGAACGTGGCTGTGGAGATGAGGTCGCTGGCACTACATGTGTGCATGTATCACCATAACACACTTCAGCATTAGCTGAACTCCTGAACACAGCTGGATTTGGCTCATAGTAAACAGAAGTGATATTAATTTTCTAAATTTGCAGTACCTGCATGCTACCTGTTAAAATTGAGAATTTCACTCTAATTGCATTATGCTCACTTCATCTACCTATATTATAAAGTAGCCTCCTTATATCCTCATCACAATCTACTTTCTTACCTATCTCTCTGTCATCAGCAAATTTAACAACCATACCTTTGATACCTTCATCCAAGCTATTTATATAAATTGTGAAATGTTGAGGCCATAGCACCAATTATTGTTGTACATCACGCGTTATGTTTCAGAGAAAGAACCTGTAATGCCTATACTGTTTCCTGGTCTAGACTTCCAATCAGCTCAAGATGTTGCCTCCTATAGCATTTACCAATTTCCTCAAGATTAGAGAGCACTTTCAGAATTATATAGTTTCCACATAAAAGCCACAGCCTCTCTGTCAGAACAGTTTGACTTCAGTCTTTACTTCAGACACCCTGGTAAGCAGTTTGACATTCTCTAAATGCTGGGCTGACATTTGGCCATCCAATGGATGACGTTTATCTAAAGAAAGGAAAGTTGTCCACATTCTCATCACACAACATCACTGCAGAAGTTCTTCAGGGCACTGACCTAGACCCAACCATCTCCTGCAACTTCATCAACGACATGTTTTCTGCTTTGAAGTCAGAAGCATGGATATTCACTGATGATTGCATAATGTCCATTCAACTTTGAAAATGAAGGTATGATGGAATGAAGGTATGTTGGAATTGACCCAGACAATTAAACAGAAACACATTTAGGGCAGGTGCATGAATGCTGCAGGATTACAAGAGTCAGAGGCTATCTGTCCTGCAGCAAGCAACTCCCCTCCTGACCTTTCAAAATGTTACTCCATCTACAATGTACAAGTCTGAAGCATGTTGGAATAACATGAAAAAAGCACCAAATCAAGTCAAGCAGCTCAACAATATCCAGGTCAAAGAACCCTGACTGATTGTTATCTCATTACCACTTTAAACATCCACTCCTTCAACAACATACAAGGTGGCTGCAGTGTGTGCTACCTACGAAGTCCTCTTCATTTCATGCCCAGACATTGGCAACAATGTGCCAAAGCCACACTCTACCAGCAAGTATGAGCAGTAGATGCACAGGGACACCACCAGTTGCAGGTTCGCTTCCAAGCTGCACATCATCTGACGTTGCTAAATTCTGAATTCTCAACCCCTAGCACCATCGGATTACTTTCACCAGAAAGACTACTGTGGTTCAAGTGCTTTTTCACCACCTTCTCCAGAGCAACTAAGGATGACAACACATGCTGACATTTATTCTGTCAATGTGTCAAAAAGGAGCAGTAATTTGGCCAGGATTTGGCAATCAACAATGAAGGATAAGTAGACAAAAGTGCTGGAGAAACTCTATGGAGCGAAGGAAATAGGCAATGTTTCGGGCCGAAACCCTTCTTCAGACGGATAAGTGGTCGTCCGACCACAAAAATGCTAAATCTATGATTTAGCAATTTACAACATGACATGTTGCGCTGTCATATTTGTGAAACTGTGATGGTTTATTATCATAATGTTACCAGTCAATTCATGGAATCAAATAGAATTCTCAGGGACTGCAAATGAAAATGGAACATAGTGCAATTTTATTATTTTAATCATTTTACTTGAAGCAATATAAACACTGGAGCCTACAACATTGGATATAAAATAATTGAAAAACATACACATTTAAAACACTTAGGAATTTTCTTATTTTTTGAGATCTATAGCAATCTATGCTTGTCAAATTAGTTATCAACACCAGAGAGTTTGTTCAACAGTTATTATAATTTAGAATGCCATTCGAAATCTACGTTATACCTCTTGCAACTAGAGTTATTGCTTACAAAGGGTTTCACAGCAAAGGGAGTGCACAAACAGTTGAAAGGTATCCCAAATGACATATTTTGTGTAATAATAATAATAATAATAGATTTTATTTATATAGCGCTTTTCAGGACTCAAAGTCGCTTAAAGTGTGTAGTGTGTACTAAGTGCAGGCACTGGACATGTCACTTGCAGCAACTGTTGATTTCCACTGTTTGCATTTACCTTTGCGTGTGCATTGCGTGTGCGGATGCTGGAAATAGTTGTCACTTTTACAAACAACAATATCTTTGCTGAAAACAATATAATTTCAATTTCTCTATCCTTCTAATTATTGTTCCTATGGAGCAACTGAATTCTGAAGCTTTTTTTTGCTTTATTTAACTTTTTCTTTGGAAAGAGATAGAACACCCAATTGCCGATCACTCAAAATCTATAAAACCAAGGGAACCAACTAGTTGTTGAGTTCGGAAAGAGAAGGTTATGAGGCAACGTACCAATTTCTATTGGCAGGTCAGTGATGGACAGAGCTAGCAGCTTCACATTCCTGGACACTAACTTCTCTGATGTTCTTGACCCAGTAGAACAACAAAGAAGGGCAGCAGTAGCCCCACTTGCTTAAAAGTTTTAAGAGATTCGACATGTCAGCGAAAACTCTACCAAACTGTAACATTTGCACTGTTACATTATGGCCTGGTACAGAAATTCCAACACACAGGAGTGTAAGGGGCTGCAGAGAGTGGTGGACTCAGGCCAATCCATCACAGAGACAGCAATCAAAAGCATCTACATGAGGCGCTGCCTCAGAAAGGCAGCATCTATCATCTGGGACCCCACCATTCAGGCCATGCCCTCTTCTTACCGCTACCATGAGGCAAGAGGTTCAGAAGCATGATGTCGCATATTACCATGATAAAGGGGCTGTCCCACTTGGGCGACCTAATCCGCGAGTTAAGAAGAGTGTCCTTGACCTTCAAGCTCGAGGGCACTCGCCTGGAAAACCTCGAGCTGGATCGATCGTCCGCGTTGAAACCGCGAGCTGGATCGACCGACCGCACACACGCACACAAACACATCGCAAAGGCGGGGGCCAGGGAAAGCGGGGGAGCGATGTCTGAAATTCACACCCGCGATGAAGAGGAAGGTTAAAGACGGCTGCACAGTGTAAGGTAAGTCCTTTAGCGAGCGCAGGGGGGGGGGGGGGAGAAAAGGGGAGAGAGGGAGAGAGGGGGAGAGAAGGAGAGAGAAGGGGGGATAAGCTGAACATTTTTCTCGACCAAGCTGAGGCCGCGAGTATTCGGGAACTTCCCTCGAGCATGAAGGAGAGTTCTAGTGACCTCATAGGACCTTCTAGGACCACGTGTCGACCATGCTGCGAGTTTGAGTCGAGGGCAAACTCTTCGAGGGACAGCCCTTTAATGATTGCTACTTTTCTACAACCACCTGTACAACCCTAATCCAACCTCAACAACAGAACACTATGTACCACCTCTTGCATTACCATGGAACTTGTTTTCTAATTGTGTCTTGGTCTAGTGTCTTTTTTTTTTAACAGTCCTTTTCTTTTCACTTTCTTGTAGAATTGTTTGTGCAATTGATGTGTAGTATGTATAATTTATGTCTCCATGTGGTCTGACTCTACGAGCCTGTGATGCTGCCACAAGCAAGGTTTTCATTGTACCTGTACCTCAACATATTTGTGCCTATGACAATAATCTCAACTTGAGTTGACTATTGACTAGAAGCCTTTAGAAATTGGATGGATTTGTTCGTCAGGACAGTACACAATCCAGCAGTACAAAGGAGAAACACGTATATAGTAATTCCACTTGTTACATATTGTTTTTAAAACATCAGTTTTAGTTTTTTGCCTGCAGGTCAGATGAACATCTGATATGGTTGAAAACCCATATATTTGGCATAAGCCTTCTCAATACGTGTTGCAAATGGATAGAAGTGGTTGGCAGTTGGTTTCAAGCCAATAGTTAAATCAACCAAATCTAATGATGCCATAAAACATAAAAAATGTACATTGAACAGTTTCAAATATGAGGCAACTCTCCAGGATTTTTGCAGTTTTCTCCATATTAATCCCAATCATAACTGGCAAATTGCCAAGCATATTTAAAATAATTAGGGGTACATTAAGTAAATTACTAGTCCAGGTTCTAAGTATTCAAGCTGAACTTTTAAGTTAACATTTTTGGTTCACTGTAAATAAACAAAATAAATGTTTGTTTCCCCATTGAAATCTATGTGGGAAGGTAGCCCATTACAACATTGATTTGGGAGTTCCACCAGCTGGCATTGAGCAAAAATTGAATTATGGTATTTGATCTGCAATCTCTGTCTCTTTGTAGGATACATTACATGTACTATATGCCACCTGTGGGATGCATTACATCTATACATTACTAAAACTCTCATCTTGTTTGTTTGTTTCTATCTATCTATCTATCTATCTATCTATCTATCTATCTATCTATCTATCTATCTATCTATCTATCTATCTATCTATCTATCTATCTATCTATCTATCTATGCATGCCCATGTGATCTGGGACCTATGCCAAAACGGTACATGATAGCGCTAACATTTTTGCACCACCTTACCAAATCTAATGATGCCATAAAACTTGCATTGGGGAACAGGTTGCGTTGGGGGACCAGGCCTCCCTTGGGGGCTATGGGTGAATGTTTGAATATTGCGTTGGGGGAATGGCTTGCATTGGGGGAACAGGTGAGTGGTGGAATATTGTGTTGGGGAACGGGTTGCGTTGGGGGACCAGGCCTCCCGTGGGGGCTATGGGTGAGTGGTCGAATATTGTGTTTGGGAACGGGTTGCGTTGGGGACCAGGTCTCCCGTGTGACAGGGACCCAATGGGTCCCACTTGGTCTAATGTACAATAAATTCCATTCATATTTGCTTGCCACAAGCAGGAACTCTCATGACAAATGTGCCAACATATCTTGTAGAGCACCAAGTTTGAATAAATGGAGTATTATGGTCATTGTTAATTGTTTAGTTAAAGAGGTGAGTGTGAAGGAGGGTATTGGGCATTGAAATATAAAGATACAACTTAAATTATAAGGAGAAAAAAAATCCATGATATTACTTAGAGATTGAAGCTGCCCCGAATGATATTTAATGGCAGGATTTATTTTCTTTAATTCACAAATATTCTTATTTGTTCAGAAAGATAATGGCAGCATTGCCTGTTTCGGCACATAGAAATCTGCTGCCATTAATGTTTTGCTCCCTCTGGCACAATTGAACTTCAGTATTCTAACAATACTGACTTCAGCATTCCACATCATTGCAACATTGAAGTCTCTCGTCATGAGGAAGGGCTTGCTAAGATCTGTTTTCTTTGAATATTTGTATGAGGCAAAAGCAGAATCTACTGCCCATTGCTAAACGGCTTCAAGAATTTTGTGAATTACCTAGTGCAGTCCATGTGGCGAGGAAACTTGTACAGTGCATTATCTCTGAGCTGGGAATTCCAGGATTTCCATGCAGCATAGATGAGGGAGTGCAATTCATGGCCCTTATCTGAGGATATCAAGTCTCTAATTTGCTCTTGCTGCCAAATAAATCAGGTCCTAGTGATCATTCCGGATGTTAATAGTAAAGGTTTTAGAAATGGTAGCACTGTTGAAATGAAGGTTGCTTGAAACTCTTCAAAGTTTGTACTGACTGGCACTTCTGTGGCACGATTGGCGGTCATTCATGAAGCTGCTTGAATTTTGTCAAGATCTTGCTGTAGGGGTGGACGGACTCCATCATGAGCTAGAGATCTACAAACAGAACTGAACACCCGGTGATCACCATTGATCATTCTTATTTCCGACCTTATTAAAAAGGAAGATCGTGGGGTGTATGCTGTTGTAACATGATAGAGCAGAAAACGATCTCAACCATCTTCTTTGAGCTAGTTATGATTAAAGATGCTGTATCAAATGCTGCGCCAATCTAAAGGGCAATTACTCTTGTCTCACTCTTTGGAATTCCACTCTGCTGTTAACATTTGGATCAAAGCTGAGAGAACACTTGTACTGGGTCGTGCTGGCACAAATTAACCAAATTACCTACACTGGTAAGTAAATACAACTAGGTAGCATTATCTGCAGGTAATCCAGATAAACCAAATTTCAACCAAATCAGATACTCATCTGACCTGCATGCAAAAAATAAAAGTTGCTGTTTTAGAAACAATATATAACAAGTGAAATTAATTAGTTGAAATTATAATAAGTGTTTCTAGCTTGTAGTGCTGGATTGCGTACTATATGCTTGTGATACTACTGCAAGCAATGTTTTCATGCACCTGTACCTCAACATATTTGTGCATATGACAATAATCTCAACTAGACTTGACTTTAGACTAGAAGGCTTTAAAAATGGGATGGATTTCATAGACTACGAGTGCTGTCTGTACGGAGTTTATATGGTCTCCCTGTGACTGCATGAGTTTTCTCGGGGTGCTCTGGTTTCTTCCCACACTCCAAAGATGTACAGGTTTGTAGGTTAATTGGCTTTGGTAACAATTGGAAAATTGTCCATAGTTTGTAAGATAGTATAAGTGTACAGGGTGATCGCTGGCTGGCGCAGACTCGGTGGGCTGAAGAGCCAGTTTCCATGCTGTATCTCTAAAGTCTGAAGTCCTTCCATTACTTTGCTGGTGTTGCTTTGCTAGGAGGTAGAAGAAAATGTCAAATGTTCATGTTCTTTTCTGGTTGCTGAGCCATAGCTGTACTGTGATAGCTTAGCTAGAGTCTTGCCAATTCTGGAACCCCATCCTCTGGCACTAGAGCTGGGATTTTGTCACAGCTCATTTCCTTTGCTCTATCTGGTATACACAGCTGCTGCTTAATGTCAGGAGACATGAACTGAATTGGCTGAAGAGTGACTTCTCCGATGATGGGAATCACAGAAAGAGGTGAGATGGATCACCAAATGTCACAGGCCTGATCAACCTGCTATGTCCTCAGGCATTCAGTTTTGTCGGGTGTGGTGCTATCAGGTAACTCCCACTGACTTGGAGGTGATCTTCTCAGTGCTTCGATCAGGTGGTGTTCGACCTGGTGGATATGTAGTACTCTTCTTCAGTTTTGATCAGAAACCATGAGCATTCTTGAGTTATTGTTGTAGACTCCGAGGGCTACTTCGTCCTGAATGTATACTAACTTCAGCAGATCTCTCTTGTAACATGATAGAGATCTCATACCATCTTCTTTGAGCTAGTTATGATTAAAACCAGTAGTGAGCTCTCCCCTTACTTCTAATCGGTTCCAGTTTTATCAGGGCTTTTAGATGATATTCGGCATCAAATACCATGTCAATCTCAAGAGCAATTACTCTTGTCTCACCTTTGGAATTCCACTCTGCTGTTAACATTGATGCTTCTATCAGGTGGTGTTCGACCTGGTGGATATGTAGCATTCTTGTCCAGTTTTGATCAGACACCGAACAATAATTCATATTTACTGTTGCTCTATCATTGATTCGTGAGTTATTGTTTTAGACTCCTAGGGCTACTTTGTCCTGAATGTATACTAACCAGCAGATCTCTTTTGCCGGTGGCCCTGATGAACCCAAGGATATTGATGGATCAGAACAAGATCTTGAGCAAAATATGTAATTCTATGGATATGACTACGTGAAACTGTTTTACTGGTCTCCGAGACACTCTTTTAATGCAGGCACAGAGTACAAATGTTACTGAGAAGAACAGGACACATATGATGGAGCAGATATCATGTTGCCTACGTTGAAAATGATGCTGAGTTGATACTGATCTGTCCATTGCATTACCTACTGTAGTCCGTAAAGACAGTTTCCTATAATTGAGAGTAACTATGAATCAATCACACTATTGTGGGTCTGGAGTCACATTCAAACTCAGACGGATAGAATGACGGGCATGAAAGTACCAGATGGAATTTTGTATCCATCTGGTGAGTGCATGGTCACTATTTCTGAAATTAGCTTTTTATTCCAGATTTGTATAATCACCTTAATTTAAATTCCCTCCTGACATGCTGTGATTTGTACTAAATGTCCTTAGATCATTAGTCCAGGTTTCTGGATTGATAGTCCAGGAGCATAACCACTACAGTGGAGTACTCATTATCACTCTAGTGCTAATCATTTTAGTGTGCCTGGTACAATACTGGTGGCCAATTTGGAAAAGG
The DNA here is from genome assembly GCA_038087875.1 of Malacoraja senta. Classification (NCBI taxonomy): domain Eukaryota; kingdom Metazoa; phylum Chordata; class Chondrichthyes; order Rajiformes; family Rajidae; genus Malacoraja; species Malacoraja senta. The sequence goes on along the minus strand of CM075985.1, from coordinate 23,994,727 downwards.
GGAGATGCAACGAGACCTGGGTGTCATGGTACACCAGTCATTGAAAGTAGGAATGCAGGTGCAGCAGGCAGTGAAGAAAGCAAATGGTATGTTAGCATTCATAGCAAAAGGATTTGAGTATAAGAGCAGGGAGGTTCTACTGCAGTTGTACAGGGTCTTGGTGAGACCACACCTGGAGTATTGCGTACAGTTTTGGTCTCCTAATCTGAGGAAAGACATTCTTGCCATAGAGGGAGTACAGAGAAGGTTCACCAGACTGATTCCTGGGATGGCAGGACTTTCATATGAGGAAAGACTGGATAGACTCGGCTTGTACACGTTGGAATTCAGAAGACTGGGGGGGGGGGGGGTCTTATAGAAACTTACAAAATTCTTAAGGGGTTGGACAGGCTAGATGCAGGAAGATTATTCCCGATGTTGGGGAAGTCCAGAACTAGGGGTCACAGTTTAAGGATAAGAGGGAAGACTTTTAGGACCGAGATGAGGAAATCATTTTTTACACAGAGAGTGGTGAATCTGTGGAAATTCTCTGCCACAGAAGGTAGTTGAGGCCAGTTCATTGGCTATATTTAAGAGGCAGTTAGATGTGGCCCTTGTGGCTAAAGGGATCAGGGGGTGTGGAGAGAAGGCAGGGATGGGATACTGAGTTGGATGATCAGCCATAATCATATCAAATGGCGGTGCAGGCTCGAAGGGCTGAATGGCCTACTCCTGCACCTATTTTCTATGTTTCTATGTTTCTAATACATGCTGAATGACAAACAAAACTGCAGAGGGCTCTTTCTCCCCTCTAGAATGCTTCAGCAAACAGAAATAGAAAAATACAGGGCCGAAAGAACATGTGACCCCACCAGTGAAGCAACTTAAGAAACTTAACAGTTTGACTCGAGCTCAATCTGATGACCCACAGCCATTTCTTCTTCTGTTTCTAAATATTATCGATTTTAATATTCTACAAGGAAGCACCAATTCTTCCAGTATTTACTGTAGCTCTATCATGGATAATGAGACATGAAAGATATTAATGTCAGCGTATTGACGGGTTCTCTCAGTAGGTCTGCAGGGATTGTCTCTTCAGTGCCAATAATGAATGCACTCGTATTAGACAGGTGACCTTAAATCAGAATTCCATTACACCGTAAATCTCCACATGCACTTAACAGATGCAATAAAGAAAGCTGCTGAACTGATCACCTGGGTCCAAAATGAACGGCTCCATTAACTGGTAGCTTGTGCTCCTTGTTTGGGTCAGGAAGCAATCTGAAGTGAGAACAGACTTCCTAAAATCTGTTGCGCACTTTGACCTGACAATAATCACTTCATTTATTCATATTACACACAGGACTGGTACCATATAGAGAAGATGGAAAACAACCTCGACTACTTTTTACAGTTGATGGCAGGCAGATTTTTGCTGTCACAGAATAAGCTAACAGTATTGGAGTATGCTAGAGAAAAAGTGAATAAATGCAGTTTAGTGACGTGCTCATGAACAAAAGAAAGAGTATCTTAAGCAAGAAGAGTGAAAGCATTCAAAGTAGTTTGAAGAATGATAAAGAATTTAAAACTCACTTAAAAATCTCAGCACACTATTTATCCGAAACATTCCTTGTCCTCTGATTTCCCCAAGTGAAAATATTGAATATGGCACATTCTTGCCATAGAGGGAGTACAGAGAAGGTTCACCAGACTGATTCCTGGGATGGCAGGACTTTCATATGAAGAAAGACTGGATAGACTCGGCTTGTACACGCTAGAATTTAGAAGATTGAGGGGGGATCTTATAGAAAGGTACAAAATTCTTAAGGGGTTGGACAGGCTAGATGCAGGAAGATTATTCCCGATGTTGGGGAAGTCCAGAACTAGGGGTCACAGTTTAAGGATAAGAGGGAAGTCTTTTAGGACCGAGATGAGAAAATCATTTTTTACACAGAGAGTGGTGAATCTGTGGAATTCTCTGCCACAGAAGGTAGTTGAGGCCAGTTCATTGGCTATAGTTAAGAGGGAGTTAGATGTGGCCCTTGTGGCTAAAGGGATCAGGGGGTATGGAGAGAAGGCAGGGATGGGATACTGAGTTGGATGATCAGCCATGATCATATCGAATGGCGGTGCAGGCTCGAAGGGCCGAATTGCCTACTCCTGCACCTATTTTCTATGTTTCTATGTTTCTAAAGATGAAAATGGCAAAAAGAAATAATATGCTGAATTTGGCTTTTGCTCTTGAATAATGCTAAATCAACTGATTAGCTTTATCTTCAGTTCTTTAAATTGTTTCTAATTTCTTTCAGAGTCAATGGTGATGGGGGAAGCACTGAACATGTGCTGCTGTCTCACACATGGGTGTTGTATTCTAGGCTACAAATTGCCACTCAATAAATTCTGAACAACATAATCTTTAAGCTGACATCAACATTCACTTAAACATGTCTACGTTTCATTATAACGTAAATGGCCTGCTTACCTTTAACATAGCACAGCAAATAAAAATATTAATTTTGAAAATTTGACTCGAAGCAATGTTCTCTCTGGCCTATAATTCTTTTCTTAATCTAATCTAGGGTTGTGCGGTCAGTAGCTGTGGTATGCAATATTACTCAGTTGATCCGTCTTTTAATATATAAATGGATTAATAAAAGCATTAAGGTAAGTCAATTATTTAATTGTGGAAATAATACAAAATACAAATTAAGTGCTGAAAGATGTAATATTTCCTGATGAACCCACCAATTAAGGATACGTAATAATAAATCTCTCAGTTTAGTGTTGACGATCTTATTTCTGTTGATTACATTAGGATATAAATTAAATAACAAACTTAGAATTGGTTGCACTACCAAATGTAGAGTAAAAACACGAGGGTCAGAAACATACACCAGGTCCAACAGTACCTAATATGAGAAAAGTTTTTTTCCCTCACAGAATTTGGAAATAAATCTATTTTACCATTGTGATTCCAAAGGCATGGAGATTGCCCCCAATGCCGCAATCTGTGGAAAATAAATAGTCTATAATGCTAATTAATGTCCACTTAGAGACATTTTCAAGAGATAATAACTGGGCTGCAAGATAAACTTTTTCAGTGTGAACGGGATGGCTTTATGTGTAACAAAGGGTGAATTGTCAGTATTTATCTCCAAGAAACGATTTCACCTGCAATATATTGATGTAAGATGATGATGCATGTGGGTGGGTTGAACACAGATCATCAGAAACAGTGTTCACACCAAGCAGCAAAGTGGAATTAAATACAATTTTTTTTTCCTAAATCAATCTGAAGGTACGGTTAATGCTGGTGTAATCCTGATGATCTTTTTTTCAGAATGTAATTAAGTTAACAAGCACAAGAATGATGACAAGATAAGGGATTTGTTTCCACTTATTTCAATTCAATGATTTTATTAATTCTTTCCCATGATATAACTACATGTTAATACATTGGGACATCCGAAAATTACATTAAGAATTCTTGATATTCTTCATAAAATAATTCTGAATAATTCCCTTCCACTATAGTTGAAGAGTTTTCAGATTTGCTACGGAATTAATCATAATTATCATATTGTTTTAAAAAATCTATTAAGGAAATTCAATTCAAATGTGTGTGGGTAATATAATTTGCTTTATGGAGACAAATCTGATCATTTCAGTCAATTTAAAACATTCTTATGTCATTTTAATATATTAATTACTAAAATGATGGAAATATTGGCAAATATTATTGTTATCAACAGCCAGGATAGGATGGCTATTGAAAATCAATTATATTTTGTTGATGTGCAACATATTTTCAGAAATCTCAACAATTTACTTACAGCATTTTAGCCACATAATACAAAACCAACGTAATACATTATTGGTTCATCCCTACATATAATTAACTCAATCCTCTGGCTACATCAAGGTAATGACTGTTGAGGAATGGGAGCTGTGTTGTACTGGCCTGACGTGTGATTTTAAAGCCTTGGTAACAACACCAGAAATTCTATTTTACATTTACCATATCACCAAGTAGACACTTGACAAAAATAAACTGCCATTCTATGAGAACCAGCAACATATGCCCTTGCTCTGTAATGATATAATTATACTGTAGAATTCTCATTCTGGCTCATCAATTAAAATGAATATGAAAACCAACATTTAATTCTGTATCAATCCAATCTATCTACATTCATTTTAAAACTCAATCCTGGTTATAGTGTGGCATGGATGGAACGATTATAATGTAGGCATTCTTTCAATGATTGACACTCTCTGCGAGAAATTGCTAATTATAGCAGGTCTCCTAGTAACTACAATAATTGCTTTTCTCTCTAGCTGAAATCATCACATATTTCTGTGAGCCGTATACAGTGAAAATACATTTCAAAAATGACTTATATGAAACAGGAAGAGAAGTTACTGTCCCTTTGCAAGCACTTAGACAGAGGTGTCTCTCTATGACTCGACAGGTAACTTCTGCACTGTCCTCATTATAGTGTTTTAATGATTAAATTTGGTTTTTAGTCATCAAAGTTCGATTTTATTTTGCAGAGAATCATGAATCTAATTTAAAAATATTGCAGCAATCTTTAACATTTTGGGGCATTGAACGTCTTGTGATGTCCAGTTTTCATACAAATGTGTTCTTAAGTTAGGTACAGGCAACAAAACTTTTAATTTTCATCTCTTCCACACCAGTTAGGAGGACTTTAATTATGGCAGGCACATATATATTTCAAAATAGAGCATTTTTAAGAAAGGATAAAGAATAAAAACTAATGGGTGGTTACAGTGCCAGCACTCACTCACATATACAAAAATGTCACAAGTTCCAACCAAATATTTTGCATCTCGATCAAAGACATTATCACTCACTTTGCAATGGAAATGGCTAAATTCTTCAGGGTTAACAATAGTTAGACTAATGCTTCCTTCCATCCTTCCTGAAAGGTATCTCAGAGCTTTACAATATTAATTTCAATGGTACACCCATGACCACAGTTGCTGAGGCAACAGGACAACAAATGCAGGTCATAACATAGTTGGACAGACAAAAGAAGAACGGGGGGGGGGTGGGGGGGGGGGTTGTGGAGGGGGGGTGATGGGATGAGGAGAGGAGTGTGATAAGAAGTAGTACAGTTTAGAGAAAACATCAACAGTACACGTGCAAAATTAAATCAGAAGGTAGCTTACCATGAACTGGATGTTGTCAAATCCATTTGCCAGCAGGTGGTTCTCATACTGGGGTAGTCCTATGCTCTCCAGCCACCGTCCCACAGTCTGAAATACAACTCTGGGTCCTGTAAGAGGTTGAAGGGGAAGCCGCTTCAGCAGTGACATACCATCAATCCGATAATAGGGGCATTCCGAGGTTGAGAGGTGGCATTGCCACATCGCATTTCTCGGAATATGACTGTCGAATGAGCCCGCCAGCTTGACAGCTTTTATGGTGCACAACTCTGGTATTGTCAATGTTATTCTCCGTAGCTTGACTAAATGCTGGAATGCTTCTCACAGCCAGCAGGTATCAGATCAAGACGTGGTTCCAGCATGCCAAGGTGTCTCTCCCTCTATAAATATATATAGTGCTCTCTCTGTCTAAAGAACACATGAGAGGGAGAGAGAGAGAGAGAGAGAGAGAGAGAGAATATTAAGAGCAGACTCGTCCCCGAACGTGTGAATGTCGCAGTTCTCCACAGTAAGCACTGCTCTGCCAGCAGCTAGGATTCTTTTTATCAAGTACTCCCACACTCATCAGTATGCTGTACCATGCTTCATGCTCCCCCCCCTTCTCCTGTTCATTGCCCAGCCCAGGCAACACCTCACAGTCTCTATAAAGGCCATCAGAAACCTAGATTTCTTTGTCTGCTATCTGTAAATGTGCTGCTTATGCAGATGCTGATGCTGTTTCCTCCTACACACACAGATATACGCCAACCTTGAATGATGAGTTCAGTTAAAACAAATGCAGGAAAGAGAACTGTATAAAATTATTTTGTCTGCTTATGGCAAATTCTACTGCTTCCTCCTACATGGATCACTGAAATAGCAAGCCTCAACATCATATTCACCCAGTATTACAGTTTATTACATTTCCAAAGAACTTGAAAAGTAACAAACATATGCAAATGTTTTTATGGATTTAACATGAGAAAACACATTCAGTCACACCAAAAGAATTCTAACAGGTAATTCAAACTAATACTGTATTCACAAATGCATTTTCAGTACCAGTGAGGAGAGTTGTATCTGTAGCTGTTGAAGCCCTCTGTTTTAACTATTGCATCACATTGCCTTGCCATAGCACAAACTACATATCAAACTGATCTTATAAATCTTCCTAGATTCTCTCATTATATTTCATCGATAATGGGATATTCTTTTATTTTAGGGCGAGCAGGTAAATGAAGGGGCTGTAACAACTATGACATGCAAGAAGATTTTCCCAATGCCGTGAAAGGTATTATAACAGCATTACGAAGAGTCATCTTTGCCACATAATTACAATTAATTGCATTTCACATTACACCTTTGAAGCACAAAATCATTCGCTTGCAGTTCTTGCAGGTGTTATTGAAAAATAATCAATACCAACAGAGAGAAAGCGCTATTTGGAAGGGTAAGTACAACTTTTTGAGAAATTAAAGGGTGGTGGAAGGTGTGAGAGGTTTCGTGAGGCAGTCAATTTAATCTGGTGAAAAAGCAATGATGTGTGGGAAGGTAGACTGAAATGCACTATAAGATAGTTTAAAATCCTAAGATATATAGAAAGGTACAGCACAGGAACAGGCCCTTTGGCCCACAATATCTGTGGCAAATATGATGCCAAGGTACACTAATTGCATCTGCCTGTACATAATCCATATCTCTCCATTCTCTGCATGTAGTACTGTACCATGTGGTAACATACCATGGATACCGTATCCATGTGGTAACTTAAAACATCTTAAACACCACTGTCGTGTCTGCCTTCACCACCAGTTGTGACAGCGCATTCCAGGGACCAACCTTCTCTTCTGTAAAAACCTTGTCCTGCACATCTCCTTTAAACTTTGCCTCTCTCACCTTAAACCTATGCCCTCTACTCTTTGACATTTCAATCCTGGGAAAAAGTTCTGATTTCTACCCTATCTATACCTCTCATTATTTTATTTACCCATACTAGGCCTCCACTCAACCTTTGGCATTTCAGGAAAAATAATCTAAAGGGCCTGTCCCACTTACGTGTCCTTGGCACGCAAATTACGCGACCTCGTGGTCGCGTTGAGGCGCACGGGCATCATATGGACGCGCGGGGCCGGTCCCATTGAGAAGCGCGGAGGGGTATGTAGTTGTGCGCGACATCGCGCGGGGCTCCGAAATGTTTGTAGCGAACAAAATCTTCGCGCGCCAACGTCCTGTCGCGGAACTGACGGCCAAAGTGGGACAGGCCCAAGACCCTGGCGCGATGCAACGTCTCACCTCCAATAGCAGCAGAAGCAGGCAAACGATTGTCGAACTCGGCCTGGGGCTCACGGCCGTTGCGGTCCGGATCCGCCCCACTTCTACTCCCAGAGCGGGGCCAAGAAAATTGAAGATGGACTCAAAATGCAGGAGTAACTCAGCGGGACCGGCAGCATCTCTGGAGAGAAGCAATGGGTGACGTTTCGGGTCAAGACTTCTTTTCAGACTGAAGAAGAGTCTCGACACAAAACATCACCCATTCCTTCTCTCCAGAGATGCTGCCGGTCCCGCTGAGTTACTCCTACTTTGTGTCTATCTTCAAATGACATCACGCGCTCCAGACGGCTGTGCGTACGCATGAAATCGCACGTGACCTTCGCGGGACCGTCGCGGCTCAACGCGACCATGAGGTCGCGGAATTTGCGTGCCAAGGACACGTAAGTGGGACAGGCCCTTTAGTTTGACCAACCTCTCCGTGTAGCTAATGCCACCTAATCCCAGCAGCATTCTGGTAAACCTCTTCTACACCTTGTCCAAAGCCTCCACATCCTTCCTGTAATGGGGAGACCACAACTGTACGCAATAGTTTAGTTTATTCACACTCCAATTGCAGCCTAACCAGTCTTACAGAGCTGCATGGCGACTTCCTGACAATTATACTCAATGCCCTAACCAATGATGGCAAGCATACCATATCCGTTTTTTACCATTTTATCTACTTGTGTTGCCACTTTCAGGGAGCAATGGACCTGGACTCCAAGATCCCTCGACACAAAATGTTGTTAAGGGTCTTGCCATCAACCATACAATCAACCTCCCAAAGTACAACACCTCACACTTGCTTGGATTAATTTCCATCTGTCATTTCTCCACCATTTTCATTAGTTGATTTATATCCCGCAGGATATTTTCTCATTGTCCGCAACACCAGCAATTTTGGTGTAATCTGCAAACTTACTAACTAACCCATCTACATTTCTGTCCAAGTCATTTATATACATATCACAAACAAAAGGGGCCCCAGCACAGACCCCTTAGGGACTCCACTGGTCACAGAAATCTACTGGTCACAGACTGCAGCCAGAATAACGTCCTTCCATCACAACCCACTGTCTTCTACAAGTATGACTGAATCCATAAGCCCATTATGAATCCATATGACCAAATCACAGTGGTACCCATGTATCTTAATTTTCTGGATCAGCCTACCATGCAGGATTTTATCCATGTAGACATCATCCAGTGCCCTACCCTAATTGATCGCCTTCATCACCGCCTCAAAAAAAACTCGATCAAGTTTGTGTTCAAATGTTTGAGGAGATGTTTGTAGGGTTAAACGTGGCGATGAAGATATGGTTAAAAAGATTTACAGTCATGAAATAGTTTGATATTTTATGTATTTAGTACCAGGGACCAGTGTGGGTCAACAACGACAAATATGATGACAAGCAAGACAGTTGTGGGTTATTGGTGTCAGATCTTAACAACTAATTGTACAGCCGTACAACACAGAGGGTGATTATTTGGATCACCATGCTGGCACTTCAGTAGAACAATCTAATTACATACCGCTCCCTACTCTTTCCAAATAATCATAAATATTTTCCCTCCAAATATTAATCACATTCCTTTTTTAAGTTACAAGTGAATCAGTGCCTGAGGCAGTGTGTTCAGGACCATGACAACTCACTGCAAAAACAAATCCTCTTGCCATCTCTGCCAATTATCTTAAATCTGTCTCTTTTGATTACTGGCTCTTCTCTCATGGGAGACAGCTTTTTATTATTTACTCATGGAAAACTGTTCTCGATTTTAGACACCTCTTCAATACTTTCCTATTACCATTTACTTTTCTAAGAAGAATCCAAGTTTCTCCAGGGTTTCCATGAGAATTAAGTGCCTGGTCCATGGTTCTATTCTAGGAAATGTCTTCTGCACCTCTATTAAGCCCTGGCCATACCTCTGAGAAGTGAGGTGCTCAGAATTTAACACATTCTCAAGCTGACACCTAGTTTTTTTTACAAAGGTACAATATAATTTGTTTCCTGTTGCACTCTATGCCTTTGTTTATATAATCAAGGATCCTGTAATCCTTTTAACAACATTCCCAACTTGTTATGTCATCTTTAAAAATATATTTGCATTCATCCCCTCCCCACCTCGAGGTCCTTCTGTACAGACACACCCTATAAATCTGTTCCATTTAATTTATATTGATTGTCTTCATTCCTCCTATTCAAATACCTTATTTTATATTTCCCTGCCATCTACGCATATATATATGTATATATATATATATATATATATATATATATATATATATATATATATGTGTGTAGATGGCAGGGAAATATAAAATAAGGTATTTGAATAGGAGGAATAGGAGACATAAACGTCAGAAATGTGGTTAAAATCCTGTGATAAGGGTGCTAGATGTGTGTGCATGTATATATATACACATGCACACACATCTAGCACCCTTATCACAGGATTTTAACCACATTTCTGACGTTTATGTCTTAAATGAACACTAATATATACAGTGGTCCTTCTAACAATCTCAAGGGAGTATCACTAACCATTCATCATCATTCTCTGCTTTCAGTCCTGAAACCAATTTTATGTGTACATTGTATTTTCCCTTTAAATTTTTTAATCCTATTGGTTTGAACACCTATTATGTGGTCATTTGCCAAAAGCCTTTGGATGTTTACATGCACATATCTGCGGCACTTGCCTCTCCAACCTTAACCATCTTACAAACAAACATTAACACAACTTTTCTTTGACAAATTCATACAGATGCTAATTAATTTGTCCATTCCCTTCCTAACTAAGCATATGCTAATAGAAGTCTAAGAAGAAAACACTTTCACTAAATTGAGTTAGCATCTCACTGACAAGTGACATGAAGAATCTTATTCATACCTTTTATCATGAATTGAATGTGGATGTAGGTTTTGCATCTTACCTGAAACATCAATTTGCTTTCCTTTTAGACCAGTATTGATTCCAGCACCAATGGAGCTCATGATTTTATCAATCTGCAAGGAGCATAATGAGAACCATTAATCTCTAAAAAAAACAGGATCATCCTTTCCAGTGTTTTGCACACCTGCAAAAGCAAAGGCAATGCTCCTCTGTTCTGCTGAAACTCACCATGAGATCAAGTACACCTGTTAGCTCAGACTTGGTCATAGTTACACCCCTGCACTCAGTGACTCCGAAAAGCAATTATATTTTGACTTAAAATATGATAATTGTATATAAATGTAAAATTATGAATGAACTAAATTCCCATTGCTTACTGATTAAAAAAAAAAAAGATTCTCCCCATTGTTTTATGGGCCTGTCCCAGGCGAATTTTCCGGCGACTGCTGGCGACTGTCATAGTCGTAGCAGGATCCCGAGAAACATGCGACTGGACCCCCTATGACAATGTCTACAACAATGTCTACACCAACCTACCACCTAGTCGAAGTCAAGCTACGGCAAGCTACCGACAACTGGCGACCAATTAGGACGTCCACACCTACGACAACCTACGACCACACAGGTGACAACCTACGACAACCGAAGTCAACCTACGCCCACCCGCGACAAGCTACGACCCTGTCGGCGACAACTGAAGACAATTCGGTCGCCGGTACCTGTCGCCGGTTGATGTAGGTTGACGTAGGTAGTCGCCAATGAAATTCACCGAAGTCAGCACCGGCGACGTCTTCGTGGCGACAACCTTTGACAGCACCTATGTCAGGAGAAGTCCAGCTACGCTCATTGGCGTCAAGCCAACAGTCGCCGAAAAGTTTTGAACATTTCAAAATCCAGCGGCGACCAGAAAAACCCTACGATTCTTTGAACAACCGAGGAGGCTACTCACGACCATACAGGCGACACCCCAGCGACCATGTGGCGACAGCCTAGTCGCGTGTAGTCACTTATAAAATCGCTTAAGTAGGACAGGGACATTAGTTATATTGTCATAATGACAGCGTAGAGTAGAAAATGGATTTTATCTTTCTTTTTGTGTGCTAAATATGCACTGTACAGAGGGTCAATTCCTAATTGGATGTAGCTCAGACACTCCTTAAATTGGCCAAAAATCCCATGGTGGTTTGCACCCAGAATCTTGCAGTAAAACATGGTTCAAATGGGGCCGCACTCAATTTAGATCAGTTGGAAACACATTGTTGTGGCTCCAATCACAAAAGTATGCCAGCCATTAAAGACACATTCACCATGGCACTCAGACAGGCAGGAAATATTATGGCTGCCATGGGAGGAATAGAGGCAGGATAGAGTTGTGTGAATTTCACAGAGAAACACCAGCAGTCTGGTGATGCAGCAGCGGGCGGGGCCTTGTGTACTGGAGGTCCAGGAGACCTTCCAGTGCCACCATTGAAGAACATGGCAGGAGGTTGCAGAAATATTTTTTTATGATTGCATGTGATATTTCAAGGTGAATTTTGAAACAAACAGAAATACTGCTCATAGATGGACACAAAGTGCCGGAGTAACTCAGCAGGTCAGGCAGCATCGCTGGAGATAAAGGATGAGAGACGTTTTGGGTCGGGACCCTTCTTCACTCCAACATGCAGATGTGTATATCTTAGCAATGGTATCAAATCTCCTGCATCTGCCACATGGGTAAGGCTTCAAATGTGGGGTATGAAAGGGTTAATGTTTTTCATCTCTATCTGGACAAAGACATTGAAGAATAAAAGAAAGACCTGCAGGCAGGAGAGGGGGGGGCTAAGCGAGGTCAATACCTTATCCACACATAGGAGACTACAGGGGTTACTGAGCCACTGCAGGGGTTACTGAGCCACAACCCAGCTCAGGGATTTTCTTCAATCAACCAGAATGCTCATGAACAACATTTCATTCTGAATGCTGGAGTAACTCAGTGGGACAGGCAGCATCTCTGGAGAGAAGGAATGGGTGACGTTTCGGGTCGATATCGTTTTGCATTCGAAGAAGGCTCTCGACCTGAAACGTCACCCATTCCTTCTCTCGAGAGATGTTGCCTGTCCCGCTGATTTACTCCAGCATTTTGTGTATATCTTTGGTTTAAACCAGCATCTGCAGTTCCTTCCTGCACATTTCATTATGAATATTACATCCCTTGATTTTGTCATCAGTGGACATCCTATTGCCATTTGCTATGCTGCAGTCTTTCATTAGTTATTGGAGCAGAACTAGGCCATTCGGCACATCAAGTCTACTCCGCCATTCAAACATGGCTGATCTATCTTTTCCTTTCAATCCCATTCTCCTGCCTTCTCCCCATAACCCCTGAACCCCCTTATAAAACATTTTGGCCAAACCTTGCAAGTGCAGCAAGTTTCTGTTTCAACTTTTGGTTACAGGCCACTCACAGAAGAAACTAGAAAAGATACTGGAGGCGGATAATTCTGAAGATGAGGAGGTTCACAGTACTTCATTGCAGCTGACACTTGAGAGCACCGTCCTGGAGACTGTTATCCCAGGGATGAACATGTATTGTTGGACGTAGATGTCATATGGAGACACAAGTGAAGTAGTGAGCTGAAGTCTGGCAAGGGTTATGCAGACTTTGGTGCATGAGTTGCTGGAAGGAGGTCCACACATCCCCGCAGCCTTAGAGAACTTGTATGAGGCCCACAATTAGGATGCTTTCACGACAGACTGATGCAGATACACAGTGAGATAATGAGTGAGCTGTCAGACCTATCTCAGCAAGGGCATCCAATGACAAGAAGCACGGAGCAGTGCATTTCCAGCCTTTGACAGGAGGCTGGATGAAGCAAGGGGAGCATGATCTCTGTGCTGGAGCCTGCATGTACTTATTTGCAAGAGAGCGACTGATTGCGGATGTGAAGGCCTCATGAAGTCTGATCCTTGCTGAGAGCTGCAAAAATCTGCTCTCTCACCTCTGGTTTCTGCCAGAAGGAAGCAGCTTAAAGCATCAAAGGAACAGCAATAAGCCACCAGAGAGCAGCTTGATGTCCTTGTTGTGCAGGAAGATTCCACACATGAGCAGCATGTGCCTTTATCAGCGAATGGTACTCACGAGCTGCCTGTGGTCCTCTTCACTCCAACACGTAGACCCATTCACTCACCTTAACAATGGTGTTAAACCACCTGTAACTGCCACACTGATCAAACCTTGTTGGAAATGAAAGGGTTACTCAATGTCTTTCATCTCTGTCTGGACAAAAACATTGAGGAATAGGAGAGACACCATCACACAGGAGAGGGGGCCCAAGCAAATTCAATGCCTCATCCATATGCAGCCTGTGGGCAGAGGGCAACTGAGTCACAAGTCAGGAGCAAAGGATCGCTGCACAACAGCAACGAGCTGCCGGCAATAGAGATGGAGATAACGAACATCAGCAGAGTGTTGTCCTGTGTGAGCAGAGAGTTACAACACGTAAGGACCTTCATCTGCCACAGGAGCAGATACGGCTTGGAGCGATTCATCTCTCTTCTTCAGGAACAGTGATGGAACCTCCACAACCCACACCCCCTCTTCATTAAAACATAAATCAGATGATGTGAGTGGAATGACTGTACCACATGAACTTCTGACTTTGACCAACCTCATTTCCGACTAAAAAAACCCCACAGTCAGTGGATAAGAGACCAAGTTCCAGGATACAGTGACATTTGGGTCTGGGGCAAGGAGGGGTGGGGGGGGGGGGGGGGGTGGGGGTGGATGTTGGGGACATTCAGCCCAGAATGCAGTCACTCACAAACATGTTTAACATTTACCAAAGAAGTATTGATATTCCTCAAATAATTTTGATTTTTTTTTGGGGGGTTAAATTTCAGGGTGAACTAAGACTAACAATCTGTGGGAGACTCAGTTAGGTTCTTCTTCATTACATTCCTAATGTAAAGGTGCCTCTAAAAAACTTAGATGATTTATTCTATCAAGATGGTTTATACAGCATGATAAAGGCATCAATAATAAACGAGCAAGCGCTGTTTATTTAGTAAGCATAGGACTTCAGTTTACTGAAAGGGTGTTCGGTAAGGATTTGAAATGTATTGAGGAGTGAAATGTATTGTCAGATATGGTTGCAAGGGGAGGGGGGGTATAAAAATAAATGTGATTCAGTGATAAGAGATGAGCATATGAAGGAAGGGGAAGGAGCAGTGTGAATGGGTGAGGGGGGAGGTTAGAGATGATGGGAGAAATGAGTTTGAGCACTACTGGGCAGGTGGGTTGGAGAATTCAATGTTGGCTAAATGGCTACTACAGTTGTAAGCTAGCCGAGTGTAATATGAGGTGCAGTTCTTCTCGTTGGCATGTGGCCTGACTGGCAATAGAGGAGGCCAATTACAGAAAGGTCAGAATGGGAACGGGAAGGGGATTTGAAATGGTTACTAAGCGGGAGTTTCATCAGGCCTTGGTGGACAGAGCACAAGTGTTTGGCAAAATGGTCATCTCATCTATCCTCGGTCTCGCCGATGTGCAGGAAGTCACACCGGGAGCTTTGAATGCAGTACATGAGGTTGAAAGAGGTGCACGCGAATCTGTGTCTCACTTTGACTACATTTCCCACTACCCTGCCTCTTACAAATATGCCATTCCTTGCTCTCAATTTCTGTGTCACCGTGGCATCTGCTGCCAAGATAAGGCTTTCCACTCTCAGTATCCACCTATCAAAGTCGGGTTTTGTCCCATCCCCACCTCTCTTTTCCACCTTTTTTTGCCCCCTTATGCAATCAGTCTGAAAAGGGCTCCAAGCCCTTTGTTGATTGTCCATTCCCTCCACAGATGCTGCCTGACCCACTGAGTCCCTCCAGCATTTTGTTCTATTTATTTATTCTATGATCTGCTACAAAGAACTAGACATCACTCTCTATTCTAATTAATAATTTTATTTTTGTATTGGTTTATTAATTTCATATTTGTTCCTATTGAATCACAAATTAAACTATGTACATTCTTGGAACCTCAATCAAAAATACATTTGGAACAGATGGTACTTTGACTCTTACCTCTTCCCATTCAGCTGTGAAGGAAGGTGTTCTTTCCAAACATTTTCCGGTGCATTGTTTGGTTTCCTTAAAGTAGTTTGACACAGACTCACAGCGTGTGTTCCTCGATTCTTCTTCAATAGGTGAGCAAGTAATAAGATTGGAGTCCGACTTTGAAATGTTTTTGGCTAACTGTAGTTCAAGAATAGTCTTTGTTCCTGATCTTACCCGTCCTAAAGTGCATGCTCTATCTTCAAAGCCAAGCTTCTCTCCAATGTTGCTTATCCAGGGATCGTCTTTCCGAAAAGTTCTGGTGCTGACAAAAGTGTCACTGTCACTCTGGTTCACTTTTGTATGGAAAATTGTCTTATAGACAACTTGAGGTTTGCCTTCTTTGTCTAATATTGATGCATCACCGTCATCGTGCAGCACTTGTGCCTCATTTGTTTCATCTGTACATTGTAGTGAATCTGTTTTAATTAAATCTGGCTCCTGGGCTGATTCTTTGATTCTCAAGGTGTTGTCACTGGTGCACTCCCTCTGCGTTTTAGTGTACAGATGATAAGGATTCTCTGGAGATTCACAAGCTGGGGAAGAACCATGTAATAAACCTACAAATTGTTTAGGGATGTGTCCATCGTGGAGTTCTTCTTCCGCAGAGGCTTCCCGCTGGTAAAGATTCTCCTCTGGCAAAGACAGGATAAGATGTCAGTAATTTTAATTCGTATACAGAACATGATTAAATGATAAGTTGCATTTAATTAAAGTGGAAGTGGGTTTTCTTCTGAAATAAAATAAAGAGTATTTTACCATTCTCTTTATCACTCTCCTGTAAGCGTGATTTGGCATAATCTACACCCATGCAACTGATAGTGATAATTTTTCTCATATTTCCTTACACCTTATAAGGCCATTCAGTCCACTGGGTCTAAGGTAACGCACAGTAACCCTATTAGGCCTATTCTCCCACTTACAGTATTTCCCTGGAAATATATCCCCTTCCACGTGGCCATACATTCCACCGCTCATGCACCCACTCCCCTGTCTCTCCGCAATTCCTCTGGCACCCATATAACCATATAACCTAGGCTAGGGCAGTTTATAGGATTCAGTCGGAGGTGGGAAGAAATTGGAAGACCCAAAAGAAGTCGAGAAGTGCAAACTCCACCGACAGCACCTATGGTGAGGGTTAACACCAGTTGCTGCAGCTGTCCAGTAGCCACACTAAGGCTGAGATTCCAGTAAGTATCTAACTTTAAATGAAGGATTTCTAAAACCAAGCTTTGTAAAGTTCCATGTTACTGAAAAATTTCCCCAAGCATATTGCATTTATAACACAAAAATGTTTTAAATTTTGTTCCAACATGTTTAAATGAGATAAATCAAGGGAGAAAAAATAATGCATCTCATGCTTCAGAGACACAATCTGGTCATTGAGAACTGGATCAAGATGTATCTATGAGGTGTTAATATTAAAAAGCAAAAAAAAATGTTAGTAAAATGATTGATTCTAAGTAAAATAATGATTATACCAAAACTGAATCAATCAATATTTGCCTGCATAATCCAAACTGTCCTAATATAATTTATTTGATCTAATTGCAAATGGCACCTTTCAGAGACAAACACCAGCTCATATTGAAACAAACTTAAACCCTTATATTCTCAGTGAACTGAGTACCTCAGGGTTTATCACTTTATTTTGGCTTATACAGAAAATAGGATGTATTACCATTCAGAAACTCTTAAGGGCCTGTCCCACTTGGGCGTCAATTGCGCATCATTTACTCGACATCCTAAAAATTGTTTGGCGCGTCGTGTGGTTAGGCGCAGTGACGTGCGGTAATGCGCGGCGCCCCAGGATTTTGTGAGGCTCAAAATCCTCGCGCGCCACCTGCGTGATGTATCCCTTGCACACGTTGACGTACTGATGGCGTACACTGACGTACTGACTGGTGATGCATGGTTACGCACGGTGACACACGAATTTTGCCTATGCTAATTTATTATGCATCACCGTCGGTCAACGTCCATAACCATGCGCCACCCGCGTCATTAGAGCGCCGCACAACGTGACCACCCGGGTATAAAGCGCGCGTAGTTTTTTAAAACATTTTCACCATAGTATCTTTGATTTTCACTGGGAAAATCCTGATCACAGAGATCGGACTAAGTACGAACGACATCGCAAATGGCTCCCAAAAGAAGCAGGGCCCTCAAGAGCACTTGGCACACGACCTCTAGACGATTTTTGCGCAACAGTCACTACCGGCCTGTCGCATAAATGACGTGCAAATGACGCCCAAGTGGGACAGGCCCTTTAAGCTCTGTACAATTCTAACACCTAACATATAAATTTTTAAAATTTGCATTTTTTTATTGACAATTGCAAAGAAATGCCTCAAGTTATTTTACAAATAGACATGTGGTAATGGATAATAAAACAGAAGGGTATAGATTTGACTGTAAGCTCCATTGGAGAAATGGATTTTGCGCTGACTTTTATAATTTGATGGTGAAGAGAAGTTTTGGGTATAATGTAAAAACAAGAACAGGCCACTCGGCCCCTTCAGCCAACAAGATCATGG
The DNA here is from genome assembly GCA_038087875.1 of Malacoraja senta. NCBI lineage: Eukaryota > Metazoa > Chordata > Chondrichthyes > Rajiformes > Rajidae > Malacoraja > Malacoraja senta. Next base: position 23,976,746 of record CM075985.1, on the reverse strand, counting down.
CTGATCACCTTCCTGCACTATCCTTATATCCCTGGGTTCCTTACAAATACATAAATATATTGATCTCTTTTGAAAGCAGAATTCAAAAGATTTACCACAATCCTTCTTGGCTTACATAACACAGACTAGCATCTCTAGTTCTACACTCCTTACCCAGGGAAAACATCGATCCCAAATCTAACCAGTCAAGCCCTCGAAGAATGTTGTATGTTTCCATGAGGTCACCTATCATTCATCTAAATTGTAGAGGAGAGGCTTGGTCGATTTGATCTCTCTTCATATTACACACCCCAATTCCAGAAACCAGTCTGGTGAATCTTCACTGAACTCCAGTTGTGATCACACTAAAGTACTATATCATTGTAGCAAGATATCTTTACTTTTATACTGCAATTCTCTCGCAAAAAAGGCCAATGTACCATTTAATTACCTAATTGCCTGCTTTCAATGACGTGTACCTCCAGGTCTCTTTGATCATCAACATGTCCCAATTAAATGTTGCACTTTCCTGTGTTTTGCACTGAAGTGAAGGATTTTACATTTCTCCTCATTCTACTGCATTTGCTGTGTCGTCCATTCTCATAGTTTGTCTATGTGCAGTTGAACCTCTTAGTATTTGTATTTCTACTCACATTCCCACTTTGTATCATGTAATTATCAAAACTGAAACCATTACACATGGTTGCCTCAGCCAAATTGTTGATGTTATTTGTGAATAGGTAGGATCCAGGTATTAATCACAGTGGTACCCAATGAATCACAGCCTGTTAGCCTAAGAAAGGCCCATTACTACTTTTTGCTTTCTATCATCGAACTGGCTCTGAATGTATACTTACGGAGCACCCCAAATTCCACTTGCTTTAGACTAGTTCGCCAACTACCTATGTGGGATTCACTGAAAGGCAGCCAAACCTATAAACATACCATATCCATTAGTTCCCCTTAATCTAGGCTACAATCAGTTCAGTGCAATTTAGTTTATTGTCACATGTACCGATGTACAGTGCTAGTTAACCAGCCAGCGGAAAGACAATATGTGATTACAATTGAGCCATTCACAGTGTACAAATACACGATAAGGGAATAATGTTTAGTGCAAGGTAAAGCCAGTAAAGTCCTATCAAAAATAGTCCGATAGTAATTCTGGGCCGCTCCCTGGTTGCGGTAGGATGGTACAGTTGCCTGATAACAGATGGAAAGAATCTGGAAGTGTGCATTTTCACACTTCTATACCATTTGCCCGATGGGAGAGCGGAGAAGAGGGAGTGGCCTAGGTGTGACTCATCCTTGATTATGCTGCTGGCCTTGCCGATGCAACGTGAGGTAAAAATTGAGTCAATAGAAGGGAGGTTGGTTTGTGTGATGGTCTGGTCTGCGTCCAGATTTGCTGCAATGTCTTGTGGTCTTGGATGCTGTTCCCAAACCAAGCTGTGATGCATCCTAATAAAATGCTTTCTATGGTGCATCTGTAGAAGTTGGTGAGGGTTGAGATCATCATAGATCATACAAGATCATCATAGACTTCCAATAGATTAGTCAAATACGAGTTCAATGTTATAAACCTACATTGACTTTACTCAATCATGCTATTTTCTAAATGTCTTGACATCACATTGTTTATTATAAATCCAGCATTTACCCTATTGCTGATACAACCAGGTGAGTACATTGCTGTTTTATCTTTCCCTCCATTCTTAAATTGTGGGCTATGTTTGTTAATCACCAATCTTTAGGAACCATTCCAGAATCTATACAATGCTGCAAGATGATAAATGAGAGCATCTACTATCTTCACTATCTTACAAACATGCTGGGATGTATAGATGTAACCTCATCTATTGCATCGGCTGCTCTAAATGACAGCTGCTCTACATCGGTGAGACCAAGCGTAGGCTTGGCGAACACCTCCGCTCGGTTCGCAATAATCAACCTGGCTCAGCACTTCAACTCCCCCTCCCATTCCAAATCCGACCTTTCTGTCCTGGGCCTCCTCCATGGCCAGAGTGAGGACCACCGTAAATTGGAGGAGCAGCACCTCATATTTTGCTTGGGCAGATTGCACCCAAGCAGTATGAACATTGACTTATCTCATTTCAGGTAGTCCCTACTTTCTCCTCCCCTTCTCAGCTCTCCCTCAGCCCACTGGCTTCACCTCTTCCTTTCTTCTTCCCGCCACCCCCACCCTCACATCAGTCTGAAGAAGGAGTTTCGACCCGAAAAGTTGCCTATTTCCTTCGCTCCATAGATGCTGCCTCACCCGCTGAGTTTCTCCAGCATTTTTGTCTACCTTCGATTTTCCAGCATCTGCAGTTCCTTCTTAAACACTGGGATGTAGATCGCCAGGTTCTTGGGGTTTACAGTATAACTTTTCAGGTTCATTAACTTCTCTAGTAGTAGTTCTTTATTAATACTTATTTCTTTCAATTCCTAATTTGCACTCAAGCTTAAATCTACACGATTTTTGGGCAGTTTACTGTGTCCTGTGAAATCAGCCACAAAATATGTGTTCAATCCCATTGTCATTTCCTTTTTCTCCATTATATATTTTGCACAAAAGACCCACATTCCTGTCACATTTAAAAAAAATATTTACATACCTTTACCTTGCAATCCTGATACATTTCTCACTAGTTTACTTTGATTCCATTTTCCTTGTCATGCTTGGTTCCTGATCTTCAGGTTTACTGCTTTTTAACAACTTGATTTACTTTTACCTTAAACTTAATACCATTTTTAATTACTGTAATTCATGATGGACCACATCGCTTGGTCATTCGGGTCTCAAACATTTGGGGAATGGAAGTTGTTGCCAATATATTTGGCTCAGGGTTGTAGTCAAGGGGATGGAGGTGAAAGTTTGGTTAACAGACCAAGAAAGAAAAGTAAAAATAAATGTGCCATTTTCATATTGGGTAGTTTGTCGTTTGTGGATGATTTCACAGGTCAGTGATGAGTTTCAGGTATTTATAATCCAAAACAATTACTTAAATGAAAGGACAAATTTAAATACTGCCAAGACCAATTTCAATACTGTTTTGTATCCCAAATACTCCCGGCCCTTTCTCTGACAGCCAAGAATTTAGAAGATATCATTAAGGATAGTAAGTGGGTGGAGCTTTGGCAAATGGAAATTAATCCTTTAAGCAGGCACACAAATCACACTAAAGATTCACTGTGCCCTAGGTGAACACATTTCTTCTCATCTCGGTCTTAAATGGCCAAAGTGTTTTCCTGAGGTTGTGACCCCTGGTTTTGGACATCTCAGCTGGGGAAATATCACCTCTTGCTAGCCCTGAAAGAATGTTGTATGTTTTAATGAGATTACCTTTCAATCTTTGAAACTCAAAATAATAGAGGTTTGTTCTGCCAAATCTCCCCTTGTACAACAAACCCACCATCCCAGGAATCAACTTGGAGAACCTTTGAGCAGCCTGCCCTTCACAAGAAGACGAGAACTGTACACAATTTTACAATTATGTCAGAGGAAGGGTCTATAAGTGTAGTGAGTAAGGTCTTCATTGAATACTTCTCATCTGTAGTCACCAAGAAACAGGATATGGAAGATCATGAGGGAGGAGTACTTGGATAAGGTCAGTATTAAGGAGGAAGGTGTTTTAGATATCATGGGACACACAAAGATTTATAACATTTGCTGAATGGCACATGCCCTGCCTAATCTGAAGAAAATATACATGCTGGCAGTTACCCTCATACAGTAATTGCCAGGCATTGACTCAAATGATTCAGCCCAATATCATAGAGAAGATGGAACAGAAGTACAAGATGATTTATGAGGTGATAATGTTACAACCATTTGGGGAACTCTACATCTACTGAGAGATAATCTGCTTCCATATTTATATCGTGGTTTCTCTCTGTAGTTAGATGATGATCATATTCAACTTTCAAAGCACTTGATCATTGTATTCTTTCTGGTTGGATCGTTCTAATATCATTCAAAGTAGCATTCAGCAGGCAATTGATGGACTTCACAAGCAGACATGGTGAATTTATTAAATTAGGCACTATAAAAATATGGCAGTAATGTTGTCCCTTTTTATAGACTGCAGACCTTCCTTATCAATCATTTGCAAGGTTAAAACTGAAGCAACAAATATAGAATTTCTATAAATGTATGTGTTCAACCTTAAAAATAGGACTGAAGAATTTAAAGAGAGAACATTTTAGCAAAAATAAGAGCATAACGTATATAAATGAGATTAGCAACTACTTTGTTCCAGTGCTGCTGGTAACATCTGATATATCTGTCAGTCTTTGATCTGCAAGAGCATAACAAAATATGACAAAAAAAGCATATTTGCCTGAGAAACACTTTCATTGTCATTACTGAAGGACATATTTCTCATGTTCCTCAGACTAATTCCTGGGGATGGTGGGATTGTCAGACAAGAACAAATTAAGCAGACTAGGCCTATACTCTCCAAATCAGGAAGAATGATCTCACTGAAACCTAAAATGTTCTGTTGGGCCTGACAAGGCAGATCCAAAGTTGATACTTTCTCTGGTCAGAGTATGTAGGGCTCACACTCTCAAGATAAAGGTCAGTCATTTGTACAGAAATAAATTATATTCCTACAGGAAGTGAATCTTTGGAATTCTCAATCCAAAGAGGTTTATGAAGGCTCAGTCATTCGGTATATTCAAGACAGAAATTAATAGATTTTTTTATGTTAGGGGAAATCAAGAAATGCTTGTTTAGTGGGGGAAAGTGATAACAGTTCTGCCATGTTCTTACAGAATGACAGGATGGGTTCAAAAGCCTTAAGAAAAACAAACCTGAAAGCTTTGTGCCTTAATGCGAGGAGCTTTTGTAATAAGGTGGATGAATTGAATGTGCAGTTAGTAGTTAAGGAATATGATATAGTTGGAATTACAAAGACATGGCTCCAGGGTGACCAAGGCTGGGAGCTAAACATGCAGGGGTATTCGATATTCAGGAAGGATAAACAGAAAGGAAGAGGAGGTGAGGTGGCATTGCTGGTTAAAGAGGAGATTAAAAGCAAGAGCAAGGAGAGACATTAGCTTGGATGTTGCAGAATCGGTATGAGTAGAACTGCGAAATAGCCACGGGCAGAAAACGCTTGTTGGAGTTGTATACAGACCACCAAACAGCAGTAGGGAAGTTGGGGATTGCATCAAGCAGGAAATTAGGGATTCATGTAGCAACGGTACAGCAGTTATCATGGGTGACTTTAATCTGGGTGCTGTCCATTTATCTAAAAAGTAAATATTTCCTTTCAAGTATGTCTATACTCCAATTCACAGATGTGCATGTTTCAAATATTTTATTTTCCACCAAGCCAGTGATGGGAATAATTATCTGGTAACTCAAGGTGCATCATTATTCTGAAGCTGGCAAATTTAATGAGTGGTAAACCAACTGAATACAATGTAAACATGAATATAATTTTGTAAATGTGTTCCTTCTAAACAAAAGCCTATTGAAAGAACAGCTTCAGTTTACAAAACAATAAGATGGAGCTGATGCATCACCTAATTTCAACTCATGCGGATGGGGGGTGATTGGTAGATGGGTGAAGTAAGTAACAAAGGCTAGTGATGAAAAGGAGACAAACGGATGTTAGATAAAGAAAGAGGAGGATTGACACGTGGGGATATTGGTGCAAGGGGACGGGGGACGGAGGATGGGTGGGTGGTATGTGGAAAGAGAGGTGGAATACTGGTGAAATGGGTTCACACTGGGGTTGGGGTGGGGGGAGCACAGGAATGAGAGAGGGGAATATAAGGGTACTGTTCCTCCTGTTTGTATCTGGCCTCACAATGGAAGAGACCAATGACTGAAAACTCAGTATCGGAGTGGGAAGGGGAGTTAAAATGATTGACAACAGGATATCCAACAGGCCTTGGTAGAGATAGTGCAAGAGTTTGGCAAAATGGTCGCCTAGTCTACGCTTGGTCTTACCGAAATAAAGGAGACCACAGTAATCCAGAGCACATCAATGCCACATGGTGCATTGGGAAGTACTTCTATATTCCTTCTAACTTGAGCAGCTAAATTGCTAAAATACTCAGAGTCCTTGGAGGGCACTTCAATAGGATATTGCAAAATAGATCATAAGAGGTGCAGCCTAACATTAAACAGGATAGAACAATATTTTGATTAATTATGTTACGAAGTAGACATTATTGTGTTTGATATTGAAAAGTTGGAAGAAATGGTTAGAATAATGTGTCACAGAAGGGTAGCCTAATTTTGCATGCAAGCACCATCTGTTAATAGTATAAATAAAAGATTAAATGAGACATTGCCAGATTAGTTTCGTTTAGTTCAGAAATACACCAAGGAAACAGGCCCTTTGGCCCACCGTGTCCACACTCAGAGGGTCAGGCAGCATCTGTGGAGGGAGAACACCAGAATAACAATGGCTTTAAAGCTACTTTAAAGCAAAAAAAATAATATCACTGGGAGCAAATTTCACTAGGCATTAAAAAGATGCAAGCCCTTGATGGTCATCGAGTAAGTTTAGGAGCTGACATAGGTGATTTCTTTGATGCTTTGCCCTCGAGTGGAATCTGGCAGCCAGGAAAATCTCTGCATCCAGCCCATCCTGTGATATCCGTGTAACGTTGTTATCTCTCACAGTTTGACCCTTGCCTGATGCACGTGGCCCCTGCAGAACATCCGAACTAAGGGATACCTTTTGCTTTCAAAAGGTTACTACCTATCTGGAATATACCCATCCCATTGCCTGCAGCCAGCGGGGCAACTTTGACAGCTTGTGGTACAAAGGGGAGATAGTGGAGAGATCGTGAGAGGTCAACGATAGCATAAAAACAATAGAGAAGGCATATAATGTCATAAAATGATTAATGGGAATTCGAGCATTGGGAAGCTTTTAAAAACTAACAGTAGGTAGCTAAATAAGCAACAAATATGAAATATGAAGGTAAGCTAGCCAATCGAACAGCTGGTGGACAAAATAGCAGCACTTGTTGCTGTCATCTTGAATCCACTGCCTTACCTGATTCATGCAATGTATTTGTACCTAATAAATTGAAGCTGAACCTCAGAACATTATACAGTGACATTTAGATACCCGTAGCGATCAAAAGCAAAGAAACGAAAACATTAGCAAAAAAGATTACAACGAAACAAGGAGAAAAATATCACTGGAGCAATTAAACTATGGCTTTTAAAAGAAACTATTTAAGAAACTATTTCCAGCAGGCTTGATCTCGGTAATGCCATGTGCAATAAATGTAATGATTATATTTCATAATGGTCTCTGCACACCCGTGCCAAAGCTTGGCATTCTTCACTGCCACATTAACTCTCTACCCTCTCCTGCCAACATTCACTCAGTCCCTCATATGTGTGAACTCAGCGAGTGAATTTACAATGTTTATGAAATGTCCACTTGCAAAATGAGTCCCAGTCAGTTCGGGTAAAACTTGGCTCCAAAGGGTTCACTGAATAAATATCTGGTGAAGCAGTTGAACATTGACATTGCACTCTAGGATTATGGGCTGCAATTTGATCCGAGGCAAATACTTCAACCTGGCAGAATAGGTGAGGTTTCACCACTTTGATGGGAAATTATTCATTAAAATGGGAGAGATTTGTCAATCTACTAAAGCTGCGGCAGTAAAAGTCATTTCTCCATACCCTTGGGCTGACAATTCATGTTTAATCAGTCAATTTAGAATGTAGTGCAAGAATATGAGCTGCAGGGAGTCTATAATCCCATTAGCTCTGATAGAAGAGTTTCTCTGAGTACATTCATAAATAAGATGTTTATGGTCTTAATACAAAAGGAATACTCAGTGTCCATCTTCTAATTGCTCTCATAGCTCTATCCCTCACCCTCACTTCGGAAAATCCGACCATTCAGCGGTGCTGCTTCTTCCTGCATACAGGCAGCAACTGAAGAAAGCACCCCAGCAGTGAGGACTGTACAGAGCTGGTCGGGGGGGGGGGGGGGGGGGGCAGAGGAACAACTCCAGGTCTGCTTTGAGTCTGTAGACTGGGCAATGTTCAGGGACTCGGCAACGGACCTGAATGAATACGCCACAGTCGTTACAGACTTCAAAAGGAAATGTGTGGAGGACTGCGTTCCAACAAAAACCTTCCGAGTGTTTCCTAACAAGAAGCCTTGGATGAACCATGAGATCCGCATTCTTCTGGTGTCCAGATCCCGGGCATTCAGGTCTGGTGATGCAGAGGTCTATAAGAAGTCCAGATATGACCTTGGTAAGGCCATCAAAAAGGCCAAAAGGGACCGGCTCTAAACTGGAGGATGAGACAGATGTTCGGCAGCTGTGGCAGGGCTTGAATGCCATCACCTCCTACAAGGCGAAATCAGGAGGCGGCTCAAATGACAGCGAAGCATCACTCCCTAACGAGCTCAATGCGTTCTATGCACGGTTCGATAGGGAGAACACTGATGTGCCTTCCCGAGCCCCTATTCGCCCTGACGGTGTTACAGGCACAGTCACAGAGGCCGACGTCAGAAGATCCTTCAGGGGGGTGAACCCTCGGAAAGAGCCTGGACCTGATGGTATACCCAGTCGAGTTCTCAAGACCTGTGCAGACCAACTGGCGGGAGTTTATGCAGACATTTTCAACCTCACACTTCTGAGGTCTAAGGTTCCCACCTGCTTTAAGAGGGCATCAATAATACCGGTGCCCAAGAAGAGTAAGGTGACGTGCCTCAATGACTATCGACCAGTGGCACTAACGTCTGTGGTGATGAAGTGTTTTGAGAGGTTGGTTATGGTGCACATCAACTCCTACCTCGCCAAGAACATCGAACAACTACAGTTTGCATACCGCCACAACAGGTCAACAGTAGATGCAATTTCACTGGCTCTCCACTCCGCATTGGACCACTTGGACAATAAAAACACCTACGTCAGGCTGTTGTTTATAAACTACAGCTCGGCATTTAATACCATCATCCCTTCGAAGTTGGTTACCAAGCTCACGGAACTGGGCCTCTGCGTATCCCTCTGCAATTGGATCCTCGACTTCCTCATCCACAGACCACTGTCTGTTCGAATTGGAGGAACCACTTCATCCTCAGTAGCAATTAGTATGGGAGCACCTCAAGGCTGCGTGCTCAGCCCCCTGCTTTACTCACTCTATACCCATGACTATGTAGCCGGTCATAGTGCGAACTCCATCATCAAGTTTGCCGATGACACCACTGTGTTTGGACGAATCACAGATGGGGACGAGTCAGAGTATAGAAGTGAGATCGACCGACTGACCAAATGGTGCCAGCACAACAACCTGGCTCTCAACATCAGTAAGGCCAAGGAACTGATTGTGAACTTTACTAGGGGAAGGATGAGGATACACAATCCTGTTTATATCAACGGGAAGATGGTGGAGAGGGTCAATAACTTCAAATTCCTGGGCGTGCATATATCAGAAGATCTTTCCTGGACCCAGCACACCGATGCAATTGTAAAGAAGGCACATCAGCGACTCTACTTCCTGAGAAGATTATGGAGATTCGGCATGTCAAAGAGGATTCTCCTAAACTTCTACAGGTGCACAGTGGAGAGCATTCTGACTGGTTGCATCGTGGCCTGGTTCAGCAACTTGAACGTCCAGGAGCGAAAAAGACTACAAAAAGTTGTGACCACTGCCCAGTCCATCACCGGCTTTGACCTCCCCACCGTCGAAGGGATCTATCGTAGTCGCTGCCTCAAAAAGGCAGCCAATATCATCAAGGACCCACACCATCCTGGCCACACACCTAAAAGTTGTGACCACTGCCATCAGGAAGAAGGTACAGGAGCCTGAAGACTGTAACGTCCAGGTTCAGGAACAGCTCCTTCCCCACAACCATCAGGCTATTAAACACAACGAATAAGCTATGAGCTCTGAACTGCAAAATACTATATTATTATTTGTTATTTATTGAACTATTTCTTTTTTTTCCCCGTTATATACAATGTTTACATATTCACATATTCTGTTGTGCTGCAGCAAGTAAGAATTTCATTGTCTAGTCCGGGACATATGACAATAAAACACTCTTGACTCTTGACCATAAAGAGGGGAAGTTAAAAAATTAACTGATTTTAATTTGTTCTGTTTTTCTGTTTGAATTTTCTGCTCATCAAGATGAAGGATATCAATGTTGTAGAATGGAAAGAACACAAAATGCTGCAGTAACTCAGCGGATCAGGCAGCATTTCTAGAGGACATGGATAGGTGACGTTTTAGGTCGGGACCCTTCATCAGACTGATTGCAGTAAGGGGGAGAAAGCTGGTATAGGTCAGACATATTACAATATAGCCTTCACCACATATATTATGCATGATACACATTCCACCATGTAATCCAGTCTGGGATTTGACTAGGAATGCAGCCACTAATAACAGCCTGCTCGTCCCTTAGTTTGGTAGTCTGAAAGTCGATGCTTTGTAATGGTTTGATTACAAAACAGCTGGTAAAGAGGTGGGGGCAAGACAAGGCCTGGCAAGTCATAGGTGGATATAGGTAAGGGGAGTTTTGATTGGCTGATGGGTGGATACAACTTGCAGATGAAAAGGATTCAAAAGGAGATGAAAAGGAGACAAGGAAACGAAGGGTGTCAGATAAAGAGGGAAGAGGAATGAAAGCGGAGTGAAATATAAAGCCAGAGGTAGAAGGTGAAATATTGGTAGAAGGGGACAGGAGTGGGGGTGGGGTGAGGGGGTCAAAGGAGAAGAGGGGTAGAAGGAGAAATGACCTGACACCAGGGTGGAGGGGCACAGGAGAGAAGGCGAGGGAAGGAGAGAAGGAGGGAGTTAATTAAAATTGGAGAATTCAATGTTCATGCCATTGGGTTGTAAGCTACACAAGCCATTTTCCAGCTGGGCATGGAATCAATCAATGGAGCAAGACCTTGTTGAGATTCTCTGGCTGGGGAATCTACTCTCAGATTTAGCCCCAAGCTAGAAAGGGAAATATGGGATTTATTTTATTTATAAGATTTCCTATAATCTGTGTTTCACCTAATGCTATTTATATTTTTATTTCATTTTTATATTATTTAAAATACTTTTTCATGAACTTATCTGATTAATTAACTGATATTTAATCATTTTTAAATGTCTCTAAATTGCATAGATATTTGGAAATATCATTAAATATTGACAGTTTTGACAGTTACAATCGTGTTTTTTTTCCTGGCAATGGAAGGCTTCCAGACGGGTTTCTTGGGCAGGATTTGTTTCGTCTGTCCCCATCACTCATTATCTTACTTGAGGCACTGCTGCCACTCAGAGCCTTGGTACTTGGCTCTTTCTGGGCCAGAGTAAGTGGTCTTCCACATTCAGTGAACAGGAATAGGGTATAATGTCAATTGGGTATAAGGTATACAGCTGTTAGCAAAACATACGCAGGAAATCTGGGACATCGAGAGTTGGAAGGATATTGGATAATTTATCTTTAAAACAAGGAGTGCCATTGTGAAAAGTAACATGCTTAATTTTGAAATTATGTCTGATACTTCTTAAAACTGATCATTGTGCCTACATTTGTTTTAATAAAAACACCTAACCAATCACTGATATAAAAAAAATCAATTAATACTGGAAATTCAAACAGAAAATTCATCAAAGAATAAAACATTTACTAAACAGCCACAATTTAAAAAGTGGTACTGCTCTTAAAAATTGAAGTGGTTATTAAAAAGAAGATATACAATTAGACTTGCAATTGGAATACAGAGGCATTTTTAGTTATAATGTTAATGTAGTTATGTCCCAGGTAAGGGAACTATGGGAATATTTGCTCAGACCCAAACACAGCAGCTTAAATGTCCACCCACCCATGTACACCACCCCCTCACCCACTGGGGGGGAAAAAGAAAGTATACGGCAATAAGAAAACTACATGCCAATACTGCTTAAATGCAGTCACCAAGACTGGGAACAAAACCAAAACACGACTGGAAATGGAAATGGAAATAGAAGTAAAATTCTTTCTGTGCAAAACATAACTTTGTTTCAAGCATCTTACAGCCTTTTACGATAAATTACTTGATTATAACAGGTAACATGAGACCCTCCTCACAAAAATAAATGTGTCTAATTACAGAAATTCAGCAATGACAGAATAAGCTACTTACATCTGCCTGACGATATTTACACAGCAGGTAACATTCATTATTGTATGATTCCACAATGAATCGCTGTGTGGCCAGCACAAATAAAATATAGAATAATCAATAACGCCCTGCAACTTTATATTTGAACAAGTATTCTAACATATCTTATAATCAGATGCTGAAAATACTAAAGCCCTTGGAGAGTAATCCATGATGGGGTATTGGGCAGAAACAGATCTGTTATAATGTAAAAAGTGACCCATAAATAATCTGGGAAAATGTTTGGCTTTTGAAATGATGAGATACTTCTTAAATAGAAATATATCATCCAAACCTTTACTTTGTGTACAAACTTATGCTGTTGGGTAGGTTATGTCACTGACGAGTTACATCGCTGTAATGTAGCACTATATTTCCCATACTTCTTTCCAACACTTAATGAAGGCATGTTATAGTTAATTGAAAAAAATGCTGATGGGTGATCAGCGTGAAGAAATAAACCTATATTAGTCACTGTAATAGGCATATGAAAAAATCAATACATAGTCATAAAAAGACAGAAAGTGCTGGAGTAACTCAGCAAGTCAGGCAGCATCTCTGGAGAACTGGCAGCTCTTCAAGTTGGTACCCTTCTTCAGACTGATTGTACTAGGGGGGGGAGAAAGCTGGAAGAGATGTGGGAGCAGAACAAAGCCTGGCAAGTGATGGGTGGATACAGGTGGTCATATTCATGCCCAGCTCAGGTTACAGTATGTAAATTCTTTTGTAACATATGGCTGTGAATATATATAGTCAAAAGACACCACATAAATTCTCCTATCATAAAGAAAAATAGACATAGAATTGATTGGGATCTCTAAATTGACTAAACGCATGCTGTTCAGGGATGTGTGGGTTTTGCAGTAGTGTAATCAACTGAGTCATCAAAGGAAAGCCCATGCGGAAAACATTCTTTGCCAGGAAAAGGTTTAGATTCTTGTGCTGCATTGCAGTCTGCAAGAAACAAAGATGGCAGCTGCCATAAATATCATTTTTCAAAAGGAAGTCATTTAATTTTACTCCGTCCCATTGTAAGAAAGAAATGTTGCTCATGACAGAAATGTTTTTACTTTCTTTCCTATGACACAATCAATGTAACAGTTGTGTATGATGAACATTTTATAGTTTCTCTGAAACATTTGAGGTTGGGCAGTTAATGGGCAATGGGCTGAGAATATTGACTCATATAGCATGGAAACAGGCCCCTCATGATTTTACAAACTTCTAAGTGGAAGGTAAGACCTCCCTGGTGGAATAAAACTGGGTGAAAAAAAGGTCTTACCTTCCACTACCTGCAACCTCCGGCAACCACCTTCAACTAGCATCGCAACCGGCTTCGACTAAAAAATGACCGATTGTTAAAACGGCAACCTATTTTTAGTCGCGGTCGGTTTTGAATTTTTTGAAATAATCGCCAGAACATAGAAGAAGCGGAAACCACTTTCGACCATTAGGGAGACTGACAAAAACCTCCGGGAACTGCACGGAAACCTTGGGTGGGGCGCAAAAGTCTCCAGAGGTTTCCGTTCAGGTTTCCTAAGTGGGACAGGGGCATTAGTCTCTCTGTTCTACCAACACTCTCCAGGGCCCTACCATTTACTATGTAAATCCTGCCTTGGTTTAACTTACCAAAATGCAACGTTATGTACTTGCTTGAGTTAAATTCCATCTGCCATTCCTTGGCCCACTTTCCTAGTTGATCTAGATCCTGTTATAAACTTAAACAACTAGTTTCATTGTCCACCACACCACCAGTTTTTGTGGTATCCTCAAACTTACTAACCATGCCATCTACATGCTCATTCAAATTGTTAATATATATGACAAATAACAGAGGACCCAACATAGATCTCTGCAGTACTCCACTGGTCTGGTCACAGGTCTCTAATCTGAGAAAACAATTCTCCACTACCACCCCTGACTTGTACTATCAAGCCAATGTTGTATCTCATTGGCTAGCTCAATGGGTTCCATTTGATCTAACCTCAATTTGATCTAATCTCCCAGACCAGCCTACCATGCAGGAGCTTGATAAACGCCTACATAGAGTTCACATAGACAACACCTACTGCCTTGTCGTCATTAATCCTATTGGACAACTCTTTAAAAAATTCAATCAATTTCACGAGACACGATTTGCCATGCACAAAGCTATGCTGACTATCACTAATCAGCCCTTGATTTTATAAATGTAGACAGTTTCCATCTCTCAGAATATTCTTCAGAAAGATTTCCACCACTAATATTAGCCTGATGTTTTCTGGCAGGTACGTGCATCCCTTATTAAGTCAAGGAACAACATTAGCCATCCTCCAGTCTTCCAGTACTTCACCCATGGCTAAGGAAGATAGAAAAATCTCTGTCAACAAGTTTTTGCCTTGAAATTTGCAAGATTGCTTTATCATATCCAATTGAAACACATATGTAAATATTGACAACATTGGTTAGCAGTGTTTTAAGGGTACTGGATGTCAATTATTAGCATTAACAGTTCTTATAATTAACACTTTTGTGTCTAATAGATTTCAAATGGAAGTAAATTACAGGTGAAAGTGATAATGACATTTCACAGCTGCTAGAAGATTAAGAATAATTAATTTTGCAGACAATTTTCGGTTAATTCTTACATCACTGCAGAGACTTTATCCATACGTATCTTGTATAGGTTAATGTTCCCTCCTTTGATAATATTAACTGATCATTAATAGTCTTCTGCTTCTACTTGTTCTAAATAAATAAAATATGTAAGTGCTAAGTCTATGCATTATTTTTCTGGGTATGGACTATGGAGGGATTGTGCATGTGTGTATTTCTAGTAGACGTGTGTGTATGTGGGTTGTGGGATTACACAGGAATTGATGCTATCTACCATACTGTTTTAAATGCTATTCTACCATAGCAAAAGACCATCGCAACCTATTACACAATTACGGAAAACGGCGACATGGAAGGAGGCCATTTGGCCTGCCGTGCCCATACCACCCCCAGCTGGTCCCATAGCCCTACAAATTCCTTGCAGATATTTTTCCTGTTACCTTTAGAATGCTATAGTTTAATATACTTTCACTACTATCCCTGCCAGTACAATGTAGATCTGGATACTCGGTGCATAAAATGTTTTTTCTCAGGTCACTTTTGGATGTTTCCAATCATTTTTATATTACATCTTTGGTTCCTCACCCTTTTGTCAATGGTAACAATTCCACTCTAACTTGTTTTTGTCTCAACCATTTCAGCCTCACCATGGAAATCCAATCCCTGCACTTCCATCAAATCTCTCTATACTTCCATCCAATCCCTCTATACCTGTCCAATCCCTCTGGAGAGACACAAAATGCTGGAGTAACTCAGGCAGCATCTCTGAAGAGAAGGAATGGATGACGTTTCGGGTCGAGACCCATTTTCAGACTGATCCCAGGGGACTGAGAGGTAAATAGGTAAGGAAGTCTATAGATAAGGAAGTGTATAGATAAGAAAGTGTAAGGTGTGAAAACAGGACAAATGGAATGATCAAGGAAAATGTAGAATAGATCATTGTTAGTTGGAAGAGGGTAACAACAAAGCAAACAGAGATAAAATGTAGTCGGAGACAGTAAGGCTGGTTGGAGAACTGGGAAGGAGGAGGGGATGGAGAGAGAGGGAAAGCAAGGATTACTTGAAGTTAGAGACGTCAATGTTCACACCGCTGGGGTGTAAGCTACCCAGGCGAAATATGAGGTGCTGTTCCTCCAATTTGCGCTGGGCCTCACTCTGACGATGGAGGAAGCCCAGGACAGAAAGGTCAGATTGGGAATGGGAGGGGTAGTTAAAGCATTTAGCAACTGGGAGATTAGGTAGGTTTAGGCAAACTGAGCAGAGGTGTTTAGCGAAACAATCGCTGAGCCTGTGTTGGTCTCGCCGATATACAGGAATCCACACCAGGAACAGCAGATACAGTAGATGAGGTTGGAGGAGGTGCAAGTGAACCTCTGCCTCACCTGAAAAGACTGTCAGGGTCTTTGGATGGAGTCGAGGGGTGAGATGTAGGGACAAGTGATGCATCTCCTGCGGTTGCAGGGGTAAGTACTTGGGGAGGGGGTGGTTTGGGTGGGAAGGGACATGTTGACCAGGGAGTTGCGGAGGGAACGGTCTTTGCGGAAAGTTGAAAGGGGTAGAAATGGGAAGATATGGCTAGTGGTGGGATCCCATTGGATAATCCCTCTACCAGCCAATCCCTCTATCCATCCCACAGCTTCACCATAGATATCCAATCCTTCTGTACTTCCATCCCAAGTTCCTTGAAGATAGACTTCACTGGTACCCTCTCATCAGCACAAAATCTTCTTCACCTGTTTGTTGTTGTTACACTGAACAATTTTCTATCAGCTCTACTTATTTTCTACAACCTGAGGTGTAACTACGGGAGAATGAGCTCTACCTGTCTCTTCATCAGAAATGTGATCTGTCCTAGTTTCAGAGCTCTTCAGACCTCTCTCTCAACTCTTTCTCTATCCCATTGATGACAGACGGGGTTTCCTCCTGCACTTGTTTTGAACTTAAAATGTTTTTTATATTTTCTGGTCATTTATACCTTGTTTTCACTTCCACGTGGTCCAACTCAAATTATTCTTTTTTTTCATTTAACTACTTTATCTTAATTTCAGGGAATATGGTGGTTGATTGAACTGAGAGGAGGATTGTGATAGTCTTTAAAAAAAAAGCTAGGATTAAGCAGAATGGGTGGATAGATAGTGAATTATATTTAATACTCAGAAATGCAAAGTAGTACATTTTGGTTTAAAAAAATGAGAAAAGATAATGTAAATGGAGTAATTCTAAAAAGGGAGATAAGAACAATTAGTTGAAAGTCAAAGAGCAGGTGGAGAAAGTGGTTTAAATGAATATGCAGGATCCTGGAATAAATTAGGCACAGACGACAAAGCCAATGAAGCTACGATGAAGCTTTATAAAATACTCACGTGACAACAATATTGTGTCCCGATTGAATGTTACATTTTCGGAAAGATGTAAAGAGGTGAAGAGGAGATAACTGAAATTATTCCAGGGATGAGGAACTATAATTGAATGACTAAATATAATTAACATCATTAATAAAATTTACAGATGTCATCAAAGTTGGTGGTATAAGGGACAGTGAGGAAGATCTGATTTTACAACAGGATCTGGATCGGTTTGTAGGTTAGGCCAAGAAATAATAAATGGAATTTAACTCTGACAAGCGTGAAGTGCTGCACTTTGGTACGTCAACCAAGGGCCAAACTTGTACAGTAAATGGTAGAGCCCTGGAGAGTGCCTTAGAATGCAGAGATCTGGGAGTACCTGTGCATGGTTCTCTGAAAGTGGCTTGTCTGGTGTATAGGGTGATGAAGAAGGTGTTTGGCATGCTATCCTTCATTTGAAAGAATATTGAGTACAAAAGTTGGGACATTATGATGTAGTTGTACAATTCATTGTCAACTACATCTTGTCACCCAGTTACATGAAAGAGGCCATTAATTTGGAAAGGGTGCGCAAGATTCACCAGGATGTTACTTAGAATTGCGGACTTCAGTTAAAGGAGAGTTTGGGTAGGTTGGGGCTTTTTTTCTAAGAAGCGTAAAGACTGAGGGGTGATCTTATTGGAATGTACAATGGAGCGACATGGATAAAGTGAATGTTCACAGTTTTTTACTAATGATAGAGGACATATGCTTAAGGTGAGATGGGTGAAACTTAATGTTTCACCCATGAAACCTCAGGAAAAACTTTTTCACTCAGAGTATAGTGCATATCTGGAATTAGCTGCCAGAGGAAGTTATAGAAGACGATATTAGCGCGTTTTTCAAAATTACATTTGAGCAGATATATGGATGGTAACGGTTTGGAGGAACATGTGCAAAAATGGGACCAGCCCAGAATGCCAGCTTGGTCAGCATGGACACGTTGGCCCAAGGGCCTGTTCCTGTGCTGTATGGCTCTATGCCAGAGTAAATAGAAAGAATTTAGAAAACATTGCAGATATTGGCAGTCTGAATTCAAAATCGAAAATACTGGAAGCACTCAGGAGGTGGTGTAGTATCTTGGGAAGAGAAACATGAATTCCACATGTGCCTCACAGTGTTGGAGACTTGGGTTCGATCCTAGCTTTGGGTGCTGTCCTTGTGGACATTGCACCTTAACCCTGTAACTGCATGAGTTTTCTCCAGGTGTTCCAGTTTTCTCCCACATCCCAAAGATGTATGGGTTTGTAGCTAATTGCCCCTAGTATGCAGAGATTGGATGAGAAAGTGGGATAACATAGAACTAGTGTGAACAGGTGATCGATGGTCAGTGTAGATTCGGTGGGCTGAAGGGCCTAATTTCCATGCTGCATCTCTAAAACTAAATCTTAAATCTAAAGCTAAAACAAACTCTCAGTTTGCTGTTATCTAGCCTAAAGCTTTTCATGGGACGGACGGTATGGTGGACCGACACTACTGAAAAGTTAAAAACTAGATTTGCTAATTTTTAGATTTGTGTTTAGATTTGTTGTACCAATGGGCAGCAAAGCATAAATTAAATCTTGTTGACTTTTTATAAATTCTTCAAATTCTTTGTTAATCTATGACAATACTTTGAATGCTGTTCTGGGATATTTGATTTTCAAATCCATCTTTTTGTTGAAATATTAAAAATCTTGTAATTAGAAAATATAACACTCATTAAGTTGCCATTTACCTCTTGAGCATTTTCACTGGATTCCCATTTTAATTATACTTATATACTCTTCTACTGTAAGTAAAAGTTACAGCAGACTGAGCAAGTTTAATTTTAAGATGTTTCTGACTTTTTACAGATCTTGATAGAATTATATATTATTGAAATGTAATGAAAACTCGACAATGGCTTTTTATACGAGCACACAAAAACATAATTTTCCAACTTGGCTCACATTTTAGGTCTGTAAATATCAAAGTTACTGTAAAACTGCATTTATCCTTGTGAAGCACAATATATCTCATACTCATAGCAAGCAAATAATTAGCTTCTCACATTAAAAATAGAACTTTTGTCAACAACGTAGTCAGCAACGTCTAAGTCATAACCCACCTTCATTATAGCACACCGAGCTCTACTCCTACACTGTCAGAAAGGGATTAAATCCAGTCGACAAGAGCAGCACGAAACAATTATAGTACTCGTTCTTTAACTTGGACAAGTCTATCGATAATACAATTTCACAAGAGCGACTCTACCTAGTACTAGAAGGTTCTATTTATGTTACAAAGCATCATATAAATACTCCAGATAATTAAAATTTAAATACTAACAGAGCCCTCCAAATATCATCATATAACTGTCCTATAAAAAATTCAAAGGGACATTTCCCAGCACCATTGGTTGTCACAATTTTCAGCTTCAACCGCAAAGGCGATATTTTTTATTAGATTTTGAGGAAAGTAAAGAAATGCTTGCAGTTATATAGCATCATTATTAACTGCAGTGTGCACCAAAACACTCTGTACTGTAGTAAAATGCTGCCAATTGGCATCCAGTACCTCATCCACAAACAGCAGTGAAGTAAATGTCCTCATAATCCCAGTAAAGGTCAGTGATCTGAAATGTTGACTGTTGATTTTGTTCTCTCCAAATGCTACTTGACCTGCTTCATCTCCCAGTATTTTTGCATTTTCAGCAACTACCCTATTGTATTATAGTCCACTGGATATATAAATGTAGCTGAAATGGAGATACATTTTGGAGCAAGGGGGAGAACTCCCTCGTCTACTTCGTACAGTGTCACTGACTTAGTAGCATCCACCCAAAAGGGTGGACATGCTTTATTGGGTCACATCTTTCTGCGAATTACAAGCAACCGGAGTTCGCCAGTCGCCTGCCTCAAAGTCACGTCTCATCTGGAATTGGGACTCCCATTCAGTCAGTCCCATTGATCAGGGAGGCTTAGTCCAGCAGGGGGCCGGTTTGATCAAAACTGACAGGATCTTCCCCAGACTGACCCTGGAAACTGACAAAGTCTTGCTCCAGATTCACTGTCAAAATGGTCAAGGAGATACAATACTCAGAAATTGTCTCTTAAATTCATAAATATTCAAACAGCTCAATCGCATTTAACACTGAAAATATGTATAATTCGTCATACAGCATGGAGACATTTGTCCATGCCAACCAGGATGCCCCATCTAAATTAGTTGCATTTGCTGGCATATGGCCCATATAAACCTTTCCTAACCATCTACCCATCCAAATATCTTTTAGATGCCATTATAGTACCTACCTCAATTACTTCCTCTGACAGCTCGTTCCATACACCCACTACCCTCCGTGTGGAAAAAGTTGCCCCTCAGGTTCCTAATTCATCCTTCCCCTCCCCTTCCCCTACCTTGGGTAAGACCTATACCCTCTAGTTCTTGATTTCCTTATCCTGAGAAAACGACTTTGTACATTCACCCTATCTATTCTCCTCATAGTTTTATACACCTCCATAAGATCACCCATTAACCCCCTGTGCTCCAAGAAATAAAGTCCTTGCCTGCTCAACCTCGTCCTGGCAACATATTGTAAATCTTCTCTGCACTCTCTCAAGCCTAATGACATCTATACTGACATGCTCAGAGGGCAATCAAAACTGAATGCAATACTCCAACTGCTGTCTCACCAACATTGTGTTCAATTGTAATATAACATCCCAACTTCAATTCCCTGAACGATGAAGGCCAGCATGCCAAAAGCTTTCTCCACCACCCTATCTACATGTGACACCACTTTCAGGGAACCATGTAATAGCACTTCTGGACCCCACTGCTCTAAACTATTCCCTGTCCTGGACTGACTTCCCAAAATGCAACACCTGACATTTCATAAATTAAGAGGTAGACACAAAATGCTGGAGTAACTCAGTGGGGTAGGCAGCATCTCTGGATAGAAGGAATGGGTGATGTTCCATTTCCAGTGAGCTAGCTCTCCCTGGATTCCATGCAATATAACTTCCAATATTTTCCTACCATACTGAACTTTAACAAAGCCCTTGCTGGTCCATACAGACTAGGGGTCAACGGCCCTGCCCTCATCTTGACATTTTTTTCAAAAAAATCAAATCTATGGTCATTGATCCCAAAAGGCTCACCCACGGCCACTTCAGTCACTTGCCCTGCCCAAGGTAGACAGAAAATGCTGGAGTAACTCAGCGGGTCAGGCAGCATCTCTGGAGAAGGAATGGGTGACGTTTCGGGTTGAGACCCTTCTTCAGACCCGCTGAGTTACTCCAGGATTTTGTGTCTACCTTCGATTTAAACCAGCATCTGCAGTTCTTTCCTACACACTTACATTCCCAATTCCCTAAGAATAGGCCAAGCATTGCCCTCTCCCTTGTAGGGCTCTCGATACATTTCCTGAGGAGATTTTCATGAACATTTTGAAAAATTCCACCCCATCCAAGCCCCTGATACTATAGCAGTCTTAATCTACGTTGGGAAAGTTCAAAGCTCCTTCTATGGCAACCCTAACAGTGTTCCTCTAATTCCATTTGACTATTTGGAGGCTTATAGTGCAATCCCAGCAAGATGATCATCCCCCTTTTATTTCCCAGCTCCATCTATGTAGCCTCACTGGGCAATCCTTCAGAAATGTAATCTAGGACTACTAATGTGATGTTCCCCATAATCAATAAAGCAACCCACATTCAATCTTTACCTCCACCTCTAACTCATCTGTAGGCCCTGTTCGTTGGAACATTAAGCTGCCAGTCCTGACCCTCCCTAGGCCAGCTTTTTGTAATGGCCATAACGTCCCAGTCGCACCTACCTATCCACGCCCTGAGTTCATCCACCTTACCTGTCAGGACTCGAACACTGAAATAAATGCCATTTAATCCCATCTTCTTTCCTCACTCCCTGCCATGCAGCTGCCTTCCTTGTCTACTGAACTCTCTGACATCTGTACTGACCTCCAGCCTTCTACCTACTTCATGACTGCATTGGATCTTGCCCCCTGCCAAATGAGTTTAAATCAATCTAGTTTAAATTGCTGAAACAAGTTAAGAATAAAAAGCCTTCATAACACGTGAAAGCATGAAATATATGTAAATTAACCAATTCACGATAAAATTATTTTATACTTATCTTGTTTTCTATTTGATTTCCTTCATTAAATTCAATAAGCTAACTGGACTTGCACCAGGTTAACATAGGGAGGTTCAGCAGGTTGATTTCCCAATTGGAAGGATGGAAAATTTATGGAACTTAATGGCAAACCACCTTGCCCTATCAGTGAAAATGCCAGCTATTCACTGGAAGCTCAGGGCCATTAACTCATCTGAAAGATGGCATCTCTGACCACGCAAGTCTTCCACACTGCATAGGTAACAGCTTCAGATGTTGTGTTCAGATTTCTGGAGTAGGGTTTGATTATTTTCACGTTCTCAGATTATCTGTTCATTTATTTCCCTTTCCTATGCAAAGATTGATTAGGTACCAACTGGTTCCATATTTCCCACATAATGTCCCAGAAACTAAAAGGGTTATGCAAAAACAAATCTGGTTGCGAAAACCTAAATTGAGAAAAATCATATTGTGCTATATATACTAATATTAAATGATTACATCATTTGTTTTGCTAGGATATTGTAACAGAAATATACTTGGATCAGACTTGTTGAATGCCAGAATTGCTGGAGCTAATTTTTAATGAGGGGCAACCCAAGATGGCTCTTCCTGTTGGAGTTACATAATCCATATGCAATTAACAATGTAAGCAAAATGTTTTTGGACAACTGCAGTCAGCAGTGTGCATTATTTTCCTATAATATACTGCATGACATATGGTAAATAAACGAACAGCACCGGGTCCTAAAACCACATTGCAAAAAGGTGAATTAATTCTGGAATAATGTTCGTTGCATTAAAAAAAG
Source organism: Malacoraja senta (assembly GCA_038087875.1). Classification (NCBI taxonomy): domain Eukaryota; kingdom Metazoa; phylum Chordata; class Chondrichthyes; order Rajiformes; family Rajidae; genus Malacoraja; species Malacoraja senta. The sequence goes on along the minus strand of CM075985.1, from coordinate 23,953,732 downwards.
CACAATGCTTTCGCACAGATTGTTTGAAGCCTCCTTTTCCACTTTCTTTATAGAAAAATACAAAGTAATACGCGGGTTGCTTGCACAGTGCCTGTTCCCTTGGAAACAGTACAGCCGGTGTCATAAAATTAATAACACAGAACACAAAAAAATCGAATCCTGTGGAAAAATTGAACTCTACTTTGTGTTCACTGCTGACAGATTTGCATCTTGACACACCCACTAAAGATTGCAACATCAGTTCATTAGCTTATCCAAGCAAGGTTTTAAAATAAACCAGCAGCTGAAGCGGGTCTGGTACTCCGAGTAATCAGTACTCTCCATGGAAAGTAAGCCCAGAGGTATGGTAGCGCCAAGCTCTCTCCAGAACTGCCAAACATCTCCCAAGTGCGTCAGCTGCAGAAGCAATCTGACTCACACTGTCATATTATATTATTCCTGCAGCTTCACTGTAACAGCAGAGAGCTCATAATGGAACTGTTCCAGCATCATTCAACGCCTACTAACATGACACTGAGCCTTTCAATGGAACAAGATGGGCCACAATGGCAGGAATAAATGCTGCATTCACCCCAAATATAAATGCCATTTGGACGCTCAATATTTTTGGGCAGGGTAGCCCAAATTAAAAACATTATTAAAATTCATTTCTCTGGTCCTAAATTAAGCATGCTCCAGAGACACATCTTTTCTCTAGTTTCATAAGTAATTTCTTCTAGTTTCATTAAAATTATTTTTGATTTGCATTATTACCATATTAGCAAAGTACCTTCCTGCCCTGATGCTATTAGTAATGCAGATTCAATAGAGCAATACTGCCAGACTGACATATTCCTCAATTGCAATCTGGTGATTTCTAAACTGCTCATAGCTTTTAAAAAAATAGATCTATCAAAAACAATTATTTCGCAATCTTGTTTTAATTTATAGCCTTGAAATAATTCCAATGCTATTTCTAATGATGACAGTAAACAAGCCATTTGCACAAATGTAGTTTGCTCTATCTGACATACTGCCAAATAGAAAATGGCACTTTGAGTTTGTGGTGATTCTAATAACCTACAATGGATTTAACATGGGGCTAAAATGTATGCCATTGCAAGATTGAAAGTACTGATTTCTCGATTTATTGGGAAGAATAAAATAATTAGCATAAAGGAACCATTTTTTAAATGTAAACATTTTAACTTGTGAATAAGCGCCTCATGGAATGATTTAATCGTTTCCTCTTGTGATCATTGAGCTACAATTAGGGACGGCATGGTGGTGCAGCGGGAGTGTAAGCTTTTGTTTCCACTCTCTCCATTCTCTGGTCACATACAGTACTTGCCTGGAAATCTAATGGTCTCATTTCATCCATCCTATACTCCCTCAATCAAATCCCACATGTTGCTGTCTCTCAGCTCCTGCTGTCTGATATTCCCATTAAAACATGGCATTTAAAACTGAATTTCATGAACCAACACTCCTGACAACTTGCCTCACCATATCTCTCATATTCACTCTCTGGGGCACTGTAAATAGTCAATTAAACTATCAACAAAGATATATTATTCATGAAACAGCTGACGGGATTAACTGGCATCACCGTGTTGTGTTTGGTTCCAAATCGCCTTCTTCCAAAATGTTCTTCTGCAAACCCTACAATAACACCAGCCAGCAGCTGACCACATAAATCATTGCTGAAGGAGTGAGAGCACAAAAGGACAGTTATTGTCCATGCATCAACCTTACACGCAACACACATTTTGCACCCTTTACAAACTCAAATACACCACCCTGTACACTTTGGTGTGCTTTTCAGGGGTCATCGGTTAAGAATCTGATGCCGGAACTCTGGCTAATATTTTACCGCCACCCTCAGGGTGCTGAGGATAAAGTAGCTCTCAAAGGTAAACACAGTTTGTGAGGCTTGTGCTCAATAAGGTTTGCCAACTTGCTACAAGGCATAATTTAGAAGGCATGAAGGCATGATTCAATGTTAGTGAATGTTTAAGTTGTTGAATGGAGCACTTATCAACCACAATGGTGTATTGCTGAGCTTCCTAAATTGATGCAATTATATTTATCCAAAGTAGAGTATAGGATTCCCTCAGACTCCTGATTTGTGCTTCATAGATAGGATAAGGCTGTGAGAATCAGGAGACACTTATTGCAAAACTCCAGCCTCTGACCTGCTGCATGTAGGATTCATGTGGCTGGTGCCAGGATAGAGATTTGCCAATGATTTGCGAGTGAATATAAATGGGTCTCATTTAGGAAATAGTTATTATCTTGAACGTGAAAAATGAGATGAGAAGCCTATTTCTGAAACCACTACAGAATTGAAGGCACAATACTGATAGAAAGAATATTGACTTTGATTCTGTAAGGACCATTTCTGTACTTATTATGCCAGATGGAACAGTTGGAAAGTCATCCTCCTGGAAAGGGATATGCAGCCACAGATCAATTTCTAGTTAGATCAGAAAAGTAGTTTTTGTACATTTAGTCTCAGGCACATTTGGTAAGTTTCTCCAAATGTTATTGTTGACTCTTCAATAATTCCAGCTGCTCTGCCTGTGCCTTGAAATGCCCCATCTGTCAAAAAATGATGCTGTGGCCACAGGCTTATTGCAAGCTATTGAAAGGAATTGTCATGGTATTAGTCAAGGCTCCGTGATCATCTCTGTTTTAGGATGTGATGAGCAGATTTGACTGAAGGGTTACTTAATTCATTTATTCTTTTCAATGTACACAAGAACCAATTGCACATTCAGCAGAACTGAGCTTTAAATTGGATTTTGTCCGATGAGTAAATCCATAGGAATCCTTAGTTGCTCCCAACTAACATTATAGCGTAGCCCATCCCCACTCCCTCTGTAAATATGTAATGTGTTAATTGGCCTGGCAACCCTTCGGCCCAGATTTCCTTCAGTTGGAGAACTAACTAGCATGCCCTGTGACCTTTCTGAAAGACTCTTCAGATGAGAGAAGACACTATACAGATGACAGGATATGAATAATCAACTACTTGAATCGAATCAGCCTGAAAAATATTTCCTCAACCAAGAAAATTATTATATATGTTTAGTTCTTTGTGTTGTGTTCTCTTGCATTCAGCAAAATTCTTGTCTTTGGGGAATTATGCTGAGAAATCTGCACATTGATCTTGCGCATAGTGGTTTTGAGAAAGAAAGCTAAGATTAAGGTAAGACCACCAACATCGGGCAGCCGCAGTCTGCGGTCTGCGGTTTGAGGGCGACACCGCGGAGTCGAGGCTCCAACCGGCGCGGCCTGAAATCCACGGGCGTCGCAGTCTCCGGGGAAGGAGCGGCCGCTCCAGACATTTCCAAGCTGCTGAGGACTTTTCCACCCGATGCGGGTGGGCAAACAACATCGGGCTGCCGTTGCGGCGACTGGCTGCAGTGGCCTCAAACTGGCCCCGACCTCGGGTGGACTAGGAGGAGGAGGAGGACTGGACATTTTGGTGCCTTCCCTCACAGTGGAGAGTGTAGATTCTACTGTGGGGGGATGTTCGTGTTTGTGTAAAATCTCTTATAGTGTGTTGTCATTTTTTCTATCTCTTTTTATTATTTGTATGGTTAGTAACTGTAAAGCACTTTGGCTTTTGATTCAAATCAATTGGAAAATGTGCTATATAAATAAACTTATTATTATTATTATTATAGATTATATATTTGAAATTATTTATTTGCAGTAAAGTTTTGAAGTATTTGAAAGTGTCTTTAATTTTTGAAGGGAAGAAAATGGGTTTAGGAGGGAGAGATTGATCAGCCATGATTGGATGGCAGAGTAGACTTGATGGGCCGATATGCCTAATTCCGCTCCTATCACTTATGATCTTATGATTATGATTTTTGTAAATTGGTGTATGTTTTAATTGTTTATTTCAATGCTTGCCACATGATCCAATATACTTTACTAGCCATGTAGGCAAGGCCTCAGTGATTGGGTCCAGGATGATCAGAGGGAGCAGATTGGCCTTATGGATCCAAATCAGCTGAGTGGGGGACAAATGGATATCAAGATGGTAATCTAGGTCAATAATTTAGCTTGTAATTTGTATTTTTATTTCACTAAAATCAACATATTTAGAATGATAACATGTATAATCATTTCAGTGTCAGTGTGTAGCCTTGTAAGGGAGAAACAAAATAAACATAACTCTTTTAATCCTATGTGATATGAGCGACAACTTACACTGTATGCTGCATATATTGCACGAGTCACAGACTTTATTCAGTTGTGATACATGATAAGAGATGAATGATAGGGTTAGAGTTTGAATACATTCAAGACTTTAGACCAATTGGAATCAAACATTTAAGATACAGTGTGACTATTGAAGAAATATCCCAATTGAGATAGATCATAGTAACTTCTTGTCTGAGAATCGAGAACTAAAAGCATTATATAATTAGGTGTTCTTCATTTATGATAGAGGTAGAGGAGTTTATTTTCCTCCTAGAAGGTTGGAAATCCTTGGAATGCTCTTCGTCACAGGTGGTGGAAGCACAGTTTGAATTTTTTTTAAGAGTGAGGTAGATAGATTCATAATAAGCAAAGGATGAAAGGTTATCACGGAGAAGCAGAAATGCAGAGATTATAGTTAGAAGACAAAGTGCTGGCGTAATTCAGCAGGTCAGGCAGCATCCCTGGAAAACATGGGGAAGTGACATTTCCAGGTCAGGACCCTTCTTCAGACTGATTATAGTGTAGAGGGGGGGGGGGGTGGTAGGGGGACAAAGAAAGCTAGAAGAGAGGGGGGGAGGAGAGAGCATGGCAGATGATAGGTGCCTCCCTTCCCCTTCATCTACATTCCTTCCCCAGTTAGCAACTCTTCAATGCTTGTCTCATGCCTTTAAAAAAAAATCTTGCCTTTGTCCAATCATCTGCCTATCAAAACCCCCCTTGCCTACATTTACCTGTTATCTGCTACACTTTGTCCTGCCCCTCCTCTCTTCTAGCTTTCTTCTCTCCCCACACCCCTATACAATCAGTCTGAAGAAGTGTCCAGATCCAAAACATTGCCTATCCATGTTCTCTAGGAATGTTGCCTGACCCGCTGAGTTACTCCAGCACTTTGTCTTCTTTTGTAAACCACCATCTGCAGTTCCTTGTTTCTTCACAGTCAGTTTGGTTGGTGAGGATCAAAGTCAATGGTGGAGCAGGGTCAAAGGGCTTAATGACCGACTTCTGCCCCAGAATTGTATTTCAAAACTTATATTTATTGGTATCCATGTATGTACCCTAAAGTGCTTTGTGAGGCATATTAAGAATGCATTTAATAGGAACTGTTTGATTCGGCAAAACAGATAGTGGGTTATACCTTTTAGACCTTACAATGCATTTCAAACTGGCTGTTCCATCTGAATTATTATTTTGAAGGTATGATTTGTTAGCTCCTTTGATATCTTTCAAAAGAATACACCATATATTTTTGAATTTGTTGCAATAATGTAGTTGTGTTGGGCTATAAACTATTTTAAATATACTCAATGTATATAAACAATGACAAGTACATATAAGGCATACACAAAGCAGGAAACCAAAAATCTATCATCTTTTCCATATTCACAACTGTTAGCTTACCTATTATATCACTGCCCTCCATCGATCCAATAGAGTAGTTGGCAGGGCTAATGGGAGGTGTGGTGGTAACGCTGGCATAGCCTGCAGATGAACTGACTTCTGACTGATCATAAACATGACTTGGTCTGTACACCTCTTGTGAGGAAATTAGTGACGTTCTCTGTTTTGGCTGAAATATATAAAAAATAAAATTGACAATACAAAGCTTTCCAAGTATTGCATACTGCATTCAATTTTTTTTGTTTATTTGGTAAGAAATAAAAACTGAGAGAATCCAAACAATACCATACAAAACTCTTTGTGTGCAATTTTGAGAGCCTTTGTTATTCACAACTAATTTCCAGGCTGAGATGGAGAAGCATTTGAATTATATCTTTTGTCGTTTTCCTGGAAGCACATGGGTGTCCCCATTTGGTCCCATTCTTTCTCCCTTGGACAGATGCCTGGTCTCAGTCCCTGCCAACATTAATGTACTTTCCATGGTGCCCTTATTATTCCAGACACAGTGTGTTTTTGCCGAACTAATTCAAATACAGAGAACACAGGTTTAAGGTGAGAGGGGAAAGGTTTAATAGGAATTTGAGGGGAGACTTTTTCACCCAGAGGGTGGTGGGTATATGCCAGAGGAGATAGTTAAGGAAAAACTATAGCAACATTTAAAAGCCATTTGGACAGGTGCATGAATAGGAAAGGTTCAGAGGGATATGGGGCAAACGTGGGGAGGTGGGACCAGTGTAGATCTTGGTCGGCATGGACAAGCTGGGCCGAAGGGCTTGCTTCCATGTTGTATAACTTTATGATTCTATGATACATGTAATAATTATAAATTGCACAGTCGTATTACAAACATTTGTTCTTATTTTAAATCAAGCTGTTTCGGACAAGATTTTGTTTTGCAACTGACATGGGGATTTTATAATTGAAACAATTATATCTCGGCACATTTCAAATGTCTGATTATAGTGCAGATGGTTCTCCTTCAACTTCTCATTTAAGAAAAACCTAATCCCCACAAGCATGTAAATTTTGCCCAATACTGAAAATCATAGGTCTAAACCAGTACTAGTTCAACAGCACAGTCTGAATCACACCACTTGTGAATAAACGCGTAAACAAGCAACAAGAAACTCATCAGAGGAGGAGCGAAAAAGAAAACCTGTGATCCTCAAGGCATTTTCAATTGTTTGGTCTGTTATTTAACATAAAACCATTCACAAAAGATTTGTCGAGAAATGGTTACAAAATCAAGTTGTTCAAAAAGAAAAAATGAAAGAAAATATTCCCCATACATTTTCTGCACTATTTTCTCCGAGTTTTCTTTCTTTTTTGGGGTAAAGAATTGATTATGATATATTATGAGTTGAGATCAATCCATGCATGTACACAAACTAGGAATCATCAAAGAAACGGTGAGAAAAACCTTGGTTAAAAAGTCCGTGGTTTCTTGCTATATAAAATTCATACTGAATCTAATGCATTTGAAATTCAGTTTTTATTCATAAGAATTGATTCTTCCCTCTACCAGCAGAATTCCAATATCTGAGAATCCTGATTTAAATCAGGAAGCAGGAAAAGGCTACACTGCCATTTTATTGGATTTTGTCCCAATGCATTTTCTTTTAACCTTTAATTGTTTGAACATCTACATTGGTTGTCATAATTGCTTGAAGACTTTGAATTTCTCTCTGATTAGAGGGGAAATGGAAGAAAATATAAGGAGGGATATGCAAATAAAAGTGTATTAAAACCTGTAACACAAGTGAGGGGATAGATGTCTTTAACACACAGGAACAATCAGAAACAGGAGTTAACCTTCCTTCCCTTGGGTCATTCAATAAGGTCAAGATTCTTGGTGTTAATTCTACTTTCCTGCCTGATCTCCATAGAAATATATAAAATGGGAGCCGGGGTAGATTATTTTGGTTTCTTACAACACCATGGGCGGCACAGTGGAGCAACGGTAGAGTTGCTACCTTATAGCGTCAGAGACCCGAGGTCCATCCTGATTATGGGTGGTGTCTGAATAGAGTTTGTACATTCTCCCTGTGACTTATGTGCATTTTCTCCGGGTGCTCAGATTTCCTCCCACACTCCAAAGATGTGCAGGTTTTTTGTCGACTAATTGGGTTAGTAAAATTGTAAATTGACAGTCTGTAGGATAGTGTGCGGGGATCACTGGTCGGTGAAGACTTAGTGGGTTGAAGGGCCTGTTTCCTTGCTATATCTCTAAACTAAACTACTGATTGTGGATGATCAGCCATGATCACATTAAATGGCGGTGCTGGCTCGAAGGGCCAAATGGCCTACTCCTGCACTTATTGCCTACAACCAGCATTAAGGGCAGCCCTTCACAAGAATTCCAACAGTTCATCAAGGTTGCTCAACAACACCTTATCAATGGGAATTGCTGATAAGACAATAAATGATGGCAAAGCCCAGCTGTCAAAAATCAGCACAGATGGAATAGCTCCTCTCTGCAAACTTCCTTCAGGTGCCTCTCTGGCATGAATGGACACAGCTGCCAACCTCTCCCCATTCACTTCTCCTTCAATGTTCACTTAGTTATCTCAAACATAACTCAGTGATATTCCTTCCCATCTACGTGGCACCCATGCAGCACTCGGCACATTCTACACATCCCACCCAAACTACCCCCTCCCCAGGTACCTTCCCCTGCAACTGCAGAAGATGCAACACCTGTCCCTATACCTCCTCCCTCGACTCTGTCAAGGGACTCTGACAGTCCTTTCAGGTTGGGCAGAGATTTATTTGCACTTCCTCCAACCTCATCTACTGTATCTGTTGTTCAAGATGTGGACTCTTATACATCGGCGAGACCAAACGTAGACTTGGCGATCGATTCGCTGAACACCTTCGCTCTGTCCACCAGAACCTACCTGATTGCTAAACACTTTAATTCCCATTCCCACACAGACCTTTTTTTCTTTGGTCTCCATTGTCAGAGTGAGGCTAAGCGCAAATTGGAGGTACAGCATCTCATATTTAGCTTGGGCAGCTTACAGCCCAGTGTTATGAACATTGATTTATCTAACTTCAAGTAACCCCGGCATTCCCTTTCTCTCTATCCCCCCCCCCCCCCACCCAAGTCGCACTAGCTTCTCATTATCACCCAACAAACAGCTAACAATGGCATGATTCCTTTATCATCGTTACCTTTGTGCATATCTTTCATTCATTGTTCTTTATCTCTCTACATCATCGTCTATATCTCTCGTTTCCCTTATCCCTAACCAGTCTGAAGAAAGGTCTCGACCCAAAACCATTCCTTCTTTCCAAAGATGCTGCCTGTCCCGCTGAGTTACTCCAGCTTTTTGTGTCTATATTATACACTTGGCAGGATTGTAGAAGCTGCCCGTTTGCCCCTAAAAGGACAAATTCAATCTGACTTACAACCCTTTCTTTATCAGTGGCCAACTGTTGGAAAGTGTCATCAACAACACAATCAGGCAGTAGCCCATTCACTGAATCCGAGTTTGGCCAGAAGCTCCAATTTCTGCACGATGTTAAAATGATCCATTGTCCAGAGATTGTCATTTATTGTCATTTAATTGTCATTTATACCAAAACAGAACAATTAAATTCTTACATTCAGCAGTACAACAGTCTGTAAACATAGTACTCATTAGATAACTTAATAAAACAAAGAAAAAAAGGTCAATAAATAAGATTGAGCCCCGACATTAGTGCAACACAAAACAAAATCCCATAGTCCCTTATGCAATCACGACTGTTCACAGTTTGAAGTTTAGTTGGTGTTTATTGTGTTCAATAGCCTGATAGTTGTTGGGAAGAAGCTCTTCCTGATCCTGGAGATCACGATATCCAGATTCCGATACCTTCTTCCTGATGGCAGGCGTGAAATGAGAGCATGACCAGGGTGGTGTGGGTCCTTGATGATGTTGCCTTCCTTTTTGAGTCAGCACTTCCCATAGATCCTTCAATGGTGCAGAGGTCAGTACCCATGATGGACTGGACAGTGTCCACCACTTTTTATAATCTCCTTTGTTCATGGGCGTTCAATTTGGTGAACCAGGCTGTGATGCAACCACTCAATACGCTCTCTATCATACACCTGTAGAAGTTCAAGAGAGTATTCGCCGACATACCAAATCTCTTCAATCTTCTAAGGAAGTAGAAGCATGGATGGTATGTCTTTATGATTGCATCAATGTGCTGAGCCCAGGGCAGATCTTCAGAGGTGCACACCCAGGAACTTGTTGACTCTCTCCACCACCAACATGTGGATGAAGGCAGGTTTGTGGATCCTCGACCTTCTTCTTCTAAAGTCAACAATCAGCTCTTTGGTCTTACTGATGTTCAGAGCAAGGTTGTTGTTCTGGCACCATTCAATCAGACGGTCAATCTCTCTCATACTCTGACTCATCATTACCATAATTCATCCAACAATGGTGGAGTCATGGCAAATTTAAAGGTGGAGTTTGAACTGTTTCCAGTTACACAGTGATGGGTATAGAGTGAGTAGAGCAGGAGACTGAGTACACAGCCTTGAGGTGCTCCTGTGCTGATGGCTATCAAGGAGGAAGTGTTGTTGCCAATTTGTACCAATTATGGTCTGTTGATGGAGAAGTCAAGGATCCAGTTGCAAATGGATGAGCATAGACCCAGTTCCTTGAACTTGGTAACATGTTTGGAGGGGATGATGGTGCTGAACACCAAGCTGTAGTCGATGACAAAAGCCCGACATGTGTTTTTAATGCTAACAGAACATTTATTGCTGGGGAATTGAATACAAAAGTGCATGGGTGAGACCATATCGGAGAATTGTCTTCTTATTTAAGAATGGATGTTTAGGGTTTGTAATCTGTTCAGAGAAGGTTCACTGGATTAATATCTGGGATGGGTGAGTTGTCAGCCGAGACTAATGCTGGACAGCCTGTTGGAATTTATCTGTTGTATCTGTTGGAATTTAGAAGATATTTTGACAGAAACATTTAAGAAGATGCACAAGGGCATTCTGATCCCTCTACATCTTATTTTTCCTATGAAATGTTTCCACATTATATTGAATTTGCCAGGTCTGGACAGGGTACATGTGAAGAATATGTTTCCTCTTGTAGGAGTATCTAGAATTAGATATCACTGTTTAAAAATAATGGCTCGACCATTTACAGCGAAGATTAGGTAAAGTTATTTCTCCAAGGGCCGTGAGTCTTCCTCAAACTGCAATGGAAGCAGGGTTTCTGCAATATTTTAAGACAGAGGTAAATAGATTGTTGTTAAGCAATGGAGAGAAAGATTACTGTGAGTAGGTGGGAATGCAGAGCTGAGGTTTTAATCATATCAGCCTATGATCTTCTGAAATGGGGAGTAGTGATCTACTCTACTCCTAATTCATATGTTCACATGGAAGTTCTTCTCCAAGTCAGCACCACCGTGGCATTATTGTTTCCTCATCATTGTTGTTTCAAAACCCTGGAACCTTTCACCTACCAGCCTTGCTGGTGTCCCCTCACCACAAAGATTATTGCCAATATAACAATCATCACTGAATGGACATAAAAAATGCTGACCTTGGCAATATAGAGACCCACATTACATGTCGCTATCCCCAAGAGGTGGTTATACTCACTTGCAAATAAAAAAAGCTGAGACCCTTTTTAGAAGTTTGTGGTTTCAGCAATTGTTCAGCAGGGAATTTGGCTGAGTAAGGGCCTCCCCCATACATAATCGCCATTCAGTCAGGCAGTTTCTTACTCACACTGTTACTTGTCGAGTCAGTAGCCCGCAGTTTTTCATTCATCCCACGCAGACACCTACAGTTAATCACCTGCATAATCACTAACCTATCCGATCTTTGATGAATATCTAAGTATCTATGATTCTACCTTGATATGTAAAATGGTACAAGCACCATACTTGCTATTAAAAAATATGACAACTGCATAACCTCCAGAAAAATACTTTTAAGTGATCAAATTATAATTGAGTAAATGAAGCAGACTATTTAGAAGAATTGGCCAGACGAAGCACGTATCATGCCGGCTGACAGGCCAGAGGTGATTACGTGAGGAAACAGCCAATTATCCATACAAGATTCTCTCCATAGAGATAAAAGAGAAACTACAGATAAGTAGTAATTTTAGACTTCAGCCTTAATTTTCCAAAATGCATTCCCTTCAAGCTATACTCAATCTGCATGATAACACTTAATTTATTGTTCTGGCTCACACAAGGATGTGGAGAACCAGGACCAGATGGGTAGTGGCAGGCACTGGCTTGCAGTCACAATTCCACAGCCTCCCCATCCACAGCCACACAGTTCATAGAGTTGCTGCCTCACAGCACAGACCCCAAGTTCTAGCCTGAAGAAAGGTTTCAATCCTAAATATCACATGCATGCTCTCCAGAGATTTATCTGACTCGCTGAGTCACTGAGTTACCTGCAAAGCACTTTGTGTATTTTTTAAGATCCTGATCATTGGTGCTATTTGTGCAGAGTTTGCTTGTTCTTCCTGTGACGACCTGGCTTTCATCAGGTTTCTTCCCCATTACAAAGATACGCGAGTTGTTCAGTTAATTGGCCACTGATAATGGCCATAAAATGCTCTCTTCTGGGTGAGTGGTAGAATCTGGGAAGAGTTTATGGGAACGTTGGAGAATTAAAAAAATGGGATTAGTTTAGGATTAGGGTAAATTATTTCATAAAGGTTGGCACAGACTCAATGGGCCGAAGGGCTTTTTATTGTGTCTTATCTGGGAATATCTTGTAGTTGACCTCAGCAATGTAGTGATTGTGACTATTTTTTCAAGAAAGCAGACGTCTAATTGTGGCTCCAGAGAAATCTTCCTGCTGTCTGCCACAGAGAAAGTCATCGCCAGATCCTCCTCAATTGACTCCTTTCAGTAGCTGTTCATAGAGCCTCCATCCAGGGATGAATTATATGTCCCAGTCTGTATCAATGGT
>CM075985.1:23703799-23940991 GCA_038087875.1 Malacoraja senta | reverse complement strand
GCCACAGAGAAAGTCATCGCCAGATCCTCCTCAATTGACTCCTTTCAGTAGCTGTTCATAGAGCCTCCATCCAGGGATGAATTATATGTCCCAGTCTGTATCAATGGTGCTCAAGAGGAGATTGTGGAAGTTAAAAATATTTATTCTTTACAATAATGGATTCAGCTGAAATTAAAGACAGGCTATTACTTTCTCCTAATTAATTGCAAAGCCAGCAGGAAGCTCTTACAAGGCTAACAAAGATGTTGATGTGTTAAAGAAGGAACTGCAGATGCTGGAAAATCGAAGGTACACAAAAATGCTGGAGAAACTCAGCGGGTGCAGCAGCATCTATGGAGCGAAGGAAATAGGTAACGTTTCGGGCCGAAACCCTTCTTCAGACGTTGTTGATGTACCTTTTTCCAATAACAAGCGAGATAACAAGTACAGCTTCATGAATGTCTCCTCTATAATATAAACATTTAGAGGAGGTTCAGACTCTTGGCACTAACCCTTGCTCTATAAGATTATAATGTGTGTCATAAGTAGAAAAAAACAAATTGTTTGTTCTGCAGGAAAATAGCCTTCTCATATAACCATATATGGCTAACCCTTCCTCTATCAGAAGCTGTCAATCTTAAGAAGCTGTCAATCTTAAGAAGCAGGATGCTGTACTATGCTCTGTAGATAAGGTATTGCTGAATCGTTGATTATTGGAGTATAAATATATGTACTTAGATCACTGCCCCTTTGTGTGGGGATGAGAACTCTGTATAGTCTGTAATCTACATACTGTAAGAGTCCTACCACACGGCGAAATAAAGATTGTACTGCTTGATCACCGATTTTATTTGCGTTTTCGTCTGTTTTAGAACGTTGAACCATAACATTGGCGTAGTCGAGCAGGTCTTGCTGGAAACAATCGCTGAAGACTAAGAGGCTACAGTTTGGCCTCGAAGGGGGAAGAAAGTGCACTATCAGACCCCTTGAGTCTGAACTCCTCAGAATACCCGGGAACACTGTTGTCCTTCCTCCGAAGTGATCTGGTTCCCTGCCAAGATTTTTCATCAAGGTAAGTCATTTTTTGGGATTGTTGACTCAGACTCAGTCTGAAGTATTAACCACAACAAGATCGACAGCTCCTTGGTGTAAATATCACCATGCAGGACCAGTTTGTCCTGCTCTAACCACGTTGAAGTTACAGCTACGAAAACACACCAATACCTTTATGTCCACAGAAGGCCAACACAATTTAACATGACTTCAATGACTCTTAACAATTTTTACAGATGTACCATGGAAAGTAACATCTGGATACACCAGAGATTGGCATGGCTACTACTCTGTCTACGACTGCAAGAAATTGCAGAGTTCTAAATGCAGCCCAATCCACCACACTACCAACCTCCCCACACCCTCCCCCGCCCTACACCTTCCCCTCCCCCATTGACCATCTAAACTTCATGTTGTCTCACGAAACTTACCAACATAGTTAAGGATCACTCACACCCTGTCATTTTTTCTTCTCCCCCCTCACTTGATTAGTACGGGTGTCAGAGGTTATGGGGAGAAGGCAGGAGAATGGAGTTAGGAAGGAGCGATAGTTCAGCCATGATTGAATGGCAGAGTAGACTTGATGGGCCGAATGGCCTAATTCTAATCCTATCACTTATGATCTTATGAACGCTCATTGTGCAGAAAGTGCAAAAATTTGAAAACATGTGTTGCAAAATTCAGGAACCCTTAGGGCCTGTCCCACTGTGGGGACCTAATTTGCGAGTTTAGAAGAGTTTGCGCTCGACACAAACACACAGCATGGTCGACACGTGGTCCTAGCAGGTCACTGTAAAGGGGCTGCCACACTGCGGCGACCTAATCCGCGAATTAAGAAGAGTGTCTTCGACCTTCAAGCTCGAGGGCACTCGCCTGGAAAACCACGAGCTGGATCGACCGACCGCACACACACACAAACACATCGCAATGATGGGGGCCAGGGAAAGCGAGGGAGCGCTGTCTGAAATTCACACCTGTGATGAAGAGGAAGGTAAAAGACGGCTGCCGCAGTGTATGGTAAGTCCTTTAGAGAGCGCGGCGGGGGGGGGGGGGGAGAAAGGGAGAGTGGGGGTGAGAAGGAGGGAGAGAAGGAGAGAAGGAGGGAGAGAAGGAGGGAGAGAAGGATGGGGAGAAGGGTGGGGGAGACACCTTTAAGAAGTATAATAAAGTTTAGCGGGCATTTTACTTACCGGTCGGTTTTCCCTGGTCCTGAAAACTCCAATGAAAAACTCCATGTTGAAAAATTTTCCCGCGAGTAAAATTTGGTCGGCATGGTTCTGTTTGACTTGTAGTGCAGTGGAGTGGGGTCGCTATTTAGTTACAGGCAGTCGAGGGCAGCCGTAGGCAATCTCCTTCGCTGACCGGGCAATTTGATTGGCTCATTGGAGTTTGCAGGACCAGGAAAAACCGACCGGTAGGTAAAATGCCCACTAAACTTTATTATACTTCTTAAATGTGTCTCCTCTCCACCCCCCCTTCTCTCCCCTTCTATTCCCTTCTCTCCCCTTCTCTCTCTTTCTCTCCTTCTCCTCCCCCCCCCCTCCGCGCTCTCTGAAGGACTTCAGACAGCGCTCCCCCACTTTCCCTGGCCCACGCCTTTGCGATGTGTTTGTGTGTGTGTGTCTGTGTGCGGTCGGTCGATCCAGCTCGCCGTTTCAATGCGGACGGTTGATGCAGCTCGAGGTTTTTCCAGGCGAGTGCCCTCGAGCTTGAAGGTCGAATGCACTCTTCTTAACTCGCGGATTAGGTCGCCGCAGTGGGACAACCCCTTAACTCTCCTTCATGCTCAAGATAAGTTCCCGCATACTCGTGGCCTCAGTTTGGTCGAGGAAAATTTCGAGGAAAACTCTTAAAAGTGTCTCCACTTCTTCTCCCCCCCTTCTCCCCCTTCTCTTCCCCCCCCCCCCCCCCCCCCCCCCCCCCCGCGCTCTCTAAAGGACTTATCGTACACTGTGCCAGCCGTCTTTTACCTTCCTGTTCATCCTGGGTGTGAATTTCAGACAGCGCTCCCCCGCTTTCGCTGGCCCCCGCCTTTGCCTGTGTGTGTGTGTGTGTGTGTGTGTGTGTGTGTGTGTGTGTGTGTGTGTGTGTGTGTGTGTGTGTGTGTGTGTGTGTGTGTGTTCGTGTTCGTGTGTGTGTTCGTGTGTGTGTTCGTGTGTGTGTTCGTGTGTGTGTTCGTGTGTGTGGTCGTGTGGGTGGTCGTGTGTGTGTGGTCGGTCGGTCGATCCAGCTCGAGGTTTTCAGGTGAGTGCCCTCGAACTTGAAGGTCGAAGACAGTTGCTGAAAAGTCGCGTTAGTGGGACAGGCCCTTTTCTTCTCTACTGTTAAAGACTCTTAAACCGACCTCTCATACTCTGGTTGAACTCTCGATCTTCTTGTACATTGTAGCTCTTGCACTTTTTTACTGCAGTTTCTCTTTTTTACTGCAGTTTCTCTGTTGGTGCAACATTATATTCTGCCAGCAGTTTCTTTTTGTCTCTTTTAAATTACCTGATGTACTCATGTATGGTTTTATTTGCCTGCATGAACAGTTTTTCACTGTTCTGATTACACGGCTCTGCAGCAGATCTATTCTCAGTGAAGACTGGTGTCATATATGACTCTATCATTCAGATTCCCAGCTTCTACAGTTTAGCGATTCCCACAGGACTGAATGCAAACTAGCAGCAGCTCCAGGTAGTATGTGTGCATTTTTCTACGTCACTCCCAGGGCAGTAATCAGGGAGGAGGGATCTCCCACCCACCATACAACTTGCCTGGCCTTTACTACAACAATATCTCCAATCAGTTACATAACTTGGATAGGAAGGGGAGGTAAATAAACTGAGTCATGGTGGGGTCTGAATTTCCATGAACAATGAAGTATGAGTTAAATTGGAAATGGCTACTTTGACTAAAGCAATTAATCAGAAAGATTGATTACAGTTGTCATGGCACAAGTTTAAATCCATGCCAAAAGGCATTGTAATAATCATCTGCCTGCATCATTTATAACATTATGTTGTGACAGCTTCCCTCTTATGCTGTGTGCTTACACTGTGCAGTGTTTGGCCCCCATGTTATACAAAATTATTTAATATATTGTGACCCCCAGATCGAACATAGTACACAGAAAAGTACAGCACAGGTACAGGCTCTCTGGCCCATAATGTCTGTGCCAAACATAATGCCAAGATAAACTAATGTCATCTGCCAACATGTAATCCATACCCCTCCAGTCCCAGCATATCCATATGCCTATCTAACAAACCTGTTAAACATCACTGTCATATCTGCTTCCTTCACCCCAGGCAGTGCGTCCAGGCACTGTGTACAAAAAAACCTTGCCCTGCACATCTCCTTTAAATGTTTCCCTCTCACCTCTGACATTTTCACCTTGGGGAAAATGTTCCAACTATCTACCTTATCTATGCCTCTCATACTTTTATATACTTCTATCAGGTCTTCCCTCAACCTTTGGCATTCCAGATGAAACAATCCAAGTCTGTCCAACCACTCCTTATATTTAACACCGCACAATCCAAGCAGCAGTCTGCTGAACCTCCTCTGCACCCTTTCCAAGACGTCCATATCTTTTCAGTACTGGGGCGACCAAATATATTGCCACTTTCAGGGAGCTTTGGACTTCGACTTCAAGATCCCTCTGCACACCAATGTTGTAAAAGCTCTAGCCATCAACCGTATACCTTCTCCTTACATTCAACCTCCCAAAGTGCAACATTTCACACTTGCTCAGATGAAACTCCATCTGCCATTTCTCCATCCCTTTCTGCAGAGTGAACAGAAGCACAGAAATAAGTCCTTTGGGCCAACTCATTCATGCTGAACAAGATGCCCCTTATATGCTAGTCCCGCCTGCCGGTGTTTGGCCCATATTCCTCTAAACCTTTGCTACCAATACACAATATTCCAAATGTCTTTAAAATCTAGAGCTAGTTATGTAAAAAAAAAGTTTCAGAGCACTGTACATAATAATTGATTTTCATTCAATTGCATTGTTTTCAAGAAACAATGAAAATAAAGAAACAATTTCTAGATTCCTCCACAGGGAGGAAACTATTTCTCCATACCCAACTTATAAAGACTCCTCAGGATCTTGTATGTTTCAGTCACATCTTTTTTGGTTTTCTCAACTCCAGCAGGAACAAGTGTAATCTGTCCAATCTTTCCTCATAAGGCAACCTGCGCTTTCCAGGTTTGCACTGAAGATAGACACAAAATGCTGGAGTAACTCAGCGGGATACACAGCATCTCTGGAGAGAAGGAATGGGTGATGTTGTGGGTCAAGTCTAAAGAAGAGTCTCAACCCAAAACATCTCCCATTCCTTCTCTCCAGAGATGCTACCTGTCCCGCCAAGTTAGTCCAGCCTTTTGTGTCTATCTTTAGCATAGTAAACATTCTCTGAACTGCTGCTACCAATGCACAAGCATCATTCCTTAAACAGGAACACCAGTACTGCAGATAAGATCTAACTAATCCCCTATATAAATGAGGCATACATTTCCTACTCTTTGATTTACTTCTCACACAAAAATACAATAATATTATTTTGTTGCTTAATCAGTTGTTTTCACTGCATACTAGCCTTTTGTAAATCGTGTACTTATTGTGAGCTACAATGCTGTAATTAAAAAAAAAAAAAAAAATCTGCCTAAAATACTAAGAATCACTTAAAAATAAAAGAAAAACATTAGAGAAAATCAAAATAGTTTAAAAAACACGTTCCCTTTCCTGTATTTCCTGCAGTGCCACATTCCCCATCAGAATCAATTGGTCAAAGATTATGTACCATCGAACAACTGTTTGAGATCTACTAGGTTCTGGAAAAGTCCAAATAGATTGGAAAATGTTAAGCGTAACACCACAGTACACAACATGGAGGAAAGAAAAAGTAGGGAAGAACAAGCTGATTGGTTCACATCAATTGTTGGGAAATGCTGGAAAACATTATTGAGGATGCAGTGAAAGGACACTGTAAAATTTATTTTGTCAGAGTCAAAATGCTAACATTAAAGTGTCAGGATGTATTTGCATGGTGAAAAGAGGGGTCCAGCAGACATTGTGTGGCTGGGTTTTCAATTGGAATTTGATAAGATGCTTCAAAATAAGTCATTACATGAAAATAGAGGTTCGTAGGGATATTGGCAACATATCAGCATGGATATACGATTGGTATCAGAAAATAATCGCAAATACACAGGTCATTTTTAAATTAGCAGAATGTGTTTTACTATGTTGCCACAAGTTTTAATGCTACTATAACTACTGTAAAATAGTAGTTATTTACAATCTACTTTAACAACCTCAATGACAGTGTACGACTGTACAACAGTGTACAATTCAAATTTATTGCTGATACAAAGTCAGCTTGGGAAATGAACAATAAGGAGGGTGGAAACAGTCCACGAAAGTATACCATGAGGTTATATGAATGAATGTTTGTTTGCACAGATGGCTATGAATCTTTGGGATCGTCTACTGCAACGGAATGCAGAAGATCAGACAGCGTTTATTCAAGGTGGAGACCGAATATCAAAGAGATTGGCAATTGGGCTGAAAGCACAGATTACTAACCACAATCTATCTATACATAACTAAAACTCTGATCTTGTTATCTTCCGGTTTGCGTGGTCTTTCCATTTGCGCAAAAACAGTTCGCGATAGCGCTACGATTTTTCACCAGTTCACTTGCTGTTCTCCTGTGCTGCGATTGCACTAAGTTTCGATCCGATCAGTTGAATATCGTAAATGTTAGCGAGGTTTAAAAATCTTAAAAACCGTGCGTGCGCAGATCGATCTCTTCCCCTGCCAGGCAGCACCGAGCGGATTAGTCTCTTCCCCTGTCACTCCCCGGGACGGTCCGCCCCTTCCTGTGCCATCGGTTCTCAGGCTTCTGCACATTCTGGTAGTAGGGAGATGAGAGCGTGGCCATGGTGGTGTTGATCTTTGATTTAATTAACCACCTTCTTGAGGCAGTGCTTCCTACATATCCCTTCAATGGTTGGAAGCAAATCCCCATGATGGACCGGGCAACGTCCACCACTTTCTGCAGGCTCCTTTGTTCGTGGACATTCAAGTTATCGAGTTCAAGGAAGAAACTCAAGTCATACTTTTGAAGTCTCTTTCTCTTGATCTCTATATTTTACACAGCAGCACATAAGTAGTACATGGTTATCCAGAATAAATTGCAGAGGCGTACTGGATAATTTGTAATGGATTAAAAGGCTACAGGGTGGTCAACTTGAAGATCAATTTAAAATGATTGCATTTTTCTTGAGTGGAATATTTTTCAGTTTTTAGCAACAATACATTTTGTGGGGTGGGAGGGGGAGAAGAAGGAAAACTGTAACACTGTTGTTACACATTTGATGGATGACATTGAAAAGAGTTAATGACACTTAGTTGGTAAATGCTTAACTTTTCAATGCATTTCTTAGACGGAAAAATTCTTTACACGTGTAATTACTGAAGGTGATTGATCATACGCTTTCTAATGCGATGTTAAGTGTAATCTGCAAATGTAAAACATCCTCTTGAAATAAGTGTGTCTGATCTGAAATAATATTGGGAAAGAAAAGTGTGGTTGTGAATTAATTTGTACTTTTTAAATCCAATATTTTCTGTTGTTTGTGTTCAATATAATGAACACATTCAGCAACAAGAGAGGAGAATTAGATGCTGTAATACAGTTTTCAAGTGAAGGGAGAAAAACATTATGGGACATGAAATGTATGTTTCACCTTGTAATTGGTAAGCCAATCATTTCCAGCTTCACTTGATAAAAGGTATCAACCTATTACCTGCCACCTATTATAGAAATAAGTATAACACAGAAATTAAAGTAGATTCCAAAATGTGAATACCAACAGCAGCAGAGCAATAATGATGATGTTGATCTTCAAATGGCAAATGTCCATGAGATGTAAAAAGGGTTGAGAGGTTGCTAGATTGGAAAAAAACCAAGCATTACAGCCCAATATTTTACACAAATCTTACCATTTGTTTAGTGGTCTTTCTGACCTCTGAAAATAATACTCTAAAGTAACAATGAAAAGCAACCTTTCCACATTAGTGCAATCCAACACCAAGGATTCTGGAACCTGTGATAAGACAACAATTTTTTGTGAAAATTTTTACTGAATGTAAGTTAAATCAGTGAACCTGCAGGATATTAATCTATTTATATAACCCTAACCAGCCGTATCCTATAAATAGCATGTACTTTATCCCAGTGCTCAATAAAGTATTTAATCATCCATGTCTATGCTTATTGCTTTCACCTTCAATTCTAATCTTAACCTGGTGTGTTCAAAGAAGTTAAACAACATAGTGTTAGATACTTGCAAAGTCACCAGCTACTCCAAACATCGACGGTGAATGAGAAAACAGTTCCTCTTACCTAATCTGGTTCAGAGCCTATGAACATTGTTAGTGCATTTTCCTGCTTTATAAATGCAGTTTGTGTGAAATATCCTGAAAGTACTTCCACTCCCTTTGGCTTTCTTTTTTATCATGATGGATTACTACCTATTCATTTAAGTATTGATGCACCTGCACAAATCATTGGTGAGACCAACGTGGTACTACGTTATACCACAGCTATAGGAAGGATGTCATTAAGTTGGAACGGGTGCAGAGGAGTTTAGTTTAGTTTAGTTTATAGATATAGAGCAGAAACAGGCCCTACGGCCCAACGAGTCCACACCGACCAGCAATGCCCGCACTATCCTACACACCAAGGACAATTTTTACATTTATACATTTATACCAAGCCAATTAACCCACAAACCTGTACATCTTTGGAGTGTGGGAGGAAACCGAAGATCTCAGAGTAAACCCACGCAGGTCAAGGGGAGAACGTACAAGCTCCATGCAAACAAGCACCCGTAGTCAGGATCAAACCCAGGTCTCTGGCACCGTGAGGTAGTAGCTCTACCACTACGCCACCGTACTGCCCTAAGAGATTCACCAGGATGTTCTTAAGGCTCTCCTCTAAATGCTTACCAGCATATGAGAGACCCTTATTTAGCATAATATTCCAAATGTGATCTTAAGCTAAGAGTTATACAAGATTAAAATAACCTGAATAGTTTTAGTCATAGCTCAATTATCACATCCAAAATGTCTTCTTCTTTCCATTTTTGCTGACACAAAACTTTCCTAGGATGCATTTTATATTATCTCATTTTTCATCTTTTCATAGTATTTACTGTTATTCTCAGGAAATATATTACAATTTTCAGACCAAACCCCATTCACGTTATGAGCTCAGATCCTTTTAAATCATATTTTCACTGATATCTGATATTATTGATAAATGCTATACCACCAGGAAGGCTCTTTTCCAGATATAAAAAAATAACATAAATAAAACAGGAGAATCAATGTACAACTCTTTTTTCATGATTTCTAAACGAGAATATTACCATCCACTTTTCATTGCCGTCAACTTCCAACAGAGCAACTTTAATTTGTTGTTTATTATTTGTGATCTAATTTCCTTTGTAGACACATATATAGAATTTGTATTAAATGTCTTCTGAAATCCCAGAGATTTTATATCCGTGTGAAGATAATATGTGCATAAATTTAGTAACAAGCTTCAAGAATTCTAGTGTATTAATGAATGAATGCCATTTTATTGTCACTATACACATGTACAATGAGATTAAAAGCAGCTCGTACTCAGTGCAGACATGTAATTAGTTCAAAAAACAAAAACAAAAAAACAAAAGGGGGGGGGGGGGGGGATAAGGTGCACAGTTCTGCGGCGCTATATACATATCTATAAAAGACAATGGGTGAATAGAGTGAATAAATAGGATTCCTATATACAGTATGGGTTATTGCACATATTAAAAATTACAGTTACAGTACAAATACAGTAGGTGGATAGATGGAAGTCCGGGGGTTAAGCTGTGAAGTCAGTGCATGTGTGAGTTCAGAGAGGTTATGGCTTTTGGAAAGCAACTGTTCTTGAGTCTATTTGTCCTTGTTCTGATGCACCTATAGCGCCTACCTGAGGGCAGCAGGTCGAACAGGCCAAACGCAGGATGGGAGCTGTCCTTGATGATGTTCTTCGCCCTGCTGAGGCAGCGGGAGGTGTAAATGTCCATCAGGGAGGGGAGAGGGCAGCCAATGATCTTCTGTGCTGCCCTAACTACCCTCTGAAGCCTCTCCCTGTCTGCCGTGGTGCAGCTGCCGTACCATGCTGTAATGCAGTATGTAAGCAGGCTCTCAATGGACGAGCGGTAGAAGGTCAGCAGCAGGTTGGAATCCAGGTTGTGCTTCCTGAGGACCCTCAGGAAGTGCAGCCGCTGCTGAGCCTTCTTGATGACCGCTGTGATGTTGTCTGTCCAGGAGATGTCAGCGGAGATGAGGACGCCGAGAAACCGGAAGGTTTAGACCCTCTCCACACATTCGCCGTTGATGTATAGGGGGGCTAAGTCGGTGCTGTGCCTCCTGAAGTCGACAATGAGCTCTTTTGTTTTCTTGGTGTTCAGAGCCATGTTGTTTTCTGAGCACCAGGCTGTCAACTTCAGGACTTCCTCTCTATAGGCTGCCTCGTCTCCCCTTGAGATGAGTCCAACTACTGTAGTGTCGTCAGCAAACTTGACGATGCGGTTGTAGTTGTGGGCCGGACTACAGTCGTGGGTGTAGAGACAGTATAGGAGGGGGCTTAGCACACAGCCCTGTGGGGAGCCGGTACTCAACATGCGAGTGGAGGAGAGGTGGGGGCCGAGTCTCACAGTCTGGGGCCGGTTGGTGCGGAAGTCCTTTATCCAGGCACATGTGAGAGTGGGGAGGCCGAGAGTGACCAGTTTGTCGATGAGAATGTCTGGAATGATAGTATTGAAAGCTGAGCTGTAATCCACAAAGAGCATCCGGACGTAGCTCTGCCCCTGCTCCAGGTGGCTCAGCACAGAGTGGAGAGCTACGGTGATGGCGTCTTCTGTGGATCTGTTTGGGCGATAGGCGAATTGGTGGGGGTCAAAGTCTGGAGGGAGATAGTCCTTGATGTGCTGGAGGACCAATCTCTCGAAGCACTTCGTGATTACTGGAGTGAGAGCCACGGGACGGTAATCATTTAGGCTGGTGATGGGAGACTTCTTCGGCACTGGGACGATTGTGGCTGATTTTAGGCAGGATGGGATAACTGCCTGGTCCAGGGAGAGGTTGAAGATTCTGGTGAGCTGGTGGGCACACGCTTTAAGCACCCTTAAGTTTGTTAGCTCGTATTTCTAAAGTAATGCTGCTAAGTCCTTTTAGTCTGTACATTATTTATTGGGACATTGATGGAGCTTTGTAAAATATTTTCATTCATTTCATTTGAAACTGATTTGAGAATGATGGTGCTGTGATTACCCCTTCATTTGTGCATTGATTCGGCTGCACAAGTCGTTGGTAAGACCAAATTGGTGTACTGTGTGCAGTTCTAGTTACCCAGCCTTAGGAAGGATGTCATTAGGTCCAGCGGGTGCAGAAGAGTTTCACCAGGATGTTACCTGGGCTTGTGGGCTTGAGTTAAAGGGAGAAGTTGGGCAGTCTGAGATTTTTTTCTTTGGAGGCCGAGGGATGACCTTACAGATGTGATGACAAGATCATCAGTCTTTTTCCCAGGGTAGAGGATTTATAATTAGAGGGTATAGGAGAGTCAAGAGTGTTTATTGTAATATGTCCCAGAATGAAATTGTGAGAAGGGGGAGATTTAAGATGGACCTCAGGGTTTATAAACTCAAAAGGTAGTCCATATCTGGAATTAGCTGTCAGATAAACCTATTGTAACAGATACAATTATGATTTTCAAAAGACATTCCAAGTGATATAGAGATAAAAAAGAGTTTGAAGGCAATGAGTCAAATGCAAGCGAATGGGACCAGCCCAGTATGCTAACTTGGTCGGTGTGGACAAGGTGAGCTGGAGGGCATGTTTCCATGTTGTATGGGTCTATTTTTTGTATGTACTTGAAAGTCAGAATAATATTAACTACCAAGCAATTTAGGTTAAACTGCTATACATCCCACAATATGGAATAACAGAAAGTCATTGATTTCAAGTTTCAAAGACATTCATATTTTTATTCTTGATATTTTTATGCTGCTATATTGTGTGATAGAATAGCAATAAATCAGGAAATCCCCAAGCATCCTCTGTGAAAAATACTGCACACTAATAAACACCTCAGTCAGTGGTCTTTGCAATAATTCAACTGACTGCTTAGAACACAGTTTACAGAGGGAATCTCAGTTTTATATGTTATATATGAGATCACTGTATCATCCTGAAAACTAGAAATCATACTTCTCAACACCTTTGCTGCTAACTCCTATTAAACTAAAAAAGCACCATTCATATCATGCAGTACAATGCCACTGATAATCTAACAAGAACGTAATTAGCTCAGGTTCACCTTTCAGGCCATACTGCATTCAGGTGTTATGCGCACTTTGTAGTTGTGATTTCATAAATAGTACCAAATTGGCTCCAGAACATCAGCCTACTTTATTCAATGATAGGCATTTAGGATGGCAAGTGCCCATTGCAAAGCTCCAGTGACCCGAGTTCAATCCTGACCTCTAGACCATGTTGTGTGTGGTTTGCAAATTCTCTCTATGAATGTGAGGGTTTCCTTCTACGTCCCAGAAGCATGGCAGGTTAACAGGCCATTGTAAATTGTCCACAGTGTGTAGGGAAATGGCATAATCGGGTCAAGTTGAAGGGAATGTAGAGAGAATAGGTTACAGAGAAAATAAGTGGGGGAAGGGAGCTGCTCTGAGCTGATATAGACTTGATGACTGAATGTCCTCCTATTATGCTAAAAAGAAATAAGAAATATCAAGGTAACCATGATGTTAAATTCTGAATATTTATACCTTGTCGTGATCATCTTAATATTGGGTTTTGTTTCATCACGGTTACAATAGTATACCAAAATACAAACACCCTATTTCTCTCAATATTATTTTATCTATGTATGTTGAACATTGAGAACTAATGGTCTGGAAGCACAATGGTAAAGTGTCATGTATATGACACAATTGGTAGTTTTAAGAACTCATAATTATATGGAGAGCAACTATGCTTGCGTTCTCAGCCACAGCAACGTGCAGAAACGAAACATCACTGGAAAAGAAAGGAGGAGGGATCCTAAATTATCAGCGTTCATCTTTTCATCTTCGACACCTAGTAAGAGAGCAATGTTGCACCATTCCTCGTAATTTGGAGCCCCGTAATTCAGTTTGCTAACGTATTTGCTGAGTGACAAATGATGCAAAGATCCCAAAACAAAGATCCCATAGAGAAAAAATAAAAAAGAGAATTGCATAGCATTGTGCATCGCATTTTAATAGTTTTGGGTAATGCCATATGTAGCTAATTAGTCTGTCTACTTTGTACTGCAATTTGACAGTGCTAGGATCTATTTATATTCTCCCTCTATAAACTGACGATGAACTCATTGTGATTTCTGCCTGCAAAATTGCAGATCAAGTACGATTAGGTAAGCCAGGGCAATGGTTATATACTTTTTTTATTCCCAAGCCTTCAGCTAAATTCAGTTCCGACACTATGAATTATGCTTGTGCAGAGTTTTTAGGCTGTCGTCATTGTAAATATCATGAATATATTACCAAACAGAGCGGAACAATTATAATTTTAAGAAACCTTCCTAAAGGAATAAATATAATAAATATTTTGATAGAGATTAGGTAGGGGTTACATCAATATGATGAATGGTGGATTATTTTACTTTAATGTAATAATAATTTGTGTATAAAATCATGAGAGGAATAGATCGGGTAGATGCACAGAGTCTCTTGCCAGAGTAGGGGAATCGAGGAACAGAGGACATAGGTTTAAGGTGAAGGGGAAACGATTTAAAAGGAATCTGAGGGGTAACTTTTTCACACAAAGGGTGGTAGGTGTATGGAACAAGTTGCCAGAGGAGGTAGTTGAGGCTGGGACTATCCCAACATTTAAGAAACAGTACATGGATAGGACAGGTTTGGAGAGATATGGACCAAGCGCAGCAGGTGGGACTAGTGTAGCCGGTGTAGGCAACTTGGGCCGAAGGGCCTGTTTCCACACTATATCACTATGACTCTATGACTCTGATATATGCAAAATTTATTTAAGCTAACAAATTCATTTTATTTTGCATAAGCTACAAAAATGAATTATGTAGCAATGGTTTAAATCATATCAACCAATATTTTCTTCAATGTACCAATGTAGTACTGTTCAAGTAATACAATTAAGAGAAATAACTCGCTAAACTGATTGCTTATACGTGCTCACTTAATTTTTTATAATTGCTAAGACAAAGGCACGATTATTGAGGAATACATTTTTGTCAACAATTGCTACTGTGATGCTATTTTTACTTTTATTTTCCAGTCATTCCTTATTTGTCACCTCGCCAATGTAGTTGCTGACTGTACTTGTGATTTGTGGTAAGCAGAGTACTCATCCTGAACATAAGATTTAGTGGTCAGAGGCTAAATATAAAACTGCACAAACCTAACCACAATTGACAAGAATAACATACTTAAATCTAATGAACATTGAGCTACTGTGAATACTATTAATGGCCTCCAACGTGACAGTTCTACTGAGGTTGTTGTGCATGATAGTATGTGAAAGAGTTCCTGCTTTGTGTACAACTGTGGATCTAACAGTTTCTACTCAATATTTCAGAAGTGATTTTTTTGTTCAGTTGCACTTCAAAGTATCTGCATATGAGCAAAAATCTGCTATGACCTGGATGATTGGGAAATGTTTAATAACAATATTATTTTCAAAAAATTTGATAAAAAAACCATATTTGATAGGTTTAAAAGTGTTAACCAGGTTAAAAGATTAACCAGGTGCAGTGTAAATAATTCAACTATTCTGGCAGCTCTTCTTGAACCTGCAACCTCGATCACCCTGAAGGAATAGATCAGCGGGTGCACTGGAGTACCACCACCTCCGGGTTCCCCTCCAAGTCACGTCATCCTTGGAAAGTTGGTTGTTCGTTAGCATCTTCAAGTGTTGCAAACCTGCTGAAGCAGTTATGTCCACAATACTAATGCATAAGGGATCATCTCAGGAGTTAGATCCAGCAATGATGAAGGAACTGTGATGTATCTCGGGGCGGCACAGTGGCGTAGTGGTAGAGCTGCTGTCATACTGCACCAGAGACCCGGGTTCGATCATGACTACGGGTGCGGTCTGTATGGAGTTTGTATGTTCTCCCTGTGTCCTCGTGGAGTTTCTCTGGCTGCTTTGGTTTCCTCCCACACTCCAAAGATGTACAGGTTTGTAGGTTAATTGGCTTTAGTAAAATTATGAATTGTCCCTAGTGTGTAGGATAATGTTTGTGTACGGGATGATCGCTGGTCAGCGTGGACTCGTTGGGTCAAAGGGTCTGTTTCTGTGCTGTATCTCGAAAGTCTAACAAGTCTAAAGTATTTCCAAGTAATGGTCTTGTCAGCAAAGCCCAAATCATGGAAAATGAATTTTCAAAATGAAAACATATATTTTACAAAAAATAGTTATTTTTCAATCACCAACTGTGCAGATCCCAATTTTAAATTACTTAAAATGACTGAAAGCACACAGAACTCTTTTCTAATTCTATTAAGTAGCCAATTTCTGGGTAAATTGAAACAAGCTAACTGCCCACAAATAATCCCAACTAATGTCCTTCAAGCTAAATAAACTCATTTAATTTTAAGAGCCTTTTCAAAGTTCTTAACTCAAAACTCAAAAGGTGATTGATTTAATCTGGAATTGACACATTTCCCAGAGATTTGTTTTTAACCAGCATAAATCATCAGAGAAACTTGAATTGCGCTGAATGTAAATTGCAATTTACGTCAAAGGAGAGTTATGAAATATACAATCTCTCCTTTATATTATTTCTTATATCCTTAATGTGGCTATGATCAGTAGAATAATTGCATCTCATCAATGAGGAGAAGTCCATTGACGAGTCCTCTTTGATTTTGCTTCTTCGTGTTGGGTACAGAATTCTTCAATTTTAAGAAATTCTGTCAGCGAAATGGAAGAATACCAAAAAAATGCTAAAAAGATAAGTCAAGAAACATCTGAAGATAGTTATTAGATAATGAATAGTTTAAAATTCAAAACCTTGAAGAAGGTAAAAGATAATTACAAATGGAGATGAGATTTGAAGTTCAAAGATGGAACATAGAGAGTACGAAGAACATTTTGGTCACTTTATTTGCAACCTATAATCAACACGAAAAGGAAAGTTCATAGGAATGCTGACCACAGAGAGGACATGTTGAAATGCAGTGAAAAGGAGGAGGTTGGATATGAGGGACTGGAGGAGGGTGGGGTGCTCACTGCCAGATAATCGTTATGCTGCTGCAAAAGTTATTAAGGCCCTGTCCCACTTGGGCGACCTAATCCGCGAGTTCTGGCGAGTTTGTCCTCGACTCGTACTCGCAGCATGGTCGACACGAGGTCGTAGGAGGTCTTCGTAACTCTCCTTCATGCTCGAGAGTGGTCTCCGCGTACTTGAGGCCCAGCGGCGTTTTTTTCAATATGTTAAAAAGTGCCCGCGAGTAATAAAAGGTCGCCATGGAAAAAAATTGATACTTTTTTAACTCGTAGGTTTAGTCGTAGTAGGTCGTAGTAGGTCGGCATGTTAGTCGCAGGTAATCGAGGGTAGTCGAAGGTAGTCGAAGTTAGTCGTAGATAGTATTCATCATAGTCGAAGGGAGGTTGAAGGAGATCGAAGGAGGTCGTCTTCAAGGGCCTGTCCCACTTGGGCGACCTAATCCGCGAGCCCAGAAGAATGTCTTCGACCTTCAAGCTCGAGGGCACTCGTCTGGAAAGCCTCGAGCTGGATCGACCGGCCGCGTTGAAACCGCGAGCTGGATCGACCGAACTGCCAGCTGCATCTACCAACCGCACACACACACAAACACATCGCAAAGGTGGGGGACAGGGGCGGCGGAGGAGCGCTGTCTGCGCAATGAAGAGGAAGGTAAACGGCTGCCACAGAGTACCGCAAGTCCTTTAGAGAGCGCGGGGGGGGGGAGGCGAGAAGGAGAGAGAAGAGAGACAGAAGGGGAGAGAAGGGGAGAGAAGGGAGAGAGGACACAGAAGGGGAGAGAAGGGGAGGAGAAGGGGGAGAGAAGGGGAGGAGAAGGGGAGGGAAGGAGTGGAGACACTTTTAAGAAGTTTAATAAAGTTAGCGGGCATTTTACCTGCCGGTAGGTCTTCCTAGGTCGTGAAACTCCAATGAGTCAATCAAAATGCCCGGTCAGCGAAGGAGATGGCCTATGGCTCCCCTCGACTGTCTGTAAGTAAATGGCGACCCCACTCCACTGCACTACGAGTGAAAAAGACCCATGCCGACCAAATTTTACTCGCGGAAAATTTTTCAATATGCTGAAAAACTTTCCACAACCAAGCTGAGGCCGCAAGTAGGCGGGAACCTCCCTCGAGCATGCAGGAGAGTTCCAGCCACCTCATACGACCTCGTGTCGACCATGCTGTGAGTTTGAGTCCAGGGCAAACTCTTCTAAACTCGCAGATTGGGTCGCCCAAGTGGGACAGCCCCTTCACTCTCCACTATTCGGAGTCCAATTTTCCCGAAGTTAGTCGTAGCTAGTCGAAGCTAGTCTTCAACATAGTCGAAGGAGGTCGAAGGAGGTCTTCAACATGTCATTTTTTCAAACTCTTCTAAACTCGCCAATTAGGTCGCCCAAGTGGGACAGCCCCTTTAGATGGCATGGGGTCAGAGTTCTTCAGCGAACTTTGGGTTTAAAATAGACTTACCAAAACAAAACATTGCCACATGATGTAACCTTTAACATTGGAGTTGCTCTGGGAGAAATTATTGATGCAACTTCATTTTGCATCATTTCAGGTTTAGGAAATGAATTGCTTAAACAATATTAATAAAGGAAAACAGATGAAAATAAGCAATATTTTGGTTCATTCATTTCAAACCGTACAATTTGTGATAACAACAATTTACGTAAACCCGCCCACCCCCTAACTCCAAATATCCCCATTTAGAAACATAGAAAATAGGTGCAGGAGTAGGCCATTCGGCCCTTCGAGCCTGCACCGCCATTCAATATGATCATGGCTGATCATCCAACTCAGTATCCTGTACCTGCCTTCTCTCCATACCCCCTGATCCCTTTAGCCACAAGGGCCACATCTAACTCCCTCTTAAATATAGCCAATGATCTGGCCTCAACTACCTTCTGTGGCAGAGAATTCCAGAGATGCACCACTCTCTGTGTGAAAAATGTTTTTCTCATCTCGGTCCTAAAAGATTTCCCCTTTATCCTTAAACTGTGACCTGGACTTCCCCAACATCGGGAACAATCTTCCTGCATCTAGCCTGTCCAACCCCTTAAGAATTTTGTAAGTTTCTATAAGACTCCCCCTCACCACCCCTCACCAGATCCTTACCAACTTTGACCAATACCCTGCTTTATTGATCCATTTTATTTTAAGCTAAGAATCCATATCTTGTCTAATGACACCATTTTTGAATGTAGCAGAGTGACTGCTGAGAAAGGAGGAAGGTACCCAATTTTACTCATAAGACTTCTCGTGTATCTTGGTAGGGCTTTTAAAGGCTGCACCGGACTTGGTTAGTCGGCCAGATATGAGTGAGATTCAATTTTTCAACTCGCTTCTTATTTTTAAACTTATTAAAGGAATGGATATATTACTTTCCTTATCTGCACTGAACCCTTTTTACCAAATATCTCTGTGTTCCTTGAGCCACGCTGGCTTCTGGTTAAGCAATGTCCTCAACTCTAAAATTCTCACCACACTCCTTTCAAATATTTATCTTGCCTCTCTCCCAACATCTGTGACACCCCCCAGCTTTACAGCCCTCTGGGATATCCATGTTCCACATTCTGTTCTCTTGATCATCCTAGAATTGACTTGCTTCACTATTGACAGCTCTGCCTTTTGAATCCCATTCCTAAATGGGTCTCTTTCTCTGTCCCTGTTTAAGATGGTCCTTAAGAACAATTGTTTGACAAAGCCTTTGGTCCTCTGCAGTAATAAATCCTTATGTGGTTCAGCATTAATTTCCATGAGAAATAGTTCTGCCAAACACCTTGTGACATTTTGCTCTGTGAAAGTGATGTTTAAATGAAAGTTATTATAAGTATTAGAGTTAATACTGTTGACGTTGTATTCTTCACGAGGTTGGACAGAAATTAGCTGGATTAAAATGAGATTTGCTGATAATTCTTACACTGTGTATTTATTTATTTTAATAAAACCCAGCACATTAAATGATTCTGTACTGCTTTATCTCACAGTTATTACTCCACCATGTAATTAATTGGCTACAGTTGAAGGCAATTTGGTTAATTAACCAGTCTTTCTGGTTAATATCACAAAATGTATCGTTAAGTGCTCTTAGGTTATTGTATGACAGAATTAGATATTGGGCAGTACAGAAACTCCAGACCCTCACTTGCTAATGGGTTGAACCAGGGCTGCATTATATATGAACAGCAAATATATGACAATTTTTTTATGTACATTTATTTTTACAGCCATGTACTTGACTCAATAGGTGAGATGACTAATGGTGGAAGACGGTAATATCCTACCAGTGATCTTGCAACAAACAGTCAATAGAGCCATCAAAATAGCAGAATGTTTTCCTAGTGTTTCCTGTGCTCTAGCAGAGGATAACAATAAGCATTAATTCTAGTCTTCCTTTCCTTGTTTTAGAAAATATTCATGTGTAACTGCATGTCCAGTACTCTCACATGTATTCTTTTCTCATTCTGTCAAGGAATCATTACATTAAAGTATGTCCTTTGAATAAAATTGTTATTCTTCTTCAAGGAAAAGGCACAAAGTAAAATATATTTTCCATTTATCACCCACTCTCGTACAGATAGTAAGAGAGATGTTAACAGCTTTGAGAGTTATTAAATCAAATGGCAACTAATTATTTTCTTACGGGGTACAGGTGTTGTTCTCTGCATTAGATTGTGGATTCTAAACATTTGGAGACACAATCTTTGCCGTGCAACACCTTTTAAAAAAAAAATGCAGATCGCATCACTGGCCACTATACAAGGCCTTTCTCAACCTGACCAAAGCCGTTAACTCCATTAATGGACTATGGAGCATCATTGTCACATCTGACTCCCCGCAGAAATGTGTCTCCATCTTATGCCTGCATCATGATTGTTAAGCAACATGTTTGTTGGTGCTACTCAGGAGGGTTTAAACTAGATTAGAAAGGGGACAGGACCCAATCCAATAGTGAGGCAGATAGGAGCCTGGATGTCAGTACAGAAGGCAAAAACAGGAGGATCGGTAGACAAGGCAATGAATGAGGAAATTGGATTAAACTCCATTTATTTCAATGCTAGATGCCTGACAGGCAAGGCTGATGAACTCAAGTAGTGGATAGGTAAGTGTGACTGAGACGTTATAGCCATTACAGCAACCTGGGTAAAGGAGGGACAGAACCAGCAGCTTAATGTTCCAGGGCACAGGTGCTGCAGGCAAGATAGCGGTGGTGGAATGTGGCGGCAGTTACTTTATTGATTAAGGAGAATATTACAGCCGTAGTCCAAGATTATATTACTGAAGGATCTGAGGGTGGATCTGAGTAATAAAAAGGGATAGTCATCTTGTTGGAATTGTACTATAGGCCCCCCAAGTAGTCAACAGGAATTAGAGGAACAAATTGAATGAGAGTTTGCAAGCAGCTGAAAGACTAATAGGGTTGTCATTATAGGGGATTTTCACTTTCCCAATATTGACTGGGACTGCCTTAGTGCCAAGGGCTGAAATAGGGTGGAATTTGACATATTTAGAGGACCCTACAAGACAGTGAGCAAAGCATGCCCTACTCAGAGAGAAATGGGCAGAGCAAGTGACTGACATGCTAGTGGGCAACCACTGTTCTATTAGCTTTAAAATGTTTATGTACAAGGACAGGCTGGTCCACAAGCTAAAATTAAAGTTCTAAATTGGGACGAGGCCAACTTTGGTGGCATTAGATAGGAACTCAATTGTTTGTGGGCAAAGGGACTACCAGAAGGTAGATGTTTTTAAAGTATGAGTGAGATATCAAGGTTCATGCTCCTGTTAGTGTGAAGGACGACAGGTGGGAGTAAGAAGCCCTGGATGAGGAGAGATATGGAGGCTCTTGTCAGGAATAGAAAGCATGAGTCAGGTAAAGGCAGCTGCAATCAAGTCTATCCCTGGAGGAGTATTAGGGGATTGAGGAGCATAAGAAGGAAATCAGGAGGGCAAAATGGGGGCATGAGATAGCTCTGGCAGATAGGATTAAGCAGCATCCAAAGATAATATAAAAATAAAATTAGAAAAAGGGCAACTAGTGTGAGAAGAGGACCCCTCAGAAACCAAAGTAGATATCTACCTTAGGTATGGAGCCGCAGGAGATGGGCAAGGTCGTCAATGAATATTTCTCCTCTGTATTACTGCAAGAAAGACATGAAGGCTAAGTGAAGATGTCTCAAGGATATCTGTATTACGGTTGAGGAGGTGCAGGATGTCCTAAGACACGTGAATGTAATTAGATTTTTTCCTGGGCCTCATCAGATATATCCAAGGACATTTTGGGAACCTAGAGTAGAAATTGCAGGAGCCCAGTGAGATATATGAATCATCATTAGACACGGAGTAGGTGCCGGAAGTCTGAAGGGTGGCAAATGTGCTTCTATTTGAAAAGAAATCTGCAAAGAAAAACCTGGGAATAATAGCCTAAAATTTGTGTTAGGAAAGTTACTGGAGAGATATTCTGAGGGATTGGATATACATGCATTTGGAAAAACTGTGATTGGTTAGGGATAGTCAGCATGGTTTTGAATGTGCAGAATCGTGTCTCATGAATTTCATTTGAGGTTATTGAATGTGAAAGGCACTGTCACTTTTAGATTGGGGGAGCAGTCCTTTGGCTGCGTGAGAAAAAATAGTGTTTGAAGATTAAGACCTCTAATTCAGCACAACATTCATGGTCTATGCCCTCCTATGCATTCCTGAGGCAGGGACCACAGATAACAGGCATCTCAAAGCACCAGAGAGATGCAACCAACACTGCCATTGTAAAATCCTCCATATCCATTCATAGATAACATAGAGTGATACAGTGAGGAAACAGGCCCTTTGGCCCAACTTGCCCACAAAACCCAGCTACACTAGTCCCACCTGTCTGGGTTTGGTTCATATCCCTCCAAACATGTCCTATCCATGTACCTGGCAGTTTGTTCCATACACCTACCAGCCTTTGTGTGAAAAAGTTACCCATTCAGATTCCTATTAAATATTTTCCCCTTCACCTTGCACCTATGTCCTATTGTCCTCAATTCCCTTACTCTTGGCAAGAGATTCTGTGCATCTACCCGATTTATTCCTCTCATGATTATATACACCTCTATAAGATCACCCATCATCGTCCTGCGTTCCAAGCAATAGAGACCCAGCCTACTCAACCTCTCCCTAACCACTCATAAGATAGATGACTGTCAATATCTGCCTTCTCTCCCTGGTCAACAGCCCCAGCATTGGAGTCATAGAAACATAGAAAAATAGGTGCAGGAATAGACCATTTGGCCCTCAATATGATCATGGCTGATCGTCTAAAATCAGTACCCCGTTCCTGCTTTTTCCCCCATATCCCTTGATTCCTTTAGCCCTAAGAGCTAAATCTAAATCTCTCTTGAAAACATCCAGTGAATTGCCCTCCACTGCCTTCTGTGGCAGAGAATTCCACAGATTCACAACTCTCTGGGTGAAGAAGTTTTTCCTTATCTCATTCCTAAATGGCCTACCCCATATTCTTAAACTGTGACCCCTGCTTCTGGACTCCCCCCAACATTGGGAACATTGTTCCTGCATCTAGCCTGTCCAATCATTTAAGAATTTTATATGTTTCTATAAGATATCCTCTCATCCTTCTAAATTCCTGTGAATGCATGTCCAGTCGACCCATTCTTTTATCATATGTCAGAACCGTCATCCTGGGAATTAACCTGTTGAACCTACGCTGGACTCCCTCAATAGCTATAATGTCCTTCCTCAGATTAGGAGACCAAAATTGCACGCAATACTCCAGGTGCGGTTTCACCAGGGCCCTGTACAACTGCAGTAGGACCTCCTTGCTCCTAAACTCAAATCCTCTCGCAATGAAGTCCAATATGCCATTAGCTTTCTTCACTGCCTGCTGTACCTGCATGCTTACTTGCAGTGACTGATATACAAGCACTCCTATGACTCGATGCACCTCCCCTTTTCCTAATCTGACACCATTCAGGTAATAATCTGCCTTCCTGTTCTTGCCACCAAAGTGGATAACCTCGCATTTATCAACATTATACTACATCTGCCATGCATCTCCCCACTCACCCAACCTAACCAAGTCACCCTGCAGCCTCATAGCATCTTCATCGCAGCTCACACTGCCACCCAGCTTTGTGTCATCTGCAAACTTGGAGATGTCATCTAAACCGTTAATATATATTCTAAATAACTGGGGTCCTAGCACTGAGACTTGCGGCACCCCACTAGTCACTGCCTGCCATTCTGCAAATAAGCCTTTAATTCCTACTCTTTGCTTCCTGTTTGCCAACCAGTTCTCTATCCATGTCAATACCCTACCCCAATACCATGTGCTCTAATGTTGCACACTACTCTCTTGTGTGGGACCTTGTCAAATGCTTTTTGAAAGTCCAGGTACACCACATCCACTGGATCTCCCTTATCCATTCTACTTGTTACATTCTCAAAAAATTCCAGAAGATTAGTCAAGCATGATTTCCCCTTCATAAATCCATGCTGACTTTGACCCATCCTGTCACTGCTTTCCAATGCGCTGCTATAACATCTTTAACTATACACTTAAGCATCTTCGCCACTACCGATGTAAGGGTAACTGGTCTATAATTCCCCGTTTTCTCTCTCCCTCCTTTCTTATAAAGTGGGGTTACATTGGCTATCTTCCAGTCCACAGGAACTGATCCAGAGTTGAGAGCATGCATCCACAATTTCTAGGGCCACCTCCTTGAGTACTCTGGGATGCAGACCATCAGACCCTCGGGATTTATCTGCCTTCAGTCCCAGCAGTTTACCTAACACCATTTTCTGGCTAATGTGGATTCCCTTCAGTTCCTCCCTTCCACTAGATCCTCGGTCCCCCAGTATTTCTGGGAGATTGTTTGTGTCTTCCTTAGTGAAGACAGAACCAAAGTAATCGTTTAACTGTTCTGCCATTTCCTTGTTTCCCATTATAAATTCACCTGTCTCTGATTGTAAGGGACCTACATTTGTCTTCACTAATCTTTTCCTTTTTACATATCTAAAGAATCTTTTGGTCAGTTTTTATATTCCCCGCAAGCTTTTTTTACCCCTCTTAATTAATGCCTTTGTCCTCCTCTGTTCTAAATTATTCCCAGTCCTCCAGTCTGCTGTTTCCTTTGGCCAGTTTATATGCCTTTTCCTTGGATTTAACACTATCATTGATTTCCCTCGTTAGCCACAGTTTGAGCCGCCTTCCCAGTTTTATTTTTTCACCAGACAGGGATGAACATTTTTGGAGTTCACCCATGCGTTCTTTAAATCTTTGTCCTAATTGCACTCAGTCTGTTCCAATGGCAGGTCATGTTCCCCATGTTACCCATGTACCCAATGCTTGACTCTCTCACAGACATCCTACTCAGTTCTGTTGCAACAAGAGACTATCAAGTGGAAGGAGGAAATGATTAAAAGATGTTCTCAAAGCTTCTTTAAAAATCTGTAATGCCTTCATAAACTTGTTGGAGTCTCCTTGGCTGATCAAGATGGAGATGGGGCTTTTGCAATGCTACTGAGATGCTCAAGTACATTAAGCAAGAATGCATGGAAGACCAGTATGAATAAAAGAAGGTGAGCACTAACTCCCAAACTATCTGTCTGCCCACTCAGTCACACACCTGTGGATGAAGGAACTGCAGATGCTGGTTTACACCAAAGATAAACACAAAATGTCAGAGTATCTCAGCAGGACAGGCAGCATCTCTAGAGAATAATGGGTGACGTTTTTGGGTCAAGACCCTTCTTCAGACGGCTTCTTTCAATCTGAAGAAGGGTCTCGACCCAAAATGTCATCCATTCCTTCTCTCCAGAGATGCTGCCTGTCCCGCTGAGATACTATTTTGTATCTATTTTCCATCACACACCTCCTCCCCCACCTGGGGTAGAATCTCACACGTTGACATCATTATCCACCTCAAAGCCCAGAGAACTGGAATGGAAGCACATCATCTACAACCCCAAGGCATTGTCAAAGAGGATAACAGTCAAATAAAAGATGTTGCTTTCACGATATTCTGCACATATATTGAATGATTATTACTAAAATAAAAAAACTGCACAGATTTTCAATTTAGAAAAAACGATGGCAGCTTCACTTCAATTTTTTTTCTTCAAATCCCCATTGATTCTTTAACTTTGTGTAATTTCAGTGAAATTAATTAGAAATGAAAAACAGGGCTTTCAATTCTCCACTGTGCTCATCCTTGGCTTCAGCCACTCCCCCAAATAGGCTGTGTAAGAAATATTGAAAAGGCAGTAATTACTCGTAGCAGGAAGCATCCCAGTGCATTAATATTCATGTGGCAGAGTTGTGAACTCTCAGTGACACAGAATGAATCGGAGCAGATTTAGGAAAGTTTGCAGACAGTTTGCTGTTCATGGTTTGTGTGCCATTGTAATGGAGCAAAGTCCTAAAGCATATTATAAATTGTGAAATACGCTTGGGACCAGCAGTGAATGGAAAATAACAGTATGGTGTTTCAACAAGGACAACAGCAACAAAATTAATTTTCTAACATGGTGAATTCCAATGATATAACCCATCAACAAAGGAAAAAGATTTTTTCATGATGATTTTTACTCATGAAAGTGGGGCATCATAATGCTGGACAATGTACTATTTTGCCATTTCAAGCATAAATAAGTCACATAGCTAAATCAGATTCAGAGCGATGCTCTTTGATTTTGAAGAAAACAATTGAAGTGAATTTTATTTTGGCAAAAGTGGGTAGAAGTAAGTAATCAGATCATGTTATACAGTACACCATTTGCCTCTGTTGAAATGGAGAAACATGTCTAACTACACGAGTAAGAAATGTTCTAGTGCCTTCATCAATTAGCCATAAACTTTGATCAAAGTGTCTAATTTTGCCTGGCATTATGCTTGTCAATATGTTCAAATCGTTTGGGGCTGTGTTAATGAGGAAGCTTTCTTAATGTAATTAATCATCCAAATCTGACCACTCTTTTGGATTATGAGTTCATTAGGAATTTGTTTGGCTGAAACCTATTGCCGTCCTATCGTATTGCAGGGAAACAAATTCTCTGTTTCCACGACTTTGAATACAGCTTTGTCAGCTGAGCTTCAGACTCCTTTGTGAACAGCTGGGTGCTTATATCTGGGAACCAGATATCCGAGATGTGGTTAGACTGAACCATAAACATTTCTATAGTCACATCTGGAAATCAATGTTGACCATTGATGGATTTACCCAGTGGCGCGTGAAATTGCCCACATTTGGAAGTAAGATTGCTCAGTTGTGGTGTCAGAATTTTTTTCAATTAACCATGTGTCTGTCTGATAAAAAGGGTTTTCTGTCTTCTCTGGGAAGTTTCTAAGATTTATCTTTTTCTTTAATAAATGTACCAGTACATGAATAGAAAAAGTTTAGAGAGAGATATAGGCCAAACACGGGCAGGTGGGACTAGCGTAGATGGCGTGGGCAAGTTAGGCCTCTTTCCATGCTGTATAACTATGACTCTACTCACATTTTTTCATGGTTTACACAAAGGGTGGTAGGTATATGGAATGATCTGCATTAAGAGGTAGCTGAGACCCTTTGCATCTTTTCATGGTTTCATGTCAAATCTAAGATCGTTAACTTTGAAAGCCATGACAAGGTTATTTGGGCAATTTACCTTTTCTGACAACCATGACTCAGTTGGCAAGTCTCTTACCCCAGAGTCAGAATGGAGATGGTTGAAGTGATCTCTGCAAACCTGTGCACAAAAGTGGAGGCTGTCAGTCCGTATAATAATGAGGAAGCACTGTCACTGTCAGAGTGGCGTTTTAACATTAAAGCTTCCATCTACTTTCTCAGGTGTCTATAAGAGCCTGTACGGTTATATTTCAAAGCAGAACAAGAGAGTTATTAAGGCCACAACAGGGAAGGAAGAGATAAATTGGCCAGAATCCTCATTGGATGAGAATGGCAGTGAGCCAGCAGCAATTATGAAATCATGTTAAGGGTCATTTCTTTCCAGAGAGGAGAGGAAGGGCGAGAGGAGAGGAAGAGAGAAAAGAACATCACAACATTTGGGAACAAAGTATGTCACAGTGAGTCAGCCTATTGTGACCGTGTACTATTGTTGCAGATCTGACAATTCAATTTCAATTCAGATTTTCAACTTAACTGGACCCAAGTTGGAACATTTCTTTGAAATGAAAATGACAGTCCATTTAAGTGTTACTCCAAACAAGAAATTGTCTGCCAGAAATGATTAATTCCTAGTCATTGACTTTATCCTCTCCCTAAGAATCATGGAGTCATACAGCATGGAAACAGGCCCTTTGGCACAACCTGCCCATGCTGACCAACATGCCCCATCTATAGAGACCCACCTGTCCCTTTTGTCCCATATCCCTCTAAACCTATCTTATCCATGTACCTGTCTAATTGCTTTTTAAACGTTGTGAAAGTACCTGCCTCAGCTATCTCTTAGGCAGATCATTCCATATACCTGCCACCCATTGTGTAAAAAAGTTGCCCCTGAGGTTCTTATTAAATCTTTCCCCTCACCTTAAACCTATGTCATCTGGTTCTTGATTCCCCTATTCTTGGTAAAAGAGTCTCTGTATTTACCCTATCTATTCCTTTCATAAAGAAGTGACACTGGTGTCCTGGTGCCTTTGTAACAACCTGGAGCTCTATAGGAGTGGAATTGATAGTAGACTTTAGGAGAGCTCCCCCTCCCCTCCCTTCACCATCAACAACATCTGTGGAGCCTTTTAAGTTCCTTGGAACCATCATCTCTAAGGACCAGAAATGGGGGGCCAACATCGACTCCACAGTCAAAAAGGCCCAACAGAGGATGTACCTCCTGCGGCAGCTGTGGAAACACAATCTGCCACAGGCAATGATGATCCAATTCTATACGGCCATTGTAGAGTCTGTCCTCACCTTCTCCATCATGGTCTGGTTTGGCTCAGCCACCAACCACGACAACCGGAGGCTGCAGCGAATCGTCCGATCAGCTGAGAAGGTTGTTGGCTGCAACCTTCTCCCCATTGACGAACTGTACATTGCAAGGGCCAGGAAGCGAGCCGGTAAGGTCATCTCTGACCCCTCTCATCCTGGCCACAAACTCTTTGAATCACTTCCCTCTGGAAGGCGACTCTGAACTGTCAAAGCCGCCACAGCCAGACATAAAAACAGCTTTTTTCCACGAGCAGTAGCTCTACTAAATAACCCAAAATCTGTAGCCTCCTTTTGCTCTGGTATTTTATTTCATTCACATGTTTAAACTATAATGTTTTATTATTAATGTTTAATGTTTTATGTGTCATTCTTAATTGTTACTGTATGCTGTGTTGTTACTTGCGAGTGGAGCACCAAGGCAAATTCCTTGTATGTGTACATACTTGGCCAATAAATTTATTCATTCATTCATTCATTCATTCATAATCATATAAACCTCTATAAGATCACCTCTCATCCTCCTGCACCCCAAGGAATAAAGTCCTGCCCTGCTCAACCTCTTCCTATATCTCAGACCCTCAAGTCATGGCAACATCCTCGTAAATCTTATCTGCACTCTTTCCAACTTTCCTGACTAAAACGGATCACAATACTCTAAATGTGGCCTCACCAATATCTTGTACAACTTCTATATTGAATACTCTAACTGATGAAGGGCAATGTGCCAAAAGCCTTCCTGTCCACCCTGTGACGATGGATTGGCAATGGTTTCAGTCTTTAGTAGACAGGTGGCAACATTGGTGTTAGAATTTGTGACTGTGATATTCTTCACAGAAGGATGATCCAAAATAGTAACATTAATTATTCAGACTCCTTGTACCAAAATTTACACCAAGATAATCTTCAGTCAAAATATATACAACCACACCTTTGTCCACAACAAACTTCAAATATTCAGAGTAGTGATTGAAAGATGGCTTTGTTTCAAGATTAAATTTTTGTCTTCACTAGGATCAGAACTGCAGAACATTCTATGAGTTAGAAACGATTCCCGACATTGTTTTGCACGTTTGCATTTTTCTGATCTTTCCATGTATAAAATGTGCATTTACACTTCTTGTTACACAGATGCATAATATATTTTCCGTTATGTATTTGCTGTGGTGATTGAATGAACTAGGCCATGCATAATTTAATTAGAAATTAATATCAAATTGGAATGATGTACCACAGAAAATTGGCCCAATTGCTGCTATTATGCAACGTCATATAAAAATAACAACCAAATATATTGTCCAGTTTCATTACATCTCCTGCTTCAAAACATGTTTTAATTACCACATAAGCAGATCAATGAATTCATAATAAGTTGGGCAAAATGAACGAATTATCGTAATGAATATTTGATTATGAAAATGCAAGTTATACTTCCAAAATATGCTGTAATTAAAATCTAGACTACATTCATTCATTCAATTACAAACAATACATTTTGTCAATTAAAACAAGAAAAAAGGATTTTAAATAAATGAGAGCTGAAGTAATAATTAATTCAGAGATATACTTATAAGGACACTTACAAGGAAATGTTAAGAATTTCTCAAAAACTAAAGAAAGCAGTTAGATTCAGTTACAGTAACGTTGACAGCACTTATTTTAAAAGGTGACAAGGATAGAAGAGTAAACCAAAAACAACATTTAGTGGCTTCACGATATAAAGAAGCTTCATTTTTCAGTAGATTACGCACATTGAAATACCACAAAGTAAATGGCTGTCAAATTAAAGCCTTTGAAGGCAATTTATTTATTGAACTTGGATCTCTGGCAAAGCAAGGCAGAATTTCTGCCAGTGTGAGGTACAATGCCAGAGACACGGGTTCGATCCAACGGAGTTTGCATGTTCTCCCTGTGACCGCTTGGCTTTCCTCCCACATCTCAAAGACATACAGGTTTGTAGATGCAACGAGACCTGGGTGTCATGGTACACCAGTCATTGAAAGTAGGCATGCAGGTGCAGCAGGCAGTGAAGAAAGCAAATGGTATGTTAGCATTCATAGCAAAAGAATTTGAGTATAGGAGCAGGGAGGTTCTACTGCAGTTGTACAGGGTCTTGGTGAGACCACACCTGGAGTATTGCATACAGTTTTGGTCTCCTAATCTGAGGAAAGACATTCTTGCCATAGAGGGAGTACAGAGAAGGTTCACCAGACTGATTCCTGGAATGGCAGGACTTTCATATGAAGAAAGACTGGATAGACATGGCTTGTACTCGCTAGAATTTAGAAGATTGAGGGGGGATCTTATAGAAACTTACAAAATCTTAAGGGGTTGGACAGGCTAGATGCAGGAAGATTGTTCCCGATGTTGGGGAAGTCCAGAACAAGGGGTCACAGTTTAAGGATAAGGGGGAAGTCTTTTAAACCTATGTGAGAAAAGATGAGAAAAACATTTTTCACACAGAGAGTGGTGAATCTCAGGAATTCTCTGCCACAGAAGGTAGTTGAGGCCAGTTCATTGGTTATATTTAAGAGGGAGTTAGATGTGGCCCTTGTGGCTAAGGGGATCAGGGGGTATGGAGAGAAGGCAGGCACAGGATACTGAGTTGGATGATCAGCCATGATCATATTGAATGGCGATGCAGGCTCGAAGGACCGAATGGCCTACTCCTGCACCTATTTTCTATGTTTCTATGTTTCTATGATTGACCACTGTAAATTGTCCCTAATATGTAGGAAGTGGATGAGAAAGTGGGATCACATAGAACTAGTGTGAATGGGTAATCGATGGTCAATGTTGACTCAGTCAGCTGAAGGGCCTGTTTCCATGCTGTATCTTAAAACTAAATTAAACTAAACATAGACATTGCACTCAAATAGATGAGGCCTAATATAAGATCTGCCCTTATTAAATGGCAAAATAGGCACAAGAAGCATAATATGCTTTGAATTCTCTTATTTCTAATGCCCTCATGTCTAGGAAGAGGAGGGAGAGACATTTGATTGTAAAAAGAATAATGCAATGTGGCAAGGTCAGTAGATGTGTGCAGACATGGAGAAAGTTAGGCAGTCCACTACACCACAGAATTCTCCAACCCTTTGACTCTTTCCACAGTGTATTCCCCTTTTCGTTCACTTCCATTGATTACTCAGCTTTCAGCTATCTGGGCCTTATTATTTGCAATTGCTTCATTTAACTAACTTCAAATTCACAACTCCCAGACACTCACCCTCTGAACCCCAAACCATCAACCCCAGATTCTCTCTCTAAGACTCTCTTTTAAATTTCTCACATTGGCTAATGTTTTAGTCACTCTTCTTTCTCTGACTGACTCATTTTCATTAGATTATGCATTTAGAGTACCTTGGAATGTTTTACATGTCCTCTTCTTGCGTATGGCGTGCACAGCCTAAAGTTGCAGATCAAGGGTAGACATCCAGGCCAGGGCAGCATCAGT
This sequence comes from Malacoraja senta, assembly GCA_038087875.1. Lineage (NCBI taxonomy): Eukaryota > Metazoa > Chordata > Chondrichthyes > Rajiformes > Rajidae > Malacoraja > Malacoraja senta. Next base: position 23,909,250 of record CM075985.1, on the reverse strand, counting down.
TACTGGGAGGATGGCTTTGATGCCACCAGGGAAAAGCCTCAGTGAGCAGTCATTCACGATGTGTGGGATGGTCTGGTCCGGATGTCCGCAGTCACAAGCAGGGCTGTCTGTCATCCCCCACTAATGCAGGTGATGGGCTGTTCTTGCATGGAGGGTGCGGATTCTGTTCAGGGTTAGCCATTGCTTGCGATGGAGGTCAAAACCCGGTGGTTTCACTGTGGGGTCTGTGATGACCTCCCCATTGTTGGTGTTGACATCTTTCCGGGCTCTGCGCCACTCAGTCTTGGAGTCAAAGTCTTCCAGAGATTTAACGGAAGACCAGAAGAGTTTGCGGGACTTCAGGCACATGTTGGGCAGATTGTTGAAGTCAGCATGGATGGGAAGGCCAGGGCTAGCCTCGATGGTGCACCAATCTTTCAACATCCTCTCCGTATGCTGGGAGGGGCGATATGAGAGAGGACAAGGAGCCACTGCAAAGGTGTTGACTTAAGCATCCCTGTGATGACCCGCATTGCAGAGTTAAGGACAGTGTCAACTTGTTTGGTGTGGCAGCTATTAGCCCAAGCTGTTGAGCAAAACTTAGCTGTTGAGTAGACTAGGGCTAAGCTTGTGGTATGGAGGGTGTGTGCATTGGATCCCCAGCTGTGGCCTGCAAGGTTCCTGATGATGTTGACCCTTGCTTTCAGTTTATCATCCACCCTTTTCAGGTGTTTACGACAGGTGAGGGTGCGATCTAGGGTGACTCCGAGGTACTTGGCGAATTCTTCATTCTTCACCAGCTTACCACAAAAGGACACTCGGAGCTTTGCATTGGTGAGCCATTTGCTGAGGTGAAAGGCAGTGACAGTTGTCTTAGATGGGTTAGGGCGAAGTCGCCAGAAGGTGAAGTATTCCTCCATCCCCTTCAAGTCTTGGGTTAGCACTCTGCTGATATCCTCAAGGGCAGCTCCCTGGTAGGCACGGGCTAGGCCATCTGCAAATGCAAAGTTCCTGGACGAGGTAGTTGGCATGTCACTCACATAAATGTTGAAGAGTAGGGGAGCTAGGACAGCGCCCTGGGGGAGACCATCATTCAGGGTCCTGACAGAGCTGATCTGGTTCCCATCGAGACCCTAAATCTACGGTTGCTGAGGATGGATGAGAGGGCACGCATGGTGGTTTGGCACTTCTGGAAGCTTACAGCAACAAACCATGTCTCCACACGGTGTTATAAACTGATGACAGATCGATGAGAGCAACACCAATTTTCAGGGCACGTTGGAAGCCAGCCTCTATATTGATAGTGAGGGCAAGGACTTGATCTGCGCAGCTTCTACCAGGTCTAAAACCAGCTTGCTCTCTGGGCAGAACAGGTTCTAACAATGGAGAAATCCTGGCAAGCAGGAGGTGCTCAAGCAGCTTGTAGGATGTGCACAAGAGGGAGATGGGTCGGTAACTAGCTGGATCATCAGCAGATTTTACATGTTAGAGGCATATATAAAAGCAGATTAGTGTTGATATGGCCGTCTTCAAAACAATAGTAGCTATATTTACATGACTATTGATTGTGTGATAGTTTGAGGTGTAGTGAGAATTTGTTAAAAAAAAAAATTTAATTTTAACAATTGCTGTTTGCTGTCATTCAAAAGTTCTTCTCAAATGTGAATATCCCCTTCAGTATACCTGTGGCCATGCATGACAATTCTAAAATAGGTTGAGCTACAGATAGATGAACTATGTGGACTCTTAGGAGCCACTGCTTACTAAAGCCAACACAGATGGAGAGCTGATAACAAAACATTCTTTATTTAAGGAAGACACAACTCATCTTAAAGTAAAGACAGGTACTAGCCAATGTATCAAAACGCACATCATATGGTACACTGGATTCTTAAAGGTACACCATTCTCATATGTACTAAAGTAGAATAAACCATTAGGCCATCCTCGTGTAAACTTAAATGTAATTTCCACTTTGGCATAACTGTGGCACATGATCAAAACCCCTACATTCCCTCAGCTCATGATGTTCATGATGGAAAATTGTGGGAAAAGGGAGAACTCCAGAAATGTGCCGCGGGTACCAAGTAGAATGCCTTGACATTAATATAACACCTTGCAGCTGGTGGAGCACAGTCATATAATTGGATCCAGATTCAAAGTTATTCCTACCTGAACAAATGTCTTTTCAATTCAGTACAATTTATTATAAGGCACATACCGAAGCACCAAGGTCTTGTGCAAATTAACTCATCAGTAACCACACAAAGTCAGGTGAAAGAAACGGGCTTATAGTTTTGATCATTCGTTTTACATTGTGGCAGTAACACAGCAGGAATTACTGTCTCCTCCAAAAAAAAGTTGTCCAGCAGAGATCAAAGATTAAAACTAATTCCTGTTATATAACAATTTGTTACCTGACTGACTAGGCCAGAACAGCTGCTGAATCTCACATTTAAAATAACATTGACTTCTGATGTGAGATTCATAGTGTGATCAATTCATTCAAGATCCTTGTAAATGGTGAGCCATATATTCAGCATACATGGCTCTGGTACCATTTTGCATACATCAGCCAGGAATAAAGCTAGGAACAAATAGCTCAGAATTAGTGTGCATTTTGCAGTATAATTGACAAAGATTGAACACAAAAAGTCGAACAGAATAAATTATATATTCACTTCAAGAAAACAAACAGGTAGTGGATATTAGTGATATATTGGATCACAATTAACACTGACCATGTTCAACACAATATATCGTTCCAACTCACCTGGGGTCGGATAACTTTCTCAATGTTCTTCAGTGCTGTATCCGGGGATGGAGGTGAACAATCTGGGGTGGGGCCTGTACTTTTCCTCTGGTGATTAGCCCCTGGTGCAGTGATAGTTACTTGAGGTGCAACTTCTGCAGATAAAATAAATGTATCTTAACCACATTTATATATTGGCATTTATTATTAGTTCACATCTTTATATTTTGTGAGTAAATATTCTCTGAACAGATTTATCATCAAACGATAACTAGCTAGCCCATTGTTTTTGCAAATTCTACGCATTGACAAAACATGAATTTAGCACTCCTAGTCTGTATTCACACCGTTAAATAATGCTTAATATGAATCATGCATTATGTCAAATAAGCTGAAGTGTTTTAGCTGCTAAACTAATAATAGCAATAGCAAAATCTGAAGCTAAAATGATTGAACATTCAATTGGGTAAATTGCTGGACTGACAATAGATGGAGAAAAATGTCCAAATCTGAATAACCGAGATATCCACATAGGCATCGAATTGTAAAGTGCAGAAATGGACCCATTGACCCACCGTATCCATGCTGACTTTTTTGCCCATCAACACTAATCCCTACATCAGCCTGTATAAGGACTGGATTCTTCTAATCATTGCCTGGTCAAGTGATATACCTCTATCAGATGTGAAGGTGAACTAACATTGTGGAGCTTCCTTCTACTAAACTGGGGATCACAGGATATTTATGAAAACTTTTTTACTAACTGATTGAATAAAGTCCATTAAAAAACTTGATTACATTTGTTTGAGGAAATTGTGTTGACAACCCTTCCTTATTATCACCGTTAACATTCTTAAATCTGATTTTCTGAACCTGTAAGTATCCATTTGTGGAAACATCCATGGTACTGCCGGTGATAATTAATAATAAATTTAGAATTTATTTTATTCACATTGCAGATCACTGACTATTCAAAGGCAAATGTTCCAGATGGCGGAGTGGCACAGTGGCTCAGCGGTAGAGTTGCTGCCTTACAGCTCCAGAGACCCAGGTTCAATCCTGACTATGCATGGGTGCAGTCTGTACAGAGTTTGTACAATCTCCCTGTGACTGTGTTGGTTTCCTCCGGGTGCTCCATTTTTTCCTCCCACTCTTCAAAGATGTGCAGGTTTGTAGGTTCATTGTCTTCTGTAAGATTGTCCCTCATGTGTAATAATAATAATAATAAATTTTATTTATGGGCGCCTTTCAAAAGTCTCAAGGACACCTTACAAAGTTTAACAAAGTGTAGAAACATGTAAGCGGAATGAAATAAATAGTAAAGACATCACGAGTACACAAATTAAAGCCAGAATTCAATCCAAAAACAAAAATCAAAAACACAATATGGAAGAGAGATGATCGATGGTTGGCATACACTCGGTGGACTGAAGAGCCTGATCCCACGCTAGATTTCTAAACTAAATTAAACTAAACTACCTGATATCTGCAATTGTTTTCTTAAAGACACTTGAATATAGCACTATATAGCACTATTGTATGCTCTGAATGCCCAAATATTCTTGATGAAGCATTTTTGAACTCACCACAATCATAATGATGAGAATAAAGCTGCCAATTTCTCCTTACCAGAGTCATTTTCTCCTTTCCTTATCATTTTTTTACGAGAAATTATGATGTAATAGTGAATATTCAGCTTTAGTGATGTTGGATGAAAGGGAAGCAGCCCTCTGGTCTCAGAAATAATGCCTTGGGATCTTTTAAATCTTTTAGATTTAGCCAATGTATCTCAAGGAGGCTATGATATCACTTGCTACCTCCAAAACATACATTCTATTGTTCATATTTTTCCTCCAAAACTGAATCATTTTAGTTTATTTTGCAATGATTATTGGTCAAGCAAAGTAGGAAAAGTACTGCTATCATTTGTGTGTAAAACCTGACCAACCTTGGGTTGAATTAATACCATTAATCACTCTAGACTCAGCATCAATTATATTGCCTGGTTCTATCAAAACTCAAACCCTTCTAATGCTCAGGAGACTGTGTTTTATCAGAAAATTATGTGAAAAATACAATTGAAATTCCCCAATTCTCAAAAGCAATTTTGTCTGTTTTCCCCTGCACTAAAACATCAGCTTTTCTATTTAGATTTTCAGTTTATTGTTTTTGTCAATAAAGTAACTATGACCAAGAATAATAAAATGCAAGCCAAAAGATGAACCTGCGGAATCATATATCAACAGCAACCTTAATGTTCGTCGGAAAGCCAGTCAAGGTCATATTAGCTGTATTAGACTACATTTTTGGGAGTTGAAGTGGTACCGATAAAAGAGATTTTGGGAAACTCCCCATCAATCATGCCAAAAGAGCATACTGACTTGGAAATATATCACTGTGTTTAAGAAGGAACTGCAGATGCTGGAAAATCGAAGGTACACAAAAATGCTGGAGAATCTCAGCGGGTGCAGCAGCATCTATGGAGCGAAGGAAATAGGCAACGTTTCGGGTCTGAAGAAGGGTTTCGGCCCGAAACGTTGCCTATTTCCTTCGCTCCATAGATGCTGCTGCACCCGCTGAGTTTCTCCAGCATTTTTGTGTACCTTGGAAATATATCACCATTCTTTCACACACGTTGGGGCAACATTTTGGAAGTTTCTACCCAAGAACATCAGGAGGATTGCAGTGGTTCAAGGCAAAGGCTCACCATCAACTTCTCAGGCATTTAGGAATGATCAATAACCTCGTCAGAAATGCCAACATCCGTGAATGAAGCATGACATTTTTTATTGAGCTCCCTTATTAACGCCATCCCTTCCTCTTTTCCATTAACTTGAGAACAAATGTTCTTTCAAGTTCTTATCCCATTCTCGTTTGAAGGTTATTGGTGCATCTAGTCCTTGCCCTTTTTCAAAGACTGTATCCCAGAATAATGATTCCTTATGTGATCTCTGCTTCTTTTGGCAATCAATCAGAAACACTGAATCTTTGTCACTTGAAACAATTTCTCATTATTACTCTTTTAAAAGCTCTTTCATAATTTTGAACATTTTGAACAATACCTCTCTTAACGTTTTACCAATTTGGGAATAGTCCCAGGCTCTCCAGACTCTATTCTTAACTGAACAATATCATCCTTGTACATCCATTGGGGAAGGCTAATGCTTGATTAGAATATTACTTATCCCCTTGTGATAGATTAAAACAACTCACTACAGCAGTAGATATGAAAATTATAGAGCATGCAAATTGCATCTTTCACATTCCACATAGATGGCAATGAGCAGGAAAGCATATCAAGCCTTGGAACATAGTGAAATCTGAGGGGTCTTTAATGGCATCTTTCCTGAATTGTTGCTACTTTGGAGACTTTGGAAAATTGGAACTAATGCTTCATCTCCTATTAGCTATTTCTTTCAAGATGCTCAAATTAAGCCTGCAAAGAACTGAGATGGGGGGAACATAGCGGAAGAAAATGCATATATTGTGCAATAAAAGGGGCTTCGGAAAATTGGACAGAATTTTAAAACAAGTATAACTGACTAGGTTAATAAGGAACATTTATAGCACACGACAAGGCTATAGGGAAATGTAAAACAGATGGTAAGTATTTCCGTAGATACCTAAAACAGAGCAGAAAGTGAACCTGTGGAATTAATAATGGAAAACCAGAACTATAGAGCTATAGTCTTTACTATGGAGGATAGAAGTGATATCCCAGAAATAGCTGTAAATTGGGAACTGGAAGTGAGGGAGGAACCCAGGAAAATTACAATTACAAAGGAAGTGGTACTGGACAAAATGAATAAAAAGTTGTAAGCTAACAGGTCCTTATGCACTTCATGCCAGGATCTCAATATAAGTGGCTAATTAGATGGTTTGCATTTTCCATACCCCCCTAGATTTGAGGCACGTTTTATTAGATTGCAAGTGTACTATTACATTAGCAAATGTAACTTCATTGTAAAATTATAGAAGATATCACCAGAAATATCATAGCAAAATGATGGGAAGATTTTAAGGAATTGAACAATGTCAACATGGTATAGGGAAAGGGAAATGAAGTTTGACCAAATTATTGGAATTCTTTAAGGAAGCAAAATGCACCATGATAAAGGGGAAACCAGTCGATGTACCATACTTAGATTTCCAGTAGGAATTTGATAAGAGGCCACTATAAAAGCCACTGCAGAAAATATAAGCTCACAGTGTAGGAAGTAACATGATGGTACAGAAGGCTGGTTGGCTGTCACAAAACAGAAGGTAGGCATGTGGATTCTTTTCTGATTGGCAAGATGTAATGAGTACTGTGCCAAAGCGGTCAGTACTGGGGCCTCAACCTTTTACAATATATAAAAGTGACTTGGGTGGAGGAGTCAAACGTTTGGTTGCTATACTTTCTGATGGTAGACACAAAAAGCTGGAGTAACTCAGCGGGTCAGACAGCATCTCTGGAGAAAAGGAACAGGTGACATTTTGGGTCGAGACCCTTCTTCAGACACTTTGCCCCAAAACGTCACCTATTCCTTTTCTCCAGAGATGCCGTCTGACCCGCTGAGTTACTCCAGCTTTTTGTGTCTATCTTCAGTTTAAACCAGCATCTGCAGTTCCTTCCTACACATAATTTCTGATGGCACAGATAGGCAGGAAAGTATGTTTTGAAGAGAAAATGAGGCTACAAAGGGATGTATATGTTAACTGTGTAGCAAAAATCTCACAAAATGAATATATGTATAAAAAATATGCAATTGGCCACTTTAGCAGGAACATTTTTGATAAAGCATATTATTTAAACAGCAGATTACAGGGTTCTCAAATGCAGAGAAATCTGAGGGTTCAGAATTTGCAAAAGGCTTGTTTTATAGGTATAGCTCAGAATTAGGAAAGCTTATGCAATGTTATCGTTTATTGCTTAGCGAATTGTATACAAAAGTAGAGGAGTTATCTGGCTTGGCAAAAAATTAAGATGCAGTGTGATTATTGAAGAAATATCCCAATTGAGATAGTAGATCAGGGTAACTTCCTGTCAGAAAATCTAGAACTAAGGGCATTATTTAATTAGGTGTTCTTCATTTAAGATAGAGGTCAGATGACTTTATTTTCCTCCTGGAAGATTGGAAATCTTTGGAATGCTCTTCCAGGTGGTGGAAGCAGAGTGAATTTTTTTTCAGGGTGAGGTAGATAGATTCGTAATAAGCAAAGGATGAAAGTTTATCACGGAGAAGCAGGAATACAAAGTAGAGATTACAGTTAGATGACACAAAGTGCTGGAGTAAATCAGCGGGTCAGGCATGCTTTGGGGGGTCCCAACACAAAACATTGCCTATCCATTCCCTCTAAAGATGCTGTCTAACCCGCTGAGTTACTCCAGTACTTTTGTTCAAGATTCCAGCATCAGCAATTCCTTTTTCCTCTGACTAATATATGTCTATTTAAGGAAGAATGTGAATGTGACAAATGTGCAAGTGACGAATAAAACTTGATTGATTGATTGATTGAATGCATTGGAAGTAGCTCAGAATAAGGTTAAATTGTGTGAATTTAGAATTATGGGGTCTTTGTATAAAAAAAAAGTAATTCAACAGATCATGGAATTAGGAAAATTAACCTTAAAAAAACATCATTATGGGTTTCACCATGACAGTTGCAGTTAAATGTGATCTATGTGGTTCTGAATGACATCTGCCTACAGAGATTGCAGTTTTCACATTTCACCAGCAACAATCTCAGGAAGCAAATCACTGCCTTAAAGCAAATCACCGACTCCAAGCCACAATTTATCCACAGAAAAGGCTGCCATGGATAGTGATGAATGCCTTTAATATGTGTAGCCCAACCACTACATGACCATGCTTTCAAGGAGCCCCATGCAAGGCATAGGCCCATTGTTGAGGCAGACAGCACAGCATATTTGTACCATACATGGTGGGGAAATTGTGCACTAAGAACTCAGCGCGAATCCCAACAATTATACAACAATTCAGCACAGCATTGAAATCACAGGCAGGAGGATACGCACATCAATGTATCAATGTTCAGATTTCCTTCTCTACTTTCTGTAGGATTTGTTTCTTGTTTTTACGGGAGTTAACTCTCAAAAGGTGCCTACGTTTTCTTCGGTAAGGTAAAAATGAGTGCGGTTTGTGTTGACAATGTCAATGCTGAAGAAATGTCAATATGAATGTGCCCAGAAGTACCTGGTTCAATTTCTTGATGGGCCAGACTTTCATTAAGTCAAAATATGTAAAGCATGTCTACATTTTCAAGTAATTTAATTCAAAAGTAATAAAGCGATAAATTTTTAAAAGTAAATTAGTAAAAATAAACACTGGAAACTTGAAGAGTTTGTAAAGCATTCCAACTGATTAGAGTGGCATGACATGACAAACTTAACAGCAAAGCTTTACTTCAGTGATTGAAATAAATCCAAAGCGGAAAATGCAAAATAAATTTCATTTCATCTGAAGAAGGGGTTCGACCCAAAACGTTGCCTCTTTCCTTTGCTCCATAGATGCTGCCTCACCCGCTGAGTTTCTCCAGCATTTTTGTCTACAGCATTTCATTTCACAGATTGAAGACAGGCTTCACTGATATTGTTAAATTGACATTGTTCTGAGAATTCACATAATGCATTTTCCCACCTATTATCTCATGTGCATATAATAAAACAAACAATAAACATTCCTTTTCTTTCTTGACATTTAGTCAGATGCTTTTTAAAGTTCATCATAATCAACTAAGGTGGGTTAAGCATCCACAACTAATTTCATTTCATTTCTCATGATATTGTTAAATCGCACCATGCTTTCATTAAATGTCAATTATGAATGAAATCAAACTTGTATCATGAGATAAGAACTAACCATATTTTTGCATCAAATTAAAAACAGCACTGGACCACTTGAATCACAAGGCTTCGTGAAAATGTTGAAGTTGTTAAGAATACGTAAATGGCATGAGACAAATATAGCAAATACAATTACTATTACAATTCTGCCAACATCACTATTTCAATGTGCCTTTTCAAATTAATAACCTTTCCTGATACATGTTAATTTAATTGAAGGCTTTTCTGTATTGTTGCAGTCAAGGATTAAAGCGTATCTGCCTAAAGATTGGATGGCACTGTGCATGTTGTGCAACACAAAGTCAATTATCACAGGAGTGATTGGATTAGAGGTAATTTCTCGGGGTGAGTGGAGGAGGTGGTGGGGGGTGGGGGGGAGGTGTTACAACACTTATAAGGGTTACAATGAAATTGGCCCAGGTATTTCCACTCAGGACCTCTCCTGGTGTCTGAGCTCTATGCAGAGTCAGATGACCATGGACCTTTGTGATTGAAACTGGGCCGATCACATTATGAGAATGACCATCATGAGACAACTAGAGACAATCCCCAGTAAATCAGAAATGAAAAAATCTCCAATCTGGCTTTGATGTTTTAAGCCTAACGTCAAATAGACTTAAGCCCCTGTGACCTCTGTTGACCTTAAGCGACTAAAAAAAAATCAAGGTCGCGGTGACCTAAGACCTCCTATGACCTTCCTCGACTATGTGCACGACCTCCTACCACTATGTTGAAGACCTCCCTCGACTATGAAGAAGTCCTCCTTCGACCTCCTTCGACTATGTTGAAGACTGGCTTCGACCATGTATGTTTTACTCGAGGATGGTCTCTGGCAAATTGGTTCATGAATGAGCACGACCCCCTTCCACCTCAGAGGACCACACCGAAAACCAACAACAACCAGTGACGAGTGTCTACAGCTCAAATGATCACCTGATAAAATGATGTCATGTCTGCATTTTTTCTCACTAGAAAATGCCTCCCAGGTTTTTTTAAAAATCATTCTGAACCATGCAAGCAAAGAAGGAACTAGTTTGGAGGATGTTAGTAAAAATACAACTATTGCTGTTTGCAGCAGCCCTTTTGCTTCAGTAGCCTTTTAAGAAAGGCAGAAGGGGAAGAGCAAGGGTGAACAGGAAGCACAAGAAGTGGTCTCAATGGGTGAATGGAGATGATGTGATGGACTGTCCCAGTACACAAGATGACTGGAAGAGAGTGGCGCTGGGCTTTGACAAAAGATGGAACTTTAAGCACACATGTGGGGCAGTGGATGGCAAGCATGCCATTCTTGTCCCTGTCCCTGTACCCCTCGTTTTCCTTTTCATACAGGATGGCATTCTGCTGGAACCATTCTTCAAGGTCCCCCTCCTGCTGCCTGGTGAAGGTGTAGGGCATAACCTTCCTCCAGCCCTCCCTCACCACCAATGGGGCATCTGCCCCTGATGCTGTGTCAGACACAGAAGAAAGGGCTGCTTTGCTGCCTTCAAATGAGGCAGTGAAGGATGGGGTGGTGGTGGGGACATGTACTACCACCCTGGTCTCCTCCTCCAGGGGTCTCTCATGCAGGGCTACCTCCTCCTGCACTATCACCTCCTGTGGCATCACCTCCCGCCACTCCTCCTCCTGGGTGGGCAACACCTGCATGGCAGTTTTTTTTTAGGGTTATGCCCTCCCCCTGCTGCCTGTTTGGTGCCATCTCTAAAACACAAGTCGCCTCTCCAAAAACTCTCCAGCTATGAATGAACATGCCTTGGAGTGACAGAGTTCTGCTGTTTAAATTACCTTTTTTTTCCACTGACCTTTTTTTCACCCCGGAGCTATTACCTTCGACTACCTTTGACCACATTCAACTATCTACGACTAGCATCACGAACTACTACGACCGGCTTCAACTAGACCTACGACTAAAAAAATATAGATTTTTCCCACAGTGACCTATTTTTAGTCGCGGTCAATTTTTAACATTTTGAAAAATACGCCGCGACCTAGCTGAAGCCTCGAATACGCGGAGACCACTCTCGACCATGAAGGAGAGTGACGAAGACCTCCTACAACCTCGTGGCGACCTTGCCGCGACTATGGGTCGCAGGCAAACTCGCCAGAGGTCGCGGTGGAGGTCGTCCAAGTGGGACAGGCCCTTTACTGTATATTCCAATGATCAATACATCTAGACAATAATGTTTGCTTATTTCATCATTGTGGGCAACCTTATTGTTTTAAGCACTTCATCGCATCATCCTGGGCTTCCTGCCTCACAGACTATTATGCATCTTGCAGTAATATCAGAACATTCATAGCATAGGAATGAATCAGGCCAGTGGTTCACGTGAGCGGGTGGGGGGTGGGGAGGGGAGGGGTGTGGTGGCTGGTCACGGGGAATGATGATCACATTGTTCCTCCAGAGTAAGGCAGCTATGCTCTGTATATCGTTATGAGACATTCTTAATAATTCAGTGAGCTTCCCTGCGATCGGTGTGGCAAACAGTTATTGGGTGTTTATGCAGCTGGCTTCAGGAAACACACAGCCCAGGAATTACCACGTCCGTCAAAGTAGGAAGAACATTACGGCACTTTCAAATGCAGTTTTATCAAATTAGTGATTTGTACAGGATAGTTCTGGTGCTAGCATTCCATTCTGCCTACATAAAAATGTCTAATTCAATTCATAGGTTATCATACATTATTAATGGATCCTAACATTAGAAGAATTACATAGATTAGAATGCCTGAGCTGCATTTCCACTTCAAGTCAAATTTTAATTGGTGTATTTTCTTATATAATAATACCTTTTCTTTGATGTTTGGTTTCCTGCAACGTACACAGAAGGAGATGGGATGTTCCCAGAGGAAGAGCATTTCCTTTATTTTTACAGCATAGCCATAATGTACACAATGCTGCATGAACATACAATACAAACTGGAGAAATTATCAATTCACCATCTTTTTTTAGTAACACATGGTTTGTGCAGCGATTCCCCAAAGAAAATATCCATAGCATGGAGTGACAATGATATTAAAGTCCAGCACATCTGCTTTCTATTTTTTGTTTGACTGGCAAATAGGAAATATTAATAAACAGAAGTAATGCATGAGGGACTTCCTGGTTATGAGATTTATTCAATAGACTTACATTCTTGAATAATGCAGGAGTGATGATTTCAGATAAAATTATTGGTGAAATATCACATCCACAGGGGTTCTAGCTTTATTCTTGTACATCAAATGGATTCAAAGGTCATATTAATAACTTTAAAGAATGATGGAGGTGGAGATGGACAATTTGACAGTTTTGTTATATGGACTAACATTCTACAGAATGCACACATTTTAAGTAAGTACAGATTACACATTGACCTCCAAAACTTATCTTTGACATCAGGCACAGTGGTTGTGCTTGCAGTCCGTTCCCTGTGATGCAGGGCAGATTTTGTATTTTGAAATACCATCTGGAATTTGACTTCCACTTCTCAATAAATCCTTGTTTTCAAATTTCCATTCTTTTTCACTTTCTCACCTTCGGCAACAGCCTAATGCTGGATGTAAATAAGTGCTGACTCTGGTGCCTTATTCAGCTGTCCACTATTGACATGCATGACCACGGCATAAGTGTTGGCATCTGTTCAACTACCCTACTTCAAAGGGGATCAAAGGATAAGTACAAGGAACAGAGAAAATGGTTTCTAAATTATGGAGATAGTCTATCCCCAGTACTGACACATGTAAAATGCAGCTAAAAACAGATCAAATTTGTGGGCCTCATTGATATTAGTGAATCCATATTTCCCACTGATTTTAACCACTGCCCATAAAAGATCCCGATATATATCTGCGCAGCATGAATGTCTAGAATCAGTATCACTCAGCTACTGGAACAGTTGACTCTTTGGCAAGTGTTTCAGGATTAGCAGAAAATCTGCCTCAGTCTTGGTCAATAAAATTCCTCGATCAACTTTTGCTATAGAAAGTAACCCATTTATAACTTGTGGAAGTTTTATGTAGATAAATTAACTGGCACATTTGCAGACAAACTATGACTTATATTTTATAAGTAATTAATTGGTTGTGAATCACGTTGACACGTCCTGCAGACATTATCAAATGCTCTTTAAATGCATTAATATTTTTTTTCTTAATATTGCCTGAGGCAAATAAACAATTGTTAGATGAAATGCTGATTCCTTTGTTGTGAGTGCATGGGAGAATGAAAATGAAGTTCTAGCAGCCCTGTCATATATCATAAAGAAAATGAAAAATGATCTGGTAGTATTGTTAATTTTTGAATTTAACTAAGCACACATATTGCATCAGAATATCAATATAGTGGACAAGTATGACAGCTTATTTAATCTGCTACTGTTGTGAAGGCAGGAAATTGCTGTAAGTCACTTCCTGAGGTAGATCGAAAATTTCACTGCCGCCATTATTTCTCCCAGTCATTTTAATAATGCAGGACACAAAGATAGCTATGGATTAGAGCTTAGTGTCAAAGCACCAGCATACTGAACCACGGACAATGGTTTGAATGGTGCACTCAGCATTCCATAGAACAGTGCAACACAGGAACAGGCTGCTTGGCCCATAATGTCTGTGCCTGACATGATACCACGATAAACTATACCCATTTGCCTGCACATGATCCATATCCCTCCATGTCAGGAAGTCATAATGTAGCTCTATAAGATGTGTTAGGCCGCATTTGGAGTATTGCGTGCAGTTCAGGTCGCCCCATTAGAGGAAGGATGCGGAGGCTTTGGAGAGGCTGCAGAGGTTTACGATAATGCTGCCTGGATTAGAGGGCTTCAGCTACAAGGAGACATTGCATAAACATGGACGGTTTTCTCTGGAACGTCGGAGGTTGAGGAAAGTGCTTAAAATTATGAGAAGCATAGATAGGGTGGACAGTCAGAACCTTTTTCCCTGGGTGGAAATGTCCAACACCAGAGGACATAATTACAAGATGAGAGGGAAAAAGTTTAGTGGAGATGTGCAGTACAAGCTTTTTTCCACCGAGATTGGTGGCAGCCTGGAATGCATTGCCTGGGGTCGTGGTGGAGGCAGGTATGAAAGTGGTGTTTAAGAGGCTTTTAGATAGGCACATGGAAGTGCAAGGAATAGATTCAATTATACTTATTGTCACTTTATTGTCACATGTACCTAGGTACAATTAAATTCTTTGTTTTTACATACGATCCAGTAAAATCATACACAGTACACAAAGTGTCGCCACATTTCCGTCTCTGACAAAGTTTCAAACGTTCTTACTACAGTCATATCTTTTCGCAGCGGCAAACCAGGCCTGTTGCCGCACCTGGCCGCAGCTGGCCCGCTGGTCCCTCTTTGTTCTCGGCGCCCCCCCCCCCGCCAGGTCCCTCTTCATTCTCAGCAACCCCCCGCAGGTTCCTCTTTGTTCTCGGCGCCCCTCGCCAGGTCCCTCTTGGTTCCCGGCGGCCCACTGGTCGATTGGCTCCGTGGCGCATCCTGGGATTCTTCTGCCACCATACTGTGCATCCGTCAGACCAGACTAGAAGCATCGCTTGGCCATTTCCCTCTACGGATGCTGCCTGACCTGTCATGTTCTTCCAGCACATTGCATTTTGCTCAAGATTCTAGCATCTGCAGTTCCTTATATCTCCATTACAGAATATAAACTTTATAATCAGAGTCTTCATTAAATTTACTGAAACTACTATGTACATTACATCACTGAAAACCAAAAAACTCTCAGATATTCTGACTTATTAATACATACTGAATACTGCATAAATAATCCAGAATGTGTAAATAAATCAAACAATGCTTGATTTGATTGTGTCGTGGGAAACTGTAATGTGAGAGATAATCTGTCACTTTTTCAGTCCAGTTTTTAGATGGCAAATTGAATCTCATTTTTGCAGCCGATCACCTTCATTGATCAAAGGTGATTTATGCAAACCACTGTTGTAGAAAATGAATGATTATTTATTTTTTAATCTTAATAAAACTGAACAGAAACCTTGGATTAAACGAGAAACAGAAGTTTGCTAAAAATGCTAACAGCACCAGATAGAAAATTGAATTGTTATTTGCTTACAAGGATAGAGATGAGCATTATGTTCAGTGATGGACTAGTTAAGAAGGCAGCTGCTCAGCTAAACTTTTGAGAGTAGTGGAAGATCAGAAAATGACTTTTGTAAGATGGAGAGGAGGGGTGATAAATTACAGTGATGTTTGGTTTCTTAGCAGTTATTGCTAACACTCTATTAAACAAACAATAAAAGAGTACTGATTTTATCAGTGCTGTTTTATGTCTGTGATTGATCTGTACTCTGGCATTGAACTTGCAAAATCTTACAAGTCAGTGCATTGAAACAGAAACAAATTGCTTGAATTGTTAATTTTAATTCCATGTTAATTTTCTTTTGATGAGTCGTGGTGTGAGTTGGAAACTGAAGTAGAATCTGGCATATTTCAATATAATTACATCCCTTTGACAAACTTGCCACTCATTCATTATCGGAACAGGTGAAAAATCACCTTGGCACCGATGCACAGTCTGTTGCCCAGAGTAGGTGAATCGAGGACCAGAGGATATAGGTTTATGGAGAAGGGGAAAAGATTTAATAGGAATCTGAGGGGTAACTTTTTCACAAAAAGTGTGGTGGGTGTATGGAACAAGCTGCCAGAGGAGGTAGTTGAGGCAGGGACTATCCCAACATTTAAGAAACCGTTAGACAGGTACATGGATATGACAGGTTTGGAGGGATAGGGACCAAACGCAGGCTGGTGGAGCAGGTATAGCTGGGACCCGCTGGCCAGTGTAGGCAAGTTGGGCCAAAAGGCCTGTTTCCACACTGTATCGCTCGATGACTATGGCAGCTTCAGAGGGAAAGTGATGGTGGGACTAGGGGCAGTGGGGAGGAGGAGTTGGGTGCACAAGATGCAATATCCAGTTGAGGTTCTTTCATAAGTTGATTTGAGGGATATAGTTGAACTAATACTAATAACTATACAAAAATGTAATCAATGTGCATTCAATGTGTAAATTAGAATTTAAATGCAAGTACATTATCCATCGTATATGGATGAATTTAGATATCAGCGAGTTAGAATGTCGTGCTATTTTCCAGTCATGGTCATTCATATGTTCCTGTACTGGAGAAGGCATTGTAGGCAAAAAACAGTGATGAAGTTGACAGTGCAACAGTGTGATGGAACGGCTAGAAGAACAATCTTTCATGACATAAATGCAAGTTTCTCATTAATTAATGTATGTATATTGGCTTAGACATTCAGTACTTTCAGTGTAATGTGACTAACCTTACACAGAAAGAAACACGGTAACAGCCTTCCCCCAGTTGTTCAATCTCATTCTAGAAATTCGACCCAGCTCTTCGCTGAATGATTCACTTTTCTGTACCAGTTGCAATTTGTGACATGTGCTCATGGAATGGCGTCATGCCCCTTGCAGTTCTCCCAGGAGAACTCGCACCAGGAAAACCTGGATTCAATGCCACTGCATTAGACTGAGAATCCTATAAGGTAAGCCCCCTACTTACCTCCGTGCTCCCTGGCATGCCATCCCCCCCACATCAAACAGCCCCACATGGTAGCATCCTCCCTAATTCTTCATTGATTTAGCTCCTGAGACTCCTTAGCTCAGCTTCCTTAATGCACCTCACTGGATGCAGTAAAATTACCAGACAGTTATGCTGAGAACAGGTTCAAAACAGGTACACCAAAAACGTACAGTTTTGAAGGTTAATTGGCTTATGTAAAATTGTAAATTGTCTCTAGTGTGTGTAGGATAGTGTTAGTGTGTGAAGATTGCTGGTCAGCGTGGACTTGATGGGCTGAAGGGCCTGTTTCCGCTCTGTATCTCTAAATTAAACTGAACTAAAATACTGTGAAATATTAACAGCATGCTGTGGTTTAAGATGTTGATTAAAATGCACAATAAGGTCACCCTGGAACTACATTGGGAATAATCCTCATCACCAAAGTATTAAGAATAACTGCCATTATTGTCATTGCTATCAGTAACAAAAAAAAGCACATTTCTACCTTTCCTGCTGATCAGGAAGAAGCAATTAAAAATGAACAGCTCAGTTTTCTACTCTTTTCCCACGATAGTGTAATTTTATTACTGCCAGTTTTGGTGGAGAATGCAACATCTACCTGGTGAGGTAGGATCTACCTGGTCAACTGGTGAGGACTGGGAGAAATTCAGTCCAGGAGAGGAGGACAAAGGGCTTGATTAGGAAAGGGAAAATAGATTATGAAAGAAAACTGGCAGGGAACATAAAAACTGACTGCAAAAGCTTTTAGAGATATGTGAAGAGAAAGAGATTAGTTAAAACAAATGTAGGTCCCTTGCAGTCAGAAACAGGTGAATTGATCATGGGGAACAAGGACATGGCAGACCAATTGAATAACTACTTTGATTCTGTCTTCACTAAGGAAGACATAAATAATCTGCCGGAAATAGCAGGGGACCGGGGGTCAAGTGAGATGGAGGAACTGAGTGAAATCCAGGTTAGTCGGGAAGTGGTGTTAGGTAAATTGAATGGATTAAAGGCCGATAAATCCCCAGGGCCAGATAGGCTGCTTCCCAGAGTGCTTAAGGAAGTCGCCCCAGAAATAGTGGATACATTAGTGATAATTTTTCAAAACGCTTTAGATTCTGGAGTAGTTCCTGAGGATTGGAGGGTAGCTAATGTAACCCCACTTTTTAAAAAGGGAGGGGTTTGAGAAAACGGGGAATTACAGACCAGTTAGTCTAACATCGGTAGTGGGGAAAATGGTAGAGTCAGTTATTAAAGATGGGATAGCAGCACATTTGGAAAGTGATGAAATCATTGGACAAAGTCAGCATGGATTTATGAAAGGTAAATCATGTCTGACGAATCTTATAGAATTTTTCAAGGATGTAACTAGTAGAGTGGATAAGGGAGAACCAGTGGATGTGTCATATCTGGACTTTCAGAAGGCTTTCGACAAGGTCCCACATAAGAGATTAGTATGCAAACTTAAAGCACACGGTATTGGGGTTCAGTATTGATGTGGATAGAGAACTGGCTGGCAGACAGGAAGCAAAGAGAAGGAGTAAACGGGTCCTTTTCAGAATGGCAGGCAGTGGCTAGTGGGGTACCGCAAGGCTCAGTGCTGGGACCCCAGCTATTTACAATATATATTAATGATTTGGACGAGGGAATTGAATGCAACATCTCCAAGTTTGCGGATGACACGAACCTGGGGAGCAGTGTTAGCTGTGAGGAGGATGCTAGGAGGCTGCAAGGTGACTTGGATAGGTTGGGTGAGTGGGCAAATGCATGGCAGATGCAGTATAATGTGGATAAATGTGAGGTTATCCACTTTGGTGGCAAGAACAGGAAAGTAGACTATTATCTGAATGGTGGCCGATTAGGAAAAGGGGAGATGCAACGAGACCTGGGTGTCATGGTACACCAGTCATTGAAAGTAGGCATGCAGGTGCAGCAGGCAGTGAAGAAAGCGAATGGTATGTTAGCATTCATGGCTAAAGGATTTGAGTATAGGAGCAGGGAGGTTCTACTGCAGTTGTACAGGGCCTTGCTGAGACCACACCTGGAGTATTGCGTACAGTTTTGGTCTCCTAATCTGAGGAAAGCCATTCTTGCCATAGAAGGAGTACCGAGAAGTTTCGCCAGACTGATTCCTGGGATGGCAGGACTTTCATATGAAGAAAGAATGGATAGACTCAGCTTGTACTCGCTAGAATTTAGAAGATTGAGGGGGGATCTTATAGAAACTTACACAATTCTTAAGGGGTTGGACAGGCTAGATGCAGGAAGATTGTTCCGGTGTTGGGGAAGTCCAGAACAAGGGGTCACAGTTTAAGGATAAGGGGGAAGTCTTTTAGGACCGAGATGAGAAAGAAATGTTCACACAGAGTGTGGTGAATCTGTGGAATTCTCTGCCACAGAAAGTAGTTGAGGCCAGTTCATTGGCTATATTTAAGAGGGAGTTAGATGTGGCTAAAGGGATCAGAGGGTATGGAGAGAAGGCAGGTACAGGATATTGAGTTGGATGATCAGCCATGATCATATTGAATGGCGGTGCAGGCTCGAAGGGCCGAATGGCCTACTCCTGTACCAATTTTCTATGTTTCTATGAAATCAAAGAAACAATGTATTCTCATGCAAGTGCTAAAGGGACCAGTTTCTTTCCCATCCTGAAAGACCTGTCCTTCCAAAAGGGCAAAATGCGATTGATCAGATGAGAGCTTCGAAGGAGATGAAGTATCTCGCTGAAGTCAGCTATTGATAATAGTTGTCACCTGATACTTTTCCATGGACGTACTCCCTGTGCATCATATGCAAACCGCCAGTAGCCTCACAAAAATATATAAATGAATTGACTTTGCATACAGGTGGTATGCATTCACAATGAATGCTCCTGTGTGATACAGCTGGATTTGAAGCAAAGTTCTCTGCCACAGAAGGCAGTGGAGGCCAATTTTCTGGATGTTTTCAAGAGAGAGTTAGATTTAGCTATTAGGGCTAACGGAATCAAGGGATATGGCGAAAAAGCAGGAACGGGGTACTGATTTTGGATGATCAGTCATGATCATATTGAATGGTGGTGCTGGCTCGAAGGGCCGAATGGCCTACTCCTGCACCTATTTTCTATGTTTTTATCTTTCTAGGTTTCTATGTTATAGAGGTGAAAGGAAAGGATAAACCTCCTCAAGTTTCAATACCTGTTATTCCTGAAGACACCCTGGATATTTCCAGGGAACGTGGTTTCTTTGTGACAGCGGTGGTCAGGAATTCATAAGGATTGTCCTCCTCTTCTGGAGGGAAACTGTCCAACGATGGAGATATCCTGATATCCAGACTTTGGTCATCTTTCCTCGTTTCTGATTCCTGGAAAAGAATAAAAAATATGTATTAAGGACTTTAATCTGAGTGTAGTGTACAGTTCAGAGCAGTTTACTTTGTCAAAATAAATGTTTTATTACCTGTGGCATATGTGTACAATATTACATTTATTGCTCACTTATCACGTGGTTCTTTGTAGTGCATTTTTCCTGTGTCTGAGTGCCGTGTGGACCATTGCCATTATGAAGTACAACACACAGCATTTTCATTTCTGGAGTAGAAATCCAGAGCCCTGGAAGGCTAGCATTTTCTGTTATTCTTTCAGTTTCCCACATCTGCAGTTTTTAAAAAATTCATTCAGAGCTTCAAGCTAATAATGCAAAGACACATGCTCAATACCTTCCAAGTTCACTGTGAACTGGAATATCAGTTTATTAAATAAATCTTGAATAAAAACCTAAGATTAGCAATAATGTCCATGGGACTACAAGGTTGTTATAAAAACCTCTGTTGAGAGAAGTTCTCAAGTCAAGTCAAGTCAAGTTTATTCATCACATACACATACGAGATGTGCAGTGAAATGAAAAGTGGCAATGCTTGCGGATTGTGCAAAAAAACTACAAAACAGAATGGAACAGAATCACATATTCACATATTACATATTTGTGGGAGGAAAAAACAAGAAAAAACAGCAATTTTAAAAAGACACCACACAACAGTAAATGGGTCCAGTAAAGTTAGTCCCTGGTGGGATAGGAGTTTACAGTCCTAATGGCCTCTGGGAAGAAACTCCTTCTCATCCTCTCCGTTCTCACCGCATGGCAACGGAGGCGTTTGCCTGACCGTAGCAGCTGGAACAGTCTGTTGCAGGGGTGGAAGGGGTCTCCCATGATCTTATTGGCTCTGGAGTTACACCTACTGATGTATAGTTCCTGCAGGGGGGCGAGTGAAGTTCCCATAGTGCGTTCGGCCGAACGCACCACTCTCTGCAGAGCCTTCTTGTCCTGGGCAGAGCAGTTCCCAAACCAAATCGTGATGTTTCTGGACACGATGCTTTCCACAGCCGCTGAGTAGAAGCACTGGAGGATCCTCAGAGACACTCTGAATTTCCTCAATTGCCTGAGGTGGTAAAGGCGCTGCCTTGCCTTACCAGTGCTGCAGCGTGTGATGTGCATGTCAGATCCTCTGAGATGTGGACTCCAAGCTATTTAAAGCAGTATCCCCATTTATCTTCAATGGTGTGTACGTCCTCGGATAATGTGCCCTCCTAAAGTCCACGATCAGCTCCTTCGTTTTTTTGATATTCAAGAGGAGGCTGTTGTCCTGACACCAGAGTACCAGATCAGCCACCTCCTCCCGGTAGGCCTTCTCATCGTTATCGGAGATCAGGCCCACCACCACAGTATCATCAGCAAACTTGATTATAGAGTTGGAGCTGAACCTAGCCACACAGTCATGTGTGTACAGGGAGTACAGTAGGGGGCTGAGGACGCAACCCTGGGGGGAATCCTATGCTCAGGGTGAGGGACTTCGATGTATTTCCTCCCATCTTGACTACCTGGGGCCTGGCGGTGAGAAAGTCCAGGACCCAGGCACACAGGGGGGGGGGGGGTGTTGAGCCCCAATTCCAGCAGCTTCTCAGCAAGTCTGGTGGGGACTATGGTGTTGAAGGCTGAACTGAAGTCTATGAACAGCATCCTCACATAGCCCCCCTTCTGGCTGTCAAGGTGAGAGAGAGCGGTGTGCAGAACCTGGGAGACCGCATTGTCCGTGGATCTGTTAGGACGGTATGCGAATTGTAGCGGGTCCATGTTGCAAGGGAGGAAGGCGCAGATGTGTTTCTTGACCAGCCTCTCAAAGCATTTCATGACTACCGAGGTGAGGGCCACCGGACGGTAGTCATTCAGACAAGCTGGGGAGGCATTTTTAGATACAGGTACAATGATGGATCTTTTGAAGCAGGCAGGGACCACGGACTTGGCCAGGGAGAGGTTGAATATTGTAGTGAGCACCAGAGCTAGCTGCGTAGCACAAGACTTAAGTACTCGCCCCGAGATGCCATCTGGGCCTACAGCTTTCCTCGTATTCACCCGTGTCAGAGCCCTCCTCACGTCGTGTTCGGACAACGAGAATGTATGCACATCCCCAGCGATGGACCTCCCTTCAGCTTCAATAGCCAGCACGCTGGCGGTGTTGTCGTTAGCCGGCAGACCTGGGGTGATGTTGCCCGTCTCAAAACGAGTGTAGAAGGAGTTCAGGTCATCAGCTGGGCAGGTGCCGGCACTTCCTGGTTGAGGGGGGGCTGCTCCGGTAGTTGGTTACAGTCCGTAGCCCCTGCCACAGGCGTCTGGTGTCCTGCTGCTCCATCTGTGACTCCATCTTGTCTCTGTACCTCCTTTTTGCATCCTTCACCGCCCTTCGCAGTCGGTAGGACGCTACCTTGTAGACGTCCATATTTCCGGATGCCAGGCCCGAGTTGTAGGCAGCGGTGCGAGCATTCAAGGCAACATGAACGGACCTGTCTGCCCAGGGTTTTTGATTCAGAAAGATGCTAACCCTTACCGTGGGGAGGATGTTATCAGCTATTGTTGTGATGAAGTCCGTGACTGCTTCAGCGAACTCACTGATGTCACTGGAACTTGCTTGGAACATATTCCAGTCGACATCTGTCAGTGCATCTTGCAGCATGGCCTCTGACAGGTTGGACCACTGCTTTACGTCCCTCGTCACTGCCGCTTCCCGAACTATCCTCTGTTTATCCTCTGCAGGAAAATGGCAGAGTGGTCAGATTTTCCTAAGGGAGGGAGTGAAACGGCCTTGTAGCCCTTCCGGATTTCTTTAGGAAAGAAATCCGCCAACCTTACCCATTGGGACAATGTTACACTCGATCCACAGCAACATGGCTAACTTTCAACTTGCCTCTGAAACATTCCAGCAAATTGGAATAAAAAATTATGATAAGAATAGAGAAGAATAGATTAAATGGCATCAACCAAGACATCAAACATGAGGCTACCACAACCAACCACATTAACCCTGCAAGCTCCTCTGCACTAACTGAGAGGTGCTAAATTTGGAAATGATCTCCCATAAAATAACCAAATATAAATACATTTCCAACAACATCTCCAATTCATCCATCATCATCTTAGTGTACGTATTATACCACCAATATGTCAGACTCGCCAGAAATGTCAGCATACCAGTAAACAGGCAGGTGGGAAATGGCACCAGAAATCCTCAATGTCAATCTATTACCTTATGAAATCTCAGTTTATTTCACATTCCTTACTGATGAATCAGGCCACCTTCAGCAAGGATTTGAAGTACTCTGAATGTAGGATTTCAATGCTTATTACCAAAGGCTAGAACTTAAGAAAATGAAACCATTAAAAATGCATGATTCAACCAATTGCTTGCCTCAAATCTTTTTTTTTTAACCTGATCCTGATATCCCCTAACTTTCTATGTTCAAACATGTATCAGTTTCATACATGAGCATACTTATTGAGAAAGAGTCTGCAGCCTCTGCGGGAGCTGGGGGTGGGAGGGAGAGTCAATTTACTCACATTTGAAGAACGGCAGATGGAAAGAGGTCGAAAACAAGAGAGAGAAAACTCTTTGATGTTTTCCTCCATCCTTCTGCCCATGACAGTATATGTGGCACGACCAGCAAACAATTCTGAGGAAGCAGAGTCCTGTCTTTGTACTGAAGAGTTATTTTCTGTGGCACTAACACAACACTAAATGGGATGCAATCAAAACATAACTAAAATTTCAAAACTGGGCAATGAACAGCAGCAGAATTACAATCCACCACAACCTGTTAACCTTAAATGCAAACTTAAGGCCAAGTGATCGCTCACTTAGCGATCCAAGGAAGCAACCACAGAGCACAAATGGGCAAACCAAGAGCACCAGCAAGCATCCCCAAACGCACAGCATTGGCCCACGTTCATGCTAAATAGTGGGAGCAGTCTGCTTTAGGCAAACCTGAGTAATCCCACGCCAGCAGATATAATGAAATGTGTAAAACCCTGTCAAATCCAGTTGTGAATGGTGCTCCACAATTAATGGGATTAAAATATTCCATAACCATCCCTGGCTATGATGAAGGTGAAAATCAGCAATTGTGTGGAAAAGAGGCAGAAGTGTTTGAAGTGAAATACCTTCATCCAGAAGAGCTGAATGAATTTTGCATTCAGGTTTTCTTTAAACTTTCTCACCAGGACACAAGGCAGCTTTCAACCAATTCCATTACCATGCGATCATCAAGAAAAGGCAAAGACGACAAAATACAGATGAGGCTACCAACTGCAATGGGCTTGGGTTGCTGTATCAAGAATATTACTTGCTACAAAGTCCAATAAAAATATTTTCCAACAATGATCTAACAACTTGCCTTTGACATAAAATTGGATTACCATTGCTGAATCCTCCGTTATCCTTATCTTAAGGGCCTGTCCCACTTACGTGTCCTTGGCACGCAAATTACGCGACCTCGTGGTCGCGTTGAGCCGCGATGGTCCCGCGAAGGTCGGGCGAGATTACATGCATACGCACAGCCGTCTGGAGTACGTGACGTCATTTGAAGATGGACACAAAGCTGGAGTAACTCAGCGGGACCGGCAGCATCTCTGGAGAGAAGCAATGTGTGACGTTTCGTGTCGAGACTCTTCTTCAGTCTGAAAAGAAGGGTCTTGACCCGAAACGTCACCCATTGCTTCTCTCCAGAGATGCTGCTGGTCCCGCTGAGTTACTCCTGCATTTTGTGTCTATCTTCAATTTTCTTGGCTCCGCTCTGGGAGTAGAAGTGGGGGTGGATCCAGACCGCAACGGCCGTGAGCCCCAGGCCGAATTCGGCGATCGTTTGCCTGCTTCTGCTGCTGTTGAAGGTGAGATGTTGCGTCGCGCCAGGGTCTTGGGCCTGTCCCACTTTGGCCGTCAGTTCCGCGACAGGCCGTTGGCGCGCGAAGATTTCGTTCACTACAAAATTTCGGAGCCCCGCGCGATGTCGCACACAACTACATACCCCTCCGTGCTTCTAAGTGGGACCGACCCACACGGCTCTACGATGACCGTGCGCCTCAACGCGACCACGAGGTCGCGTAATATGCGTGCCAAGGACATGTAAGTAGGACAGGCCCTTAAGAGATTACCAATGACTATAACTGAACCAGTAAGACTCTAAATTCTGTGGCTACAGCAACAGGTAAAAGGCAGGATTTTCTGAAATGAAGAGCTCATCTCCTGATTTCACAGTCATTCCGCAAAATTAATGACCCATCAGCAGTGTTATGGGATTTGCCTGAATGAGCATAATTCACAGCAACATTGAAAGACTTTGAAAACATCCAAGGTAAAGCAGCTGTCCTCCAGCTTAAACATTCATTTATACTGCCATTTACGTACTATAAGCATATTGTTTTACCATATCAAAATGCACATCAGCATTTCGCTAAGGCTGTGTACAAAGCAATCACTGTACTTGTAATCTTTAACATCATGGTTGCATTGGTTGCTGCGACACTGCGACAGTATCTGTGGGTTTCCCTTCAAATCATAAAACCATCATATTTTGAAAAAATATTGCTCTTCCTTCTTCATCATTTGGGTTCAAATCCTGTAAATCCATGCCTAGTAGTACAAGAACTGGAATATTGCACAAAGGCAGCTCACCATTACAGCTCAAGGTAAAGAAATGCCCAGATCCCATGCATAAATACAAAACAAATATGTTCACGTGTCCATGAAATTGTAGTGCGGAAAATTATATAATTCTATAACACCAATCTGGTCAGGTTCTAATCGTCCCCGAAACAGCACAGATATCTGACTGAGGTGTGAGGTGTGCTCATTACTTGTAGCATGGGTTGGATTAATAACAGATCCAAATAAATGAAATGATATCACACCTGCTCCAATCTATGGAGGAATTTGGCAAAATCTCAGGTAGTAGGAAAACTATAGATGTTTCCAATTAATGATTTATTCTGTTCTATTTTTAATTTCTCCCATCTGTTGTGAAATCTGTCTTATCTGCATCTGTTACATTACACTTTACCAATAGTACAACTAATCTGCAGGTTGATTTTTGAAGAAAAAAAGTATCCTCGCAGTTCCAACTCTCGGCAATTCACTGTATCACAATGTTTTAAATGTTTAATGCATGCAGCTGCTAAACTGATAAATGGCAAGACCCAGGAGGAAATTCAGTGCATCCTTCCAGAACATCCACTACCTCCATCATCCTCTGTAAATTATTCCAATAATAATCATGCTTTAAGCACTTAAAGATATCTTTAATTCTTCAATTTATCTTATACACTCTTACAAAGTACTATGGTTGAGTCTCCTTGCCCTTCTCTGTTTTATTTCTAGAATATAAATCTTTTGAATGTGTTTCAGAAACCAAAACCGAACACATTCAAAATGGAGCCTAATCAGAGCACCTACATACAGTACGAATACATGTAACTTCAGCTCTGGCAGTTTAGTAATAAAACCCAGTGTGCAATTTGCCCTAAAAGCCCACTAGTCCTGGAATCTCTCTCTGGACTCAGCTCAACACCATTCAGTCCTGCATATCCCATTTTTTCTTTGCAATTTTAAAGTATAGAAGCTTAAATAAATTGTGAAAACCACAACAATGGGGAAGCCATATACCAGGAAGCTGAATACCAGTGTCAGCATTGCATGACGGTAATAAGAAAGTTGTGCAAGCGTTTTGTCAGCTCAACAGGTTGGTCAGGCCGCTGATACTTAAATGGGGGAAAAGGTATCTTCTGTTTATTGGCATTGTTTGGGATCATACAGTATTTATGGTTTGCTAATTACTGTAGCACATAGGACTAGGTTGACTTATTCCCCGAGGAAAAGATTGGAACCACAGAAAGCTGGGATATCTTAATGTGAAGGTTGTACAATATCCAGGAGTGTGATTTGACTAGTTCACACTATGCCTTTCTACAACTGCTTTAAGCCTCATGTAAAAAGAACTGCAAGACATCTGAATTGTATGATAACATTTTGATAGGCTGCTCTATATACGGGGAGTGGTTTATTTAGCTAAATGCGTAAGGATGTGATTAATGTGTAAAGACATTCCCACAAATGATAATTATATGGAAGTCCTTAATAACAACAGCACACAGTCATGGAAAACTGAAAGTAATGAGTCATTCCTGATAGACTAGAAATAGAACTTGATACCAATGGACTCTACTGATTTTATGCTTCACGAATTATGATTCAGCAAGTCCTGGTTCTTCCAAGTTTGCTCTCTTGAACACTGACAAAGCTTGTTTTGAATCTTACAGTCTGGATCATAACAATGTGACAGTAACCATACCTGCTTCTATCTTATTTTGTAAGGAGAGCATGAATGGCTACATGTCAACAGAATCGTAAAGCAACATATCAGCAGGACAGGAAGGATGTTTGGTTAAACACAGCTTCTGTGCAGCAGCAACCAGCTTGTCCTTCCCAAACACATCAAGTGTGGTACGTATTATGTTATCATCATAGACTCAAGAGGTGCATATTCATGAGCAGTGTCTGCCTTCTAATTGGGTTTGTAGTTTTGAACAGGGAGCAATTTCCAACTGCTCCTAAACAGATGGGGACAATTTCATAATAAATAAAGTAGTGTCTGAAGTTTTCAGGTTCAGTCCGGCATGGTGTTGTACTTCATAGAAGAAGTACATCACATGCACTGGCACACGCACAGAATTAGCAAATGCCTGGATATTCATTTATTTTTCTAGTCTAAGTGACATTCAAGCCCTTATTCAGCATCCCCTTCCACAAACTACTCACTGACTTGCACAGAGGAAGTTGATTCGGATAATTTAGCCTTCAATGTCCCAACAATTTTCATTAGCTTCCTTTGATCTGCATATCCGAACATCAGTATGGAAATTTCAAATCTATAATTTTCACAGATGGTTGAATAAAACGGCCTGGTACCTGCTTTACACATTCACTTTATTTATTCTGATGTTCATTTGTACAGGGCTTTGAACAATTCTGGTTCTGTCCATTATCACTCGACATGATCAATAGCTGAACTGCTCCACTTTGCCCAATTTCTACTGGTAAAGTGGTAATTTGTTATTTCTAAGTGATTCCGCCCATTATTGAAGTTTCTTTCTGGTTGAATATTCTGCTATACTTTAGCTTTATTGGATTAGATCTTGATGAATCAAAACATTGCAAATAATGTACATTATAACAGGATTAACTCATGTTTAACAAGTGATAACCCCTTTACACAATGCATATTCACTTCCTGCATCAAAGTAACCCTTGTACATTGGGACAATTCCCAGGTGACTGCTGGAAGAGATCGATGTCACCTCCATTGTAGCAGAATGAAACATACCGTGATTTGTAAAATATAAAAGGTGTAAGGCTGACTGAATTTAAAAGAGCTAAAAGTCAATCGTTCTTGGCAGTAGGAATTAGTACAAGTGAATAGTGGCAATATTAGACACTTAAGTTAATAGCTTATATTTATAATTCAAAATAATTGTTCTAACTTTGTGATTAAAAACCAAATTAAAGCAGTTTTTGCCATTTGGTCATGAATCATTGTGCAACATGGGGATCGATGCTGGAGCTGGATCATGGATGTGGGAAAGGCTGCAGGAACATCGGGGGTCCCCTACAGAGGAAGCCTGCACGTGACCTTATCCCCCAGGCCACACAATCCCCCATGCTCCTATCTAACCTCCCCAAAGCACAAAGCCTCTGCAGGATTAAGGTTCACCAAGACAGTCGTAAGAAAATTCAGCCACCTTCTGAAGTTTCAATCACAGATTGGCAACCACTCATCTCCCAACTGAGGTCAAGGTCACTGTCATGCTCAACCCGTCACCATTCTGGGTTACTGGCACTGATCTACGGCATTTCTCATAATTACCTGCTCATCTCCACTTTGTTGTCGCTACTCTACTGGGGTGCTCTCTGCTCCAGGAGGAATTATTTTGTCAACGTTTCCTTGGTGCGGAAGAATGTGGAGCACTGCAATGACAACTTTCCCAATGGTTCAGCCTCCCACGGACTGCCCTTCTTCAGGAGCTTTAGGTTCCCTTTAGAACACAGAGCTCAATGTGAACTGAAGGCACAGACTCCCTCCACATTCAGTGCGAGGTCAACCACAAACTCCGTCATAATTATTGGAGGATAAGCTGAAGAAATGCGCAATTCTTTCATTCTAAGTCTACCACACTGTCCCTATCATCTTTGAGACTACTGCCAGATGGATGGATATTGAAGTATACTTACAAACATCTCTTTAAAAATGTGTTTGCACAGTTCTTGCAATCATTAAATCCCTTCCCTTTAGAAAACTTTAAGAAAAATGCTAATACATTTAAAAAATAGATAATTGATCATTTATTCTTGGTGCTTCCCTTTTGTGGTTGCCTTCCACAAAGGTTTCACTGTCCTACCACCATTCTTTCTCCTATGCTTATCACAAGGCTGTCCATGGTACCAATAATAGCACTACAATGCAGCATTCATAATTCCCTGTAGATAGAGTCCAGCAAACATCAGGATCCTTTGAGAGAAAAGTAATGTTACTAATGTGGAAGTAATGTGGAGCAAGTATTGGATGCTTGCAGACATTAAGAACTGCATGAATGCTTTATGGACCCTGGGGCAAGGAATTCTAACTACCAAAACAAATCGGAAAGGGCATCTTGCTTTGCAGACTATGTACTGTAATCTGAGCCAAAAACCATCATCTCACCCCTCAGCCTATTCCAACTATTTTTCTTGTTCTCTTTCTCTATGTCCTTGATTCAGCTCTAGTGCATCCCCTCCCACCATTGGAGCTCAAAGCTGGCCTGGTTTTGATGATTATCATTCACCTATTCCTTTTCTGTTGACCTGGTCACAGTTTCTCAAATTGAAGACAAAATGAAATATTTTTTTAGAGCGACCATCAAAACCTAGCTTGTGTTCCAAATGAACTTGATCAGAGATCAATTCTGCCGATTTTGGCTATAAAGGGATTTATCGGAGTCGCTGCCTCAAGAAGGCAGCCAGCATCATCAGAGACCCACACCATCTTGGCCACACACTCATTTCACACCTGCCATCGGGAAGAAAGTGCAGGAGCCTGAAAATTGTAACATCCAGGTTCAGGAACTGCTTCTTCCCTACATCCATCAGGCTTTAATAGCCACACACTAGCTTTAATAGCTAAACACTACCTCAAATACGCTCTGAACTTCAATAAACTATTATTATTATTATTATTATTATTATTATTATTGCACTACTACTGTTTGTTTTTTTGTATGTGTGTGTATGTATATATATATATATTACTAAAAGTCTGATCATGACCACTTCCTGTTGTTCTGTATATTGATTTTAGAAAAAACGCTGCCACTTACGACTGTGATTTTTGACCATCTTACTCAGAGTCCCCCTCCACTGCGCAGGACAAGAGGATTTTTCCCATCGATGAGAAATAAAAGAATTATTAGTGTTTAAAAAATGTTGAGATTCTCTCTCCTGAAGGCCACACCTCTTCTGGAGGGACTATAAAACCCGGAAGTGTTGAGTGCCTCAGTCAGTCTCTGCAAGATGGGGGAGCGAGAGGGTCACATCCCTCAGTCTGAGCTGTGAATAACACTGAACACATGTCTACTAAACTGTGAGTGTTTTTACTGACCTGTCAGTGCCCTTAATGTGGTTTGAAAATGTAGTTTGAAAGTGCTAAAGCTGTGTTGCCTTTGGTTTGGAAATGCTAAAGCTGTGTTGCCTTTGGTTTGGAAACGCTAAAACTGTGTTGCCTTTGGTTTGGAAATGCTAAAGCTGTGTTGCCTTTGGTTTGGAAATGCGAAAGCTGTGTTGCCTTTGGTTTGGAAATGCTAAAGCTGTGTTGCCTTTGGTTTGGAAATGCTAAAGCTGTGTTGCCTTTGGTTTGGAAATGCTAAAGCTGTGTTGCCTTTGGTTTGGAAATGCTAAAGCTGTGTTGCCTTTGGTTTGGAAATGCTAAAGTTGCCTTGCCTAATTAAAGTTGCCTTGCCTAATTAAAGTTGCCTTGCCTAATTAAAGTTGCCTTGCCTAATTAAAGTTGCCTTGCCTTCTATATAATTAAAAGTCTAATCTTGACCACTTCCTGTTTGCACTTTATATTAATTTTAGAAAAAACGCTACCACGTATGGCTGTGATTTTTGGCCATCGTACTCAGAGTCCCCATCCGCTCATCAGGTGCCGAGAATTGTTCCCATCGATGAAAAATAAAAGAGTTATTAGTGTTTTAAAAATGTTGAGATTCTCTCTCCTGTCAATCACGCCATGAAGGCCACCCCCCTTCTGGTGGGAGGGACTATAAAACCCAGAAGTGTGGGCGTGGTTCAGTCTCTGCAAGATGGAGAAGGGAGAGGTCACGACTCGCTGTCTTTAGTGGCCTTGCACCCTGCTTGAAATGGTATGAAACTGCACTTGAATTTGGTGGCCTTGCACCCTGCTTGAAGTGGTATGAAACTGCACTTGAATTTGGTGGCCTTGCACCCTGCTTGAAATGGAATTTCAAGGAATAGCCGTGTCAACTGCCAGCCCACCAGCCGTGAGTGAGTGAGCTGCCAGCACAACAGGCTTGAGTGACTGAGCCCCCAGCCCAAGAATCCATTCGGCCCACAATGTTCATACTAGCCCTCTGTAAACCAGTCCCTTCAGCCCACAACACCCATACTAGCGCTCCAGAAAGTCCCCAATTTTGGAATTGGTGGAGAGGTGGAATATTGCATTGGGGGACCAGCCCTCCCGTGTGATGCTGGGACCCAACGGGCCCCACTTAGTCTAGTATATATATATATATATATATGTGTGTGTGTGTGTGTGTGTGTGCGCACTTGTGAGTAAGTGTATATATACACACTGAACATTATTTTTCTCTCTCGTTTATCATATTGTTTACAGTGTACTATGTTTACATATTCTGTTGTGCTGCAGCAAGTAGGATTTTCATTATTTTATGTGGGACACATAACAATAAAGCACTCTTGACTTGAGTCTCTTGCCAATGCTTTCCATGAGATATCCAACTCAGGAAGACCAGGGTGTTTATTATTACCCACTAAATCACCTGTCACATTTCATCTGGCAACAACACAAGGAAACCAATGTGTTTCCATTTATTAAAGAAGCTACTGTTAAGTGGACAGATCAATGTGCAGATCAAATTAATATATTTAATTGGTTGACAAGGGAAAATATTCTCACCCAAATTTCAAGTAGTCACGTCATTAAAACAGAAAAGAACGGAAGTTTATAATTACAATGTTCGTTTGGAACACGAGCTTTGTGCAGCTCTGAAAAGTATATTTGCAAGTTAGCTGGTATTGATTGGGATGATAACTCTCAAAGTATAAAAGGTTTCAATTCAGAAATTAAGGCCGATCTATGTTAAAAGGAATAGACCCATGACATCAGGCTTCAATCAATATTTAGCTTTTGTTACATTGTTGTATTATAGTAGCCTTTTGCACTTCCTGAGCTCAGTGACTGATTCAACAGATTTTTACACGGACCTATCTCCAAACAAGCCTCCCTAGCAAATTTGGTGACCTTATTACTGCACAATCCATCTTGACATATGTCAACAGGTTTGCATCGTTTCACTTGTCAAATAATAATCTTCTCCAGCAAATACAAGAGAGCATAATTTTCCTGTAGCTTTTGATGACCAAATACCACTTCCTAGATAATCAAATCAAAAGTAACATATTGACATTTTTTACAAAACTGCCCATCATAATTCTTAACAGGCTTCTAATATCACAGCAAATTCATGTTTCCATCCCATACTAATAATTCTCCTGAAGCAAAAGCAAATGCTATCAGATAAATTCAATGGACAAAGCGATTGAAGATTATGAACAAATGCAGCATGATTAAACCTAAAAGCTAATCTGACATATTTGCCACATAAATATGACTAGTAAATAGTGCTGAAATTAGAAAATTGTTAATGCTAGTGATTCTTCCATAATTAAAAGGGTGTACAGGGATGTGCTTAAGTTAGCTTGATGTTTTTACCGGGAATTCAGTTTATTAAATTCCAAGGCTTCTTGTAGAAACAAGGAACAGCAGATGCTCGTTGACACAAAAGGACACAAAGTGCTGGAATAACTCAGCAAACAGGCAGCATCTCTGTTTGGTCAGGTCACAAACTGAAAAGTCACCTATCCATGTTTTCCAGAGATGCTGCTTGACTCCAGCAGTTTGTGTCCAAGGCTTCTTGTTCTGATTCAAGTAATCAATTGATCTACCTTATTAAAATCAGAATCTGAGGTTTAACAACTACATAATTGTTTCAAATATGACTGTAATAAAGGTCAACAATCTCTGCATGGCACAATAAAGAAGACTCTTTCAGAAAAGAAAACACATATAATATTTAAAGTCTATTCACATCAGTAAAACGTGTTCTGTTGCCATCATAAATTTGTTATATATATTTGGAAAGGTATTTGATTAGGACAGCAAAATCTGGCCTCTACACATTTTTTTTCACAGAATGATAGAAAATGTAAAAAATATATTAAATGTAAAAATTGATTTTAAAAATGAGATAAAAAGACAAAGGAAAATAGAATTAATGATCATTTTCACTCTTGTCAAAAACAAGTATTTAAAGTGTTAGATTATTAATGCCAGTTGTAACTCATTACTAGCTCTTTGATTCAGAAGATCAAAGGTTCAAAGTGAACCCTGTAAACATGAGCTCCTAACCCAGGCTATCATTTCTCTGCAGTTCTGAGTGGGTGATGCACTGTTGGAAGCGGTGTTGCAAATCAAACTTTAAACTAAGGGTTCTTATATAATAAAAACAGAACATGCTGAAAACGCTCAGCTGGCCAGGGCAACAGTTGTGGAAAGAGAAACAGTTAATGTTTCAAGTCTGAGACCCTTCATCAGAGGTATCATTTATGGATAGGAAAGATTCAGAGGGATATGGACCAACCATGGGCAAATAGGACTAGTTTAGATGGGGCATTTTGGTCACATGGACAAGTCTGTTACATGCTGTATGAATGACTCTTTTAACAAGACAGATAGAAACAAGTTAGTGTCGGTAGCAGAGAAGGTGGATGGAACAAAGTGAATTTCTCTGAGAGGGTGAAATAATGTGGCTGGCCAAGCAGTCCAAATAATGTGGCTATCCTTCTTTGTCTGTCTAATGCATTAATAATGTCTGTGTAATGTTGCATACATTACCCAACTGGATATCAAAGATCCAACTGCACTTGCCAAGAAAAATACAATGCAATTTCTGCCCGATTACCAATCCAATATCTATTAATCAACCAATAATACTAAGAAAAGGTCGATCTAGTCATTAATTTCATTGCCGGTGCAGGTCCTTACTGTGTGGATAAATATTTTACTACAATTCTTACATATGTGACTACCGTTCAAAAGTGGCTCATAGGCTATTAAGTACTGTACAGGATGTTTTGAAAGACACAAGAGCCTTCACTTTTATCCTGATGAGTATGTCAGCAGCCATTAAGTGAAGGCAGATTGTGCTAATTCATTTACACAAATGTCAACATGATTAAAGCTAGCGGAAAGATAACAGAGTGGCACTGTGTCAATGGAAGCATAAGCTAACAAATGTTGATGCTCTAGGAAAATGGTAGGATCAATAAAATGGTGGAATAATGTTCTGCCCAGGTAACTGGAATTTATCAATTATCCATAAGATATGTAATAATATTACCCTTCAATAGTACAGCAGCAGGGGTTGATTTTTCTCTATGACAGAAGCAGCAGTCAATGAGGAAAAGAATGAATAACCAACCTGGAAACTAAATTGACTACAACCAAGAACCTGGGCCAAAATGGAATATAAAAAGAAGGGTTCTGTATGCCTTGCCCATTACTGTACCAGCACTGTACCAACCCATGTAATTGAGATGTTTAATTTATATAACAAGGCTGAGCAGCTTGTGAGTTTGGAGTAGCTGCTTGAGGTGGATCAGTTGTAGTAGGAGGCAACAGTTGGAAGAAATAGTGGAGTATAGAAATAGAAGAGAAATGGGGAAAAAGAATATAAAAGTATACTGATGGAAGAGAAACATAAGCAAAATAATTGGAAATTGATATAAATGCAAAGCAAATTAATCTGAAAATTCCAATCACCAATTAAAGTATGAGCAACATTTATAATGCTACACATACTGATCCCCCTGTTTTTCAACAGGATGAACCATTGCAACTGTTGCCAAGCCAATTAGCACACAATTATTGGTTTGTTCTGAACAATTTTTTTTATATTTTTCACACTCTAAAAGCCATTGATAATGTTAAACTTTGTTGTATGATGCACATAACTTTTATTTAATGGCATTCTAAGACATAATTACAGTTGAAAAACACTCTCTCCAATTCTGAAAAAATATTTTTGAATATTCCATGGTAAAAATGTGACTTTTTTTTTTTAAGTCCGAAGAAGGGACCCAGCCCAAAACGTCACCTATCAATTTTCTTCAAAAAATGCTGTCTGACCTGCTGAGTTACTTTTTTTTTTAATGTTAGTGAACATTTTCAATTTTTACCTTAATCCCATATGTGTGTCTCAATCTTTATGTCACCCTCTGTAAAAAGTACACAGTGTTCAATGCACTAAATGTTTTTACTG
Source organism: Malacoraja senta (assembly GCA_038087875.1). Lineage (NCBI taxonomy): Eukaryota > Metazoa > Chordata > Chondrichthyes > Rajiformes > Rajidae > Malacoraja > Malacoraja senta. The sequence goes on along the minus strand of CM075985.1, from coordinate 23,873,163 downwards.
TTGGGATTCCTGTCTAAGAATTTGTCAAACTGATTGACTGTTCAGCCTGCTTTGTGAAATCACGAGAACTGAGCACCATCAGTTCCTTCGAGCCAGTGCCTGAAAACAAATCATGCCAGTAAAGGGGGAAATCAATGCACCACTTCATCTTTCTGGACAGGTTCCTTCCAGGTTAAAACAAGAGGCATTCCCAACATCATTATCTAGGAAAATCCTAGCCAATAATTATACATCTATGTAATTATTTTGTATTGCTACCATCTACTGTTGCCAGTGCTTCAAAAAGAAAACGGAGATGAGAAAGCAGGCTGTCACAAAGTAATTGCAGTGCAGTGGAAAGTCAGGTTCCAAATGGAGATAACAAGAGGTCTATGTTGACATTACATCTGACGTGTCACAAATCATCTCTGCATGTTGTCACGAGATAAAACATATTTTCAGAATGAAATGAAGATTAGCAAAGTTAATCTCTCTCACTGGGGACTAAATTATGTCAACAATCCAGCCAAGTAATGGGAGATGTGAATTTGAATTGAAACTAGTGTCTACCCAGCCATACCATTACAAATTGAGACAACCAACGTCATTTACCCAGTGCTGTGGAGCTCTGCATCTATTGAATGGGGAAGTGTGGTGACCAATTCACCTTAAATCAGGAACATTTGCCCGTAGCGTTGGGAAAATGAGAAGTGATGGAGGGTAATCAATCAACTGATTGCCCCATTACATGAACGATGTGGAAGCTTTGGACAGGGTGCAAGGAGGTTTACCAGAATGCTGCCTGGATTAGTAGTAATAGTAGTAATAGTAATAGTAACTTTATTGTCAATTCAAATAATGCAACAAGTAGTTACACAGAGGATTGAAATTGCGTTTCCCCATACTCCAATGTGCACGTAATATTTATAACACAGACAGAGGGTTTCAGCTACAGGGAGAGGGTGGATTGACGGATTGTTTTATCTGGAACATCGGAGGTTGAGGGAAGACTTGTTAGCAGTATATAAATTTATGATAGACATAGTTAGGGTAGACCCTTGTTACCAGGGTGGAAATGTCCAACACTAGAGGACATAGCTATAAGGTGAGAAGGGGGAAGTTTAATGGAGATATGCGGAGCAATTTTTTTTTACAGTTTATTGGGGGCCTGGAACGTATCGTCAGGGGTGGTGGTGGAGGCAGAAAGGATAGTGGTGTTTAAGAGGCTTTGAGATAGGCACATGGACGTGCAGGGAATAAAGGGATATGGATCATGTACAGGCAGATGAGATCAGTTTAACTTGGCATTGTGTTTGGCATAAACATTGTGGGCCTAAGGGCCCTTTTCTATGCTGTACTGTTCTATGTTCTACATTCTATGTTAACTGCCCACTGAGAGAGTAGAAGGGGAATTAAGAACTCAAATTTTCTGTTCTACTAACAAAGAAAAGAACAAATAAAAGTAGATCAGTGGCCAGATTGAAAGGACTAGTAAAGAATAAAGTACACAGGCACTGTGATATAGAGAGCCCTCTTAAGAACTGCCCAGTTTCAGGTCTACTGATCATAAAAGTCACTGACAATCTGCAAAGAGGTGTGATAATTTTCATGTTTTATTTCTATGTTATGAAGCATGTTACAAAGTAAAGTACAATTTCTTGCGGTCATTATTGTCCGTTCCATGTACAGAGTGCAAAATAAGTAAATGTATCACTAAATGTTTGGTATTATCTTAGCCAAATTATCAATCAGTTCCTCGTTTAATAAACAAGGAGAAAAATAAATGGCGCTACAAGCAGAATTCCAGAAGCGGGTTTAAGTTGCCAAGTATTTTGCAGTAATTGTACAGAGGCTTCATAATCAATGACTAGTTACTGGACAGGAAAGGTAAACAGCTAATCATAAGCAATGCAGGGTTTGAATATGGCACAACATCAAAATGTTGTTTCCACTGTTTTTCTCTGTTCTCCGTATTACGTATCAATCAAAGAATTCTCAAAATCACTTCAAATAGATTACAAATGAACAGTCATCACAAAATCTTAGATGTTACATGCCAATTTTGTGCAAGAGAGCTATGTGATGTAGATTGCTAAATTTCACTAAAGTTCTGATATGAAATTATAATGTTTAATCTTGCATCTGTGAACACAGATTTAAACTAGTATAGAACACAACGTGCTGGTGTAACTCAATGGGCCAGGCAGCATCTCAGGAAGTAATCTCGACCCGAAACGTCGCCTATCCATGTCTTCCAGAAATGTGTAAGAAAGAACTGCAGATGCTGGTTTACACCGAGGATAGACACAAAATGTTGGAGTAACTCAGAAGGTCAGGCAGCATCTCTGGGGAAAAGAAACACTGTAGATAACTTTTCAGGTCAAGACCTGTCCAGAGATGCTGCCTGACCTGCTGAGTTACTCCAGCATGTTGTGTTCTAAACTAGATTCCAGCATTTGCAGTTCCTTGTGAATAAATAAACTGTATGTGTTTATTATATCTGATGAGTTTATAAAATGGAATGAATGCTTTCTACATCAGGAAATTAGATAAACTACCCATGTCCATTTCTCAGACTCTTGGTGTGAAAACAAGTAAATTAAATTATGGTTTTGCCATATTGTTGAAATCCGTCTGATTGACAAAAATGTCAAGGAAGAAGAGTGATTAAGTGTTAGACCACTTTCCGATGTTGACACGGGAAAATCAATTGTCTGACTGAACTTCATGGGATAAAGGTTCATGCAAGACTTATCGCTGCTGAATTCACCAATACTAATCATCTCCAGAACAACATTCATGTTTGTTTCCAAAGAAAAATCGGGTAATATTGTGAATTTGTATAAATTAAGTAATATTTACATGAGAAAACATTGACAAAAATATCAGTTTACATTCAGTACAATCCTAATCACATTATTTAAATTTTTTTCACCGACAAATCCTTCTAGTCAGAAATTCACACGTCATAGAAGCAGAATTAGACGATTCGGGCCATTGAGTCTACTTTGCCATTCAATCATGGCTGATCTATCTTTCGCTCTCAACCCCATTCTCCTGCCTTCACGACAGTGTATGGCTGCAGGACATCTTGCACACAGTGGCATTACCAAAAACCTGCTAGTCTCATCCTTCTGAGTGACTGTTCAAGGTGGGAAAGTTTTGCTGAAATTGTATAGTAAAACCTGCAGATTGGGCACTCTCCGGCTGCACAGTACTAAAAGAGTAGCGATTTTCAAGATTGGCTGTTAATCTGGTGGATTAATTTGTCCTGCAGAGCAGCATGCTTTTTGGTTGCTGTTGGAGTTGAACTGTATTAAGTGGAGAAAGTGGAGAGTATTCTCTCACAACCCCTGGCTTGCTTTAATAGATTGTGAAAAGGTTTTCAAGGAGTTGCTCACAAAAGAACACCCAGTTCTGTGCTGTGCATGCACTGGCTGCATTTTATGTGGCTAGTCTGATTGTGATTCTGGTTAATGGCAGCCCCCAGTGTCAGGAATGAGCCCAATATCTGGATTTGTGAGGCAGTGATTCTACCAGGTGCGCCACAGCAAACATTGTTGAACATGACAAAGAAAAATGTAATGATTGGGACAAAAATCCTGGCACGTCTGATTCTGAGAAAAGTAGTGATGTCAATCGGCAAATGGATGAAATTGTCTGCTTTTCAAAACCTTGTAATTTCTCTACTCTGTTCCTGCATGTTGGAGCGTATGACATAAAGAAATATGAGTAACAGTGTACAGGGAAGGAAAACTGATAGTCAGGGAGTGAAATGAAAATACTAAGGATGCAATCAGAGCGCCAGCAGATGGGGAGTGATTGAAGATGAACTTCCTTGCTCAGGAAGATGAATCTTCCTTGCTTATCATCCTTCCTTTCTTTTCTCACTTAATAACTTTCACTTACTGAACACTAGAACAATTCCTGCACACCGTGAAAACTGCAGGCGTGTTTTGTTAATAAACAAAGTAGCAGATGACATTTGTGACAATGAGTCCAGCATTCGTTACTTCCTGAATCACTCACAGATGCAAGTGCCAACACAGGTATTTCTACTCGAAAGGATGCAACACATGAGTTTCAGGAAGAAACAATAAGTGAAGTTCAAAGTGTGACATGTGACTGGCTTTCCAAGAGGAAATATGCAAAGAAAGAAAAGCTGACAAAAATGGAGCAAATAAAAACAAATGCAAAAGATGCCCAGAACGGTTAAAACATCAAACACATATCCATAGACTCACAGTTGTACAATGCAGGCCATTCGTCCCATTGTGCCTAAACGTACAAATCTCGCTTGCTTACATTGGTTTAGGTTTATTTGTCATGTCCCAAGGAGCAGTGAAAAGTTTTGTTTTCAATGCTATCCAAACAGACCAGGTATACTATTCAGACCATTTAGAAGCTTGATAACAGAGGGGAAGAAGCTTTTACTGCGTCTGGTGGTGCGTGCTTTCATGCTTCTCAGTCTCCTGAGGAAGTAGAGTCATTGGTGTGTTTTCTTGGTAGTCTCATCAATATGGTTGGTCTACAGCAGATTGTTGGTAATATTAATGCCAATGATCTTGAAGCTCTCCACCGTTTCACCATTGATGCTGATTAGGGCATGTACTCCACCCGGCTTCCTAAAGTTGATAGCTAGCTCTTTCATCTTGTAGGGGGGAGGTTATTGTCCTAACAGTATGTTACTAAGTTCTCTGTCGCATTCCTGGACTCCGTCTCGTCATTGTTCGTGATTTGGCCCACCACTGTGGTGTCATCTTGTAGACGGATTTGGAGCTGAATTTGGCTGCATGGTAATGAGTGTATAGGGAGTGTATTCCATATCTCTCTGTGCCTTGTCATTCAAGTACGTCAAAATGTTGTTATTGTTCCTGCCTCCACAGCCTCCTCTGCCAACTCATTCCACACATCAACTACTCCTTGTTTGAAATATTTACTCTTCCCCGTTAAACTTCCTCCCTCTCACCTTAAACATATGCCCGATAATATTAGATACCTCTACAAAGGAGACAGACATTGGCCATCTCTGATGTTCATAATTTGATATGCCGCTATCATGTCAGTTCTCACTCTAAGCTTCTGTGCTTGAGTGATAACAGAACAGCCTATCCAAACACTCCTTATAACTCATGATGGCTAGTCCAGGCAACATCCTTGTGAATCGTTTCTGTATCCTTTGAAGGTTAAGCATATCTTTACTGTAATGAGCCAACTGGAACTGTACACAGTGCTCCTCATGCAGCCTAATCCATGATTTGTTCAACTATAACATGTCATCCTACTCATTGCTTTGTTCGGTGAAAGCAAGCATACTCTCCATTCAACAACACTCACATGGGCTCTGCCATTCACTCTGTATATCATGCCATAGTTTAACTTCCAAAAATCCATCACTTTGCCAACTTGTCAGAACATAGAACAGTACAGTACAGCAGAGGAACAGTTCCATTGGCCCACCATGTCCATGCCGGAGATTGTGTCACTTTAAATTAACCTCCTCTGCTTGCACGTGATCAACATCCCTCCATTTCCTGCATATTCTAAAAGCCCCTTAAATACCACTATCATATCTGCCTTCACCACCACCTTTGTCAGCACATTCTGGGCACTCACCACTCTCTGTGTAAAAAACACGACCCGTATATTTCCTTTAAATTTTGTAGCTCTCACCTTAAAGCAAGCGTTCCCAACCAGGGGGTAAATTTCACCTACCCAGGGGATAAATTTGTTGATTCTGGATTTGTACATATTTGTTTTCATTGACTGACTGTGTTTGGTTCAGGTATACCCGTATCTGTTCATCATTAGTTAGTTGTTCATAAATAAGTGAAATAACATTGTTATGTGCTATTAAAGTTGCCAGGGATTAATAGGACGAAAAAGGTTGTGAACGCCTGCCTTAAAGCTATGCTCTCTAGTCTTTGACACTTCCAAGGTTATGATGGTCTACCCTACTAAGCCTCTCATAATGTTATATATCTCTATCAGATCTCTGCTCAGTCTCTGACATTCCAGAGAAAACAATCCAGGTTTGTCCAATCACTCCTTATAGCTAAATCTATGCGGCATTCTTGTAAACCTCTTCTGCCTCTTTTTCAAAGCCTCCAAATCCTTCATATAATGGGGTGACCAGAGCTGTACTCAATACTCCAAATGCGGCCTGACTGAAGTCTGGTAAAGTTGCAACATGACTTCATGATTCTTATACTCAATGCCCTGACTGTTGACTGCAAGCATATCATGCGCCTTTCAAAGAGCAATGGAGTTGGACCACAAGATTCCTCTGTACATTAAAGTTGTGAAGAATCTTACAATTAACCATATATTTGCCCCTTGCAGTCAACCTCCCAAATTGCAACACCTCACACTTGCTCAGATTAAACTTCACCTGCCATTTCTCTGCCCATTTCTGCAGCTAATATATGCAACTGTATACTTAGACAGTCTTCCTCATAATCCGCATCACCATCAATGTTAGTGTTGTCTGCAAACTTGATAACCAACCCATCTACATTTACATCCAAGTCATTTATATATTTCACTGACAACAGAGGTCTCAGCCCAAATCCCTGCATACTCTGAATCCAAACAACAATCACCATGGGTCCCATACCTCTTTATCCTCTGGATCAAACCAAATACCGGAGTAAAATCCATTTGGACAACATTCACTGCCCTATTCTTATCATTCACCTTTATTACCTCCTCACAAAACTCAATCACGTTCATAAGATATGATCTGCCATGAACAAGGCCACGCTGGCTGCCCCTAATTTGCCCATTCTAATCCAAATCAGAATAAATCCAATGGTGTAGAATCCCCTATTTCCCTTCTTAAACAAAGGAACAATATTCGCTACTCTCCAGTCCTCTGGGGCCTCGCCTGTGGAGAGAGAAGATACAATGATCTTCATTAAGGTCTCTTGCTGCTCTCAGTAACCTGAGATAGATCCCATGAGGCCCTGGAGATTTATCCATCCGAAAGCTCTTTAATAGCCCAATACCATAATTTTCTTCATCTCAAACTGGCTTTGCATATTAGTATTCCCCACACAGATCACACTGTCCTCCAGGTCGTTTTCAGTGAATAGAGATGCAAAGTACGCATTTAGTATCTTGCATACATCTTCTGACTTCAAGCATAAATTTCCTCCTTTATCCTTGAGCTGTCCTACCTTGAGTTATCCTCTTGTTTTTCTTCCTTTTGGTTTGAACAGATTTACAATCATTTCCGTCATCTAACGCACCCTTACTTTGCCATCCTTTTCTCTTCGCCTTACTGGAACTTGTCAGTCCGGAACTCTGATCAGCTGTCCTTTAAGGTGGCATAGTGGCACAGCAGTCGAGCTGCTGCCTGACAACGACATGGACTCAGGTTTGATCCTGACTACGGGTGCTGTCTGTATGGAATTTGTATGTTCTCCCTGTGATCTTGCGGGTTTTTCCCGTGTGCTCCAGTTTCCTCCCACATTCCAAAGACGTACAGGTTAATTGGCTTCTGTAAATTGTCCCTAGTGTGTAGGATGCTATACTACTGTAGTATAGTACATAGAACTATTGTATGGGTGATCGTTGGTCCGCATGGACTCGATGGGCCAACCGGTGGGTCAATCTTCCCAAAATAGTCTTCCACTGAAACATCAGTCACCTGACCAGGGTATTATTCCAGTACAAGGTCCAGTATAGTCACTCATCTATTTGGACTATCCATATACTGTTTCAGCAAACCCTCTTGGATGCTTCTCACAAATTCTGCCCTTCTATGCCTTTTGCACCGAGTAAGTCAGAGACAGAAATAGTGAAGTTGAAGTCTAAAGAAGGATCCCAATCCAAAATGTCAGCTATCCATTTTCTCCAGATATGCTGCCTGACCCGCTTAGTTACTCCAGCATTTTGTGTCTATCTTTGGTATAAAACAGCATCTACAGTTCTTTGTTATTACATTAGTGAAGTTGAAATTGCCCACTACAGCAAATTTGCATCTTTCTGTAATCTCTACATCATATTCTCCAGAGGTGCTGCCTGACCCTCTGAGTTTCTCTCACACTTTCTGTCTTTTTTGTATACGATTAACTAGTTTACCCTGGATCAAAATTCTTCAATCTCAGACAAACCTAACAAGCTTGTTAAAGGTCTTGCTAAAGCCTCAATAGACAACATTTACCGCCCTGCTCTTGTCAATCCTCATAATTACCTCTTCAGAAAATCAAATTGTATGATGTAATTTCCCACGGACAAAGCCATGCTGACTATCCCTTATCAATCTTTGCCTTTTCAAATGCAAATAATGCTGTCTTTCAGAACCCTTCCAATCACTTCCCCGACACCGATGTAAGGCTAACTGGCTCATATTTCCCTGATTTATCCCTGCTTCCCTTCCAAAATACAGGAACAACGTTGGTAATCGTCAGTCTTCCAATACTTCACTCTGTGACATCAAGTGCTGGGAAATCATCAACTCGGTCTGCCTTAAACCTGTTGGTCTCCCAGCACGGAGAGAAGTCTGAAAGAGAATGTGGCCCATTCCAGACTGTAGGTGTATGTGCAGAAAAACACACTGAAACTTGGTGCACCAAGGCTCTGTGGGGGAGGACCACAGTCTAGGATCCTTCCGCTGCTGGACATTGATGGGCAGAGTCCACTGGGGACAATCCTTAACAAAGGAAGGAATATCATCCTAGGGGGGCACATGAGTGGCAAGGGTGTATTGTTTAAAGGTAGGTGCAAATTCTACGAAGCACACCTCTTCAACCCTCACCCTGAACACCGGCGTTCCACAGGGCTGTGTGCTGAGCCCCCTCCTCTACTCCCTCTTCACCTACGACTGCACACCTGTACATGGTACTAACACCATCATCAAGTATGCAGATGATACAACGGTGATTGGCCTCATCAGCAACAACGATGAGTCGGCCTATAGGGAGGAGGTCCAGCTCCTAGCAGCATGGTGCGCTGACAACAACCTGGCCCTTAACTCCAAGAAGACCAAGGAGCTCATTGTAGACTTCAGGAAGTCTAGGGGCGGCATGCACACCCCCATCCACATTAACGGGAGGGAGGTGGAACGTGTTTCCAGCTTCAGGTTCCTGGGGGTCAACATCTCCGATGACCTCTCTTGGACCAACAATACCTCAACTCTGGTCAAGAAGGCTCACCAGCGTCTCTTCTTCCTGAGGAGACTAAAGAAGGTCCATCTGTCTCCTCGGATTCTGGTGAACTTCTACCGCTGCACCATCGAGAGCATCCTTACCAACTGCATCACAGTATGGTATGGCAACTGCTCTGTCTCCGACCGGAAAGCACTGCAGAGGGTGGTGAAAATTGCCCAACGCATCACCGGTTCCTCACTCCCCACCATTGAGTCTGTCCAAAGCAAGCGTTGTCTGCGAAGGGCGCTCAGCATCGCCAAGGACTGCTCTCACCCCAACCACAGACTGTTTACCCTCCTACCATCCGGGAGGCGCTACAGGTCTCTCCGTTGCCGGACCAGCAGGTCCAGGAACAGCTTCTTCCCTGCGGCGGTTACACTACTCAACACTGTACCTCGGTGACTGCCAATCACACCCCCCCCCCCCCCGGACACTCCTCCCACCAGGATTTATTAGATTTATTTATTTACTGCTCATATTTATGTCGCTCTTCTAGGGAGATGCTAACTGCATTTCGTTATCTCTGTACTGTACACTGCACAATGACAATAAAGTTGAATCTGAATCTGAATCTGAATCTACTGTGTATGACACCATTGAATGTATAGACACTGACAACGTGTGAAGAATCTTTGCACAGTTTTTGTTTTGTATACTTACTTTGGATTATTTCCAAAAATAATAGATTTATTTTTGGAAAATATAAGTACCTCACCTATGACTAACAAAGTTCCCCCAAAAAACTGCCAGGGCCCCACCAATCTCCTTCCTTGCTACCTACAACTTCCTTGGATACAGCTGATCAGGCATAGGGATTTATCCATCATTATGTGTTTCTTGGTGTTGATATGTTCCAAGATATCACTGTTCCCTCTCCTGCACAGACAAGCTTGCATGTTCTTGTCCACGGGAAATCCACTTAAATTTCCCTTTTCAGTGTAGCCTAACGTCACATACTCAATATGTTTAAGAAGGAACTGCAGATGCTGGAAAATCTAAGGTAGACATTTCCGAAGAAGAACAATCGAAGAATAGCCTATTTCCTTCGCTCCATAGATGCTGCTGCACCCGCAGAGTTTCTCCAGCACTTTTGTCTACCGTCACATACTCAATAGACTGGCTTGATCCTCACTACCTATAAATGACATATGGCTGAAGATAGACACTAAATAGAGGCAGCGTTTCTGGAGAGAATGGAATGGGTGACGTCTCCAGAAATGGTTCCTGTCCCACTGAGTTACTCAAACATTTTGTGTCTGTCTTCAGAGTAAACCAGCAACTGCAGTTCCTTCCTACACCTGACAAATGACTCTTTTTTCATGACCAGACTCTTAATGACCCTCGACAACCAAGGTTCCCTATTTTGCCAGCCTTGTCCTTTACTCTAACAGGAACTTGCTGGTCCTCAACTCCTATCTCACATTTAAACGCCCCCCACTTGCCAAGCATCCTGTTACCTGCAAACAGCATCTCCCAAGCAACTCTGAGAAACAATTTTCTGGATGAGAAGATCCAATCTCTAAAGGCCACTTTATGTTTTCCCTGCAGGAAGATATCCCCATTGGGAAATATGAATGAATTGCAATGATTTTCTTAATAGAGTTCGTGTGCATTTCATGAGGAACAATCCAACAGATTAGATCAAGGCAGGAATAAAGCATCAAAAGAAATATAGGGGACAACAAAATTGGACACACATCCCTGTATACAATCACATGGCTTCTATTACTGGAGACATGATCAGAACTTTCTGCTCCCTAATGCCAAATAATTTAGCTTATTTACAGTTGATCTGAGTTCAGCTCATTCTGTGAATTAGTTCAATCTTGTCAAATTAATTCCTTTAGTACACAATGGTTTTTTAAGACAAATTGAGGGAATGGCACATTAACAATGCCTAATCAATCAGTCAAAGGTTTTCCAGTCTGAATTTTTTTTGTAAATGTAGAACAGGCTGGAAGGATGTCATCCCTTGCATTATATATAACATTCATTTCCATGGTCAATTACCATAAAACAACATTAGGAAGCAGACTGCCCGATAAAGGGAAAGCATTGGACTGGATTTCACTGGCTTATGTTAGCAGAACTAAATGGAATTGCCAATGTTTAGCTGTTTAACACACTGAGATTGGCACTTCCGCACATGCATTACAAAAATTGTATATTATTGACCCGCTGGCAGATTGGGAACAACTAATCTTTCTGTCGTCCACTGGAGATGTCACCTCTTGGATTCTATGTTAGGTCTAATGCAGCCGCTGGTTAGGAATCAAAGGTGATAGTCCCTTTTTTAAAATAAATTATTTCTCCTTAGATACATGTTTTTAATTTATTTATTTTTAGTTAGTTGTTAAATATATTTAAAAATAAATGGGGGGGGTTTGGTAATCACTTCTTTCAATTTTATTCATTTTTTAATTTCTCTAAATGTCTGTGAAATCTAAAAGCTGATAATTGCAGTTGTGATTCTGACAGCTGGTTCAGCTATGATTTGGGCATTTCTGGTTGTCAAAACTCCAGGGCCATTTTGGTAGAGATGCTCCTTCACTATTGCCAGAGGCCATATTACCACAAGGATATCTCGTTGGACTCTGGGATGCTTTGTAGGCCATGTAGAGCCATGTAGAGCCTTCTCCAGGGCAGCTCCCAGGCTCTGGAATTCCCTCCCACAACCGGTCCGAAATTCTGAGTCCCTCACCATCTTCCAGTCCCGCCTCAAGACCCATCTCTTCACCTCTGCATACCCTTAGTCCCATGTTCCCCCCCCCCTCTGTCTTACTGCTCTATTTTGTTTTGTTTATTCCTGACTCTCAATTGTAAAGCGACTTTGAGTCCTGAAAAGCGCTATATAAATAAAATCTATTATTATTATTATTATGTGGTTCCAGAACAGGTAGACATAGGTTTAGAGACACCACATGTGGTGTTTCTGGCTGTGGGACCAAGGCCCACAGGATCCAGACAAATGTTTCTGGACACAAAACCTGTCCGTGTTATAATGCTGGCAATATTCATATTCCGTAAAATGTTTCCAAGATTTTTAATCAATGTAGCCTCTTCAGATATGTATATGTTATTCATATTCTGAGCTGCAATTCTGTATTCGATCAGTTGATGGCTGTTAGGAAAAATAATTCATAACACAAGCAACTCCCCATTGTCGGCGAGTGTATATGTTGAACAATTTTTTCATGAGTGGGCAGCTGGGTGACTCATAAAAGGTTTCATGAGCTACAGATAATGCCATAAAAGGAAAACATTTCTCACAAGCCTTGCCTTCCATAAACTATTTGGTTTGCTCCATTAAATGCACTATTATTTCTAAATCTTGTTTATATTCGTGGGATTGGAGACAGGGTTTGGAGAAGAGGGCTATTAAAATGGCTTTGAGAATCTGTTCACTGAGCTATGAATTGAAAATTTGCAGACACACAGAATTAAACATTGCCAATTTGTGCTAGCATCACATCTAACTTGGACTATTACCCTGCTTTTAATGCGATAATAGTCAAAGATGCAAAGGTGACATTTCTATTGGAATTGTTTATCCTTAGCCACTTACTCCATAGTACCTACATATTTATTGTCCACTGAGCAGAATTCACTGAATTGTAAAATATAAACCAAGAATTATGCTTGTTACAAGATTACAATCTCCTGAATTTAAACCTCATCATGTTTAAATATACATTTTGTGGGCATGGGAAAAGTGAGTTACCAAGCCAGAAATCTGAACTATCTTTAATAACCACCAGGTTAACAGTGCATTTGATGCTGAGATAACTACACCTGACATTCAGCTTAAAATAATTAACCATTAGGAGGTAGGATAGATGCGAAGTGCTGGAGTAATTCAGGGGGTCAGACAACATCTCTGGAAAAAAAGTATGGGTGACGTTTCGGGTCGAGCATCTTCGGAATATACCAGCGTCTGTGAGAAGGATCCCGATACAAAACGTTTACTCTACTCCATCCTTTTTCTTCTTGCGTACGGCGTGCACAGCCTAAAGTTGTAGGACAACTTGTCCTATTTGATCTTATTTGATTGTGCACGCCAGGTTGATTGCATTCGTCGAAACATGGCGGACCACGTGAAGGTTGCAATCTCCCACCCCTACCCCATCCTTTTACTCTAGAGATGCTGCCTGACCCGCTGAGTTACTCCAGCAGTTTGTGTCTATCTGTGGTGCAGTTCTTTCCTACACATCAGGAGATAAGCACAGCCATCTGCCAATATATAACATTGTCTGTAATATCCAATAATGAGTTTTTCCTCTCTCGAGTTTCCATTCTATGAAAATGTAATTGCAGCTAAGAATATCATTTAATCTTTCCCCACGTTCTTGCATCAGTGCAAACAATAATAAGTGAACATGAAACCACTTGATCACTACTTTATAATGTACCAAGATATTCACACCTACTTTGAGCTTCCTTCCATGTAACGACATCATAAAAAAGACATTGACTGGAACAAATTGTTTTTTACTAGCTGCTTCTTGTTAGACATCACCTTACAATGGACAACATACCTAATAATTACAGCTTGACTGTACTTTATTCACCGTTATTTAAATCCAATCCACAGCTGGAAACATTCAAGAAATGACCGGCTGCCCATTTTACGCCTGTCTGATTTCACACTCAAATATTCTGGAGATCAATACTGGTTGTGGTTTGTCATTTGGATCCAGTCATTTTCCTGCCAGGCAGAGCAGGCTGGAATGAACAGCCCCAATTTTTATTTCAAAGAGCAAAGAACAAATAGCTAATCCTGAAATGGCTATCAGTAAGACAAAATGATCGATACGTGCTCTGTTTGATCTACACATTTCCACATTTTCACCCACCAACCTGCCCACTTAAACTACTTGAATGATGAAACAATGGAATTACTCTGAAACCATGCTTAAAATTTCCATTCTATATTCGCCATTGCTAAAATACAAAAAAATGTCACATATGAAAATATAACTAACTTGTTACATTACGTTTGGAACTGAAATGGGGACAATTAGCATTGCATGACTGACTGATGGTGAAGGACAAATAGATGTAATCTGGATTGGACTTGCCAAATATAATTATTTAAATTGTGACATGACTCCTGATGGTCTAGTAGGCAATAGGAACTTAATATTTTAATAAGTAAGTTTGGTCAGATTCACAATTGATCATTGTTAGTATTTAGCATCTATAAACGGAGAGAAAATTAAATAAGATATGTAATCCTGATAACAATCCTATGATGAATGTTGGAAAGTTTATATATTTGAGACCATTACTTTGAAATTCTCCATGCCCATTTACTGCTTACACTGACAAATGGAAGAACATTAAGGCAATGCATTGTGGAATTTTTGATATCTGGTTAACTTAATTCCAGCAAGATGCTACATTGTAAGACATGATACAAAGATAAATGGAACTAAATTAAATGTTTTTCATCGTGATAGCAAATTGTATTTGAACTCAGGATAGACAACACCATGTAGAGACTTCTAAAAAATAAATGAATAAATGAAAAGGAAAGCCAATTAAAATCTAAAAGCATTATATGATTAACCTAATTCATCATGCAAGATACATTTGTAGGAAGAAAAACACTAATGAATAAATAATTTATAATCAGTTAACTTCGGACTATATAAAGTATACTGTAGCCGAGATTTTCACTCTAGATATGAAGATACCGAGAACGAAAAGAAAGAAAACAACAATGTTCTGTTTCCCCTACCATAAAAATCTACATAGTCTAGAATAGAACCTTTGAACTGCACATTAATTCCCATCTATAAATAAATCATGTTTTATCATTGAAGGTTTATATCATAAGCTGGAGGGTGATTTAATGGCATAGATGTATACTTACACTTCTCCAGTATATTGACTTGTTGTTCTTCTCCACACCAACAAGATAGGTGTTGCTCTGCAAATTGCTTTATTCGCCCACCCTTCACATTCTTGTTTTCATCTTTCTATCTTTGCCTCTTAAAGTGTTGAACTCTGCCTCACTCAATCACCAGGGCCAGTATCGCCAACTTCCTGGGCAGTTCAACTCATTGGGCTGAACACTTAGTTCAAATCTTAACAATTTCCCAAACTCTCCTGCTTATTCCCCTCGCCACATTACATCACTTCCTCTCCAATGTGCCAGTGTCATTAATGCTCTTTAATCACTCCAAATACCTTAATCTTTGGGCAAAATAAATATTTGATATTCTTTTTCCAAGTTGGATTTCCATGTCGATAGATATTTACAAGTTGATCATTTTAATGGGTCTCTTCTGGTGAATTGAATGAGAGAAAGACCCCATAACAAGGTATTCACATGTCCATGTCACTTCTAATTGAGAAACTCGTGCAAAATGACAAACATAGTATTGCTCTTTCAGATGGTAAATCAACTGTTGTATACTGTCCAGAATGTTTTCTTATTTTCTTTCTCTTTAGAGAATATATATTTTCTCTTTAATATTGTGTTCGAAAACATTAAAAAATGATCAGTATTAGAATCATAGTGAATTTTACTTCGGAGTCACGTGAGTGACCACGTGAAGAAGAGCCCGTCCAGCCGCACACGCGTCATATCGTCAGACGCATAGCGCAGTGACCGATGTGTTTGGAGTGAGCAGAGCTCCTCCAAACTGGTAAGTAAAAAGCCTGAAGGTAAGTGTGTACTTACGTTTTTCAGGTCGTTTTCTTCAGAGGACTTGTAGTTGGGAAAACACAAGTCAGAATGAAGAAAGGATTTAGATGTGTACCGCAGGTAAACTCGAGAAAGACCGCGGGTCTGCGAGTAGCGGGCGCCCTTTTGATTTTATACGGTAATATATATACCGTTGTAGCGCCATTAGAGCGCAAGAGAAATAGGCCGGGTGACTGGAAAGTCAGACCGGAGGATCCCCGAGCAGGCAGATATTTTGTTCTATTCAGAACCATGTTGGGAGGCCAGCGCAGGGAATGCCTGGGGAAGGTCCGGGCTAAGCGTTGGCCTATAGGAGAGCCAGTGTATGTAGTGCCTGGGGAAGGTCCGGCTTAGCGTTGGCCTACAGGAGCCAGCGCAGGGAATGCCTGGGGAAGGTCCGGGCTTAGCATTGGTCTATAGGAGAGCCAGCGCATGGAGTGCTTTAGAAGGTCCGGCTCAGCGTTGGCCTAAGGGAGAGCCAGCGCAGGGAGCAATTGGGAAGGTCCGGCTCAGCGCTGGCCTACAGGGGAGCCAGTGTGAGCAATGCCTGGATAAAGGCATTTTTAATACGTTGGTCTACAGGAGAGCCAGCGCCAACTATGTCTGGAGAGGACCGTTTAAGCGTTGGCCTACAGGTGAGCCAGCGCCAGCTGCACCTGAAAGAGGGCTGCCTATGCATGGGCCTACAGGAGAGCCCGCACGGTGAGCACCTGGAAAAGGGTTTACTATGCGTAGGCCTATGGGAGAGCCAGCGCTAGAAACACCTGAAGCAGGATGTCAATTCGCCCCTCTATTAGGAGGAGGATTTCATACAAAGATTCAGTAAACGAATCATATGAGGACTAGAGCCCAATAACAGAGCCTAAAGGACCAGATTTGGCACAATATATAAAAGTGTGGTTCCAAAACTATCAGGGGAACCATTGGGAGATAAATTAGCAATGTCAAAAAATTACTTGCTCTCCCAGCAGCTCCAGGTTCTAACCATGTATGAGCTGTCTATAAATATGAAACCCGCAGTATTGAGCATTGTAAGCAGTCTCAGCGGGGGAGAGGGTGTTGAAATTGCTGGTCAGGCATTACGGGTTTTTGACCAGAGGTTGGATGGAGAGCATGTGTCTATATCACAACAAGGTTGAATTAGCACTCATGTGTAGTGCGCACTTTGAAATAAACTGTATTTATAAAAGTGCTATAAGACCTAATATATACCCTAAGTTTGGGGGTCTCTGTTCACCATCTAATATTTAATTGCCTAATAAATCTGTTTTGGAAAGAATCTAGCCAAAAAAGAAATGACCCTGTGTGATTGGCAGATCAAATCAAAGGCAGTTTTCCCTACCAATGTGTGGTGACTGGGGATAGTGAAGGATTAAATCGGTCTTTCCCATATATGCATTGTAGGCGCACTCCTCCTGAGGTATGTGGAGGTTACAATATTCCACTAAGATCAGGGGATAACAATTGCCCTAGGCAAACCCTGAGGTAGGGGGTCTGGTTCTGTAAGAGACATATTAATGTTTTACACTTACAAGTTGGGAAAGATTACAATTCTTGTTAAAAGAATGGCAATTTGATGTATTTATACTGTACAGTATTGTGGGGTTTTGAATTGAATTCTACCCATATTTGGTTTCTCCTACTAAGGTATTTAAAACCGGACACATATTTTCCCAAAATAAGAGAATATGTAGATTCAGACAAGACATGAAATATTGTAAAAAAGGGATGATTAAGTTCACCATCACCATCAATTTATGCCAAGTGTGTTATGAGAGCAAATAAGGATGGTGGGAGTAAAATTATTCTAGATCTGACATGCTTTAACCCTTTTTTGTACAGTATAATAAACAGTTTTGGAACATTTGCCAATACTATGCAGCCAATTTCAAGAAAATGCTATATGGGTAGCATAGATCTTAAAATGCATTTTACTGTGTGACTGTATATGGTAAATAATCGTAGATATTTTAAATTTAACTGGATGAGTCAATTATGGCAACTTAAAACATTGTATTAAGGATTAGTCTCAGCTCTGAGACTATTTGCCAGGTTGTTGGAACCAATCTTAGCATTACTAAGAACTCAGGGCCATTTGGTAATGGCCTATTTTGATATATTCTGATTGTAGGGAGGCTATAACAGAACCATGAGTGTCAAGAATCAAGCTCACTTTGGAGATTTATTAACCATCCAGATAAATCTAAACAATTACCAAACACCGTTATTGATTATTTGGGTTCCATTATTAAATGAGAACACATGTTTGTGATTCCGCCCAAGGATTAAGGCTGCATTTAATTGGAAGTTGTATTAAGCTCATTACAGAGCACCAACCCTCAATTAGGCATTTAATTTATTAAGCTCATTACAGAGCACCAACCCTCAATTAGGCAGGTAGCAAGCCTGCTTTGCAAACTATTGCTTATTTTCAGCTGTACAATTTAGATCGCTGCATTATCAGCATTTACAATAAGCATGGATAGAGGCATGGAGAATACATTTAGGGCATTTTTGCCAGGCCATGTATTTGCCAGTCGCAGTTATTACTGGAATACTATGATGGATCATGAGTGTCTCAAATGCTTCCAGTAGAGATCCTGGTTGAAACACCTTCCATTATGCTACAGACTAATTTTAGTGCTCTAAGTTGGGGTCATACTTATAAGTATTTCAAACTGTGAAGGTAGATGGAATGTGGAGAAAGTACCTTTGATCCAATAACAAGGGATCATTAATGAGAGTTTTAGGAACATTTTATGGCCTAAAGCTTATTGCTCTAATATGCAAAGTTTGCATGTTTAGGTATAGATTGACACTACGGAATAGAACGTATGTTAATCATTTGAGTGGTATGAAGTCAGAATCTTGTGATAGACTGGCTAACGTGATCTGGACCTGGTGTTTTTACCAGAAATATTTGGTTTGGCAATTTACCTACCAGGTAGATTCAAAATAGTTGCAGACTCAAGGTCATGTAAATTCAATGATAATACAGAATGGATGTTGGATCGTGACAAATTTAATATTGTTGCACGGTTGGTGACTTGTTTGCATCCAGACTTAACCACCAATTACCTAAATATGTGTCATGGTAACCTGATCCTGGAGCAGTAGCGGTGGATGTTTCTCGCTGCATTGGGGTAGAATGTTTTTGTATACATTTTCTCCATGTTTGCCTCATTTAGTCAGTATATACAGAAGATCAAACAGGACTCCGCTTCGGGAGTATTGGTGGTATCAGATTGGACCTACAAAACCATGGTGTTAAAAAAGATCACAAAGCCTCTTATGATTTTCCCAAACAGAATTAACCTGTTTGTGCACCCTATAACTGATGATTCACATCCTTTACATAATCGTATTGGTTTGTTGATTTGCAGATTCTAAGGTGTGCCATATATCGGAAGAGGACTATCAGATCATACTGTGGATATTATTGCAATGTGGAGGGATAGTACCCAGAAGCAGTACATTTCTTACATAAGGAAATGGGATATGTTTTGCTTAAGGCATAATATTACATATCACACTACAGACATCTCAGACGGGTTAGAGTTTCTGTCAACTCTTTATTTTTTATTGGACAGATAAGCTATAGTGCTATGAATACTGCAAGGAGTGCTTTTTCTGCATATCTATGGAGGGGATCAGAATAAAATTTTGTAGGGTTACACCCTTTGGTCCCTATGAAGGGAATTTTCAATTCTAAGCCTCCTAGACACAGGTATACAAAAATCTGGAATGTAAGAGATGTGTTATGCTTGTTGTTAATGGACTCCTATTGCAGTGCTGTCCTTGGCCTAAATTACCATTAAGGTAGTCATGTTCAGGGCACTGGTTTCAGCACCGAGAGTGCAAACATTGCAGAAACTATGAATAGACATGATGGAAATAGCAACAGATACTATTATGTTCTATGTCTATGATTTGATTAAACAGAGTAGACCTGGAATCACAGGATGTAAGTTGGGGTTTTCAGCATATCCTACGGATCCATGTCTATGTGTAGTATCACATTTACAATGTTAGATTGAAGCCACCAGAACCTTAAGAGGTGCAGTATCAGCATTTTTATTAGCCATAAATAGCTGCATAAGAAAATGTCAGTTCAGACTATTTAAAAATGGCTGAAGCAGGTTTTGCTTGATGCAGGTATTGATACTGACAAATTTATATCTCATACCACCAGGACACCATCAACATTGGCAGCCAAGGATTTGAATGTTCCAATAGAACATATCCTCGCGGTCATAGGCCAAAGTGAAAGAATGTTTCACAAGCATTACCATAAGGAGATTATAGTACCTGTGGTTATTTGGTGGTGCTATTTTGGATTTAGTATTAAGTATTCCTCTTGTGATAAAGGGGTTACTATTGTGGTGATAATTTAACCATTAACTGGTTGCATCCATGTTGTGGTTATGCATTGTTGATTGCTTTACTTATTTAAAGTCAATCAATGCAGCGAGATGCCTGGATTTGAATCTACGGCGTGAAATCACAGAGCTTTGAAATCTTCAGGTAGTCACTCACGTGACTCCGAAGTAAAATAGTAAGATTAAACGAGAACTTACCAGTTTGAAGTTTGATCTTTATTTTATGAGGAGTTACGTTGAGGGACTACGTGCCCTCCGCTCCCACCCTCATAAAGATCGAGCTGGTAGTTCTAGTCTTTACGTATCTTACTATCATACATCAGTTATTGTTGTCTGTGATTTCACTCCGCTGCTTTGAAGATTGACGCATGTGCGGCTGGACGGGCTCTTCTTCACGGAGTCCCTCAACGTAACTCCTCATAAAATAAAGATCAAACTTCAAACTGGTAAGTTCTCGTTTAATCTTACTATTATAGTGATACAGAATGAAAACAGATGTTGTTAATATTAAACTATTTTCATGACTATCAGTAGATCGAGGTATTTGGAGCTTAGAATACTGAAGAATTCAATAAATTGGCCTCTTTTTGACCATTAGGATTGGTATTGAATTACAATGAATCGCAAAATGATGTGCTCCAAACACATTTCACTGTGAGGCAATAGATGAGTGATTTACACATTATGAGCACCGAGTGAAGAAGAGGAGCTTCTGGCATCGAAAATTATTCAAGGACATATAATGAAATAAATAATGAATGAATTGATCTGAGGAGAATGGGATAAGGATTACCCTTGAGATTCTTCAAAGTGGGAGAGGCAATGTAGGGAGATCGTCATAATATCCCTAATGCACCCAACAAGTCACAATCAATGCACAGAGAAAATGAATATATTTGGGTTATCCAGGTGTGATTCCCAGCCAATAAATGACGTTTGTAGACAAATGCAAGAATAACTTCCAGGTAGCAGGGTCCTGGAAAAAGATAGATAAATATCCAGGTAATCTCTCATGGTGGTGTTGAATAAGGGATAATTATTGTCCATGACACTGGGAAAACACTCCAGCTGTTTTTTAAAATGGTCTGATCAATATGTATATGCCCATCTGAGCAGTAAATTGGTAGTTGCTGTAGTATCGCATCTCATAACCGTCAGCCTAAAAATTCACTGTCAACACTTTAAAATTCTAATGTGCACCCAAGGCTAACTAACAGTGAGATCTCAAACATTTAAGCAGGTCTTGATTGGTGGGTTGAGCCCTGATTTGGTATTAGAGAAGGGCCCACCTTACATTAGCTGTTGCAGGGAAAGCTTCCTCATCTGGGTTCTTTCATCACATTTTTACACTTAATAGTTCACTCCAGACCCTCTGCTACCCTAGGTTGCCAACTGTTTTCTGGCCCCTTTTGGACCTTTCGTTAACCCCGGTATTTCACCCCAGAATTTTGCCCACTGGACCCTCAACTTTGGGGGGTCAATACTCTTGAAATTTCCTTTACATTCTTCCTGGGACCAGAAATTATATGTTTTCTGTAGATGGGACACAACAGCTCAGACCACTCATATTGTTTTATTATTTATTAATAGAGGACAGAGTTAAGTTTGTTGCACAGAAGTGAATCAAATATGTAAATAAAGTTGATAAGTTAAGAGCTAGCTTACAATCAGTAATTTTAAAGAACAACAGACCAGCCATATAAAACTAATGAACAAATAGACCAACCAAGGGTCTGGGCACGGTCTATCATATATGATGTACAACTGATTGAATGACAATGATGGAGAGACTTTGAAAAGCATGATGGAGTTCTTTATGTAAAAAGATAATAAAGTGATCATTTTGAAAAGCGTCAAGTCCATTATTTACGATCACTCTTGGTAATTTTGCAGCGAACTGGACCACTGCCTTTCATATTTTTTTCAAATAAGTAGACAAGCAGTTTGGTTCAGTGGAGAATATTTTTTTTCTATAGTAATTGTTATACAAGCTCAACACAGAAAGGGCAAATTATTTTTTGGCTGCCCTTTTCAATTGCATCTTTCGAATTTAGACTATTTACAAGTGCCTTGTTATTTTATATGATTTTAAGAGTACAAATTATATGTTTCAGTAGATTATAGTGAATACTCAGTGCCTGTCCAAAATTGAAACAAGTGTGAATCCAGCTTAATGAGGGACCAGGAATAGAGATCTGAATAACGTTGCCATGGTTGGTCTTTATGGTACTCACACAGATTAAATTTGCAGCGATTATGTGGAAAGCATTTCCTAGGCAACGAAATGCAATTTATTTCCACAGCCTGTTCTCCTTCTATTTCTAGAATGAAATTTACCCTGCAAATTCAGCCACTGCTTGAATTCTTAACAGCAACTTAGCATACTTTCCTGCTGTTCAGAGTGTGACAGTTTCGGATAAGATGAAAATCCCTATTGATATGCCTGCAATGTCCAAACCAAAATCTTAACATAGCTATCCATTCATCCCCACCCCCATCACCAATTATGTATTTTGTGGTGTAATGGCCATGTTAGCTTAGCTTGGAAGACTTTACCAGAAAAGTCAATGCACCTAGAAGCATTTTACATTGCATATGGTGATTATTTTTTTAAAGCAAACAAACTTGTCTTATGATCCTGATTTTTGATTCTCCATAGGAAGGTATTGATTTTAGCTATTTCCCCTGGCAAAAGAACATTAAGATAGTGTTCCTTGGTGCCCCCATTATCTTTGACCAATCGTCTGCCAAAATTTAAAATTTTAGAAGCTTGCAGCTCAGTAAGCAAACATTCCTAATTCAAATGCGAGGCCTCTTTCACATGTAAATCAATGCCCCAGGATCCCAATTGTAATTATGTTCCTTGGCCAGGTCCCTGAAACTAAAATGTGTCTCCAAATATTGCTATTTTACTTCGGAGTCACGTGAGTGACTATGTGAAGAACCCGTCCAGCACGCATGCGCGACATTAGCATTCACGCAGTGCAACAGCGACGAACGGGAGTACAGGCGCTCCCGCTACAAGTTTAAAAAAGCGGACCATCAGGTAAGTACTTACTCTGAGGTCATACTTAGGAAGCTTTGCTCTGCTTTGTGAATTCCAGGTTGAAGAAGCTGGAAAAATGAGCAAAGCACGGCAAGGGAAAAAGACCGCCCCCCGTTCGACTCCAACAGAACAGGAGTGTCCCATCAGTGGGGGGCGAGTGGCGGCACCTGGACCGCACATACTGCAGTCCACAATCATTGCGACCGAGCCGAGCCCAGTACCGCTAGCGCAGCCTGACCAACAGCAGCGGACTGGAGGTAAATCAAAACGAAAAACTGACCGGTCGGTGATATCTGATAACTCCGATGAGGAAGACTCTCTGCCTGAGAGCGGCAGAGGTAGCCGCCTGAGCCGCATGGAAAGGCTCATGGAGCAAATGCTCCAGCAAGACTTGCTTCGGGAGCTGGAGCAGTCTCGCCAAGGGAATTCAGGCACTCCCACACCAGTGCCTTACAATGCACTGGCCATCGCTTCCCCCTCAGCCGAGGGCAGCGTTGGCGATCAGGGCTGGGCTGGTCAGGAACAGGGGTCATTGGCCGAAGATATCAGGAGTACGCATGGGGTACAGGACCAGGATGAGCTGCTGGGTGTGGTAAATCGCTACGTGGCTACACCACGAGCAGGGCAGCCGTTGCAGCCAAAACTGGCGGCCAGCATTGATTACCTGTCCCTCAAACCCCTACAAGAACAGGTAGTCAATGAGGCACTAGAACTCTACTTGCCTCCGGAGAACTGCATTTCGCTCAACGTACCGGCCGTCAACAGCCAAATGTGGGGGTACGTTGGACAGAGTATCCGGAACCAGGAGCTAAAATTACAGCGTATCCTATAGCTCCTGACGACAGGTATAACATCCTATGCTCGTTCCGTGGATGGGGTGGATATGACCATCAACCAGCAAGACACTCTGGCTCTGCTGTGCAACACCCAATATGAGATAAACAACCTCAGCAAGGAGATAATAAGACCTGCCCTCAATCCCAAATTTGCAGGACTGTGCAAAGCACCGGCCTCAGAGCCACAGATCCTGTTATTTGGAAAGGACTTGTCAAAACAAGTGAAAGACCTGGAGGAAGAGTCCAAAGCATTCGGCCTCATGAGGGCAGGCCCCGGAATGAGCAGACCCACACAACCCAGACGGCAGTACCCCACCGCGTCCACCAGTTGACGTCAAACTTATGGGACTGGTGAAAGCTCGGGGTCCACATACCATCCCCGAAAGCCTTTTTTAGGCCAGGGCCCAGAGCGGACCCCATGGAAAATGCGCCACCCCCAACCAGCATTAGATCCAGCAGCACAACGACGGATGAAGAAACAGAAGAAAGGAACACTCCCATAACTATGGAGGTAGGTGGGTCTGGTTCCTACCAGCATATAAAATTGGGGGAACTGTACTAACAGGGAGGAGATTACACCTGTTCATTGCAGCATGGAGGTCTATCACGAATGATAGTTATATACTTAACAGTATTCGTGGATACAAAATAGAGTTCATTCAAGAAAATATGCCACCAGTTCAGCATGTACCCCAAAGGGTCTTTACCCTCTCAGTCAAAGAAAAACTAGAGGGTCAAGCAGAACTGGTGAGGTTACTTACAAAGGGTATCATTGAGATATCCAAACATGAACCTTTGGAATTTGTCTCAAATATATTTACCAAAAACAAAAAAGATGGTGCATGTCACATCATCATTGACTTAACATCACTAAATACCTTTGTTAAGTATATACATTTCAAAATGGAAACATTTGTAACTGCCAAACAACTGATTTCCAAAGGATACTTTATGGCAAGCATTGATTTAAAAGATGCCTACTATACAGTACCCATTCAAAAGGGTCATCGCAGATACCTGAAATTTACCTGGATGGGGCAACTATGGCAGTTTAAAGCGTTGCCTAATGGGTTAACATCAGCCCCAAGACTATTTACCATGATATTAAAACCAGCCTTGGCAACATTAAGAAAACAGAGACATATTGTCATGGCATATCTTGATGATATTCTAATAGTAGGCAAAACCATGGAATTGGCTAAATCAACTGTATTAGCTACCAAACAATTGTTTGAAACCCTGGGATTTGTCTTACATCCAGATAAATCTAAGTTGACGCCATCCACAACTATGGACTATCTGGGATTCACAATTAACTCAGTCCACATGTCTGTAACATTGCCAAAAGATAAAGCAGCAGAACTGGCACAGACGTGTAACAATTTAATGGTTAGCGATCGACCAACCATCCGACAAGTGGCAAGAGTAATTGGCAAAATAGTAGCAGCATTTCCAGCTACACAATTTGGACCTCTGCACTATCAAAACCTACAAAGGGCAAAAGTACAGGCGTTAAAACGACATGCAGGTCACTTTGACCGAACCATGAAATTACCCATTGAAACAATATCAGAGTTACAATGGTGGATAGAGCACATTTGGCATAGTTCCAGCCCTATCATCATCAATAACCCAACGTTAACTATACAAACAGATGCCAGTGCTCAAGGCTGGGGAGCAACTAATACCATATCCAGCACAGGTGGTAGATGGACTAACCTAGAATCATCTTTACTACAAACACTGGGCATAAATTATTTGGAAATGTTGGGTGCATTTTATGGTTTAAAAGCATATTCTACGAATATGCACCATTTGCATGTTTGTTTACAGATTGATAATACCACGGTGGTGGCCTATATTAACCATATGGGCGGAATAAAATCGATATCATGTGACAATTTGGTCAACAAAATCTGGCAATGGTGTGTCGATAGACATATTTGGCTATCAGCAACTTACATACCAGGTAAGCTAAATCCAGTGGCAGACACCAGGTCACGCAAATTCAATGATAACACCGAATGGATGTTAAATCCTAAAGCTTTTGCTAAAATTACAAAGCAATATGGCACACCAGATATCGATCTCTTTGCATCCAGACTAAATCACCAGGTACCAATGTATGTCGCTTGGGAACCAGACCCTGAGGCAGCAGAGATAGATGCATTCGACCTGAACTGGGGAAACTATTTATTTTATGCTTTCCCCCCCTTCTGCCTCATCAGTAGGGTACTACGCAAAATACAGATGGACTCTGCTTCAGGTATTTTGATAGTACCCGACTGGCCTACACAGCCATGGTTCCCAGTGGTCCTCGACATGGTCATCGAAACTCCTATGACCTTTCCCAATAGCCCAGACCTATTGACTCACCCGGTATCAGGCATATGTCATCCATGCCATGACAAAATTAACCTACTGGGTTGCAGATAATGAAAAGACCACTGCTGGGCCTGGGATTGTCTGACAGGACCATCAACACGATGACAGCGTCCCACCGTATGTCCACCAGGAAACAATACCTATCGATCATCAGGTAGTGGGAAAGATACTGCTCGAATACTGAGACAACATACTCATCTACAACCATAACCAATGTACTGGAGTTCCTGGCCGGCCTTCACCATAATGAAGGACTGAGCTACAGCGCCATCAATACTGCCAGAAGTGCTCATTCAGCCTACTTAAAACAAGCACCAGGACAACAGGCCATAGGGTCTCACCCGCTGGTGATCAAACTCATGAGGGGTATATTCAACTCCAACCGCCCTAGACCTAGGTACACCCAAATCTGGGATGTCAGTGTGGTCCTGACATACTTAAGGGGATGGTCACCAGCCAGGTCTCTCACCCTGGAACAGCTAACCCTGAAAACGGTCATGCTGATGGCACTAGTCTCAGCACAAAGAGTCCAGTCCCTCCACTTACTGCGACTAGACAACATGGTTATAACACCAGACCGGGTCTCATTCACCATTCAGGAGCTGGTAAAGCAGAGCAGGCCAGGAACTTCAGGCCTAGTTATGGATTTCCGGGCATACTCACCTGACCCACGGTTGTGTGTCATGACTCACTTACTCACTTACATCAACACAACAAGAGATTCCCGAGGGAGAGGAAAAGCCTTATGGGTCAGCCACAAGAAACCTCATGGTCGGGTGTCGAGCCAGACTATCTCAAGATGGCTCAAGCAGGTACTGGGAGCTGCTGGAGTAGATACTGACGTATATACATCTCACTCCACCAGGGCAGCATCCACATCGGCGGCTAAAAGGATGGACGTGCCACTGGACCACATCCTGGCTACAGCGGGGTGGTCCATGGAGAAAACGTTCCAAACGTTCTGCAATAAGCCGCTAGCAGAACCTGTGTTATTTGCAGAAAGAGTTTTAGAATCTGCAAATATATAATTTAAGCCCGGGGGAGCATTTTTCTTTTGTTATTGTTTAATAAATACCATTATTGTTTACAAACAGATTCATGGTTGATTACGATAACATACTTCCTCCCTTGAATGACTTCGGCAGTGAGTGAAGTATGAACTGTTACACGGTTTGAAATCACAGAGCTTTAAAATCTTCACGTAGTCACTCACGTGACTCCGAAGTAAAATAGTAAGATTAAACAAGAACTTACCAGTTTGAAGTTTGATCTGTATTTTATGAGGAGTTACGATGAGGGATTACGTGCCCTCCGCTTCCACACTCAATTATAGAGATCAACTGGTATCTTAGTTCTCATTTTCTTTACTATGTTTCTTTCAATTATTGTGTTTCCTGTGATTCCACACTGCTGCTTTGAAGTATGTCGCGCAAGCGTGCTGGACGGGTTCTTCACGTAATCCCTCATCGTAACTCCTCATAAAATACAGATCAAACTTCAAGCTGGTAAGTTCTCATTTAATCTTACTATTTTGTTTGCCACTGCCACTTCTTTGGTGGAAAAAAACACAAAGTACTAGAGTATTAACTCAGTGGGTCATGCAGCATATGTGGAGGACAAGGATAGGCGATGTTTCGGGTCAGGACACTTCTTAAGACTGAGTCTGAGGAAGCATCATGGCTCAAAACTATCCATGTTCTCCACAGATACTGCCTGACCCGCTAAATTATTCCAGCACTCTGTGTTTTATTCAAGATTGCGGCATCTGCAGTTCTTTGTGCCTCCACTTATATAGTGGTTTGGTTTGTATCATCGAATCCATATCATAGAATCTGTAATTTAAAAATCCAGCAATATAATGGTTTTCCCTTAATTCACCAGTGTGTGGTTGGTAATTGGCAATGGTGAAAATTCTTCTCCTCGCTTTCCAAATCATTTTAAATCAATGGTCCAAGAAATGGGGCTCACTGTTATCACATTTTGTGTTGCAGAAAGATAGCATAATTCAGATAGTATGCATTCACTTTCATGAAGTGTTCAAAAATCCCATTGCCACCAAGATATCAAGACAGCTGGCTCCTGAGAAAAGGGTCAAAGTGAGCAATATCTCCATACTGAAGCTGAAACCTAATAATTTAATAATACAAATTGGACATTTGGACAAATATTACAGTGTACATCATCTTGTCTCC
The DNA here is from genome assembly GCA_038087875.1 of Malacoraja senta. NCBI lineage: Eukaryota > Metazoa > Chordata > Chondrichthyes > Rajiformes > Rajidae > Malacoraja > Malacoraja senta. Next base: position 23,844,503 of record CM075985.1, on the reverse strand, counting down.
AATAATCACACATATGCTCAGAATATCTGTCTGGCTTCTGCTCCTGGGGAATTTAAAGGCAAAAATGATTAATTTTTTATTAAGTTTTTAGTTTTCTGTTTCTATTCATTTCTCCGCGTCACCTTGCTTTAATAATTGTTTTCAATTTTTAATACTATTTGCATAATCCCTCCAATGGTAAAATATGTCAATGAATAGTGTATTATATCACATTGAGTGATATCCACCAATATTCGTCTCTGTTTATATCAATGGAAGCTGCTTGATTTGCATAGAAGTTCTGATAAAGGATTTTTTTTTTTAAGTGGGTTGCAGGAACTATGGACCAACGATTTAGGCTGCAGAAAACTCTGGGAGAGAAGTGTTCATTTTCTCTTTTGACAAGTATCCCAATTATCTGAAAATATCAGATGCCTTTCAGGTCAACAACATATCAAGTCCTATTGAAATACAATTCATTAATACCATTGAGAAAAAATCTTGAATATCTTAGCAGTTAAATCTTGTATGCTGGAACTTCATAAATATCCACTGCTTCAACTTTATAAAAGAGACTGATGTATGCTGTAAAGGTCACAAAGTGCTGGGGTAATTCAGCAGATCAGGCAGCATCTCTGGATAACATGGATGGGGGACATTTCAGGTTGAGACCCTTCTTCAGATGGGGAAGCAGAAGTCTAGAAGAGGGAGAGGGGCAGGAGAAAACATGGCAGGTAACAGGTGGACACATGTGAGGGGGGATTTGATAGACTGATGGCTGGAACAAAGGTCAGAGGTAAGAGCAGAAGGTGTGAGATTGGATTGACCAAGTGCAAGTGTTCATGAAATGGTCCCCGAGTCTATGCTTGAATTCACTGATGTACAGGAGGCCACATCGGGAACACCAGATGCGGTGGAGGTGACCTCAAATTGGAGAATTAGATAATCCAATTTTCATACAGTAGGGATGTAATCTCTCTCTCTCTCTCTCTCTCTGAAATACATCAATCAACTAACACAGCAAGCTGTAGGGTGGTGATGAACAGATAATCTGCCTTTGTCATGTTGGTTAAGGGATAAAAATTGGCTAAGGCACTGGGAAGAACTCTCCTCTTCCCTTGAAACGCTATTATGGAATCTTCGCTGAGAGAGTAAATGAGGTCTCATTTAATAATTCAGCCAAAACACAGCATCTTTGAAACACCAGACCATTAGCCTAAATTTTATGCTCAAGACTCTACATTGGACCTTGCACATGGTTTTCTGACTAGAACGGTGAGTGTTATCACTCGGGATACCGGGGTCTTAGGCCACTCCTTCTATGTATACATTCACAATTTGAAATATTTATATTCACTGCACAATCACATTGTTCAAGAGATACTAAGATTTTAGTTCCAAGATTTTCTTTAAAAGATGGAATGAATCATGCCTATAATGCTGTATATTTCATGGATATAGTCTTGTCTTCTCGCCAAAAGTATATAATAAATCACCTTTAAGTGTAACTGTTGTACAAGAGGACATGGCAGTTGCTTGGCAATGAAGAAAGACCCAAATGACAAAAAAGGATTAATAATTACTTCACAGGATATACTGTAGCACATGGGAGAAATATTATCCAAGCCAACTTTTGAATATGTCAAACCCCTCACTAGAAAATTTGAAGGACAATGGCAGACACAATAGTATTACCTTAAACTCTCAATTTGAACTCATTTTATACTCCTGTATTCAAGAGTGACAGGAACAATGGCTTCCGATATACCAAACCTACACGGCTTTTAAAATGCCGAAATATCAAAGACCATAAGACAGCGGTTTCCTTGGAAACAGTTATGTGTTTTGTAGGGCTCAATGCACTGTCGTTACCATGGAAACATCCATGTGGTTGCTAAGGACCAATGAGTAGTGGTTACCAAGGCCAAGTGATGGAGAGGAATTTTCAAACATTTTCCTTCCAAAACTAATTAGCTCTTTCAGTGACACTGAAGATAGTCAATTTATTCATCAGGTACAGACACCAACGGACAGAATTGCATCACAAATTTACTGGAAACACCCAATGTATAAAGTAGATTGCATTTGTGTTCATTTTTACTTCGAACATTGGTATCTACGAATCTGCATATTGTAAGAAAGAATATTTCACTGTATTAACAATGTAAATGCTTAATTCCAAATCTAAGATGAGAGTGATTGTCCTTAACATCAAGCAGCATTTGATTAAGTGTGGCATCAAAGAGACCATAGGGGACCAAGGGAAATAATTTACAATAGGTGGAGTTATTCCATGCACAAAGGTTATTGGCTGTGGATGTTGGATGTCAATCATTGCAACCATAGGTATCACTGCACATGGACTACAGACCATCTTCAGCTGCTTCAACATTGACCTTCCATTGAGCAGCCAGAATTGAGGATGTTAGCATACGATTGCAGAATTTTGAATGCCATGTTAAACTCTCCAATAAAGAAAGCAGCCCATACTAACGTGCATCAAAACCTGCAGTATATGCCAGTCAGGCTAATCAGTGGCCAATAAACTCTCTAGATTACTAAACTCTCCTCAACTAACAGCCCTACCATACCAAGATTTAGTGTGGCAAATCTTTGTTGCACCACCTCTAATGTAAGTATATCCTTACGTAACCAGAGCTGACATGTACATGATATTTTGGATGCTCTTTCACCTGGGCCCTATATAAATGTAAAAAATTGGACATATCTTATTGCAACAGAGGCCAATGTACAGTTACACCTTTATTGCTAAAGGAAGAACTTTCAGTGATTCATCAAATAAGATGTCCATGGTTCCTTTAAACATCATTGCAATTCAATATACCACCAACTAAGAACTCTTTCTCTACCAATATATTCCATCTGAAATCTGCAATCACAGAGAAATCTCATCAATACCTCTACTTCCTTAAGCCCCTGTCCCATTTGGGCGACCTCCACCACGACCTCTGTCGAGTTTGCCCACGACCCAGTCGCGGCAAGGTCGCCACGAGGTCGTAGGAGGTCTTCGTCACTCTCCTTCATGGTCGAGAGTGGTCTCCGCGTAGTCGAGGCTTCAGCTAGGTCGCGGCGTATTTTTCAAAATGCTAAAAATTGACCGCGACTAAAAATAGGTCGCCGTAGGAAAAATCGATACTTTTTTAGTCGTAAGGTCTAGTCGAAGCCGGTCGTAGTAAGTCGTGATGCTAGTCGTAGGTAGTCGAATGTGGTCGAATGTAGTCGAAGTTAATAGCTCCGGGGTGAAAAAAAGGACAGTAGAATAAAAAGGTGATTTAAACAGCAGAACGTCACCTCTTTCACTCCAAGGCATGTTCATTCATAGCTGGAGAGTTTTTAGAGAGGAGACGTGTTTTAGAGATGGCACCAAAAAGGCAGCAGCGCAGGGGGAGGGCACAACCCTAAAAAAAAACTGCCATGCAGGTGTTGCCCACCGAGGAGTAGGAGTGGCGGGAGGTGATGCCACACGAGGTGATAGTGCAGGAGGAGATAGCCCTGCATGAGAGACCCCTGGAGGAGGAGACCAGGGTGGTAGTATATGTCCCCACCACCACCCCATCCTTCACTGCCTCATTTGAAGGCAGCAAAGCAGCCCTTTCTCCTGTGTCTGACACAGCATCAGAGGCAGATGCCCCATTGGTGGTGAGGGAGGGCTGGAGGAAGGTTATGCCCTATACCTTCACCAGGCAGCAGGAGTGGGACCTTGAGGAATGGTTCCAGCAGAATGCCATCCTGTACGATAAGGAAAATGAGGGGGACAGGGACAAGAATGGCATGCTTGCCATCCACTGCCCCACATGTGTGCTTAAAGTTCCATCTTTTGTCAAAGCCCAGCGCCACTCTCTTCCAATCATCTGGTGTACTGGGACAGTCCATCACATCATCTCCATTCACCCATTGAGACCTCTTCTTGTGCTTCCTCTTCACCCTTGCTCTTCCCCTTCTGCCTTTCTTAAAAGGCTACTGCAAACAGCAGAGTTGTATTTTTACTAATCCTCCAAATTAGTTCCTTCCTTGCTTGCATGGTTCAGAATGATTTAAAAAAACCTGGGAGGCATTTTTTAGTGAGAAAAAAATGCAGATATGACATCATTTTATCGGGTGATCATTTGAGCTGTAGACACTCGTCACTGGTTGTTGTTGGTTTTCGGTGTGGTCCTCTGAGGTGGAAGGGTGTCATGCTCATTCACGGACCAATTTGCCGGAGACCATCCTCGAGTAGAACATTCATGGTTGAAGCCAGTCTTCAACATAGTCGAAGGAGGTCTTCTTCATAGTCGAGGGAGGTCTTCTTCATAGTCATAGGAGGTCGTAGGCCACCGCAACCTTGATTTTTTTTAAAAAGTCGCTTAAGGTCGCCAGAGGTCGCCCAAGTGGGACGGGGCTTTTAGATGACTGATGAGATTGGAATGTTGATGAATACTCTATAAAGCTTCTACAGGTGTGTATGAAGGAGAGCATACTAATTGGTTGCATTACAGCCTGGTTTGATAACTTGAATGCTCAGGAATGTTGGAGACTACAGAGAGTGGTAAACACTGTCCAGTCCAACACCTCTCCACCATCAGGGATCTATGAGGCATTGCCTTACAAATGCAGCCAGTATCAAAGATCCACCCCACACTGGCTAATCTCTCATTTTACTCCTACCATTGTGAAGAAGGCACAGGTGTTTGAAAACCTTGACAACCATGTTGAAGAAGAATCTTTCCAGCAAACATCAGGCTATTGAAAGTTCCACAGCACAACCGTGTCCTTGATGGTACCAAGGAGTTTGTTTTGTTTTGCACTACTATGGTTACCTAGTTGTATTAGTTTATTGCATTTTTATTATTATTATCTGTGTGTTATTACATTTATAGGTCTGTTAAGCTGCAGCAAGAAATAATTTATTTGTTCCATTGTTATTCCATATGATAATTAAACACTCGGAACCCTTGAATCACCTGGTAACGTAATGAAGCAGGATATATTAAACTTGACCCTCCACATCCGAATGATTGATACGCATTGTGCCCCTGCACAAATTCCTGTGCCACACTACTGCTGCTCACAGCCCCCCAAACTGAAAACAACCTGTTTATGCTAACCCTCAGTTTTCTCTCCATTAACCATTTCTTAATCTAAGCCAGTATATTCACCCCAATGTTGTGAGTTCTAACATTGTTTAATATCTTTTTATTTATTATCTTTATGTGGCACCAAATGCCTTCTAAAGGTCCAAATAAAACACAGTTGATTCACTGTAATCAACTTTGCCAGCTATATCACCAACGATCCAATGGATTTATTCAACATCATTTCCTTTTCGCAAATGATGTCTCGCCCCAATCTTATTATTTTCTTAGTATCCAGCTATTGCTCCCTTAGTAACACTTTTCTTTTTTTCCCCTACAATTGCTGTCAAACTAACAGGATCATATTTTTCTGCTTTTTGATACGACTCTCCGCATAGATTGGAGGTAGACACAAAATGTTGGAGTAACTCAGCAGGTCAGGCAGCATTTCTAGAGAGAAGGAATGGGTGACGTTTCGGATCGAGACCCTTCTTCAGACTGAAAATGACCTGTTTACGCTAACCCTTCAGACTGAAGAAGGGTCTCGACCCGAAACGTCACCCAATCCTCTCCAGAGATGCTGCCTGTCCCGCTGTTACTCCAGAATTTTGTGTCGATCTTCGATTTAAACCAGCATCTGCAGTTCTTTCCTACACATTTTGTCTGCATAGATTGGGTTGGCAGTCACAGCCAAGTCCCTCCTTTGCCATGCCCTCTCCAGTCTGAGGACATGACCAGACGACTCAGTGTGCAGGCTGATCTGCTGCTGATCTGCTGGGCATTTTTTCTGACATAAAGAGGTTGTGGATAAGGAAAAGGTTTTGGAATTGGTGATATCAAGGAATGGAAAGGTATTGGAGGATTGGGATTCATGGGAGATACTGTAGGTGGTTTAGATGGTGTTCAGGGGGGTAATGGGTTAAAGTGTGGTGTCTTGGTGGAAGTGGAGTAAAGACCGAGGGGTTATTTTAAGAAGTTGGTCTTGGCTAATGAAGCTCCTCACAATATAGTGCAGCTCGGCAAATAAGATGTTGTCATTTAATATTTATTAGTATTTATAGGAGATTCCTTCCTACAAAATAAAGCCACATACAGCTCATTGCAGAGCAAGGGTCATGGCGTATGTTGCTGGTCATGTTGCTGCTACTTGCCAGTTGAGATTTGAACAAGCAGCAAAAGAATTAGCCTATTTTATTATCCTTTGTTCTCTTTCTTGCTTCTTCCTCATTGGTCAAAAGGAGTTTTAATTTCCAACTGTGAAGCTAGAGGGTCAAGTCAATTTACTGTCCTTAGAGTAGTGTTATGATTCCTGGTCCTTAAGGCTCTACAAAGGTAATTTCCTCTGATTGTACACTCCATTTTAATGAGCATGCGGTCCATGTAGGCCCTTACCTACCTAGTCAGCAACAGAATTAGTATTGTGTTCTCAGCATCATGCTATGCATTTCTCCTGGACGGTCACTCAAGAAAACAGCTGGATTGAATTAGCCGTCTACTTTTTGATTTTAAAACTTATATTTCCCAAATTCCCAACATGGTAAAGGAATTAAAATTCCCACTAATTTATCTTCACTTTAGTTAAAGATTACACTTTAGCAATGCACAATGGGACACGACTTTCAACCTCAACACAGGTGTTTGCGGAGCAACAAAACGGGACCAGCTGCCGTTTATACTTTCCTTTCCAATGATTTAACAGAAAGAAACCATTGGGTTTAGAGTAGGTAATAATCTGATAAATTATGAGTTTATGAATTTAGTTTATTGCCATTTGTATCGAGGAACAGTGGAAAGCTTTTGTTTAAGAAAGAACTGCAGATGCTGGAAAATCGAAGGTACACAAAAATGCTGGAGCAACTCAGTGGGTGCAGCAGCATCTATGGAGCGAAGGAGATAAGCAACGTTTCGGGCCGAAACCATTGGGTTCAGAAGGGTTTCGGCCCGAAACGTTGCCTATCTCCTTCGCTCCATAGATGCTGCTGCACCCGCTGAGTTTCTCCAGCATTTTTGTGAAAGCTTTTGTTTACAGTTTAAACTTTTGTTATTGGTGATAGGTGAGTGATGTATTGCACCCTCAAACTTATATCTTTTGGCGTGTCACCGATGAAAGAAGTTGCAGATGGATTGGTGATAAATGCAAAATGTAACCAAATGTTAATTTTTTTAACTTCTCTTCCAATGCATGATTATTTCACAGACAATTGGGTGAATTATGAGTAAAGAAAAGTTGATTGTACCGAAGGGCAGTGTTATTGAGAAAGGTGAGTAGAAGCTGGTCATGAGATTACAATTTGATCTCAAAGAGAGAGAGGGATGTGGATAAAATATGGTGTAAGGTTAGAATTGGTGGCTGGAAACGTGAGTGATTAGACACTGATTGGAATGTGCAAAAAACAATAAAACATTTACAAGGCACACAAAAAATTCAAAATACTATTCCACATCCTGCAGATCCTATGGAACATCATTTTGTTATTAGCTGACATTGATTTGGAAACAAGTTGCCCACTGAGAATACAACTGACTTTGATCATCAACCACCTGTTAAGGTGAAGCAGCGTATGATCCTGACCATTACATAACTAGTCATTCAAAATTGATGTACATCTACTCAATTAAGACATGTTAGTATCTCACATTAATCCAGATGAGTTTCCAGGAAAAAGAGCACGATCAGAATCGGTCCAAATAGGGATTATTTTACATGGAGAGATGTCTTCTTGCCAGTGTTGTGGCACTGGAAACCTCTGCCCTTCCCTACTGCTATGCTGGGAACTCCTGTGAGGGCTCAGCTCTCCGCTGACCCTCCCACAACAAAAGAAAACAGTTAAAGTGATTATATATCCAACTGACTGGGTGTGGAGTGGACAACTAAATGACGATGCAAAAGTTACCTTTTTATGCCCCTGTCCCACTTAGGAAACCTGAACGGAAACCTCTGGAGACTTTGTGCCCCACCCAAGGTTTCCGTGCAGTTCCCGGAGGTTTTTGTCAGTCTCCCTACCTGCTTCCACTACCTGCAACCTCCAGCAACCTCTGGGAACCGCACGGAAACCTTGGGTGGGGCGCAAAGTCTCCAGAGGTTTCCGTTCAGGTTTCCTAAGTGGGACAGGGGCAGGAGGCTTGCAATGACTGCAACTGTTTGGCACTGAGATGTGAGGCTCAAGTCTGCATCTTGGCCGGCACAGTGAGTCTGAGCCATTGCTAGGAACTGGCGGTGTCTGAAAGACCACCTGGCTCCAACAATCTGTTGGATGTGATAGCAGTGGTTCTCACCCCGCAACCCTCTCACCCCCTCGGTTTTGGCCGCACTGTCCTGCACTGCCTGGAGGTTTCTCTGTGGCAACAAGTCAGCAGCAACCACCAGTGAGTTTCTTATCATAGATAAATCTCTGGGTTGGGAGAGGTGTGCAAACAAACCCAGAGAGGGGGGAAGGCAGCATCTACTATCACACCCAACAAGAGGTGACTGGGGTGATTGGAGAATCCAGCCAGACTGCCAATGCAGGGAGCAGGTGCTGCATGTTTGTCGTTCTGCCATGCACTCGCCACTGAGCCCCATATCTCAGTCCTGAGAAACCATACCATTTGCCCAGCCTTTGCACGCAGCCACTGCGTACTGCCTCGGGGCACTCTCCACACTGAGCAAAATGAGGAAGTTCATTGCTGCAGGAACGTCAGCAGCAGGCAGGGGTTCGTGTCCAGCTCCGAGCACAACACCAGGCAGACTGAGCAGAAGTACAGTCCAGGACTAAGATCACTGTAATGAATCACTGCTGTGAGAGGCAGACCTGAGCTGGCCTCCAGTGGACTGATTAGACCAACATTTCCCACTGCAATCTTCTCTCATGCTGATAGCTAAAAAGAAGCTCAACAGGAACTTGCTTTGGTTTATGTTAAATTAATGTGGAAACAATGAAATGTTTTGTACACCAAGAATAGATAATATGATGCATAATACAGCTGATGGCATATATGTTTGATCAAATCTTTCTTCAGGCTATTGCAAATTAATTCTCAAAGGTTTCAAAGGTCAAAGATTTCAAAGGTCTTTTATTGTCACGTGTACCAATTTATGTACAGTGATATGCGAATTACCTTCTTCAGACTGTGTTCATTTATGTGTGTTCAAAACATGTTTATCTACAAACATAATACTAGTGGCATATTTTAATATATTGCTATTTTTTCTGTTTCTGATTTGGGCAAATGTAAATGAACATTTTTCCCAACAATTAAATGGTTTTGATGTTACCACCTACTTTTAGAGATAACATTACTGAATTGAAAGATCTATAATGTTCTACTCGTAGTTTAAATGAAATGTAAAAGGTAACCTTTTCCAAAAACGTACCAACCTTTTAAATTCAAATGTATAGATTAGCTCCAGATGGAATACTCATTATGTAATCTTGGATCTAATGGTTTTCCAAAAACATCTTTCATATACTCTGGAAATCTGAATCTTGAATAAAAAGAGGTTCCATCATTGTATCCTTGAACTCCAACGTGCATTAAGTACACATGAGATTATAAACCTTTGGAGGATTGAACACATACTCATTGAAGTTATATATCTTAAACATGTGTTTTATTTACTTGTCAACCAAACCTGTAAAGGACGTAAATACTTTTCAATATCTGGTATAAAGTGTGTAATTAGCTTTGCAGTAAATAAAGTATTCTGCAGCAACATACCTATATCAACGTTGAACAATATGTCAGTAGGAAATTCATTATTTTTCTCTGTCTTTTTCCATGTCAAATTAATCAATATATAGTATTCTACTGTTTCCTCATATGTTTGAGATCTGACTTTCCTGATCACTTCATGTAAGAGGGGCAGGCAGGTTAATTATTAATCCCAACTGCAAAGTAAAGTAACTTCAGAGCGCCTGCTGAGAAATAGATGAGAACAGCATGGGTCAACTGATCCTCTGATTTTCTCTCCTGTCTCCAAGGATGTGACTTGATTGAATTGCCATATCTCCCCAAGTGAGCTCCATGGATATTGGGAACTCGGTGTTGCGAGACACAAGGCTTGCGCCCTTTTAAACATTCTCCTCCACTACACGTCAGTGCAGCTGCATCGGTGGGCTGTGAACAAGAACATCTCAATTTCTGTCAGCAAAACCCAGAATTATTTTCAAATCTCATTTCTGAGGTTTACTATTTGACTTCTTATTTTACTGCACGTCATTTTCCTCAATTTGCCAGCTAGAAGCAGCATTCTGAAGCCTATTAGTGGCTGAGGAGCATACAGTAGCAACTTGATAAAGATTCTTTGCCCACCTCTGACTCAGCTTTATTACATGGCTGCGTGGGAAATCTAGGACAAACAGTGTTTGACGCATTTTCTTCCGCCCATGCACATTCTGAATTTGATGCAACCTACCAACTGACGCAGGTTTCTAAACCTTACAGCATTCTCTGCATACAAATGCACATGTTAAATCTTTTCTTAGAATGTTTGGGGAATCCCACTCCACTATATTACTTTTATTAGTTAATAATTAAATATAAACCAAATCATATATCAATTAAGTATGATATGTTCAAAATAATCTTCCCTGCCTCTGGGAAAAGCTCCCCCTCAGTCTCTCCTGTAGTGACTAACCAATTTATTATATAAATTAACCTCTTGTCACCCTGTAGTATTTGCTTCAAAACTATTCCAGTTATTTACTGACACTGAATATTCTGTGAACCCACACTATTTCCAATGTACCTATAGTAATAGTCCCAAAGCCCACAAGGATTACTTAGCACCAGCCTTTTGCAATCTGAAGCTATTAGTAATTTAGTGAATTTGTATACAGGCATAGATCGCAATAACACTGTAAATCAAGCAGCCACTTATATACTCCTCCTGCTTGCTTGGATAATGTCTCTTAAATTTCGATCAATTCCCAGTGACATAACTGGGAGAGGCACTACCTCATACTGCCAGAGTCATGGGTTCAATCCTGACCTTAGGTGCTGTCTGGGTGGAGTGCGAATATATAGCTTTTCCCTCGGGTACTCTGGATTCCTTCCATGTCCCAACGATGTGTAGACTGGTAGGTTAATTAGCCACTGTAGATGAGTGGTAGCAGAAGGGAGAGTTGATGAGAATGTGGGGATGATTTAAGAATTTGGATTAATGCTGAATTAGTGTAAATGGGTGGTTGTTGCTTGGTGAGACAGTGGGCTGAAGGATCTGCTTCCACGCTGTATCTCTCTTTGTCGATGCATAGGATGCTGAAAATATTACTGAAAATATCAACATACCCACAGCAGAACAGAACAAAGCAGACAAAGAAATCTTGAATTTGAGAGAGTTAAATAAAAATAAAGGTGAAAATATGGAGTATGAAGCAAAACTGAGCCTTCAAAAGATGTGTGCAATATGGTTATAGCCAACTATTCTTTATGAAAGCAAAATTCTTAAGGTAAGAAAACAAGGAACTATAACTAGCATGAGAATTTATGTTGATGTACAATTTATAATTCCGGAAATTTACAGCTCTGTCTGCATTGTTGATGCAACTTGAACTGGAGCAGCTTGCTTTATTTCAATTGCAGTTAACTAAACAAATATAAGGACAATGATTTATGCCTGCAATGTCCCACAGTAAGATGTATAACAAACTCCCTTCCACTTGTAAAGTTAACAATAAATCCCTAATCTAATTAAATAATTCAAATAACACTGCAAATGACACCAACATTTACAAACAGTGAGGAAGGCTATTAAATTCTAAAACGTGATATAGGTCAGCTACAGAATTGGGTGGAGAAATGGCAGATGGAATTTATTCCAAACAAGTGTGAGGTGTTGCAATTTGGGAGGTCGAATGCAAAGGGAAAGTACTCCAGATCCTTAACACATTGATGTTCCGAGGGATCTTGGGGTCCAAGTCCAAAGTTCCATGAAAGTGGCAATACAAGTAGATAGGCATATTGTTGTCAAAGGCTTATGGTATGCTTGCCCTCATTGGTCGGGGCATTGGGTATAAGAGTCAGAAAGTCATGTGCAGTTTTGTAGGACTTTGCAAATTAATCTGGGCTATTTTCCTAATGCATGTAATTTAGTTACACGGTAACAGTCATAACAATGAAAAGTGCAAACTTTGTGAGCAGAAGAGACATAGGTAAATTGCTATAGCAAGCTCAAGTGAAAAAATCCATTGATCCACTGCCATGATTTCTTAATGATCCATCCATGATCATTTCAATTTTGACAACAGAAAATAGTAACATTATAAAATGCCAAAATGTTATCATCATTTTGCCTTAATAATAGGTCCATAGATTTGTGTTTGATGCATTCATTCTTTACTCGCAATTGAGTAAAGTTTACTTTCTTTGCTCATGGTAATTTAACAATGACATGTATACCGCACCGTGACCTCAGTTCATCCCAACGTATTTGTTATGTATAACCATTATTGCAATGCAAGAAAGTTAGATATTACTTGTCAATGATAAATCTCTGGACAGGTAATTACATATAACTGTTGGCTTTATGGCTGTGGATGAAGTTTGGATAACATATGCAAAAACAATCTTTGGGTTGACTTGTCCTGGACCCACATCTGACAGTTTAGTTTTTAGTTTAGAGATACAGCATGGAAACAGGCCCATTGGTGCAACCAAGTCCGTGCCGACCAACGATCACCTGTCCACTAGTTGCAACCTACACAGTGGGGATAATTTGCAGAAGCCAATTAAGCTACAAAACTGTACGTCTTTGGGATGTGGGAGGAAACCAGAGCACCCTGAGAAAACCCACATGTTCATAGGGAGAATGTGCAAACATCACACAGACAGCACCTCGTACCCGGGTCTCTGGCGCTGGGAGGCAGCAACTTTACCGCTGCGCCACTGTGGCGCTCACTTCTGCCTGCATTGACCATTCTTTAATCTCACATTCCTGGCTTTACTGTTAGAGAAGCAAAGGATAAAATTAGTAGTGGAGAGGAATTTGGGTGACGGAGTGGGCTGTGCCTCAGTTAGTAGGGCACTGAGGCCCCATGGCCTTACTCTGCCTCCCACATCAAAGTCCCATGAAGAGTTTTCACATGTCTCTGAGATCTTTAAAACTTATGCAAACAGATTCAAATAATTCAAAAAAATTAAATTATTTCAAAAATCTACAAGAAATTTAAATGTAATTTTAATTAAAACACATTAAATGTAAATAATTAATTAGATATATTGAAATATAATAACTCCACCACTAACCTACACTGACATTTTTCCAAAGGGTAAGCAATCTTATTATATGCATTGGGCTGTCATACACCATTCCTCAGCCAGTTCTACCTGGTGTAAAGCTGAGCGGCCAGATGTGAAGTGCTTCACTACAGGGATCAGTGGTGGGTCTAACAGATCATCTGGAACTGCCAACAACTCTGTTTAGTTTTGATGAAAATCTGACAAGATCCATCATTTTCTAACCGTCAAATTATTACACACCTAAAGAATAAATTTATTATAAAACATGTTATCTAAGAGAAGCAAAAACTGCCGTTATGTCAACCATATGGAACAACAGTGATCGTGCATGTTAGTATTTATATTCCTAATTAAGATAATAGAAGTGCAAGAGAACAAAGTCAATAAACATCCTACGACTGGGCGACTTCATTTTGTCCTTCACAAAATATTGGACTGGACCCGTCAAAGCTTCCCTCACTCTGCTGCTGCCACTAAAACGTGCTGTAAACAATGCCAGGGTAGGAGCACTTTTCATCATTATTTTGTAAGGATGGATGAGAGACTGATTTTAGACAGAAATCTTCTAAAATTAGCAAGGATTAAGGATGGACTCTTTATTCTTTCACCAAGAAATCTCTGACATTGGTATTGGACATTACCGGTGGCAGCAATGTCAGAGAGCTGTTTCTCCCAGTATATCTTTATGCCATTTTTTTTTAATGGCAAATGTGAAGCGACAGAAATCTATAGAACTATACAATAAAAATAGACTTCAAATTTCTCCTGGCAATTGATTTTGTAAAGAGCAATATGCGGGAGAAACAAAAAGCTGCCAGAAGATGTCAGATGGAAGCAGATGCACGCTATCAACATTTGTCACATCTGCAGACTGCGCCACTGCACCTGACAGTGACTGAACAGTGCTGATCCCGATTTAGTGGAGATTCAGCTGAAGACCCAATGCCATCTATTGCACAAAGACCTACTATCTTAAAAATAGGAACTACATTACCAGGGGGTGTCATGGTGACCGCCACCCTTAATTCTTAAGTGTCTGGTTACATCTAGGCTAATGCAGTGTCAGCCAACATGCAAGTTACTGACAGATAAAGATTGTTCCTTTCAAGAGTAGTGGTGATCTCAGTTCCTTGCCCACTGAACAGCAAAAGCAGCATCGACAGGGCTGAACATTTCAATTGGAATGCAAGCTTTCTGAAAATACCTTTACTATAATGATTGAGGGTCCTCCAATGGATACCTCAGCTCTTTGCCATTTTGGACATCTGCGGCGTTCGGGCGGCATGGTGGCGTAGCGGTAGAGCTACACTTACAGCACCAGAGACCCGGCTTCGATCCTGACAATGGGTTTTCTCCGAGATCTTCAGTTTCCTCCGACACACCAAAGACGAATAGGTTAATTGACTTGGTATAAATGTAAAAAAGTGTCTCTAGTGTGTAGGGTAGTGTTAATGTGCGGAGATCGCTGGTCGGTGCGGCTCAATGGGCCGAAGGACCTGTTTCTGTGCTGTATTTCTAAACTAAACTAAAATGCAGGGAAAGGAGTAAAGAACAGTACATCACACAAATTGACACATTGGCCCATGTGATGTCTGTGCTGACCAGGATGCTGACATAAACCAACCTCTTCTGTACCCTCTCCAAGGGTTCCACATCTTTCAGGAGTTATGGGGTAACTTTGCTCCCTAATACCCATACATAGCATTAAGTTCTATTTTAAAGTTTGAGTCATGCAGCACGGAAACAGGCCCTTTGGCCCAATGCACATGCGATCTCTGTACATTAACACTACCCACATGCTGTCATGGGTCTCGAACCGAAACATCACCCATTCCTTCTCTCCAGGGATGCTGCCTGTCCCGTTGAGTTACTCCAGCATTTTGTGTCTAGCCCCATCTACACTAGTCTCACCTGCCTGCGTTTGGTCCATGTCCCTCTAAACCCATACCTGTCCAAAGATCTTCCAAATGCTGTTATAGTACCAGCATCAGTTACCTTCTCTGGCACCATCTTTGTGAAACAGTTACACCTCAGGTTCCTATTATATCTTTCCCTTTAAACCTGTCCCCTGGTTCTTAATATTCCTTCTTTAGGTAAAGGAATGTGCATTTAGCCCATCTATTTCCCTTATGATTTGATACACCTTTATAAGATCATCCCTCAGCCTTCTGCACTCCAAGGAGTAAAATCCTAGCCTGTCCAACCTCTCCCTATAGCTCAGGCCTCAAATCTTAGTAATCTCATAGACCTATGCAAACTTTCCAGCTTAACAACATCCTTCGCATAGCTGGGTGACCAAAACTGACCACAAAACTGTAACGTTGCCTCACCATCTGTATCGTAACAACCCAACTTATATACTCAATACCCTGAGTGATGAAAGCCAATGGATCAAAAGCCTTCTTGACCACCCTATCTACTTTTGATGCCACTTTCAAGGAACTATGCACCTGCACTCCTAGATCCCTCTGCTCAACAATGCCCTGCCATTCGCTGTGAAGGTCCTGCCCTGGTTAAACTTTCCAAAGTGCAACACCTCACACTTACCTGCATTAAACTCCATTAAACATTCCTCACCCACTTGCCCAACTGATCAAGATCCTGCTGTGATTTTTGATAACTATTTTTGCTATCTATCCACCCATTTTGGTGTCATGTGCAAACTTACTAATTAAGTCTTCTAAATTCTCATCCAAATCATTAATATAAACCACAAACAGCAATGGTCCAGGACCGATCCCCGAGCCACACCCTAGTCACAAGCCCTCCATTCTGAAAAACAATCTTCCACTATCAACCTCTGCTTCCTTCCATGAAGCTAATTCTCTATCGTCAGCTACCTCTCCCTGGATCCCAAGTGATCTAACCTTCCAGAGCAGCCTACCATGTGGAACCTTATCAAATGTCTTGCTGAAGTCCATAAAGACATAGAGAGCTTTGCCCTCATCAACTTTCTGTTACTTCTTCAAAAAAACTCAGTCAGATTCATAAAACACAATTTCCCATGTATACAACCATGCCAACTATCCTTAATCAGCCCCTGTCTATCCAAATGCATATGCATCTTCTCATTCATAATACACTCCACTAACTTGCCTACCACAAATGTTTGGGTTACCGGCCTATAGTTCCCAGGTTTTTCCTTGCATCCCTTCTTAAATAGCGGCACAACATTAGCCACACTTCAGTCTCCCAACACCTCACCCCTGGCTATTGTTTATATTCATATATAAAATCATCTGAAATCCTGTCAATCTAAGTGGGTGGAAGAAGTATGCACCAAAGAAGTGGATTGAATATATTTAAATTTCTTTCCTTTGTTGCATCTTGGTAGTAACAATTAAAGACTGCTTAACAAAAACATAGACATTCCACTGTGATATATGCTTAGTGTAGTGAGTTGTGTCCTTATTGTTGGTCTTAAATCATCAGTTAAGAATCATTTTAGAAAGACTTGGTTATCTTAGATTTCAGATTGCTTGTAGCAATGACTTCCACTCCTTTAGAAACATTTTAAAAATGAGGTCAATATTTATCCTTGTTTATCTCAATACTTTATCTAAAACATCGGCATTGTTATGGCAAACAGCCAATGATCATTATTTCAATGATCTCAACAACAAGATTTAATCTGGCTGCAGATTAGAACATTTCAGTACAGTTCCCACATAATTTATCTAGCTAGAGCCATTAGAGTTTAATTGCAGTTTAATTGTGGTCAAGACTTTTCTGACCTACATGCGTAATTTAACTTGTAGAATATAAGCTGCTACTCAAGAAGTTTGAGTTATTTTTGGTTTCGATCTGAAGTAAATGGCCTATCTTTAAAAAAAGTTACAAAAAGTTAATAAGCAATTTAGATAAAGATGCCACCTTGCCAAATGTTTACTATTCCAGGCAGCACATGCTTTCTCGAAGCTTTTCAATCAGGCAGCAGCTGTAGGAGGTCAGTTCTACATTAATATTTGTGGTGCCCAATCTGCTTCCTTTTAGCATCGTCCATTTTATCACCACTTCTCATGAATTAATACTTTATGTTAATAGAAAGGCAATCAATGTTCACCATAATTATGGAGTAATTTTGACAGCAACGTCCAATGTATAAACAGAAAATGCTGGAAAAACTTAATAGGCAAGATAACATCAGTAGAGAGAGAAAAACAGGGTTAATGTTTCAGGTTGATGACCCTTCAACAGAACTAGCAAGTTAGATAATTGAACATGCTCCAAATTACACAGAGAACAAAGTGAATGCCTGTGACCAGGTGGAAAACACGAGAGAGGCAAATGCATCTCCCAGTTAGCAGCACCAATATTTGCCTCACACTCTCTTGATCTCATTATTACTGACATTCCATTTGTTCTATTCCACTTCTTCAACATAGAACATGTTTAACTTCTAACTTTTCCTGGTTCTGACGATAGATCATCGACTTTGTCCACTGCCTCTACACGATCTAATTATTTCCAGAACTTAATGTCGTATTTCAGACTTCAACACCTGCAGCTTTTTTTTTAAGCAATGCTTCTGTCTATGCAATCAAGTTCTTCCGTCTGAACTCCCATCCATGTCTGCAAGCTTTGATGCACTTGTACCACACTCAAGGAATTTACATCGATAAACATTAAAATTGTAAAGTCCAGTATTCACCCATTAGCTACCCAGTAAAGACAATGACAAAGTTGGGTCGTTCATACAGATATGTGTATTGTAAAAACAAGGAACTGCAATGTTTGTTAATACATAAAAGAACACAAAGTGTTACAGTAACTCAGCGGGTCAGGCAGTATCCCTAGAGAACATGGAGAAGTGACATTTCAGGTCGAGACCCTTCGTTAGATTGGAGAAGGTTCTCAACCCGATACTTCACCTATACATGTTCCCCAGGGATGCTGCCTGACCAGCTGAGTTACTCCAGCACTGTGTCCTGTTATGTGTATTGTAATGTGGATTATGGAATTACATGTGCCAAATAAACTGTCAGTCACATTTGCTCTTATTCCCATCTTTAAAACTATTCCAATTTAACTAATTTTTCAACACTTACGCTATACGTTGAGGATTAAGTTATATTAGTATTGCACCTGACTTGATACATATGTCTTTCATTACTTGTGTTGGTTTACACATTCCTATCTGCATATTTTGCCAACAGAATGCTGCTGGAGTTGCGGACTGTGAAGAAGGCAGTCAAAGTGTACAGCAGGAAATAGATCAACTATATTGTATTGTATTGTATTGTATTCAATTTATTGTCATTATCTCATAAGAGACAACAAAATGAATTTTCCTTACAGTCATGTAACATAAAAATAAATAATAAATACTTTTTTTTTTAATAAAAAAAAAGCACAAACACAGAGGTCCATGACACAACATAACCCCACAGCGGCACCAAAGTTAAGGAAGGTACCATAGTCCAGCCAGCCTCCCTGCCGATCTTCCCAGATGTTCACCCGTGGTCGGGGCCTCCCGAGCACCTGCAGTCGCCGCCACGGTCGGCCCGATGCTCAGGCCCTCTCGCCGGGAATGATGGAACCCCGACGCCGAACCCCGACGGAGAACATCCTCAGCGGCCGGGACCTCCAAATCAGCCACCTCCCACCGAAATCCGCGGCTCCTGAAGTCCACAGGCCGAGCCGGGCGGAGTCGCAGGGCTCCACGATGTTGGTCAGCACCGCCCGCGTATAGAAATTGGCGGAGAAATGGCAGACGGAGTCTATTCCAAGCAGGTGTGAGGTGCTGCACTTTGGGAGGTTGAATATAACGGGAAGGTATACAACTGATGGCAAGATCCTTAACAGCATTGATGTGCTGAGAGATCTGGTGTCCACGTTCATAACTCCCAGAAAGTGGCAACATAAGTAGACGGGATGATAAAGAAGGCCCATGGTATTCATTGGACGGGACATTGAGTATGGGAGTCAGAAGTCATGCTGCAGCTCTATAGGACTTTGTTTAGGCTACATTTGAAGTATTGCGTACAGTTCTGGTCACCCCATTACAGGAGGCAAGTAGAGCCTTTGGGACAGGTGCAGAAGAGATTCAACAGAATGCTGCTTGGATTTAGGGGATGATAGCCATAAGGAGAGGTTAGACACACTTGAAGTGTTTTCTCTACAGCGTCAGAGGTTAAGTGGAGATCTGACAGAAGTAAATTAAAATTAGGAGAGGCATAGAGTAAACGGGAAGTACCTTTTCCCCAGCATGGAATTGTAAAAGACTAGAGGGCACAGCTTGCAGGTGAGAGGGGCAAAGTTTAAAGGAGATATGTTGGGCAAGTTTGTTTTGACAGATGATGGTGGATGTCTGGAATGCACTGATAGTGGCATTTAGGATATTTTTATATTGGCACATCAATATGCTAGGAATGGAGGGGTATGGTTCATACGTAGGCAGATGAGATTCGTTTACCTTGATATCATGTTTGGCCTGGAAACTGTGGGCTGAAAGGCCTGTTCCTGTGTTGTACTTTGGTATTTTCTAATATCTGAGTATAATTTTGATAAATCCACATTGAGCACATATTTCTACTCCTTCTCCAAATATCCGAGCCAGTCTTTGCAAGACAATCTTTGTCCTCCAATGTTGGTCAATTAGTGCAATCAATTACAATCACCAGTGCTTCTCTTTGTTGACCGTTGATTATCACTAATCAATCATTCAGCCTAATGTCTTCAATAGTTTACTTGAGTCCAGAATCACAGACAATTTACAGCAGATTATGGGAGAAGACAAAGCCATTTTACCCATTGCGACTGTGCCTTTTGTAAATGTGCAATCAAACAATCTCACTTTCTAGCAGTGGGTTAACGATCTTTGTAAACACTGAATACTCCCAGGAGCCCAGAAAATGCAAATAGGTTGGGCCATGACTTGGAGCCTGGAAAAGATAGATTTCTATATCTGCATATTGCCTTGTGCCAAGCTAATGCCCAATTTGCTCCTCCACTCTGGATAAAGACTCTCCTATACAGTGATGTTGATGTTGGCCTTTATACACAATCAGTCTCATTGATCTTCATTCAAGCCTTCATTAACAGAAAATATGCTGAACCCCACATTCCATCAGACTGGCCTCAATGATACTGGCAAAATGACCAGTGCCCCACCATGCACAACTCGCATCTCAGTAACATCTTCTAAACTACAGAATGTGTCAAGAACTGATCTGGCGGTTGTATGTACAAAATCAAGTAAAGGTATCCCTTCATCTTCTTTGCTATTACATCCCTTCCATGGCCAGATTTCAGTTCTTGGATACCTGAAAAAGTAACAAATGTCAGTTTGTGGTCTGGAATAGAGTTGGTAAGTAGGTCATGTATCCTTACACTGAAGTCAGCTAGTCCACCAAAAAACATGTAAAATTCATTATGAGGTGGCTTGTCAAGAGAAGGAATAAGTGTGAAGATACCATATCCTTCAGCACTGGTGCTACTCTAACTATGCATCTTCCAGTAATAGCCAATACTTCTCACTGAGACCTTGTACATGCAAAGATAGCTGTTCCTTCCAGTTAGCTCCTGTTGTTTCAGTTGTGCGCCACTTATTCCTGTAAGTGAGCTGAGCATATTTCATTGGGGTTCACATAGGCTCTGCACATGATATGGCGAAGATGGTTGAATAGCTGACAATATGAGCCATATGATGTGCGTGTGAGGCTTGAGGTAGAGTTAAATGTATTGTGCAGCATTCGAAGTTTAGGTATGGTTGTTGACAGATAGGAATTGTTGTTGAATGTAATGAAGGGGTTGTGATAAATTGAATCATCTCTATTTGTGTTGATCGAACATTGAACTGTGGTTGCATTCACTGACTTGAGCAACATCAATGATGTTCTCACAGCATTGCATCCAGGTCCTTGGGCTTCGATGCTGCAAGTGACTTTTATAACTGCCTGCACTCTTTCTGTAGCTGCCGCAAATCCCTGGTCCCAACACACACCTTTTTTCTCTATTTCCCATCCCTTCCTCCACAGACCCCAGCACAGCAGCCTGTAACTTGACAGGCCTCGTGTTTACTGTACTTCAATGCTTCTGTGGTTAGATTCGCATCCTGCTCCACAGCCAACGTCTCTACCAGTGACATTCGTGAGATCTGTCTGAAGGGATGTCCAGTTTTAAGCAATGCAGGCTGGCTTTAATGGGATGAGCCACTCAGTCCCTTGTCCCACTGGTGAAGTTGGCATGTTGCTTGGATTCAAACCAATGCATGCAGGTTAATCTCACGACTGTGCCTTTGGGTGGGGGTGATCAAATTTACCACCTGAAGTTCTCAATGAGCCATCCAACTGCTCAGTAACCTGGCAGATCCTCTGCAGAAAGCACAACAATGAAAGGCCTCTGCAGGAGCTTTATGATGTCACTCAAGTGCCCAGGAAAAAAAAGCCTTGAGCAGCTGCCAGCATAATGAATGATGAGTGCTATTCCTTTATGACTGACATCAACATTTGGTCCACTCTGATGAAGCACAGGGGTCCAGCACTAATTCAATTGCTGCACAGTGGATGGAGACAAATTATCTTGATTACTATTGAACTGGCAGTTGGCAGGATTTATCCAGCGGATTATTTAAAAGCAAACAAACTGTATTAGCCCCCGGCAGCAGCACTACGCTTGGATATTCTTCCCTTTTTAAATGTATTTTACAGGATATGTACATTGCTGTCAAGACAAGATTTATTGCCGTTCAGTAGGGAGCACTGAGTTGCCATTTTCAAACATTTGTGAAGGTAGACTCACAATGTTCTTGACCAGACAGTTGATCGATTGGCATTGAAGAATCATAAATATATTGTGTATAGTCTTAGCAGGACCAGCAGGCCATGGCATTCCTTTCTTCCAAATGTCATTGTTCTTTTAAGCAGATGCCATCATATGTCTGGGAGGTGCAGCTGGAGTGGCCTGAGCAATTTGGTGCATTTTGTGCATGGTGCGCACTGCAGTGGCTGTGCACCACTGGTGCGTGGAGTGGATGCTTATAGTCATGTGTGAAGCGACATTCAAACGAGCCGCTTTATCCCAGATAATGCGGAGGTCCTGCCGTGCAGTTGGAGCTGCACTCATCCAGGCAAGCAGAGGTATTCCATCATTCTTCCAATGTATAACTTGTAGATGGTAGAAAGGTTTTGGTTGTCTGAAGGTGTGTCAGTCATCACAAAAATAATCAAACTCTGATGTCCTCTTGTGGTCAGGAGTGGACAAAGTGAAAAGGCTACTGTTGGTGAAAAGCACTTGGTCTTCAGACCATTGCAGTGAGCTCCCAATATTCTCTGGATGCTCTGTTTCCTTCATCTCTCCACAGCCATTGACACAACATTAGAGCAAACAAAGCAATACTCAGACTCATTCCTCAGCATCTCTCCATAGCTCCGTTTAAATTGCCTTACATTTATGAAGGAATGCGGCTGTCATGCTCTGCATGTGCAGTGATCATTAAAATCATATGCAACAAACGTCATATTAGTTGCCTTGAAGCATTACACTTTATGCTGAATGGTGGCCCATATTAACTAGATAAAAAATTGGTACATGTTACGTGAATGCATGTTTGGTGCTCTGAGAAACAAGATTCAATCTTGTTCAGAAATGAATATTCTCTCGTTGTGCCTGTTTACAACATCCATTATTGACTTGGCTAGGCTGGCACATTTATATAAAAAGATAATAACTGTCATTTCATATGAAGGATCTTTATTTATAACTCATTTTCTATTAAATAGTGAAAGTGAACACGATTAAGAACGAGCATGATGACAAGCACTTATCTTGGAATTTTAAAATGACAAATAGCACCGTGCTCACAATTCGGAGAAAATCCATAAAGCACACTTGTCAAGCAACAACTTGAAAATGTTCAATCAATATACTGCTTGTCAGTTCAACAGTCATTAAATTTTATAGTTGACAACTGGAATATTGGCACTACTTCATTACAAGATCATAGATGAGAAATGACTACTGAAGTGTTCAAAGTTCGTCCCTATGTGAGGCTCCAATTTATTTATGGCACATATATTTTATGGTCCAGTGCAAATATTCTCATGAAGCTTGGCTCAAAGACGATGGACACACTCAGAAATTAATGACACTAAAATGGTGTTACAGATTACTAAGGGAAGAATCAATTTCTTCAATGCCAGGAGTTGCTTTCATTGTAGCTCTTTCATTCCTATTTCAAATGTTTTGAAGAACAAGGAGATGCATATTTGTCTGTTTTAACTTTGGATACAGTTGTCTGCGGTCAGAAGCTTCTTCATTCAAGCATGCAAGTGATGGCCAGTTTTGGTAGAACAAGCAAGGGTAAAATAAAGACAGCATTAAGAATACTTAAAACTTTTAGACTCTTTGGTGTTTATTTTTGTAATAGACAATAGACAATAGGCAGGAGTAGGCCATTCGGCCCTTCGAGCCGGCACCACCATTCACTGTGATCATGGCTGATCATCCACAATCAGTACCCCGTTCCAGCCTTCTCCCCATATCCCTTGACTCCGCTATCTTTAAAAGCTCTATCTAACTCTCTCTTGAAAGCATCCAGAGGATTGGCCTCCACTGCCTTCTGAGGCAGAAAATTCCACAGATTCACAACTCTCTGGTGTATTGAAATTAGACTACAAAATCCTGATAGATCGTGTAATGAAACCCTATCACGTCCATTTCCAAGTTGTTTTGTGTTGCACGAAAAATCCAACCCACACATTCTTTGTCCATCACAATGGTGGCCTGATTGATTTCTGGGTCAGGTGTGGATGGGATGACATATGTCCCCGTGTCATGGGGTTTTTGGAGCAATGTGGAGTATTTGGGCCTTGCTGTGCTAGTGATGCCAACTCTCTGCTCCTCTCTGCTAAGATTTCACACCACAGCACTCAACTTGGAAGTTTCTTTGGTGAGAAAACTGCCTATCTACATCTCTGAGCCCTCCCACCATCACTGCACCAACACCCACAACATACCTGATCTCTAGCCTACTAAATTGCCCAGATTTGCTCCTCCAATCCACTGCCTGACTCTTTCATCCGAAACCCTCAACAATCTGCTCAACTCCCACATCTCCAATCCCTAACCTTCTGCTGGCCTCCCATCTCCCCAATCCACTTACAGCACCTCCCCTCAACTCGCCCAACAAGTATCAACCATCGGTTCTCTCCAGACCTGAACCCGATTCCTGGCTCAAACCCCCTGCTCTACTGCCACCACTCCCAACCTCCTACCAGCAATAGTGAGAGAGGAACTCAGACTTCAGACAGCAGAAGCTAGCAAAGTGTGCCAAAGACCAAAACAGATATCCGCACCCTGCTCTACACCATTTTGGCACCCTGAAACAAATGGACTGAATTATTAATCATAGAGATATATATTTTGATTGAACGGCTGATACAATTTGATTTCATGGACAGCCATGGTCAAGAAAACAGTATAATTATCCCTTTCATCTCAATGACACCTGGGGTGTTTGCACCTGGCTCTTCGCAGTGAGAAGCTCAATACTCTGGACAATTGCCTTAATTATCTGTGAACTGCTCACTACTTCAATCAAAGGGAGGCTTCAACATAATTAGGAAGCCTCCCTATCACAACTGTGCCCTCATAATCATGTGATGTTGATTATGTCCACAACATAAAAGAACTGAAAGTGCAGAAAATCAAATGCCTGATATTTTGACTGCCACTGCTCAGATGGATCTAGACCTATTGCACATCTGCAGGCATGGCCAAAAGTGAGGCATGTATCTATGAGCACCCCGTTAAAGAGGAGCTTTGCCACGCATTGTGCCTCCATCCGACTCATGAATATGTACTGCAGAGAAAAACATTGTGGACCTTCTAGTTTTCCCTTCCTCCAACTCTTTTTTCCAACACATCACTTGGCTCTGTCAAACTTCCCCTCCATCCTGCTGAAAGCCTCACATTTCTGCAAGTTTATGAAGTTAAACTCTACACTGAGTCATAGCTTCACAGCTTCTAAAACTGCAATGGTATCCAACAATGAAACTGCAAAGTGTGCAAAGCTGACTCGCCATCCAAGTAATCACCTGTATGCCTACATGTCATTGGCAATCCCAAAGCAGTTCATGGAGAGTTGAGGAATGGGTAGAGGCTGTGGTCTTTCTGCTGCTAAAAGCAGGTCTTAGTCTTGATTTAAACATACAAATTTGGAGGTTTGTGAAGAAAACATAGGAAGTTTTGTGATTGTTGTCACCATCTCCTTACTCTGCAGAGTTCCAGGATTTATGAGCAATATACACAAGACGGTGCAATATTTATCCACCTGTACTGAGCAAGTTAATATTGCTTGAACATGATCCAGGCAGGAACCTGGCATCTATTAGAGTGAAATAGTGAGTGCCAGTGGAATTCAATTATTACTTCCTATAATACCTAAATATTGTACAGAAAATAAAATATTAGCTTAAAATATTAGCAGCAATGCATACTTTCAACAAATATTGTGACCGAAATATAGCATTTATTAGTTGAGCACAGACCCTACAGTGCCTTTTTTAAATAATGTACTCTTGCAATTATTTTTTTTAATCTAAAATTGCACATTAATGTTCCAGATGGAAATAAAATATCAGTGTTGGGGTGTGAAAATAATGGAAAGATAATATGGACTGACTTCAACAAACGGTTTGGAAGTATTGCAGGTTGGTTTGAAATTATTTTCATTTTTACAATGATCTTCCAGAGGTAAAAATAAGGAAAGCGAAAGTGTTTCTGTTGCTAAGAGCGACTCCTCCTGTACTAAAGAACCATGGTGGCACAGAATCTAGGGAAGAAAATACTGAAAAGAAACAGGCTCTGTTTGGTGTCTGCTATCTCTGTTTGTAAATTAAAGTGATACAGACATAAGCACTTAAAAATCCAATCATTTTTTATTTCATCACCCAGATTACAAGCAGCTCTGACAATGGCTTAAAAAAGTTACTAATACACACTTCCTTTTGTGTTTCTTTTTAATGTGTGCATGTTGCATCAGTCTGCAGCAGGGTATCATTTGCTCCCGCTGATTACTCATCTCCTGAATACGTATTAGAGTCTCTTATGCATTCACTGCAGTGTGACTATGTGGGTGTGATGTTCTTGACATTACTAATGAATCTTTCGCTTGGCAAGTACTTGATGAAAAGGCTAAATGTATTTTAACACCCGGCTGTTGTTACACATCATAAATGAAAGAATATGTATCTGGCCACCAACTTATTCACCTTATATTTTGTGCACTATTTGAATTTACATGACAACGTTATTTCCTCATCCAAAAACATGCAATTCTTCCCAAAACTTAAATAAATCTCTTCTGTTAAGGTAAAGCTGTAAAAAATGGCAAAATATCTATTGTAGTCTTGAAATGTGTATTTATTGTCAGCAGGAGTTAATCAATTAAAATGATGGAAGCAGATTCTATTTTGCACTTTAGTTTTTGTACTGCACTACAGGATTCAAAGAGTTAAAACAATGTCCAGTTTTTTTTTGCATTTTTAAAGGCACAATTATTCCTACGTCAGACCTGGTTGTAGTTCAGCTTCACAGCTTTTGTTCATAACCATGGCGCTTCATCACTACAGACCAATATCCTCCTATACCCAAATATAGTACTTCCTTCCGCTCTGCTCTCAGCTTTGTTGCTCACTTCCAACTTTAAACACACAGAAATAGAAGAGAACATCATGACGTCTGCAGCTCAACAGTGCCACACTTATTCAAATGTTTTCACTGTCTACTGAAATACCCCCAACTAGAAATTAAATGTTTCTGAAACAACAGAATCAAAAGGAAGATTTATAAAAATCCTCATCATTTTAGATTTTACTGCAAAAAAATCTAAAATAAAAACAGCTGAAGCAACATCTCCAGTTATTTCTAATTATTTGTATTCACTGCATCAGAAAATAGTACAAGCTTCAAGGTTTTTGTAAGTATCACACCAGATTAAGAGCAAGAAATAATAATTTGCACTTTCTGTTGCCTTAAATATGGCCATGCATCCCAATCACTCTCTCGAGATGGGTGCAGAATGAATATTGCACAAGATACATCACTATTGAACAAAGTTTCGAGAAGACATTGGAAAGGGTAGCAAGGTACTAAGGACGTTATTTAGCCACTGTACGTTTTACTTCGTGCGTGAGAGGTAGAATTTTTGGGGAATTAGTGGGAATGTGGGGAGAAATAAAAAGGGATAAATGTAAATAGATGCTTGATTATTGGCATAGACTGGGTGGGCCAAAGCTCCTGTTTCAGTGTTATGTTCCGGAAATCATCACTGCTTCAGTCCAAAATTTACCAATGAGCTTAAGTAATAGTGCCCATTGTTACAGTATGGCAGGATTTAATGAAGTGCACTATACAAGAACCATGGTAGTAGCACTGAGGTCAATGAACAACACGAGGAAAACATTCCAAGGAGTGGAGTCTACCTCACATAAAGAGGAATCAATTATCCCAGCACCAACATAAACGCAAGAGATTCTTCAAGCAATGCCCAACATCCAGCCATTTAAAGTTAATTAATGCATTAATGCATAATGAATCATATGGTAGAAATATTTGGTGATGGTTACACAATATTCAATTCCAATTTCAAACAAATTAAGTAGCTGAGAAATCCATGTTGGTATAAAGCATGACCTTTAAAGTATACAGGCATGGGTTGACAGTTTGCAAATAACATTTGCACCAACAAAAGTGACCAAGAAGATAAAGTCCAATCACCTTCCCTTGACATTTAATAACATTATGGCTGCCACAGACACCACCATCAGCATTGTGGTAGTCACCAATGATCCAGAGCTCAAGTAGACCAGCCAATGATGTACCTGGCTACAAGAGAAATTCAGAAGTTGGTTAGCCTGCAGTGAGTAACTAACCTCCTCAAAACTCTTATTATATCTGACCATACAGTCCTAGAGCTATACAGTATGGAAACAAGCCCTTCAAGGTCAACTCACCATGTTGAACAATTTCCTAAACCCAGCCGGTCCCACTTGCCTGTACCTAGCACATATCACTTCAAGCATATAACAGTACAACACAGAAACAGGCATTCGGCCCATAATGTCCGTGCCGAACATGATGGTAAATTAAACTAATCTCCACTGCCTGCATGTGATCCACATCCCTTTATTCCCTGCATATCCATGTGCCTATCTAAAACCCTCTTAAATGCCACTATCATATCTCCTTCCAGTCACCCACCACTCTGTATGTAGAAAACTTGCCCTGCACATCTTCTTTAAACATTCCCCTCACACCTTATGAATGTATCTGGCCCAGTGTCTTTTAAATGTTGTAATTTTACCCACCTCTGGCATTTCTTTTTATCAGTTTGTTCCGTGTATGCACCACCATCTGTGTGAAATAGTTGTCCCTCGGGTCCCTTTTACATCTTTCTCCTCTCACCTTAAATCTATGCTCTCTAGTTGTGAACTCCTCTACACTGGGGGAAAAGTCTGTGGTTGTTCACCTTATTAAAGCTCCTCATGATTTTATATACCTCTATAAGGGTATCCCTCAGCCTCCTACACTCCAGGAAAAAAGGCACGGCATATCCAATCTCTCCTTACTGTTCAACCACCCCCAGACTTGGTAACATCCTTGTAAATCTTTTATACACCCTTTTTCAGTTTAATGGCATCTATCTTATATTAGGGCAACTAGATTTTATTACATTTCTCTAAATGGGGCCTAACCATTGTCTTGTAGAGCTGTAAGATATGTCAGCAATGCAAAATACTACTCTGCATTTGCCTCGATAAGTGCAGTTCAAACAACACACAAGAATCCATACCATTCGGACAAAACAGTAGGCTTAAATGGTACACCATCATCAGACTACGTATTCACATTCTCCACCATAGGAATCTAGTGGCTGCAATGGTACCTTGTACTGAAGACCCTCTAAACATGCAGCCTCTGCCAGCAAGAAGAGTATGAGTAGGAGATTCAAAATACTGTGTTGTATTTCCGCTCACTAGTTTGCATGCAACAAAAGCTTTTCACTCTACCTCGGTACACATGACAATAAACTAAACTAATAGTACCATCATCATCGGTATGTTCACCGGGTGGCGCCACCAGTAGTGGCTGCCTCGCCAACAGTCTGTCTGTCCTTTCTTCTTTTTTGATATTTTTAGTATGTGTTAAAAGTATGTTTTAGTGTTTGTTTTATGTGTTGGGGGGGTGGGGGAGAACCTTTTTTTCAATCTCTTACCTCGACGGAGATGCCATTTTATTTCCGTATCCTATCTCCGTCCCCACTGCGGCCTAACATCGTGGAGTTGGTGGCCTTTCCTGGAGACCGACGGGCGCTCCAAGCCGTGGGAGTCTGCGGGACTTTAACATCGCGGAGCTTGCAATCCCTTTGCCGGGATCTAAGCTCCAACCGCGGGATCTGTGGACTTTAACATCGTGAAGCCCCCAGTCTCTGGTAAGAAGAAGCCGATTCAGGAGCTCGATGCCGCAGAGAGAGTTTCAACCGCCCCGATGCGGGAGTTTCGATCACCCCGACGGGGGCTTCGATCATCAGCTGCAGGGGCTTTGATCGCCCCGACTGCGAATGGTTTGACTGCCCCGACTACGGGAGAATAAAGAGGAAGAAGATTGAACTTTATTGCCTTCCATCACAGTGAGGAATGTGGAATCCACAGTGATGGATGTTTATGTTAACTTTTATGTGGTTGTGTGTCTTGTTGCTTTTCACTTAGTATGGCTGTATGGTCACTCAAATTTCACTGTACCTTAACTGGTACATGTGACAATAAACTGACCTTGAAACCTTGCAGGATCTCATCTACGTCGTACACCATCCTGACTTAGAAACATATTGCAGTTTCTTCATTGGCACCGGAAGTAAATCCTATCCAACAACCCATGGAAGTAATTTCACTTAAGCAACTCTAGTTTAGCTCTAATTTGGCAGCACAGTAGAGCTGCTGCCTCACAGTGCCAGAGGCCTGGGTTCGATTATGACCTCGGGTGCTGTCAGTGTTGGGTTTGCACACTCTCCCTGTGACCGCGTGGGTTTTCTCTCAGTGCCGCAGTTTCCTCCCATATACCAAATACGTGTGGGTTTGTAAGTTAATAACCTTTGTAAAAAATTGACCCTTGTATGTAAGGAGTGGATGAGAAAGTGGGATAACATAGAACAGGTGATCGATGGTCAGCGTGGATTCAGTGCGCCAAAAGGCCTGTTTCCATGTTGAATTTCTAAACTAAACTAAAGTAGACCAAAAAAAAAGCTCACGAGCACTTTCTCGAGAGCAATGAGTGACAGGCAATAAGTGCTGGCATTCCCAATTATATCCACGTTCCCAAAAAAAAAGAATAACCAAAAACCCATGCAATACAAAATGGGGAGGAAGGAAGGAGAGCTGAAGGTCTGATAGCTGGAGGTGCATGTTACTCCATCCCTCCGTTGGTGCAATAGAATGAAAATGGAAAGACTGATCAGCACTGAGCCAGGGACAGAGCCATTACTCAAACATGGGACCCAGGCAAGTAGTACAGCAATATCACCTGAGGATTGAGAGAAAGTAACAAAAATGTCATGTTCTAGGTTTGAGGAGCAGGTAGAGAAGATGAGTGAGGACAGGTAGAGAAGATGAGTGAGGATACAAACCATGAGGTCAGGTAGATAGTGATGTCTAGTGTG
The DNA here is from genome assembly GCA_038087875.1 of Malacoraja senta. Lineage (NCBI taxonomy): Eukaryota > Metazoa > Chordata > Chondrichthyes > Rajiformes > Rajidae > Malacoraja > Malacoraja senta. The sequence goes on along the minus strand of CM075985.1, from coordinate 23,813,570 downwards.
GACCAGCTTATCATGAGTGTTTCAAGAGCAGTATTGTTAGTGTGTTTGTTGTGACTGTCATACCTGCACCTCCAAAATGATTTGATGTGCAACACTCAAAAGGCTGGTTGGGTCTATAATAGCTACAGTATGTAACAGAATATAACAGCTCACATTAGGTGAACTGTTAAATGGGTGTCGTCATCCTTTCTCTACAAAAACAGCACTGAGCATGGGCTGATGGTTAGAGACAAGCATTATTATTGGAGGTGGAGCAAAATGGATTTTGTAACAGCAGTTGCAAGAGGCTTTGTTGTGTGTCATAGCTGCAGAGCCACTACCAATCAGTTGAACCTTCTGTCTGATTAAACCATCATTTTGGACTGAGAACATTCAGTTATGATCTGACACCTTTGGAGAAAATTATTTAACAAGATTATTTGACAGATATGAAATATCTATAGTAAGGTAATTACAGTGATTATATACTGATATTATCTATCATAAGCAAGTATAATATAGAAAGTGAAAATAATACCTGTGTTAAAATTGGAAAGCCAAGTGGTCGGCAGCCATTGCATGGAGTGAATGCTTCCCACAGTCTTGCTGGTCCACAGCTCTTCTCTGCTTCGTCCTCGTCGGTCTGTGGTGTCCCTCTTGGAGGAGATGGCTGATCTCGTTGCTGGGAATTAAAAGCTTACATTAATATGTAAACATAACTTTTCTATTACAAAGTACTATGAGTACTATCTTTACATATTCTGTTGTGCTGCTGCAAGTAAGAATTTCATTGATCTATGGGACAAATGACAATAAAACACTGGAAGTAATGACATTCGAACTGCTGAAGATGGTGAAAGGGCACAAACAGCAATCCATCAAAATCAGTCAGCAGCATGTCATTATGAACCTTTGTTAAATCACTTATAGAAGCAGAACAATTTTATATTGAAATTTTAACGAAACCCTGATGAATTTCAAATGCCAACGTTTTGAATACCAGATCTATATATATTTTAATAGACATAGAAACATAGAAACATAGAAAATAGGTGCAGGAGTAGGCCATTCGGCCCTTCGAGCCTGCACCGCCATTCAATATGATCATGGCTGATCATCCAACTCAGTATCCTGTACCTGCTTTCTCTCCATACCCCCTGATCCCTTTAGCCACAAGGGCCACACCTAACTCCCTCTTAAATATAGCCAATGAACTGGCCTCAACTACATTCTGTGGCAGAGAATTCCAGAGATTCACCACTCTAACTAGACACTTTAACTAGTTTTAAACCCGTCGTTTATAGAATTGTTATTTTGATGGTCTATATGAATTTAATTCAGTATATTATAACAAAATATTGCTTCGCACTTCGCATCATTTTGTTGCATTTATTGAGTACATTTTATAATATATCAGCCCATATTCATGATAAATCCCAATAAGGATTGAATGGTTCTCAAAACAAGAGCCACGTAGTTATAGTATAGCACAAATATGGGACACCATGAGGGATATGGAAGTAGCTAAAGCAGTAGCTCATTATTTGCCATTACCTCAACTCGTTAACCCTTATTTGACAAACAAGGAAATTTGACAACGCAAATTCCCATTTGACACAATCACTTCCCAATCCCCCTTTTCTGGACCATTTTTGCAAAAGTGACCAAAAGACCTGCTGTTGGAACTTATCTGGATGGTCAACTTGCCAGGTGCCTCTAGCTTCTGGGGCACAGGGGAAAGTGGGGGAAGGGGAAAGGGAGGGGATTGTTGAGGAAGAAGGGATAGGGGGAACATTTTGTAGTTACCTAAAATTGGAGAATTCAATAAATTCAATTCATACCATTGGGTTGTAAGCTACCCAATTAGATTATGAGGTGTTGTCCCTCCAGTGTGAGTGTGAGTGTGAGTGTGGCCTCACTCTGGCAATGGAGGAGGCCAAGGACAAAAAGAGCAGCATGGGAATGGAAAGAGGCGTTAACATGGTTAGCAACCGAGAGATCCAGCAGGCCGAACGCAAGTGTTTGGCGAAACAGCCACCGAGTTTCGCTAAATATGCACTAGGTGCGCGACGGACATTTTGCCAACCACTTCGCTGAATACCTGTGCTCTTCACGTTCCCATACTGACCATTCTGTCCTGTGCTGCTGCCATTGCCAGAGTGAGGCCACGTGCAAACTGGAGGAACAGCACCTCATATCCCACTTGGGCAGCTTACAACCCAATGAACACTGAATTCTGCAATGTTAGGTAACTACAGAACTGTTCCCTCTCCCTACTTTCCCCACAACCCCCTTCCCTCTCCTCTCTGTCGATGCAGCCCAGACCATCACACAAACCAACCTCCCTTCTATTGACTACATTTATACCTCACGCTGCCTTGGCAAGGCTAGCAACATAATAAAAGATGAGTCGCACCCTGGCCACTTCCTGTTCTCCCCTCTCCCATCAGGCAAAAGGTATAGAAGTGTGAAAACGCACACCTCCAGATTCTAGGACAGTTTCTTCCCAGCTGTTATCAGGCAACTGAATCATCCTACCACAACCAGAGAGCAGTGCTGAACTGCTATCTACCTCATTGATGACCCTTGGACTATCCTTGATCGGACTTTGCTGGCTTTACCTTGCACTAAAGTTTATTCCCTTATCATGTATCTATAAACTGTAAATGGCTCGATTGTAATCATGTATTGTCTTATGTAGATCTCGCAACAAAAACTTGCTGGATAATGCCAGCCTATCTACACCAGCGTGGCATTGATCGTAAAACTGCTGAAAGAATCTTTGTGAGTCCAAAAAGCCATGCCATTTGGTTTAGCCGGATGCTGAACCTTTCATACTTGAAACATGTATATGATTTGTTATTGGATTTCTATCCAGGGCAGTGGAATATCTTCTCTAACGTTATCACTAATTTATGAAATAACAACAACTTGTATGTTTAATACACCTGTACAGATAAGAACAACACAAGAGACTATGTCAAACCGAAACAAAAGGCTAATTGGAAAAGTGTATTCACTAGGATAGTGTTAGGGGAGCGCATCGGGAGTCGTAACAGATAGTAACATACAAATACATTGTGAAAGCTGCAAATGCATCAAACAATTGACATTAATATTACCACCAACCTGTCATCGACCAACCACATTGATGCAATAACCAAAAGGCACACCAATGCCTCTCTTTCCAGAGGAGGCTGATGAAATTTGGCATCTCCAACGACTCTTATAAACATTTACAGATGCACCATAGAAAGCATACTGTCGGGATGCATCACAGGTTGGTTTGGGAACAGCTCTGCCCAAGACCGCAATAATTGCAGAAAGTTGGAGATGTAGCCCAGTCCATCACACAGACCAAACTTCACACCATTAAGTCCATCTACACGTCACGCTGCTCGGAAAACCAACCAACATAATTGTAGACTTATCCATTTCCAGTCATTTTTTTCCCCTGCTCCCATCAGGCAGAAGGCACAGAAGTTTAAAAGTGCGTACCCCCAGACTCAGGAACAGCTTCTGCTATCAGGCTTCTGAATGCTCCATTATAAGCTATGGAACTGTCTGATTCACCTCTACCACATTGTGGACATTAGATTTTTTTCTATGGAGTCAACGCGTCACAATGCTTAGAACTATACTGCACTCTAGCATCTTCCTCTTTGCTCTGTCTACTGTACATGTTTGAATTGATTGTATATACATATTGTATTGGATAGCATGCAAAACAAAGCTTTTCTCTGTACCTCAGTACAAGTGACAATAACAAACCCAAACTTAAAGTTCAAAACCTCTGGGTGGGGATGAATACTGTCAGAAACTTCCACTGAATATATTTCTCACACTTCTGGACCACTCCATCTATTTCCAGATATTTGTACAATTATAAAATCTGTAAAAACGTTGTGAAAAAGTTAATGGGCCATCAAATTTATGATTTCAATTCTCCCCTATTACAATATTACTATTTCAGACCATGAGCATGATACACATCATTTGAATTTCCTAAATGTAAGAGCTATAATCTACACTGTGTGCTTAAATTTTAATTCAACTGGAAGGGCTTCTCCACTCCTCTCGACTTCCCAGTTCAGTGTTTTATTTCTTTGTTGACACTTAAGCAGCTCCGTGGGAATATCTGCGGATTTAACATTCTACAGGTAGCCAGAATTCAGCAGTACCTGAGACAGAACGAATGCACAATAACGCTGATAAAAATCAAATAAACATGATAAAATATAAATTATTCTGGTGATATTCAAATGCACAGCACCGCGAGGTGGTGAGAAAACCTAATTATATGATATGTTCAGAGTGGTGAAAAAAAAGATTACCCTAGTATTTTGTGCATTTACTTTAAATACATATGGACACCATGTAATAAAGAAAATCAAAAATTCACAAACTTTAATCAGAAATGCCATGATTATATTCTACAAGAATATTTTATTAACTGAGTTCTACATAATCTTTTAAGTAAAGTTCAACACCAACATTTGGCAATAGAGCCACAGCAAGTATTTGCCAAACAAGTGATGCAAAATAAAAAGCTCTTTGTCCATATATCCAATAGGGTACTTGCTATTATCTGCTTTGTGGTCGAACTAATTTTAGCGAATCTTCAATATTTAACCTCACTTTGGCATGCAGCAGTTTGTCACATTGTATTTTATCGAACCTAATGGACTCAAGTTAAACTTCACTTCCCTACCATTCCTTGACCTCACTATCTCCATCGCAGGTGATAGACTTCTGACCGACATCCACTATAAACCCACTGACTCCCACGGCTATCTTGACTACTCCTCCTCCCACCCTGCTTCCTGTAAGGACTCCATCCCCCATTCCCAATTCCACCGTCTACGCCGCATCTGCTCCCAGGATGAGGTGTTCCACACCAGGGCATCGCAAATGTCCTCATTCTTCAGGGAACGGGGGTTCCCCTCCCCCACTATAGATGAGGCTCGCACCAGGGTCTCCTCCATACCCCGTAACACTGCTCTCTCTCCCCATCCCCCCACTCGCAACAAGGGCAGAGTCCCCCTGGTCCTCACCTTTCACCCCACAAGCCGGCACATACAACAAATAGTCCTCCGTCAGTTTCGCCACCTCCAACGTGACCCCACCACTCGCCACATCTTCCCATCTCCCCCCCTGTCTGCCTTCCGCAAAGACCGCTCCCTCCGCAACTTCCTTGTCAATTCTTCCCTTCCCTCCAGCTCCACCCCTTCCCCGGGCACTTTCCCGTGCAACCGCAAGAGGTGCTACACCTGTCGCTTTACCTCCCCCCTCGACTCCATTTAAGGACCCAAGCAGTCGTTCCAGGTGCGACAGAGGTTCACCTGCACCTCCTCCAATCTCATCTATTGCATCCGCTGCTCTAGATGTCAGCTGATCTATATCGGTGAGACCAAGCGTAGGCTTGGCGATCGTTTCGCCGAACACCTCCGCTCGGTCCGCACTAACCAACCTGACCTCCCGGTGGCTCAGCACTTCAACTCCCCCTCCCATTCCGTATCCGACCTCTCTGTCCTGGGCCTCCTCCACGGCCAGAGTGAGCGACCCCGGAAATTGGAGGAACAGCACCTCATATTCCGCTTGGGGAGTCTGCATCCTGGTGGCATGAACATTGAATTCTCACAATTCTGTTAACCCTTGCTGACTCCTCCCCTTCCCACCTCAGCCATCGGGCTCCTCCTCCTCCTTTTTCCTTCCTTTCTTCTCCCCGCCTCCCTCCCCCCACCCCCATATCAGTCTGAAGAAGAGTTTCGGCCCGAAACGTTGCCTATCTCCTTCGCTCCATAGATGCTGCTGCACCCGCTGAGTTTCTCCAGCACTATTGTCTACCTGGGAAATTGCTTTACATCTCTTACACCCCCATTTTAATTCTGATCTTGGCAGTCAAAATCTGATAATTATTCAATGATACAATATAAAATAATTATGACCCACCTTGAACCTGCTAGAATTAAAAATTAAAAATATTGAAAGGGCCAATAACATTTTCGGCTTAAAATTCTCCACTGAAAAATTGCCAATCTAGGTATCATTAAACATTTGGTGAATGTATCCAGCTCACAGGAATAGGTACACAATATGGAGTTTGCTGCTCTTATGAATGTAGCCTACAAAATCAAATGCCACTGAAAAGATAAATTAAAATAAATCCACATAGATAATAGATAATCGACAATAGGTGCAGGAGTAGGCCATTCGGCCCTTCGAGCCAGCACCGCCATTCAATGTGATCATGGCTGATCATCCCCAATCAGTACCCCGTTCCTGCCTTCTCCCCATATCCCCTGACTCCGCTATTTTTAAGAGCCCTATTTAGCTCTCTCTTGAAAGCATCCAGAGAACCCGCCTCCACTGCCCTCTGAGGCAGAGAATTCCACAGACTCACCACTCTCTGTGAGAAAAAGTGTTTCCTCGTCTCCGTTCTAAATGGCTTACTCCTTATTCTTAAACTGTGGCCCCTGGTTCTGGACTCCCCCAACATCGGGAACATGTTTCCTGCCTCTAGCGTGTCCAAACCCTTAACAATCTTATATGTTTCAATAAGATCCCCGCTCATCCTTCTAAACAAATGGCATGTTGACCTTTATAACAAGAGGAATCGAATAAAGGAGCAAAGAGGTCCTTCTGCAGTTGTACAGAGCCCTAGTGAGCCCACACCTGGAGTATTGTGTACAGTTTTGGTCCCCTAATTTGAGGAAGGACATTCTTGCTATCGAGGGAGTGCAGCGTAGGTTTACAAGGTTAATTCCCGGGAGGGCGGGACTGTCATATGCTGAGAGAATGGAGCAGCTGGGCTTGTACACTCTGGAGTTTAGAAGGATGAGAGGATATCTCATTGAAACATATAAGATTGCTAAGGGCTTGGACACACTAGAGGCAGGAAACATGTTCCCGATGTTTGGGGAGTCCAGAACTAGGGGCCACAGTTTAAGAATAAGGAGTAAGCCATTTAGAAAGGAGACGAGGAAACACTTTTTCTCACACAGAGTGGTGAGTCTGCGGAATTCTCTGCCTCAGAGGGTGGTGGAGGCAGGTTCTCTGGATGCTTTCAAGAGAGAGCTAGATAGGGCTCTTAAAAATAGCAGAGTCAGGGGATATGGGGAGAAGGCTGGAATGGGGTACTGATTGGGGATGATCAGCCATGATCACATTGAATGGTGGTGCTGGCTTGAAGGGCCAAATGGCCTACTCCTGCACCTATTGTCTACCCCCAATACCATGTGCCCTAATTTTGCCCACTAATCTCCTATGTGGGACCTTATCAAATGCTTTCTGAAAGTCCAGGTACACTACATCCACTGGCTCTCCCTTGTCCATTTTCCTAGTTACATCTTCAAAAAATTCCAGAAGATTAGTCAAGCACGATTTCCCCATCGTAAATCCATGCTGACTCGGACCGATCCTGTTATTGCTATCCAAATGTTCGGCTATCTCATCTTTTATAATTGACTCCAGCATCTTCCCAACCACCGTTGTCAGGCTAACTGGTCTATAATTCCCTGTTTTCTCTGTCCCGCCTTTCATAAAAAGTGGGATAACATCCAACCCACAGGAACTGATCCTGAGTCAATAGAACATTGGAAAATTATCACCAATGCATCCACGATTTCTAGAGCCACTTCCTTAAGTACCCTGGGATGCAGACCATCAGGCCCTGGGGATTTATCAGCCTTCAGTCCCATCAGTCTATCCAACACCATTTCCTGCCTAATGTGGATTTCCTTCAGTTCCTCCATATACAAGAAACAGAAATGCTTCATGCACCTCCACAATATAATATCACCGGAAACTCCTTCTCCACACTGGCAAGGCAGGCAATCTAAAAACACCAGCAAAATTCCTTCAAATAACAAATGCTTTGATTTAATTAAATATAGGTGCAGCCATGTGATGCAATCAGTGGAGCCTCGACCGCAAAGCACCAGAGACATTGTTTTAATGTGAACTTTGGGTACTGTCCGAGTGGATTACGTTGCATCACGGATTACAATGGGAAAAACAGGAGCACTGTCCAGCCTACCGCTTCGCTCCCGGACGAGTTTAACACCTTCTATGCCCAGTTCGATGCAGACAACAGCGCCCACCATGAGTCCACAGGTGTGCAGGGGGACTACCTCACTGACCCTACAAACGGCAGACGTGAGGCGGTCCTTCAAAAAGATCAATGATTGCAAAGCTTCAGGGCCGGATGATATTCCAGGGCGGGCTCTCAGGGCGTGCGCTGATCAACTGACAGAGGTGTTCACCAACATCTTCAACCTCTCCCTCAGTCAGTGTGTGGTACCCACCCCCTTCAAAGCATCCATCATTGTTCCTGTTCCAAAGAAACCATTAATCTCCTGTTTAAATGACTACCGTCCTGTCTCACTGACATCAGTCATCATGAAGTGCTTCGAGTGGCTAGTCAAAACTCACATCTGCTCCTATCCCCCTGACACCTTGGACCTTCTTCAGTTTGCCTATAGACCAAACAGGGCCATGGACGATGCCATCGCCATGGCAACTCACACTGCGCTCACCCACCTGGACAAAGGGAATACATATGTGAGAATGCTCTTCATTGTCTACAGCTCGGCATTCAACACTATCATTCCCTCAAAACTCATCCTCAAGCTCCTTGATCTTGGACTGGACACCTCCATCTGCGGCTGGATATTCGACTTCCTGACGGGCAGGCCCCAGGTGGTGAGAATTGGCAGCCACACCTCTTCCTCACTGATCTTCAACACAGGCGCACCGCACCACAGGGCTGTGTGCTCAGTCCTCTCCTGTACTCCCTGTTCACGCACGACTGTACTGCTAAGCACAGCTCCAACATCATCTTAAAGTTTGCTAACGACACGACCATCATGGGCCTCATCACAGACAATAATGAGACACCCTATAGAGAGGAGGTAAAGGCACTAAACAGCTGGTGCCAGGAAAATAACCTCTCTCTCAATGTCAGCAAAACTAAAGAGATGATCGTGGACTACAGGAGACAGCAGGGGAGTGGACACCTCCCCATCCACATCGGTGATGCTGAGGTTGAAAGGGTCAGCAGCATCAAGTTCCCCGGTGTGCACATCACTGAGGACCTCTCTTGGACACTGCACACAGACACGATAACTAAGAAAGCCCGCAAGCGGCTTTTTTTGCTGTGAAGACTGAGGAAGTTTGGCATGAACGCCAGCATCCTAACAAACTTCTACAGTTGCACCATCGAGAGTCTGCTGACGGGCTGCATCACAGTCTGGTACGGGAACTGTTCTGCCCACAGCCGCAAATCACTGCAGAGAGTGGTGAAGGCGGCACAGACACATCACTGGCAACTGTCTCCCGGCCATTCAGGACATTTTCCACCGGCGGTGCCTGTGGAAGGCACACAGCATCATCAAGGACCACAGCCACCCAGCACCCAGACTGTTCTCCTTGTTACCATCAGGCAGTCGATACAGGAGCATGGCTGCACGTACCACCAGACTTAAGAACAGTTTTTATCATCATGCCATCAGGCTTCTGAACTCATAAACACATCATATATGTTGATTATTTTATTTATTATTGTCTTTTACCTACCAATGTCACTTTTATCTTTTTTTACCTTAATTTTATCCTTGTGATATCATTGCTGATGTGACCCGTTGTCTTGTCAAACACATTTCATTGTACCGTTGACCTTGTGTTAACCAATATATGACAAATAAAACTGAACTGGAGTTTGCACATTCTCCCTGTGATTATGTGGATTTCCCCCAGGTGCCCAGATTTCCTCCCACATCCCAAAGTCATACTTATTGATAGGTTAATTGCCCATTATAAAGTTTCCCTAATCAGTAAATAAATGGGAGAATCTGTGGGGAGTTGATGAGAATTTAGGAAGAATAAAGAAAATGATGAATATCAGATTAATGTAAATGGATAGTTGATGCTCAGTGGGTCAAATGACCAGTTTCTGTGCTGTATCTTTGTAATTCCATTTAAAATGGCCTCAAGTCAGTTTAATGATTTTTTTTAAAATCTTCAGTGCTAGCGTGTGGAATCTAAGACAAAAAGTAAGTTCAAAATGATTTCTATGCCTGGAAAGAGGATACAGAAGCATTACGGTCAGATGACGTTCATTCGTGCAGAAGTGTGGACTGGCATGTGCAAATGCCACAATTGCAGCTTAAGAATTCCTATTCAGTTAACTAAATAAATCTTGAAAGTAAATGTAGTATCAGCAATGACACCAAAGTGTTAAAGGAAGTGGCCCTGGAGGTATCAGGTGGACATTTGAAAAATCCTTTAGGCACTGGAGAAGTTCCCACAGATTGGAGGGCAGCTAATGTAAAGGGCCTGTCCCACGGGCATGCGACTCCATGCGGCAAGCGCGACCTAACCGGAAGCGAGGGCCGTGCGGGGGCTGCGCGGAGGTCGCGGGGCCGGTCCCACTTCGATCGCCAGAGCCGTATGGAGTTGTGCGGAACTGGTCCCGACATCGCGCGGGGCTCCGAAAAACTGACCGTGTTCAAAAATTCCGCGCAGCAACGGCCTACCGCCCCGCAGCCGCATCGAGGTCGTGCGCGCCGCATCGACGGCCGTGCACACCACCTCGAGGCCGTGTGCAGCCGCCCCGAGGCCGTGCGCACCACCTCAACGCCGTACGCACTGTCTTGACGTCACTCGACCTCCGCGCGGCCCCCGCTTCCTGTTTGGCAGCGCTTGCCGCATGCAGCCACATGCTGGTGGGACCGGCCCTGTACGGGGATCACTCGACCTTCGCGCGGCAACCGCGCGGCCCCTGCTTCCGGTTAGGTCGCGCTTGCCGCATGGAGTCGCCTGCCCATGGGACAGGCCCTTAACGCTGATATTTTAGAAAATGGAGGATGCAAAAACAGGTAATTTACAGTAAGATTAGCATCAGAGGTCAGGGTAAATCCTATTATAAAAGATGCAATAACTGGACAATGAAAGTATTAAAGGGATCAGGCAAAGTAAAAAATAGTTTATGATAGAAAAATGAATGAATCTATTTGATATTTCAAAGACGTAACTGGGACAATCGACAGGGATGTGGTCTATTTGGATTTCAGGCGGCTTTTGATACAGCCGAACATGAGATTAATGTGGACAATTGAAGCATATTGGATTGTGGATATAATACGGGAAAGGTCTGTGATTTGTTGACTGACAGGATACAGATACATTTTGGGTGGCACAGTGGTGAAGCGAGGCCAGCACAGTGATGCAGTGGTAGAGTTGCTGCCATACAGTGCCAGAAACCTTGGTTTAACCCTGACTACTGGTGATGTCTGTACAGAGTTTGTACGTTATCGCTGTGGAAGCGTGGGTTTTCTCCATGTGCTCCAGTTTCCTCCCAAAGAGGTGCAGGTTTGGAGATTAATTCGTTTCTGTAAATCGTCCCTGGCGTGTAGGGTAGAACTAGTGTACGGTTGATCATTGGTTGGTGCCGAACGGCCTTTTTTCACGCTGCATCTCTAAACTAAACTAAAATAAATTGCTCTCCCCCTTCCCCCATTCATAACAAGGACAGAGTCCCCCTTGTCCTCACCTTCCACCTTATCAGCCGTTGCACACAGCACATAATCCTCCCACTACTGGCCACATCTTCCCATCTCCACCCCTTTCCACTTTCCGCAGAGACCGTTCCCTCCGCAACTCCCTGGTCGACTCGTCCCTTCCCACCCAAACCACCCTCTTCCCCAGGTGCTTTCCCCTGCAACCGCAGAAGATGCAACACCTATCCCTTTACCTCCCCCCTTGACTCCATCCAAGGACCCCAACAGTCTTTTCAGGTGAGGTAGAGGGTCACTTGCACCTCCTCCTCCAACCTCATCTACTGTATCTGCTATGCCAGGTGTGGACTCGTGTATATCGGCGAGACCAAGCGCAGGCTCAGCGATTGATTCGCTGAACATCTCCGCTCAGTCCGCCTAAACCTATCTGATCTCCCGGTTGCTCAACACTTTAACTCCCCCTCCCATTTCCACACTGATTTTTCTGTCCTGCGCCTCCCCCATTGGCAGAGTGAGGCCCAGCGTAAATTGGAGGAACAGCACCTCATATTTCGCTTGGGTAGCTTACACCCCAGTGGTATGAACATTAACTTCTCTAATTTCAAGTAGCCCATGTTTTCCCTCTCTATCCATCCCCTCCCCCTTCCTAGTTATCCGACCAGTCTTACCGTCTCCGACTACATTTTATCTCTGTCCTGCCCACTCCCCTGATATCAGTCTGAAGAAGGGTCTCGACCTGAAACATCACCCATTCCTTCTCTTCAGAGATGCTGCCTGCCCACTGAGTTACTCCAGTATTTTCTGCCTATCGCAGAAAGTGAAAGCTCTGCTTGCTGTGAACAACTCACCTCCTACTTGGCAACATGTTTCCAGTCCCACCATCTATAAGGCACAGATCAGAGGTGGAAAAAGATGAGGACTTCAATGGCACGGTGGCATGGTGATGCAGCAGTAGAGTTGCTGCCTTACAGTGCTTGCCGCGCCAGAAACACAGGTTCGATCCCGACTACGGGTGCTATCTGTACAGAGTTTGTACGTTCTCCCCGTGACCGCATGGGTTTTCTCCGAGATCTTCGGTTTCCTCCCACACTCCAAATACGTACAGTATTGACTTGGTGTAAGTGTAAAAAAATTGTCCCTAGTGTGTTTAGGATAGTGTTAGTGTGCGGTGATCGCTGTTCGGTGTGGACTTGGTGGGCCGAAAGGGCATGTTTCCGCGCTTATCTCTAAACTAAACTAAAAACTAAAACAGCATCCACAAGTAGGCCACCTGCCTGATTGGTATTGCTTCTTCAACCTCTAAATCATGCACTGTTCAGCACTGCGTGCACCTTCACTGCGGGTGGTACCATCTACAAAGTGCACTGCAGGAGTGTGCTGAGGCTTCTCTCATCAAATTTCCAATACCACCTTTAAGCCAGGCAGCTGGACGCCTGCAACTCCTCCAAGGTTCCCTGCGAATCACATCCCAGCCGGACTTGAAAATAAATTACTGCTCCTTCTCTGTCATGGAGTCAAAATCTTGGAACATCTTATTTGGCAAAGTTGTGTGGAATACTCTGGAGTTCACATTTTTTTACAACATGAAAGGGGACCATTTCACCCATTGATTCTACTCTAGGTGAATGAACAATCCTATACTTCCACTAGATTTTCTCAATGAACTGATGGCATAACTAGTTGAACTGCTGCCATATCTCCAGGAACTCGGGTTCAATTCTGACCTCCGGTGCCGTTGAATTTGTACTTTCTCCTACACATTCACGTGTGAGTTTTCCCCCAACTATTCAAATTTCCTCCCACATTTCAAATGCATGCAGGCTAATTGATCACTGTAGATTGTCCCGAGTGTGCAAGTTGGTGGTAATATCTAGTGGAGATGGGGATATCAGGAGAACAGTTCATTGAGAAAATCTAGTGGAAGGATAGGATTGTTCATTAACTTAATTGTGATTTGCAGCAATGGCTGGATATATGTAGAGTTCAAATGATTCTATAAGAAATATTCTTTATCAATTAGAACCGTTGATTTTTTAGCAAAAGACTTTCACTAGATTCATATATTATGTCTAATACAAACCATTTACTGCACGCCGACTTATTTTGACAGCAGGGATATTAGTTGCTGATCCACAAAGCTAGATTGATTTTCATTAGCTTTTTTTTATTCTTAGAGTTGTCTCTCAACCTTGTAAAAGATACTAAAAAGGTCAATGACTGTGAAGAGCTCATTATGTAACGATACAGGATATAGTCAACACAAAGCTTATCAGGACTTTACAAAACTGCTTTGGAATCCCAATGAGTTCTATTGCTTTTGATATTTTATGCATCATTTCAAAATTTAATCTAAGAAGATCTATAAAGCAAATCAAATGGGAAAGGCTGAAATCTTCTAAGCAAGCTGCTAACTTTTGAGGTGTGAATCAAGTAAAAACGCAAGAACGCTGGAGTAAAATGTAATTCAAATAATGACAGATCACACCCCGTGGTGTTCCAAACAATGAGATCAAATAGTCTGATATATCTCCTCCATTCAAATCAACCTTATTGCTTGCAATCTTTAATTAATCAAATAAAATTGGTATTTGATGCATTCTACTGATTTATTATTTCCTGACGATGGGATAATGCCTTAGTATTCGTAGCAAGAGCCTCATTCAAATGCTGCCCAGTCATAAATTTGGCAAATTTCCCACCAACATGTTTTTTCTTTCAATAAACTTTCAATGCAAACTACATTGGGACATATTGACCTACACTCCATCAGAATACATGTGCTGTTGTCATACTTCACACTACACCAAGCATTCATTCAGAAAATTGACATCCTTCAACATTCTGCACAAGGATATATTTCCCTGCTGGAAAGTACTTGAGGGATAGTCTTTTAGAGATTCGATGGAAAATTGAAAATTACAATCTTAACTTAATAAAATATATAAAAGACTAAACTGTGGAGCACTTCAAAAGGACCACATTTTCAATTAATTTAATTGCCACAGAGTGGAAAGCATGCACAGCCATTATGTCCCCTTTTAATCAATTGAGGAAACAGATATAAGTTTGTTTCAAGAAACAGGAATTTCATGAATAGTAAAGAGATTACAAATACTGAAAGTGTATTCTTGTGATGAAACAAATTATTTTAGAGGACTTAACAAGATGGTAAAAGTAGTTACTAATCACACAAATAGGTTTAGAGAAAGTGATGAAAGAAATTTTCAGAAACGATTTCCCAGAAATTCAAAGATAGACACAATTGCTGGAGTAACTCAGTGGGTTAGGCAGCATTTCTGAAGAAAATGGATGGGTGAAGAACAGTCCCAACCCGAAACGTCATCAATCCTTTTTCTCAAGAGTTGCTGGCCGACTTGCTGAGTTTCTCCAGCACTTTGTGTCTATCTTGGAAGCCTTACCCCACTACTCAAACCTCACGTCAAAAACCTTGGCGTGATATTTGACTCAGCACTGAAATTTGACAAACAAGTCAATGCCGTGGTAAAAGCTAGCTTCTTTCAGCTTCGGACGATAGCTAAAATAAAACAATTCTTCCAGTTTGATGACCTCGAAAAGATCATCCACACATTCATCTCCTCCCGGCTAGATTACTGCAACTCCCTTTACACTGGCATCAGCCAATCTTCCCTGTCCCGCCTGCAACTGGTCCAAAATGCCGCAGCGAGACTCCTGACGGGCACCCGAAAAAGGGACCACATCACCCCGATCCTGGCCTCTCTCCACTGGCTCCCTGTGCAGTTCCGTATAAACTTCAAGATCCTCCTCCATGTCTACAAAGCCCTCAATGGGCTTGCCCCCACCTACAGTACATAAAAAGTATTCTCACCCACCACTCCACCTCCAGGCCACTCAGATTGGCCGACTTGGGGTTGCTGAATATCCCACGGTCTAGTCATAAGCTCAGGGGCGACCGCGCCTTTGCAGTTGCAGCCCCTAGACTGTGGAACAGCATCCCCTTTCCCATCAGAACTGCCCCCTCCATCGACTCTTTTAAGTCAAGACTAAAAGCTTATCTATACTCCCAAGCCTTTCCTGACGTCCTCTGAGTGAGGGCTACATGTATATATGTATGTAGTTTGTTTTGTTTATGCTATTCTTATAACAAATGTAAAGCACTTTGGCCAACGAGAGTTGTTTTTTAAATGTGCTATATAAATAAATGTGACTTGACTTGATTTGACTATCTTTTGTGCAAACCAGCATCTGCAGTTCTTTGTTTCTATCTAGAAAATGTTCAATGCTGATTGGAAATATTCAACACGGTGACGAGTACATTGTATTCCACTTCTAAAATGGGATTTCGTAGAAGTCTACAGAAGCAAATTTCAGAAACTCTGCAAAGAGCCACCACTGTTATACAGCAGTTGAGCCCATTGATGAGGGATAAACTTCCAAGCAAATCAATTTTGTGGCAGGGAAGACCATAGTGATAATACAGGTGCCAGGTGATCCATAACAAAGGAAGCGTATTCCTGATGGGGAGATATCCATTAAGTAAGGAGGTCAATCCTATAACACAAGATATATTGGTATTTGCAATAGTCATCACGGTCCCACATACATTGGAACATTACATTTGAGCATATCTCACTGCAATCCCTTTGCAATAAAATGCTAATTTTACATTTGTTTTCCTTATTGGTTCCTGTACCTTCCTTCTGAATGTCAACACTTTCTAGTTTCTTAACATAGTTTTGCACTGCTAAAGGGCCTGTCCCACTTTCACGACCTAATTCATGACCTTTTTTACGCGTGGACATTTTCCATCATGCTAGAAAAACGCCCCGACCTACTTGATGCCACGAGTACCTACGACTAGCATTACAACCTACCTACGACCTCCTACGACCTCGTGACGACCATGCTGCAGGTATGAGTCAAGGGCAAACTCGGCAGAGGTCGTGAATTAGGTCGTGAAAGTGGGATAGGCCCTTTACACAATTGGAAATGTTTCAGTGAGTCCCTGTTTTCATCAAAATTCACCTTCCAGATTACTTTCATAATTAATTTGTTATCTTGGCGCTTTAATAACCCAGAAAATATTTTGCTTTTGTATTTTGTATTTTTTGTATTTTGCTTTTGTATTCCGAGTGAAGTTTTTCACAATTACGCATTCAGTTTTGTACCTACCATTTTCTTTATTTATATTGTTATTTACACGGCTAATGATCTTGGTTACCCATTGATGAGGGATTACCTAAACCAGTTTGTGTTTAACCTAGGTCATTAACTTTGTTTGTAAATAGCTAAGTTCCCAGCTGTGATACTTAATGCATTCACTGGTAATAGGCTTCCAACCTGAAAATGACCCATTTATTTCTACTCTCTGCTTTCTCTCCTTCTTCTCCCTGCACCCGTCAGGCAAAAGGTGCAGAAGCTTGAAAATGCACACCACTGGACTCAGGAATAGCCTTTCCCCCTCTGTTATCAGGCTTCCAAACAGCCCTTCCAGAAGGGTACTTCCCCATTCACCTCTTCCCCATTGTGGACATTGGACTTTGTCTATAGAACTGGAGCTCTCCAATGCTGAGAACTATATTCTGCACTCTGTATCTTCCCCTTTCCTCTACCTATTGTATTTGAGTTTGACTTGTCAGTATATATGTATAGCATATCTGATCTGATTGGATGGCATACAAAACAATGCTTTTCACAGTACCTCAGTATACATGACACTAATAAACCTAAACCTAACCCAGTCTCTATTACTCTACAGGTCTATGAGACTAGGATCTATGGAACAATCTTAGCCGTGGCATCTATAAAAATCCCCGAATATTGTAACCATTAACTTCCATGAATATCCTGCTAACTACAACATTAACTAAACTCTCTTAGATTTGTTAAATGCAATTTCATTTTATAAACTCATTTAGCTCTACCTAAATGGTTAATGGAAGACTGGAATTTGTTCAGGGAAGACTAACACTTTAGGATGTAACAAGGATGTGGGAGATGAAGGTAGGGTATTTGACGCAGTATACATGGATTTTAGCAAAACATTTGACAGAATCTCACATAGTAAACTGATCACAAAAGTAAAACCCCAAAGGATCTGATGTAAAGTAACAAGCTGAAATTAGAGGTGATTTAATGGCAGGTCAAAAGGTAATGGAAATGTTGGTGACCAGAAGTTTGAAAGTAGTCTTTAGTAATAGGTTTCTTTCCTATTATATTTCAATTGACTTGATCTTAAATGTCATCATTAAGAAGTTTGTAGATCATACCAAAATTGGCTGTTTTGTAATAGTGGGGCAGAAAGATGCAGCAGATGGGATTTTATCCAGAGAATTATGAGTAATACCCAAGCATCAGCAAAACTACAGATGCTGGAAATCTAAACAAAAACAGAAAATGATGGAAATACTCAGGAGGTCAGGCTGCATCTATCAGAAGAGAAACCAAGCTCATGTATCAGGTCATTTCAGTTTATATGATATACAAATGATGCATTTCATGTGCACAAAACACAATAAGTGGCAAGGAGGGAAAAAGTGTAGATGAACAGAGATATCCTAGAATATTCAACTATAAAACTCTGGAGGTAGCAGAACAGGTAGCTTAGATGCTTGTGTGGTAATGTGAGATGCTTGCCCTTATTTGCAAAGGAGCTTAGAAATCATGTATAACAAGAATTGTCAGACTATGACTAATATGTCAGTGACTGTGTACATTTCTGGTCATTACACTAAAAGACATGGTACCACTAGACAGAGTCTAGTGAAGATTTACCAGTGTACTGCCAGAGTTGGGTAGTTTTACTAATGAGGAGAGATCTGCTAATGTTATTTCTTCTGGTACGAGGGAGATTTAATTGGAATTTAACTGGTCTACATCAAATTCCTATGAGCCTCGACAGAGTGACATGAAGAAGTGAGAGTGCCATTTGCTTTACCAAAGAGGTAAAAAAAAATAGGAGTTCAGTAAAACATTCACTGAAATAGTGGGAGTTTGGAACTCGTGACCTGAAATAACAGTGGATACAGAAATCCTGAAATGACCAGAAATGCACACAATATATTTAAAACGTATTCAACAAGAGCTATAACATGGAAGACTGCAGAGTTGAGAAATACATTCATATGATTCACTCCTTTCTTGGCCAACGTGGACATAATGGGTCAAATAACCTCCTTTCTGCAACTGAAATGTATTTGATTCCAATGATACAAGGTGCTCTATTACCATATCCCCAATAATAGCTTCTACCATTTCTACTGCTACAGGTCTTGGCTTGACCAGCCTCTGGTTCCATATCTGCTCACTTTTTCCATTGTTAAACAACACCTGTGCATTGATGCAGTCTCTTTTTTTGAACTAACTTTGATAATTATTTATTTCTTTATCCTGAGAAAAGTGATTGTTTGGAAGACAAAATGCTGGAGTAACTCAGCGGGACAGGCAGCCCTTGGAGAGAAGGAATGGGTGATGTTTCGGGTCGAGACCATTCTTCAGACTGATGTCAGGGGAGTGGGCAGTAGAGAGATAAAATGTAGTCAGAGACAGTAAGACTGTTGGGAGATCTGGGAAGAGGGTGGGGATGGAGAGAGAGGGAAAGCAAGGGATACTTGAAGTTAGAGAAGGTGTAAGCTACCCAAGCGAAATATGAGGTGCTGTTCCTCCAATTAGTCTGTGGCCTCACTCTGGCAATGGAGGAGGCCCGGGACAAAAAGGTCAGTGTGGGAGTTAAAGTGTTGAGCAACCGGGAGATCATGTAGGTTTAAGTGGACTGAGCGGAGGTGTTCAGCGAAACGATCGCCAATCCTGCGCATGGTCTCGACGATATACAGGAGTTAGGAAGACCTGGTTTGCCATCTTGCATTATGAGATAATTTGTAGTTATAGATTTTAAATTACATGAATATCTATTTGGATTACATTCAGATAGAACTTGGTATGACGTAAGGGTAATAACAGCATATTACAATTAAGAGTAACATATTTTATACAGAAGAAGTAAGGTAATTAAACCCAGATTTACCACAACATCCTATTATAGGATAATATATCATAATCCGGAAATTGTTGATTTGCCCTCTATTCAGGATTTGAACCTTCCTCCTTACCATCAATAGAATTCACTTCAAGACACATAACTTTGTGGCTAAACACATCTACAAATGGCCGATGGCACCATTGTGGTTGGCTGAACCACAGGGCTTAATGTGTCAGTATGCAGGAGAGTGTTAGAAAACCTGGCTGAGTGGTGCAGCGACTCAACATCAACAAGACCAAGGAACTAATCGTTAGTGTCAGGAATGGGAAGTCGGGAGACCATGCGCCTGTTTGCATTGGTAGGTTGGTGGTGGAGAGTTAGCAGTTTCAAATATGTACTCAAATTCTCTTGCACTTTGTGCCCAGCACATGGATATAATTATGAAGAAACCACTCCAGTTCATCAACTTTCATAGAAGTTTAAAGAGATTTAGCAAGTCTCCAAACACGCTATACATGGACTGGATAAAGTATCCTGATTGCTTGCACCCTGGCCTGATATGACAATTCCAACACACAGGAATGCAAGAGGCAGCAGAGGGTGATGGACTCAGCCCAGTCCATTATGGGCATAGCATCTATCATCAAGATTCTCCACCATCTCAGCTATGCCTGCATCTCACTGCTACATTGGACAGGAGGTACAGAAGCCACCAGGGTCAGTTTCCTACAACTATACCAAAGATAGACACAAAGTGCTAAAGTAACTCAGCAGGTCAGGCAGCATCTCTGGAGAAATAGGATGGGAGTCGTTTCAGGTCGGAGCCCTCAGGCCCGAAATGTCACCCATCCTTTTTCTCGCGAGATGCTGCCTGACCCGCTGAGTTCCTCCAACACTTTATGTCCAGCTTACTCACCTGTCAGTTTCTCAAACCGAACCCCACAACCTTAATCCTAAGTCGACAATAGAACACTACATTCTACCTTTTGCACTACTATGGACTTTTATTTTTTTCTAATTACATTTTTAACTAATGTCTGTTTTCTTTCTTTTTGAAATTTTATGTGTAATTTAGGTATAATGTATGCATGATTTGTTTTTTGTGTCTGTGTCTTAGTCTGTGTCTGTGAAGTTGATGTGTCTATGGAGTCTGAAAGAGTTAACATTTCAGGTCAATGGTCTGCCTGAGAACAACTTGATCACTTATGGCTGTGCCATCTGGATGTTAAACATTACATATTTTTCAGAGGTAACCCCGATGACTTTGTTGTATCAATGCTTTCTTCTAGATATTTTATCGCCTGTACTTGGCCTGTGTTGAATACGGAAGCCATTATGTAGTACAGTAGTAGGATTTGACAGCATACATTGTAGCTTTTTATCATTGCAGACAGCACTGTTTTTATTGGATGCTTTATTCCATGCTAATGCTAATGCACATGCTTGTAATCGAAAATAAATATTTGCCATAATTAATCCTTCAATGAAAACCTATTTTCTTTATTGCTGTTTTGTGACATGAAATGAGCAATGTTTTAACAGTACAGCATTTTAAAATAGTACCTAATCTGGTTGGCAAATTCAGTTATTGCATAGATTGATATTATACAATGGGCTAAAATTAAGTAATCACAATATCTCATTCCTGGAATTGCTTGCCAAAATCAGCAAATTGTCATCAGCCTACCTGAATGAACATCACTATTCTAATTTTGTTTTAACTGCCTTTCAAAAACACAATGCCAATGCCAAAGACAGCTCACAGCAAAGAAAAACACATTTGGGTGAAAAAAGACATCATCTGAATCTGGAACAAAATTATCTTTTCCTGCATTGCATGTGAATTCAGAAAAAAATATTTATCACATAAATTAGAGACCTGTTTCAGCAAGGAATATCCCTAGGATCTGGGAAATTTACATTACCCGGTGTCTTAAGCAATACAAGCAGAGAAATACAGGTAAGCAACCAGAAAATGTAGGGTGTTGGATTCTTCACATAGTTTGCAGCATTTTCCATTTCGCTCCCACGTTATCTTTCAATGTGGCAACTGAGGTGGTGCAAAAATTCGCAAAGAACTCCAAACAGAAATAGAAAAAGGATTCAAATACCACAGCTGCCTCAGGAAAGCCGCCAAAATAATCAAGGGCCCCTCATAACCCGATAATTCCCTCTACTCCACTCTTCAGAGGATATAAACGCACCAACCACCAGTCAAGGATAGCTTTGTCTACAGTGTTATCAGTCTCTTGGGTCTCTCACAAACTAAAGGATGTATTCCCGACCCCCAATCCTCCTTGTTGTGGGCCTTGCACTTTTTTTCGGCACCTTCTCTGTGCCTGCACTCTGATTCCTTTTGATTTGCTGCTTGTGAGGAAATGTCCTTGGACATTTGACAAGCCTCCATTCAGTATCCTTCAAATTGGTTTTGAAGGGGAAGTGAAGGCTTTTGAACAAAATGAATAATGTTTACTGATGCATTATAATCTGATTTAGAACAGGTTGTGAAAGATATGGTTGCAGACAATTTCAGGATATCTTTGTCACCAGGTCTGTAATGCAACTAGATGTCACAAACAGGATCAAAATCATTGATCTGGAATTTATTCAGTTCACCATTTCAATTTATATAGAAACTGGTGAACTGAATACAAATTTGAACGAGACGCTTTTAAATTTAATCTGCAGAACATTAAAGCAAAGTTGTTAATGGTAGCATGTAATTGGAAATTAATGCAGAAAGATACACTGGTACGTTAAGAACCTAAAACTGACAAAAAATAAACTTTCTCAGAAATCTGTATTGAAATTAGTCAAATGGAATTAATGGTGTAGTCAAATCAACTATTGGGGTCTTGTACTTAGAGCAAGCTAGAGCAAATCCTGCATTGAATACCCATCCCCAAATGCACAAGAAATTAGTGGTTAATGGCCTTCTTAAAATAGCCCCTAAGTTAAAGGTAACCCATGGTACTGTTAAGTAAGAAATTCTAAGATTGCGAACAGGTGAAGATGAAGGAGCAGCAATATATTTCCAAATCAGGATAACATACTCATTGGCAAGAGATTTGCAGTTAATGCTGTTACCACTCAATTGCTACGTTGTCTTCTGGTTGATAGAGGTCACATGTTTGGGAGATACCTTCTGAGTAGACAAGCAAGATTGTGGAGGGTCATGTGGTACACTGGTGATAGAGGGATTCATTGATCAGAGTGTCAAATGGAATTCCAATCATATAGACTGATTTTTCCTGGAGGACATTGACCTTGCTGAGTTTTCTCAGAGCTACATTCCTCCAGTCAGCTGGAGAATATTCAATCGCAATCCTAACTTGTGCTTTGAAGATAGCTTTAAGAGTGAGGAGCTGAGTCACATGGTACCAATCTTCAACCTCAGTAATTCCGTGAGATGTTATTTGGATGATCCACTTTAGCTTTTGGTCATTGGTAACTCTGAAATGGTAATTGTGGGGTGTTGAAAGATGGCAACAATGGTGAATATCAAAGGTGGGTATTTAGACTAAGTCCAGTTGGAGATGGCCATTGCCTGCCTCCTGAATGCTGTAATAATCTTGGTCGAAGGAGTTATGAATGGAACAGAAAATTAAGTAAATGAGTTAAAGTCTCGTGTTTTAATATTATGGAAGGGTGGACTTTGATAGAACAGATGAAGGTGTTTGGGATAGAATCCTGCCCCAAGGAACTCCTGCAGCTGTGGCCCTCCAACTATCAACAACCTTCTTTTGTTCCAGGGATGACTAGTCAGTTAAATGTTTACATGGGTTAATTGTGATTAATTGACATCTTAAAGATGATAAATGATTTGATTAAAATCATTTCTTCTGGTGGAGCGTCTTATCAAATGATCAAGGGAAAATGCAGATCTGAACTGGGCATCTGGACTAGGAATATAGAATTACACAGTGAGAAAAAAAAAGCTATTATAAGTCTTACTTGTATTCCTTATTCTGTAAAATAAAACTCCAGTTAGGTCACAGATCAGCATGATCTCATTCAATAACAGAAATGGTTTAGAAAGATTAATTGACCAGCTCCTATTCCGTACTCTTGTATGTTTGTACTGGAACAATGCTTTAATAATCTCACCAATACTGGTGGTGGTGTCTGCACAATAAATATGGTATTTGACAATGTGCTTTTGGCTAGTCTTTCCCTGATTATACTAAGCTTTTTTTTTAAATTGTTAATCCTTGTGTGATGACTAAATGCATTTTAATTTTTCCAGTTGTTGCTACCAAGAATGTTCTATTTTTGACAAGCTACTGCAACCAATTAAAAGTTGGAATGGTTGACAGATTCTTTGTGCATAATCTCACTTAAATTTGAAAAGATAAATTGAGAAAGCAATTATTGTCAAGCCATCACTGCACAATGCTTTTGTGATGAATTGAAGTACTCCATTCACTAGCAATTTATTGTTCAGGGGCAGAAGTTCAAATTCTATGCCATATTTTTCATGGATGGTTCCAGTGCTCAGTAGCTTTCTAACACAATCACCAATTATCAATGCAACATATGTGTCATATGTAAAATTGATCATGGGATAATTGTTCCTCAAATGTAGTCGACCCTAATGGATTGTTTTATGTGACTAATGACAGGTTAGTTCTCCAACAAGGTTTGATGGAAGGAGTTCCAATAGGACATCTCATTTAGGAATGCAACTGGTGGGGTGTGTGGTCATTTCATTAATAGATGCTGGAGTAACTTGGCAGATCAAGCAGCAGCTCTTGAGAAAAAGGATAGGTGATGTTTCGGGTCGGGACCATTCTTCAGACTGAAAGTAGGGGGTGGGGTGGTGAAGAGACCAGGACCAATCAGGGCTGGCAACTAATTACCTCAGCTGGATGGTACTCTGGCAGGCCCATTGTTGGCTAGGGAAGATGTGATCTCAAGAGGGCTACATGTGGTGAATTGTGGAACTGCTTTAAAGACTAGGGTGGAGGAAGGGGACAAGAGGAGTTAGGGAGAGAAGTATTAGTAGAAATTACTTAAAATTTGAGAATTCAACATTCGTACCACTGGATTGTAAGCCACCCAATCAAAATATGAGGTGCTGTTCCTCCAATTAGTCTGTGGCCTCATTCTGACAATGGAGGAGGCCCAGGACAGAAAGGTCAGTATTGGAATGGGAAAGGAGCTAAAATGAATGGCAACTGAGAGATCATGTGGGCCTCATCAGACCGAGCGTAAGTGTTCAGTGAAACAGTCGACTAGTCTATGTTTGGTCTCGCTGATGTACATTGTATCCCTCTTGAGATCACACATTGACTGTATGGGGAGTACTATGTACAATGTGGATTGGAAAATTATTTCTCCAAACAGTGAAGAAAAAGATATTAAAAGCAGGAGATTTGGAGCAGATGAGCCATAGGAAGACAGAAACAGGGTCAAATTCAAAGTACCAGCTAAAGGCAATGTGGGTCGATTTGGTAGTTGCAACATCCAATAGATATATTTAATGCCAAGATGTTAGTCCAAGCAAAACCGGCAGTATTTAAACTAGACTAACATGTAATGTCCTCTCGAGTTAAATCCAGCAAATGTCAAGGTGGTACACAAGATGCCAATACTGACAGATGTTGTAGGAGGGCAATGCATTCTTAGATTCACTAACTATTTGAGCTAATTCCTTCCCTTTCAGAGTGAGATGTGTGAGCCACTCAAACATCCCACTTTGGAAGATGTGAAATGATGCTTTGAGACACCCAGGAGCAAAAGGGCAATGAATTACGGAGGCAATCTCAGAGGAGTCTGCGTTATGATACATAATGAGCAATAATGAGCCGACACTAGAAGTAGATACTGTACCTCAGAAAAAAGTCTCAAAATCTTGCAGGGTCTCAGCCCATAATATACAGAATTAAAGTTGCACAAGTTGAGAAGGTGCTATTGGTGAAGTTTCACTAATATACATGGGAGGGGAGGGTGGGGGTAAATATATGTGGGCACGATGAACACGTCATAATCATTGTGGCTAAGCCCCTCGATAAATCACCAGAGTGCAGAGAGTGCTTGAGAAGTTACAGTCATACTAAATGAAGATCTATTATTGATCAGGAAAAGACGTGCATGTGGCCATCGTGCTTATCCGAGCCTATCTCAAGGACACAAGGATACTCAGCAGGATGATCAGCAGGGCAACAACTAATTTCAATTTCTTAGCTATTGATTTAGGAGATTGATGAGGCATTTTAGTGTGGGAAAGCAGCACTGAGGTAACCGATCAGTTGTAATCTCAGTGAACAACAAAGGGCTGAATGGCCTACGTTTGTTACTTCAGCCAAAATATTTGAGCCAGTAGTGAAGAATAAATCTTCATTGTGCTGTGTTGGAGGAAGGTGTTGCGCAATGATGGGCAGCACTGAGTCACTTCAGCTCACACAAAGAGCGGTAATCCGCAGCCACATGTTCTCCATTGCTTCTCCACGTGAACAGCCTGATCACTTAACATTCCATTGATAAGGTCTGTTCCACTATGGGAGTGTGCATAGTGCATCATCATCCACGACCTCTATCTTTGAAATGTCTGTTTAGACTGATAATAACACTTTCATCTCAGAGTCAACACTTCAAATATCATTCTTGGGAAATAAATGTTGCTGACATGGCTGACATCTCTCGCTTACATGCAAATGCCCTGAGGAGGTACTGGTAGATCTTCCTGAACTGTTTGCTCAATAATGCAATGATTGACTGGCTAGGTCAATCAGAGAACAATTAACTGTCAACCATATTGCTGAACACATATTATGGACCATAGGTTCTATCTACCTATTTGGTCATCTGTAGAAATTGTATGGCAGCATTAAAAGAGGAACAATGCAGTTCTCCTGTTATCTTGTTCCCTGTCTACCTTCCAGTGACAATCATATTAATTTGATCATTTATTTTGCTTCCTTGCTTAACTGTCAATATGAACTGGTGCTATGTTTGACTCAGATCCTAAATTATATTTCTTGGGACCACACTAAGCAACAAAATTCAGATCATCATCCACTATCTGCCGGAAATAGCAGGGGACCGGGGGTCAAATGAGATGGAGGAACTGAGTGAAATCCAGGTTAGCCGGGAAGTGGTGTTAGGTAAATTGAATGGATTAAAGGCCGATAAATCCCCAGGGCCAGATAAGTTGCATCCCAGAGTACTTAAGGAAGTAGCCACAGAAATAGTGGATGCATTAGTGATAATTTTTCAAAACTCTTTAGATTCTGGAGTAGTTCCTGAGCATTGGAGGGTAGCTAATGTGACCCCACTTTTTAAAAAGGGAGAGAGAGAGAAAACGGGGAATCACAGACCAGTTAGTCTAACATCGGCAGTGGGGAAAATGCTAGAGTCAGTTATTAAAGATGGGATAGCAGCACATTTGGAAAGTGGTGAATTCATTGGACAAAGTCAGCATGGATTTATGAAAGGTAAATCATGTCTGACGAATCTTACAGAATTTTTCGAGGATGTAACTAGTAGAGTGGATAAGGGAGAACCATTGGATGTGATATATCTGGACTTTCAGTAGGCTTTCGACAAAGTCCC
Organism: Malacoraja senta; assembly: GCA_038087875.1. Taxonomy (NCBI): domain Eukaryota; kingdom Metazoa; phylum Chordata; class Chondrichthyes; order Rajiformes; family Rajidae; genus Malacoraja; species Malacoraja senta. The sequence goes on along the minus strand of CM075985.1, from coordinate 23,786,564 downwards.
ACATAAGAGATTAGTATGCAAACTTAAAGCACACGGTATTGGGGGTTCAGTATTGATGTGGATAGAGAACTGGCTGGCAGACAGGAAGCAAAGAGTAGGAGTAAACGGGTCCTTTTCAGAATGGCAGGCAGTGACTAGTGGGGTACCGCAGGGCTCAGTGCTGGGACCCCAGCTATTTACAATATATATTAATGATCTGGATGAGGGAATTGAATGCAACATCTCCAAGTTTGCGGATGACACGAAGCTGAGGGGCAGTGTTAGCTCTGAGGAGGATGCTAGGAGGCTGCAAGGTGAATTGAATAGGTTGGGTGAGTGGGCAAATGCATGGCAGATGCAGTATAATGTGGATAAATGTGAGGTTATCCACTTTGGTGGCAAAAACAGGAAAGTAGACTATTATCTGAATGGTGGCCGATTAGGAAAAGGGGAGATGCAACGAGACCTGGGTGTCATGGTACACCAGTCATTGAAAGTAGGCATGCAGGTGCAGCAGGCAGTGAAGAAAGCGAATGGTATGTTAGCATTCATAGCAAAAGGATTTGAGTATAAGAGCAGAGAGGTTCTACTGCAGTTGTACAGGGTCTTGGTGAGACCACACCTGGAGTATTGCGTACAGTTTTGGTCTCCTAATCTGAGGAAAGACATTCTTGCCATAGAGGGAGTACAGAGAAGGTTCACCAGACTGATTCCTGGGAAGGCAGGACTTTCATATGAAGAAAGACTGGATGGACTCGGCTTGTACTCGCTAGAATTTAGAAGATTGAGGGGGGATCTTATAAAAACTTACAAAATTCTTAAGGGGTTGGACAGGCTAGATGCAGGAAGATTATTCCCGATGTTGGGGAAGTCCAGAACAAGGGGTCACAGTTTAAGGATAAGGGGGAAGTATTTTAGGACCGAGATGAGAAAATCATTTTTTACACAGAGAGTGGTGAATCTGTGGAATTCTCTGCCACAGAAGGTAGTTGAGGCCAGTTCATTGGCTATATTTAAGAGGGAGTTAGATGTGGCCCTTGTGGCTAAAGGGATCAGGGGGTATGGAGAGAAGGCAGGTACAGGATACTGAGTTGGATGATCAGCCATGATCATATTGAATGGGGTTGGACAGGCTCAAAGGGCCGAATGGCCTACTCCTGCACCTATTTTCTATGTTTCTACCTCTAATATCCTCCAAGAGGTGAGTGGTAAAATAAAGTAGGAGTTAGACTCCTTGGATATTGACATGGTTCATAATAATAAAGCAACATTTTAAAATGTTACCACAATCTTCAGGAATTGTGGCATTAATTTTGCAAAATAATTATAAAAGGAAAACCACTTGGAAACAGAATGCTAAACTAAAGTTAAACAATTTATAGACCACACGTTCCCATTTCAGATCGCTCAGATTTTCACTATTTCTATTGGTTATTTTCTCTCTTTTGCTCTCGCATTTAAGAGACATTTTGACAGTTAATCAAATGAGCAAAGCAAAGAGGGATATGGAATTAATGCAGATAATTGGGATGAGTATAAATAGCCTTGATGGCCAGCATTGATTTGGTGGGCCAAAGAACTGGTATCCGTGCTGTGCAACTGCATGTCTCTTCAAAATATTTCCTCATTTATTTTGGATTTATCCATAATTTAAGTATGGTCTTTAATTTGTAATTATTTAATTAATGGAACCATTCTCTCTACATCTTGTGTCCCAACCATTCATAGTGTTGAAGACATAATTAGTCTTCTAAGCCTTTCCTCCTTATGGAAATATGCCCAATCTCAGCATATTGCTGTCAAATTTTCCTGACAACTATTATCTTTCAAATCTGACAACATCCTTGTGAACCTTTATTTATACTTCCTTCAGTTCTTCTCATTTTTATACAGAGAACAGTTCTCAAATGCAGCACCACAGTTTTATTAACACCTTCAATCCCCATTGCCCTCACATGACTCTCTCCCCCATCCCACCATCCACCCCCTCCCCAAACCCGTTGCAGATTCCCAGCATTTCTCCTTTACTCTCTTTGCTCAAATAGAGATATTTTATCTTACCCTTAAAAACCATTAATCCCAATTTGTCAAGCAGTCTAACTGCCTGAATCAAAATCATTTGAAAAGAAAGGTTTCACACCAAAAAGGTATCTGACTTCCCTTCAACATTTTCTTATGTCAATCCTTCCAAACTCTATGACGCTGAACAAGCATGATTCAAACAGTGATGAGTGTAATTTATTGGAACTTTTTCTTAAAACACATTCTATTCCTGCTTCTGCCCATATATTGAGCTTGGTTAAACAGTTTATTGAGCATTACAAAGTCTGCCCTTATCACTAGTTATAAATATTTGTCAATCTGTAGCATTTGACAGTCTTGAAATGACCATTGATTTTTTCTCAATTGCTTAATTTTAAAATGTAGGTATGAAGATATAGCTCAGTGACCACATTGGCAACTGATCAACACATCTTTAGCATTTCAATCGTAACTACTTTGTCCTGTTAGAAGCATTTCATTTCTGAACACTAGTGACTGGAACCCAAATCATTTGAATTGTTCTGTGCACCTCCTGTGTATTGTCATTAGTTCATCAGTTCATTAGTATGTACATACCCAGGGACAAGTTCAGCACCATTTATTTATTCTCAGATTGCAGGCATTATTGGAAAGGCCATTTTTTCTACACCTCTATTTGAAACATGAGCAGAATGGTTTTCTCATCAGTTAAAAATCCACAAAATACCCCAGGAAAAATGTAATGGCCAAATATAGATACATAGATACATAGAAATTAGGTGCAGGAGTAGGCCATTCGGCCCTTCGAGCCTGCACCGCCATTCAATACGATCATGGCTGATCATCCAACTCAGTATCCCGTACCTGCCTTCTCTCCATACCCCCTGATCCCTTTAGCCACAAGGACCACATCTAATTCCCTCTTAAATATAGCCAATGAACTGGCCTCAACTACCCTCTGTGGCAGAGAGTTCCAGAGATTCACCACTCTCTGTGTGAAAAAGTTTTTCCTCATCTCGGTCTTAAAGGATTTCCCCCTTATCCTTAAGCTGTGACCCCTTGTCCTGGACTTCCCCAACATCGGGAACAATCTTCCTGCATCTAGCCTGTCCAACCCCATAAGAATCTTGTACGTTTCTATAAGATCCCCTCTCAATCTCCTAAATTCTAGCGAGTATAAGCCAAGTCTATCCAGTCTTTCTTCATATGAAAGTCCTGACATCCCAGGAATCAGTCTGGTGAACCTTCTCTGCACTCCCTCTATGGCTATAATGTCCTTCCTCAGATTTGGAGACCAAAACTGTACGCAATACTCCAGGTGTGGTCTCACCAAGACCCTGTACAACTGCAGTAGAACCTCACTGCTCCTATACTCAAATCCTCTTGCTATGAAGGCCAACATACCATTCGCTTTCTTCACTGCCTGCTGCACCTGCATGCCTACTTTCAATGACTGGTGTACCATGACACCCAGGTCTCGCTGCATCTCCCCATTTCCTAATCGGCCACCATTTAGATAATAGTCTGCCTTCCCGTTTTTGCCACCAAAGTGGATAACCTCATATGATGCATTTAATAACATTGAAGAAGAGGAGGAGGCCTGCACCCTTCTTAGTCTTAGAAACATGGAAACATGGAAACAGGTGTAGGAGTAGGCCATTTGGTCCCTCGAACCAACACCGCCATTCAATATGATCATGGCTGATCATCCAAAATCAGTACCCCTTTCCTGCTTTCTCCCCATATCCCTTGATTCCGTTAGCCCTAAGAGCTACATCTAACTTTCATCTAAAGTCATGTAAACACCAGATCAGGTATCATCATGTCTTGAAACACTTCATGTCCTGTGACTTCAAAGACAGACTTTGTACTAAATGTCTTTAAATAGATCTGATACAAAATCCTTAATATTATGTAGCCTTCTCCAACTTAATATATCACAATTTATTGTCATGGTCTGGACAACAGAAGTGGTTGACAATAAATAGCATTTGTTGTTTTATGTGACAAGTGCAAGGCAACTGATAATTGATGTGCAAATTACAGAACATTTATAATACTGGAGATTAAAACGTGAATCATAGGATCATAGGAACATGAGTGTAATTAATTCTGAAAGGTCAGTGCTGGTGATTTGAGTCACCTCAGAGCTCCAAGGAGCAGTTTCAATCATGGCCTCAGGTGCTGTCTGCGTGAAGATTAAACTTTTCAGGGCCTCAGGTGCAGTCTGCACATTTCTCTGTTGTCTTTGGAGGGTTCTGGTCCTGGTTTTCTCCCACATCCTGAAGATGTGCTGGTTGGATAACCTGTTGCTGAAATGTCTTCTTAATCCAGGTTACAATGATTCTTTTGGTACAAAGAATCAAAAGGGAAATTCATGGACATTTAGTTTAGAAATACAGCACAGAAACAGGCCCTTCGGCCCTCCAGACCGGCCAGCAATCACACTAGCACTATCCTACACACTGGGGATCATTTCCAATTTACCAAAGCCAATTAACCTCCAAACCTGTACGTCTTTGGAGGAAACCAGAGCACCCAGGAAAAACCCACGCAGACACAGGGAGAATGCACAAACTCTATACAGATAACACCCATAATCAGGATCAAACCCAGGTCTCTGGCTCTGTAAGGTAGCAAGTCTACTGCTGCGCCAATATGAAGCCCTGATGTGTTTGAGGGAAAATGAGGTTCAGTAAAAGAGGTGGTGGTGAGGGTACATCCACTAGGGTTGGAGATAAACCACTTTTACTGAGGAACGAAGACATCTCGGATGTCCTAGAGTGAGAGGACTCATCTCGGGAGCCAAAGCAATGTGGACAGAGAAATTGAGAGTAAGGTGTAGCATCTTTGCAAGAGGCAGGGTGGAAGGAGGTTTAGTCAAGGTAGTTGAGGGAATCAATGAGTTTGCAGTAGATATCAGTTGATAGTCTGTCCCCTGTGATGGAGGCAGAGAGACCAAGAAAGGGAAGAGATGTCTTTAGGTTTAGGTTTATTATCACCACCATATAACCACCAGGTTACAGTGCATTCAGAAAGTATTCAGACCCCTTCATTTTTTCCACATTTTGTTACGTTACAGCCTTAGTTTAAAATGGATTAAATTCTTTTTTTTATCATCTATCTATACACAATATTCCAAAATGAAGAAGCAAAAACAGTTTTTTTGCAAAGTAATTAAAAATAAATAACTGAAATATCACATTTACATATTCAGACCCTTTGCTATGACACTCAAAATTGAGCTTAGGTGCATCCTGTTTCCATTGATTATCCTTGAAATGTTTCTACAACTTGATTGGAGTCCACCAGTGGTAAATTAAATTGATTGTACATGATTTGGAAAGGCACACACCTGTCTATATAAGGTCCCACAGTTGACAGTGCATGTCAGAACAAAAACCAAGCCATGAAGACGAAGGAATAATCTTGTTTCTCATGGTCTGAGAGTCCTTTAGGTGCCTTTTAGCAACCTCCAAGTGGGCTGTCATGTGCCTTTTACTGAGGAGTGGCTTCTGTCTGGCCGCTCTACCATAAAGGCCTGATTGGTGGAGTGCTGCAGATATAGTTGTCCTTCTGGAAGGTTCTCCCGTCTCCACAGAGGAACTGGCGCTCTGTCAGAGTGACCATCGGGTTCTTGGTCACCTCCGTGATCAAAGCCTTTCTCCCCCGATTGCTCAGTTTGGCCGGGCAGCCAGCTCTATGACGAGTCCAGGTGATTCCAAATTCTTCCATTTAAGAATGACAGAGGCCACTGTGCTCTCCGGACCCTGCAACGCTGCAGAAATTGTTTTTTACCCTTCCCCAGATCTGTCTCGACACGATCCTGTCTCGGAGGTCTACAGACAATTCCTTCATCTTCATGGCTTGGTTTTTGCTCTGACATGCTATAAGTGAGGAAGCAGCTGATTGGTGGAAGAGGACTAAGATGAAGCAGCTGATTGGGAGTCAGATCCCTGCAGATTTCCTCCACCAGTTTGTATTGTATCCAGGGTAAGGCTTTATATTGTATCCATGGTAAGGGGGGAGAATGAGGGCCAGGGCAGTTTACTGTTCTGGATGTCAGATGTGGGAGGTCATGGAGTCTGATACCCCTCCAGACGTCCACATCTGTGTCAGGTGCGTAGAGATGGGGTTCCTAAGGGACCGTGTTAGGAACCTGGAGCAACAGCTCGATGACCTCTGTCTGATCAGGGAGAGTGAGGAGGTCATAGAAAGGAGTTATAGGGAGGTGGCCACTCCAAGACCACGGGAGGCAGACAAGTGGGTCACGGTTAGGAAGGGCAAGGGGCAGAGGCAGGGACTAGTGAGTACCCCAGTGGCTGTACACCTAGAAAATAAGTACTCCTGTTTGAGTACTGTTGAGGGGGACAGCCTTCCTGCGGGTAGCAACAGCGGCCGGGCCACCGGCACAGAGACCGGCGCTATTACTCAGAACGGTAGGGAAAAGAAGAGGAGGGCAATAGTAATAGGGGACTCTATGGTTAGGGGGTCGGATAGGCGATTCTGTGGACACAGTCAGGAGACCCGGATGGTAGTGTGCGTCCCTGGGGCCAGGGTCAGTGATGTGTCTGAACGTGTCCAAGAGATCCTGAAATCGGAGGGAGAGGAGCCTGAGGTTGTGGTACATATAGGTACCAATGACATAGGCAGAAAAAGAGAAGAGGTCCTGAAAGGAGAATTTAGGGAGTTGGGAGGAGAGTTGAGGAGAAGGTCCGCAAAGGTAACAATCTCAGGATTACTACCTGTGCCACGCGACAGTGAGAGCAGGAACGAAATGAGGTGGAGGATAAATGCGTGGCTGAGGAACTGGTGCAGCGAGCAGGGATTCAAATTTCTGGATCATTGGGACCTCTTTTGGGGAAGGTGTGACCTGTACAGAAAGGACGGGTTGCACTTGAACCCGAGGGGAACCAATATCCTGGCGGTGAGATTTGCAAAGGCTACTGGGGAGACTTTAAACTAGAACGGTTGGGGGGAGGGACTCAAATAGAGAAAGATGGTAGAAAATGTGGGAGGCAGGAGGCAGAGAAGGGAAGCACTCGGACCCAAAATGTAGGGGAGAAAGAAGAAAAAGATAATAAACAGAGAATAAGTGGTGGTGGGTTTCTTAAATGTGTATATTTTAATGCTAGGAACATTGTAAGAAAGGTGGATGAGCTTAGAGTCTGGATTGATACCTGGAAGTATGATGTTGTGGCGATCAGTGAAACATGGTTGCAGGAGGGCTGTGATTGGAAACTAAATATTCCAGGATTTCGTTGCTTCAGGGGTGATAGAATTGGAGGGGCAAGAGGTGGGGGTGTTGCATTGCTTGTCAAGGAAGATATTACAGCAGTGCTTTGGCAGGATAGATTAGAGGGCTCGTCTAGGGAGGCTATTTGGGTGGAGCTGAGAAATGGGAAAGGTGTAGCAACACTTATAGGGGTGTATTATAGACCGGCAAATGGGGAGCGAGAATTGGAAGAGCAAATATGTAAGGAGATAGCAGATATTAGTAGTAAGCACAGGGTAGTGATTGTGGGAGATTTCAATTTTCCACACATAGACTGGGAAACACATTCTGTAAAAGGGCTGGATGGTTTGGAGTTTGTAAATTGTGTGCAGGATAGTTTTTTGCAGCAATACATAGAGGTGCCTACTAGAGAAGGGGCAGTGCTGGACCTCCTGTTAGGAAATGAGACCGGGCAGGTGGCGGAGGTATGCGTCGGGGAGCACTTCGGGTCCAGTGATCACAATACCATTAGTTTCAATATAATTATGGAGAGGGTCAGAACTGGACCTAGGTTTGAGATTTTGATTGGAGAAAGGCTAACTTTGATGAGATGCAAAAGGATTTAAAATGAGTGAATTGGGACATGTTGTTTTATGGGAAGGAGGTAGAAGAGAAATGGAGGACATTTAAAGGTGAAATTTTAAGAGTACAGAATCTTTATGTACCTGTTCGGTTGAAAAGAAATAGTAAAAATTGGAAAGAGCCATGGTTTTCAAGGGAAATTGGACACTTGGTTCGGAAAAAGAGAGAGATCTACAATAATTATAGGCAGCATGGAGTAAATGAGGTGCTTGAGGAGTATAAAGAATGTAAAAAGAATATTAAGAAAGAAATTAGAAAAGCTAAAAGAAGATATGAGGTTGCTTTGGCAAGTAAGGTGAAAGCAAATCCAAAGGGTTTCTACAGCTATATTAATAGCAAAAGGATAACAAGGAATAAAATTGGTCCATTAGAGAGTCAGAGTGGACAGCTATCTGCAGAGCCAAAAGAGATGGGGGAGATACTGAACAATTTCTTTTCTTCGGTATTCACCAAGGAGAAGGATATGGAATTATGTGAGGTAAGGGAAACAAGCAGAGTAGCAATGGAAACTATGAGATTCAAAGAAGAGGAGGTGCGGACACTTTTGAAAAAGATGAAAACGGATAAGTCTCCAGGTCCTGACAGGATATTCCCGAGGACATTGAGGGAAGTTAGTGTAGAAATAGCAGGGGCTATGACAGAAATATTTCAAATGTCATTAGAAACGGGAATAGTGCCGGAGGATTGGCGTACTGCGCATGTTGTTCCGTTGTTTAAAAAGGGTTCTAAGAGTAAACCTAGCAAATATAGACCTGTTAGTTTGATGTCAGTGGTGGGCAAATTAATGGAAAGGATACTTAAAGATAATATATATAAGCATCTGGATAAGCAGGGTCTGATTAGGAACAGTCAACATGGATTTGTGCCTGGAAGGTCATGTTTGACTAATCTTCTAGAATTTTTCGAAGAGGTTACTAGGGAAATTGATGAGGGTAAAGCAGTGGATGTTATCTATATGGACTTCAGTAAGGCCTTCGACAATGTTCCTCATGGAAGGTTGGTTAAGAAGATTCAATTGTTGGGTAATAATGGTGGAGTAGCAAGATGGATTCAACAGTGGCTGAATGGGAGATGCCAGAGAGTAATGGTGGATGGCTGTTTGTCAGGTTGGAGGCCGGTGACTAGTGGGGTGCCTCAGGGGTCTGTGTTGGGTCCACTGTTGTTTGTCATGTACATCAATGATCTGGATGATGGTGTGGAAAATTGGATTAGTAAGTATGCAGATGATACTAAGATAGGTGGTGTGGTGGATAATGAAGTAGATTTTCAAAGTCTACAGAGAAATTTAGGCCATTTGGAAGAGTGGGCTGAAAGATGGCAGATGGAGTTTAATGCTGATAAATGTGAGGTACTACATCTCGGCAGGACAAATCAAAATAGGACGTACATGGTAAATGGTAGAGAATTGAGGAATGCAGTTGAACAGAGGGATCTAGGAATAACTGTGCATAGCTCCCTGAAGGTGGAATCTCATGTGGATAGGGTGGTAAAGAAAGCTTTTGGGGTGCTGGCCTTTATAAATCAGAGCATTGAATATAGAAGTTGGGATGTAATGTTAAAATTGTACAAGGCATTGGTGAGGCCAATTCTAGAGTATGGAGTACAATTTTGGTCGCCTAATTATAGGAAGGATGTCAACAAAATAGAGAGAGTACAGAGGAGATTTACTAGAATGTTGCCTGGGTTTCAGCAACTAAGTTACAGAGAAAGGTTGAACAAGTTAGGTCTTTATTCTTTGGAGCGCAGAAGGTTAAGAGGGGACTTGATAGAGGTCTTTAAAATTACAAGCGGGTTAGACAGAGTTGACGTGGATAAGCTTTTTCCATTGAGAGTAGGGAAGATTCAAACAAAGGGACATGACTTGAGAATTAAGGTACAGAAGTTTAGGGGTAACATTAGGGGGAACTTCTTTACTCAGAAAGTGGTAGCTGTGTGGAATGAGCTTCCAGTGGAAGTGGTGGAGGCTGGTTCAATTTTATCCTTTAAAAATAGATTGGATGGGTATATGGACGGGAAAGGAATGGAGGGTTATGGTCTGAGTGCAGGTAGATGGGACTAGGGCGAAGTATTTATTTTAAAAAAAAATAATAATAAAATTAATTTAAAAAATAATAATAATAATAATGTTCGGCACGGACTTGAAGGGCCGAGATGACCTGTTTCCGTGCTGTAATGGTTATATGGTTATATGGTTATATGCCCGATGCAGGAGCTTGATCGCCCCGACGAGGAAAGCCCCGCTACGGCAGTACGATCGTCCCATCAACGGAAGGCTTGAGGCCCCTGACTGTGGGAGAACAAAGAAGCGAAGAGATTGAACTTTTTTTCGCATTCCATCACAGTGAGGAATGTGGAGGAGTCACTGTGGTGGATGTTTATGTTAAAATGTATTTTGTGTGTTCTATTGTTTTTTATTTGTACGACTGACTTGGCAAATGAAATTCCTCATATTATGCAAAATATACTTGGCTAATAAAGTAATATTGTATCACGTGAACCAAAACTTTGTTTTTGCATGCAATCCAATTCAATTATAGAAAATACAACACATACTGCAAATACAATCAAGTCAAATTCAATGTAAAGTAGAGGAGAAGATACATAGTGCAGAATATAGTTCTCAGCATCCAGAACCAAAGTCTAATGTCCACAATGGGGAAGAGATGAATCAGACAGTACACTATCTTTTGGAAGGACCGTTCAGAAGCCTGATAACAAAGGCGAAGAAGCCAAACCAGGTAGTGTGCGCTTTCAAGCTTCTGTATTTTGCCAGACGGCAAGGGGGAGAAGAATGAATGACCCAGGTGGGACACGTCTTTGATTTGGTTAGTTTTATTAGATTGGGCTCAGAACGGTATTTCGGACATGGTAGTGAGCAGCACAGGGGCCCCACAGGGAACAGTCTCTCTCCCTTCCTGTTCACCATCTACACCTCGAACTTCAGATACAACTCGGACTCCTGCCACCTGCAGAACTTTTCGGATCTCTGCTATTATGGGCTCCTTCAGTGAGGGGAGGGAAGCTGAATACAGAGGTGAAGTCAACGACTTTGTTGAATGGTGTGGGCTGATCCACCTGCAGCTCAACACTGACAAGGCTAAGGAGATAGTGGTGGACTTTAGGAGAGGAACATCCCTGTCTCCTGTCTCCATCAAGGGTGTGGATGTGCAGTTTAACAAGGAGTAGACAATAGACAATAGGTGCAGGAGTAGCCTGTTCGGCCCTTCGAGACAGCACCGCCATTCAATGTGATCATGGCTGATCATCCCAATCAGTACCCCGTTCCTGCCTTCTCCCCATATCCCCATATCTTTAAGAGCCCTATCTAGCTCTCTCTTGAAAGTATCCAGAGAACCAGCCTCCTCAGCCCTTTGAGGCAGAGAATTCCAGACTCACAACTCGCTGAAAAAGTGTTTCTTCACCTCCGTTCTAAATGGGTTACCCTTTATTCTTAAACTGTGGCCACTGGTTCTGGACTCCCCCAACATCGGGAACATGTTACCTGCCTCTAGCGTGTCCAAACACTTAATAATTTTATATGTTTCAATAAGATTCCCTCTCATCCTTCTAAATTCCAGAGTATACAAGCCCAGCCGCTCCATTCTCTCAGCATATGACAGTCGCTTTCTTCACGCCTGCGGTACCTGCTTGTTTACTTACATTGACTGATGAATAAGGACCTTCAGATCCCGTTGTACTTCCCTTTTCCCAACTTGACAACCATTTAGATAATAATTTGCCTTCCTGTTTTTGTTACCAAAGTGGATAACCTCACATTTATCCACATTAAACGTCATCTGCCATGCATCTGCCCCTCACCCCAACCCGTCCAAGTCACCCGGCATTCTCATAGCATCCTCCTCACTGCCACCCAGCTTTTGTGTCATCTGCAAATTTGCTAATGTTACTTTGAATCCCTTCATCTAAATCATTTATGTATAATGTAAATAGCTGCAGTCCCAGCACTGAGCCTTGCGGTACCCCACTAGTCACTGGCTGCCATTCTGAAAGGGACCCGTTAATCCCTACTCTTTGTTTCCTGTCTGCCAACCAATTTTCAATTCATGTCAGCACTCTACCCCCAATACCATGTGCCCTAATTTTGCCCACTAATCTCCTATGTGGGACCTTATCAAATGTTTTCTGAAAGTCCAGGTACACTACATCCACTGGCTCTCCCTCGTCCATTTTCCTAGTTACATCCTCAAAAAATTTCCAGAAGATTAGTCAAGCATGATTTCCCCCTTCGTAAATCTATGCTGACTCAGACTGATCCTGTTACTGCTAACCAAATGTGCAGCTATTTCATCTTTTATGATTGTGTACAAGCACCTTGGAGTTTACCTGACCAGTAAACTGGACTGGTCCAGGAACGCTGAGGCACTGTATAGGAAAGGACAGAGCTGTCTATACTTTCTGAGGAGGGTCCGCTCTTTCAACATCTGCAGTAAAATGCTGCAGATTATATATCAATCGGTGGTGGCCAGTGCCATCTTCTACTCTGTCGTGTGCTGGGGTAGCAGGGCGAAGGCCGCGGACGCCAACAGAATCAACAACAAGCTCATCAGGAAGGTTGGCTCTGTCCTGGGAGTGGAGTTGGATTCATTGGAGGTGGTCTTGGAGGGGAGGATGCTCCTCAAACTGCAGAGCATCTGGGCAATACAGCTCACCCACTCTGACACACTTGGTCAACCTGAGGAGTACCTTCAGCAACAGACTGGTTCCACCAAGATGCAGCACAGAAGAACCTATTTCCCTGTGGCTATCAAACTGTACAATTCCTCCCCCTTCTGTTAGGGTAGACTGATTCCCCAACCCCTACCGAATCTCTGCACATCCCTAACCCTGGACTTCCCACTCGTCACTTTAATTTCATATTCCATGTATCTTGTGTTTTATGACTGTTGGCAGACAAATTTCCCTCCTGGGATAAATAAAGTTCTATCGTATTGTATCGTAGGTTGGCTGCTTTTGTGAGGCAGCGGTGTCAATGGTGGGGAGTCTGGTCTGTCTCATAGACTCTGCAACATCTACAACTCTACAATTTCTTGTGGTCTTGGGAAGAGCTGTTCCTAAACCCAGCTGTGATTCAACCTGACAGTATGCTTTGTATGCTGCATCTGTAGATGTTTGTAAGTCATTAGAGACATGCTGACTTGCCTCAGTCTCATCAGAAAGTAGAGGCATTGGTGCGCCTTCTTGACTGTAACGCATCAATATGGTTGATCTATGACAGACGATTGGTAATATTAATGCTGAGGAACTTCAAATTCTCAACCATTTCCACTTAATTGATACTGTATGGAACATGTACTCCACCCTGAAGTCAATAACTAACTCCTTCATCTTGCTGACATTGAGAGAAAGGTTGTTGTCCTGACACCATGTTATGAAGTTCTCCTTCACCTTCCTGTACTCTTTCTCATTATTGTTCATGAATCGTGTCAGAGATAGCAGGAGGCAGCCCCAGTGTAGTCATTGATGTACTAGAGAAAGAGTGCAGGGGAATGGTGCAGGGTAATTTTGGAATAATGCCACAATTTTTAGGGACCATTCTCTCTGTGGCCCCCCCCCCCCCCCCCCCTTGTCCTGCCTCCTTGATTGCCCAAATTTTACAGGCCCTGTATTGTCCTGGTTCCCCAAGACAGATTGACGCCAATGAACCTCTGACAAAGGGACCACAACCATCACCCCACCACCACCCACCACCAACAACCCCCACCACCGAAACAGCCCGCCCGCTGTCAAAATGTTCTCCCCGACCCTGCAAATGTCTCAATTTTTCTCCACAGCCCCCTAAAATGCCACAATCTATACCAGTATCCTTCTATCAGTTAACCGAAAATGGCCTCAATCCCCTAGGCAATTTTCAGCCCATCGAGTCTAATCCGCCATTCAACAATGGCTGATCACTGCTAATTTAGAAACAGGCAACCTATTGAAATTCTGAGAATACAACATCCTAGTGAATGACTCCTTTTTTAAAGTGATGTTCTGAATATCAAATGCTGATAACAGAAGACAGGCTTCGCTTTTCACAGAGGACCACATATTATTCCAGATCTTAACTTGGCATCATTCCCGAGTCCAAGAGCTGACATGATTTCCATAACATAAACCAGAATGTTAGTAGGCTGCAGGGAAGTCAATTCTTCCAGCTTCAACTAAAATGTACAGGGTTTTCCCATTGGTCATTCTTTTTCAGTATTGTGCTCATATTTTCACCAATAAATGAGCAATTGATGAGGGTTTTTCTTTGCCCTGTGGGTAGGTCTTCTACTGATTGCAGTTTCTGGGGCCATTCATAATTCAGACCACTAACCGTTCGGATGTTGCATTGTCCTTTCAAATATAAAATATATCTTGGCAGATTTTATTTTGCCTGGAACACTGCAGCAATGATTGAATGGCAGTTGTCGCACAGTCTACTTATAACATCATTGCTCTGAAACTCTCCAATGGGTTTACCAATTGCATCAACAAACAGCACTAGCAGCCGTGACTGAAATCCATTCATTCACGATTGTATATCAACATTTACCTTTGTGCACTAAAGGACAATAATGCAGTACAAGTCATAACATGTTTTGACAGGCATTCTATGAAAGCTCTTGATAACAACACTTTTGCAAGTTGTTTGACTAGAGTAAACTAGATTAAATCATTTCACTCGGGTTATTCATCAGATTGGTGTTTCAGATTATGAATAAATCTGCGGCTGGGGCATCTGTATTACACAAGGACTTATTTTATTCTGAGAAATATTTTTCTATGTGGGCTGCAAAATACTTTACATGTTTAACTTTAAATATTAAAAAGTAATCTAATGGCCCTGTCCCACGGTACGAGTTCATTCAAGAGCTCTCCCGAGTTTAAATAAAATCAAACTCGTGGTAAGCACAGAGAATGAACGTAGCGGGAATGTCGGAGCTCGGGGACGTCTCTTAACGGCTCGTAACGCTAACGGCAGGTACTCGGGAAGACTCGCTAACGGCAGGTAAGCTCGGGAAGACTCATGAAGATTTTTCAACATGTTGAAAAATGTCCACGAGAGCCCCGAGTACCGACGAGCGGCCATTACCGTAATCACAGAGTTCGAATCAGGGCAAACTCGGGAGAGCTCTTGGAATTAACACGCACCGTGGGACAGGGCCATAAGACTGCTACTTTCTGAATAACCTGATCAATTTGAACAATAGTATTCTCAAATCTCTGCAGAGCAGAAGTCTTATGGGCCTGTCCCACTTAGGCGATTTTTTCAGCGGGACTGCTGGCGACTGTCAAGTTGCCGGCAGTCGCCGGAAAAACTGGCAACTGGAACGGCGACTGTCAGAGTGAAACACACACACACAAACACATCGCTTCCTTCACCAGCCCGTCATGCAGGCTGGGGACAGGGCAAGCGGGGGGAGCGCTGTCTAAAAAATTCACACGTTACAAAGCCATGGTGAAACAGACACACACCGCGATGAACAGGAAGGTTGGCGCTGTAAAAAGACGGCTAAAGCACAGTGTACGGTAAGTCCTTTAAAAAAGAGGGGGGGGGGGGAAAGAAGGGGGAGAAGGAGTGGAGACAACTTTTAAGAAGCCAGAGATGCACGGATGTGAAGCTCGGCAGATATTTAACATTACCGGTCGTATCCTTAGATCTGAAAACTACTGCTCACCTTTTTTTCCCCAATGAGCCAATGAAATTCACCAGTCAGCACACCCTACGAGAACCTCCGAGAACCTTCGACCTCCTGGCAACCCACTAGGACCTCCTGGCGACCCATCTATGGCTTGGGAATTCTCGCTACTCTCCATGGCAGCTTCATTCTAATCGCCGCTAATTTTTCAACATGTTGAAAATTCACGGCAACCATAATGAGGCCGCGACCAGTTCCCAGAATGCGGGAACTCCTCACGACCATGAAGGCTACTCCCCGGCAACCACCCGTGAACATGTGGAGATCATGTGGCGACTGCATAGTCTCCTACAGTCGCCTAAAAAGTCGCCTGAGTTGGACAGTCCCATTAGAGTTAAATTTTTCAAAATTCATAATTTCTGACTCCAGTTTTGCCTCTATTGTGTCACAGCCTTACCATAGATTTGTGGTCAAATCCACTGTTCACCCTCTCATGCATTATTGAACATTATTCATTTATACAAGACACCGCATTTCCATATCTGTAGGTAATCTATGGTCAATGCGGAATCATTTCCACACTGAAAAATGTGTCCTTTTGTAATTTTTTGTCATTTTTCTTAATCTATTGGCCTTGCCAGATAGATAAAGAAAAAAGTTACAGTAATTCTAACTAATTTTAAATTCATCTACAGAGAATTGCTATATTCTAATTTAATCCTTTTTAAAGTTCTTTGAAGAGTTCTCTCATCGCTGAAGGCGTTAATGAATTTGATTTACAACAGCTGGAACAATTTTTCCCCATGATGTGTGTGGTAGCTTGAAACAATTAGTAGTGAAATGAATCACACTTTAAAAAAGCAGTTCATGCATTATCTTTTTGCGAGTACATGGATGTACTTTTCTTTTTCAACTTATCTTCCTTACTGTCTTACTTTTTCCTCTTATCTTTCCGAGTCTGAACCATTTGCTGGAATGAAAATGAGTTAATATAATTTTCCCTTCTTTTAACGGGCAGGTGTAATATTAACCATCAGATGTATTTACTGTGATGCTGCCCATTAGAGGAATAGAGAAAGAAATATTGTAGATTTTTGAGTGATGCGCATCTTGTACAATTCCAGAAAGATACAAAGCAAATAACTGTAACAGAATTTACAGTATCTTTAATTGCAAGGCTGGATTGCTCATTTTTCCAATTGCTTTTAACTTAATGATTAGCCTATTACAACATTTCTCACTAATTAATTTAAAATGTCTAAAATTCTAACTAATATTGCATCAAATGCATTAAGACGCAACCAAATTCATTTATTTAAAACTCCCCAATTATTCACTTCAAAGCCCAAACTAATCTTCCTACATGGGCTTTACTAAACAGATTTCTATTTTACCAGAAAATAGACACAAAATGCTGGGGTAACTCAGTGGGACAGGCAGAACCTCTAGAGAGAAGGAATGGGTGATGTTCCGTCCGGGTCAAGACGCTTCTTCTGACAATCGCATTTACAGACGCATAATGGAGTGTCATCTTTAAATACATTTTTTGAATTAAAATCATTTCAAATTTTAGAGTGTAGAAGGCACACCATATTTAATCGCACCTTCTGGCTACTTGATCAGTGAGAGAGATTAATGCGGCCTGTGGTGAGCTGGTAGAGGTGCTGCCTCAGAGTGCCAGAGACCCGGGTTCGATCCTGACCTCAGTGCTTTGTTGAGTTTGCAGGTTCTCCCAGTAACCACGTGGGTTCCCTCCCGATGCTTCGGTTTCCTTCCACCTCCCAATGGTGTGTGGGATCAGAGATTAATTGGCCTCTGTTAATTATGCCTAACGTGTGCGGAGTGAATGAGAAAGTGGGATAACACAAAAATGTTGTGAACTGGTGATCGGTAATAAGGGTGGACTCTGCCAAAGGGGCTGGTTCCCTGGTGTAATTTTGCAATTTCCTCTCCAAATATTGATCAAAGTAGTCGTAGAGCTACACAGCATGGAACCAAGCCCTTCGGCTCACCTTGTCCATGTCAACCAAGTTGGCGTATGGGGGACACATTTGCCTGCATTTGGCACCCATATCTCTATCCAAAATTTGTTTTTAAGTTGTAATTTTATCAGCTTCTATAGCTTCCTCGCAGCTTATTCCTGATATGGACTACCCTTAAGTGAAAAGGTTGCAGATGCTGGTTTACAAAAGACACAAAGTGCTGGAGTAACTCAGTGGGTCAGGCGGCATCTTAGTTTAGTTAAGTTTAGAGAAAGAGCGTGGAAAACAGGCCCTTTGGCCCACCGAGTGTCGACCAGCGAATCCTGTACACTTACACTATCCTACACACACACTACAGACAATTTATAATAATACCAAGCCAATTAACCTGCAAACCTGTACATCTTTGGAGTGTGGGAGGAAACCGAAGATCTCAAAGAAAACCACGCAGATCACGTGGAGAATGTACAAACTCTGAACAGACCTGTTGTCAGGATCGAACCCAGGTCTCTGGTGCTGCAAGGCAGCAACTCTACCGCTGCACCACCGTGCCGACCCTGGAGAACATGGATAGAGTCTGGGGAGGGGTCCTGACCTGAAACATCACCTATTCATGGTCTCCAGAGATGCTACATGGCCTGTTAGAGTTACTCCAACACTTTATGGCTTTCACTCTCATTTTAAAATCCTCTTCCCTGCAAAAAAGGGTGTGGGCATTCACTTCATCAATGTCCCTCATGATCTTGAACGCCTCAGTAAGGCCTCCACCTCAGCCTCTGACACACCAAGGAAAAAGGTTCCAGACTATCGATCCACTCCCTACAGCTCAACCCCAGGTAGCATCCTGGACAATCTCTTCTGTACCCTTTCCAACTTAACGACATCCTTCCCATAATTGCACACAAGTTGGTTTCACCAATGACTTATACAGCTGCATCATGATATTCCAATCAGAAAACAACTTTCTACAACTGGCGCAGCAGTACAGTTGCTGCCTTACAGCCCTTGCCGCGCCGGAGACCAGTGTTCGATCTCAACTACAGGTGCTGCGTATGGAGTCTGTACCTTCTCCCCGTGACCATGTGGTTTTCTCCTAGATCTTCGGTTTCCTCCCACACTCCAATGACGTACAGGTTTGTAGGTTAATTTGGCTTGGGTTTGTGTCCTTGGTATAAGTGTTAATTGTCCCTAATGTGTGTAGGATAATGTTAACGTGCGGGGATCACTGGTCGGTATGGACTCGGTGGGCCGAAGGGCGTGTTCGCCGCTGTATCTCTAAACTAAACTAAAACTAACCTACCCTTCAACTGCTTCCTCCAGGCCAATTTTGAATCTAATTGGGCAGCTCAACTGAGATTCCATGTTCTCTAACCATCCCAGACAAGCCTACCATGCAGGACACGTCCTCTGCTCCGCCCACATCAATCCTCTTGAAAGCTTCATAAGATTTATGAGGCACAATTTCACACTCACAAAGCCAGAAGAGAAAGAAACACAATATGAACTTGAAATTAAAGTAGTTTTGAAAAAATGTGTAATTATTAGTGCATGGTTGATTAAATGAAGAGTTTAATTGAAAGGATATAATGAACTTAAAGGCTATAATGAATAATTAATGAAAATGGAGAATTTATGAAAGCCATATTAGAAAGGTGTCACCACCTGTATTTATTTATTCCATGTAATTTCATTGAAATGTCAAATTATTATGGATGGCTTCTTGGTTCTAAGAGAAGGCTGCCATCTGCTGGCGTTGCACAAAACTGGAGTTTATTATCTCCCACGTTTTATCATTCTGATCTGAGAGCTGTCTGTAGTGCAATTTAATGCAGCTTCTTTGGATGAACACAGGAGGAAATTGTGTAGCTTGGACTGAAGTCTATATTTTGTCACTACACTTTATTGCTTTTGAAGTTAAGAAGGAAGGGAACTGGACTGCCATAACCAACCAAATAATTTCTATAATCTCCGTCATTAAGTGGAATGTGCTAATCCTAGCTTGCTTAAAATTGACTCTCGTCTTAGAATCATAGCATCATAGAGCAGGAAACAGGCCTTTTGGCCCAACAAAGTTTTATAGCTGAGATAGTCCTCTTTGCCTGCGTTTGGCACATATCCCTCTAAACCTTTACCATCCACGCACCTGTGTAAATAGCTTTTAAACATCATTATTGTGCTCGCTTCTACATTTCCTCTGCAGTTTGTTGCGTATAAATATCATCCTCTACATAAAGAAATTGCCTGTCAGATCTCTTTTAAAGTTTCCTCTCTCACCTAAATCTAGCCTTTTTTGTTCTGAACTGCTCTAATGTGCCATTTACCGTAGTGATGCCTCATGATTTCGTACACCTAAATAAAGTCACCTTCAGCCTCGTACGCTCCAGGGGAAAAAAAGTCCCAGCGTACCCAGCCCTTCCTTATTACTCAAGCCCTTGAGTCCAGGAACATATCTGTTGTCACTTTCAGGGAAATTGTGTCCCTAAGCCTTTCTGCTCCACAAGATTTTCCTGCTCTGGTTTGATTGACTTAAGGGCCTGTCCCACTTACGTGTCCTTGGCACGCAAATTACGCGACCTCTTGGTCGCATTGAACCACGATGGTTCCGCGAAGGTCAGGCGCGATTACATGCATACGCACAGCCGTCTGCAGCGCGTGATGTCATTTGAAGATGGACACAAAGCTGGAGTAACTCAGCGGGACTGGCAGCATCTCTGGAGAGAAGCAATGGGTGACGTTTCGTGACGGCTGGTTATGCAGCATATTAAAAATTGTCTCCCTGCCGACCTAGATCCACTGCAGTTCGCCTACAGAGCCAACCGGTCCACAGAGGACGCAGTCTCCACTACACTGTACCTCGCACTGTCACACCTCGACCGGAAAAATACTTATGCCAGGATCCTCTTTTTAGACTTCAGCTCTGCTTTTAATACAATCATTCCACAGCAGTTGGTGGAGAAGCTGAGGCTGTTAGGGGTGGATACTGGCACTTGTAACTGGGTCCTTAACTTCTTATCACAACGGCAGCAGACAGTCAGGGTGGGCAGTCGGACATCAAAAACCATCACCGTGAGCACTGGCTCACCCCAAGGCTGTGTCCTAAGCCCCCTGCTGTTTAGTCTGCTTACACATGATTGTACTGCTAGACTCAATAACAACCATAACAACAAGTTCGCTGATGACACAACAGTGGTAGGTCTCATCAGCGACAATAATGAGTCGGCGTACAGGATGGAGGTGGAGCTGCTCACAGGATGGTGCAGATCCCACAACCTCACTCTTAATGTGGGAAAAACTAAGGAGATGGTGGTCGACTTCAGGAGGGCGGGAAAACAACACCATACACCGCTGTATATTGATGGAACTGCTGACGTTTCGTGTCGAGACTCTTCTTCAGTCTGAAAAGAAGGGTCTTGACCCGAAACATCACCCATTGCTTCTCTCCAGAGATGCTGCCGGTCCCGCTGAGTTACTCCTGCATTTTGTGTCTATCTTCAATTTTCTTGGCCCAGCTCTGGGAGTAGAAGCAATGGCCGTGAGCCCCAGGCCGAGTTCGGCGATCGTTTGCCTGCTTCTGCTGCTGTTGAAGGTGAGACGTTGCGTCGCGCCAGGGTCTTGGGCCTGTCCCACTTTGGCCGTCAGTTCCGCGACAGGCCGTTGGCACACGAAGATTTCGTTCACTACAAAAATTTAGGAGCCCCGCGCGATGTCGCGCACAACTACATACCCCTCTGCGCTTCTAAGTGGGACCGGCCCCGCGCGGCCACATGATGCCCGTACGCCTCAACGCGACCACGAGGTCGCGTCATTTGCGTGCCAAGGACACGTAAGTGGGACAGGCCCTTTACCAATTGCACTAATTCACACTTGTTAATGTTAAATTACATCTGCTATTCTTTAGCCCACTGTCCCATTTGACTTGGATACTTTTGTAAACTTAGATAGCTCTCCTCATTGTTAATTATACCACAAATTCAGTGTACTAACCACATTGTCATCTAAATCATGAATATCGAAGACAACGATCAGTGACCCAGCACAGATCCCTGCAGCACACTACTGATGTCAGGTCTTCAATCAGAAAAACAAGCATAGTCATAGATTTTAAATCCAGTCAGCTAGGTCACCCTGCATCCCATGTGATCTAACCAACCAAGTGGTAATTTGCACTAGTCAACTTCCATGGTGAGCATTACCTAAATGACCAGACAACTAAACCACACAAATGACCAGTTTGTATCTTAGAATGAAGAATGTTTGTTGATTCCTGCAGAATCCTGATGCCTCTCCTCACCATTGCTCAATCTTTGCAGATTTGTCGATATATGTTGCCAATCATCAAAATGGACCTACTTTCTGACATGCAGCTACCAAAAAAGTAAATTAAGTTTGAAGGAATCAATCCTGGACATTGTTAGTAGGCCAGCTGCCTAGATATGAGGCGTTCCTAGTTCTCTGTGTCTTCATGGCCTCTTTAACTTCAGTTTATTGAAACAGATGTTTCTCACTATGAGATAGAAAGCACCTAATGACAATAGTTACCTGTTCAACAGAACATCATGTCTGATGGAAACACTGTTCCCGACTGATGGTTTTCCAGTGCTCTTGCTTAACTTTTTTTCCCTGTTGCCAGCCGGGCAACCGTGGCAGTTTTTTAGGTTGCCAAATGACAGTTTAGGTGGTCATTTAAGATGGCTTGCATGACGCGTGCGATAATGTGCTCGGACGAGGTGCGTTGTTACCAGTCGGAATTATACTCAATGAAGCATTCACATATTATTTCTGCTTCAAATAAAGTCACAAACTAAACATATTCACCAATCAAGACATGATATATCCCACAATGACATTCAGCAAAATTATAATACAGTATCTCAACTCTTTTTACACATTGCAATGATAGCAATTTCTATTAGTTCTTTCCACTTCCAAACAAAAATGTGGTTGGATTATTCAGCGTATGATCAACCTGTGTCAATAAATCCTGGACCATGGTAACATATATGCGTACATATAGTTGTGAATGTTGCTCATTAAATAACTACAGTACTGATACTCCATATTAAGAGCATTGATTTGCCGTTAAAATGAATTCTGTAATAACGTGTCAACGGCAGCAGTGACAATCGAACACTGCGGTTTTAATGTTTCACGTGTTCACAATTTAATTAATCCATCTTTATGGATTAAAACAAATAATAACATTGGGAATTAAAACACATTTGATTGCATTCCGTTATCAAACATAGTCAATGTTCGCTCTGAAGACATTTCCAGCACAATAGGGTCAGGGAGGGAGGTGTGTGTGAATCAGTGCGGGGTGGATAGATGGCGGGGGTGGGAGGGGGGGGGGGGGGTTAGAAGGCAATCGGTGCAGAATGGATGGATTGAGGCAGGTGTTGCGTTGATCAACTAAAAGATGTCTTCACAGACATTTTTAACATCTCACTCAGCCAAGCAGTAGTGCCCAACTGTCTTAAAAGTGCCATCATCGTTCCTGTCCCGAAGAAACCAAACCCAGCCTGTCACAATGACTTCCGCCCAGTGGCTCTTACGCCCATACTAATGTAAGTGTTTTGAGCGGCTGGTTATGCAGCATATTAAAAATTGTCTCCCTGCCGACCTAGATCCACTGCAGTTCGCCTACAGAGCCACAGAGGACGCAGTCTCCACTACACTGTACCTCGCACTGTCACACCTCGACCGGAAAAATACTTATGCCAGAATCCTCTTTTTAGACTTCAGCTCTGCTTTTAATACAATCATTCCACAGCAGCTGGTGGAGAAGCTGAGGCTGTTAGGGGTGGATACTGGCACTTGTAACTGGGTCCTTAACTTCTTATCACAACGGCAGCAGACAGTCAGGGTGGGCAGTCGGACATCAAAAACCATCGCCGTGAGCACTGGTTCACCCCAAGGCTGTGTCCTAAGCCCCCTGCTGTTTAGTCTGCTTACACATGATTGTACTGCTAGACTCAATAACAACTATAACAACAAGTTCGCTGATGACACAACAGTGGTGGGTCTCATCAGCGACAATAATGAATCGGCGTACAGGATGGAGGTGGAGCTGCTCACAGGATGGTGCAGATCCCACAACCTCACTCTTAATGTGGGAAAAACTAAGGAGATGGTGGTCGACTTCAGGAGGGCGGGAAAACAACACCATACACCGCTGTATATTGATGGAACTGCTGTGGAGAGGGTCAGCAGTGTGAAGTTCCTAGGACTCCACCTGTCGGATGATAATAACCTACGGCATCACTTCCTGGTTCGGGAGCTGCAAGGCTTACGAACAATATCAACTAAACAGGATAGTGAAGACCGCCAGCAGGATTATCGGTGCCCCACTCCCTTTCCTGCTGGAGATATACAAGAAGAGGAGCATCAGTAGAGCCATCTCAATCATCCAGGACCCCTACCACCCATCATATCACGTCTTTTCCATTCTGCCATCTGGGAACAGGTACAGGAGCATCAGCTGCAAAACCAGCAGGATGCTCCTCAGCTTCTTTCCACAGGCAATAAGACTGATTAACGGACTTTGTCCCCTCCCAAAACATCGCTCATCCACACATCCAACCGCGCCCATACTTTGACAGTTAGGGCGATCAGAATGACTGTTTTTATTATATTGTTAATTTTTAGGCCTACTTTCTTTTTAAGAATGGTAATTTTAATTTGTTTTTAAAGCTCTATGTATTATCCTTTTGTTTTTTACACTGAATGGAAACCGATTGAGCAACGTTTTTTCGTTTCCTCTGTGTATGCGAGTACTCAGTGAAATGATATTAAAGAAATACTGATACTGATACTGAGGTGAATTAGTACGTGTTGGTTAGAGTAGGTAAAATTGTGAGGGGAGAGCACCGGGGATGTCAGTGGTGTTGAATGGGGGGGTCAGTACGGGATGGATGGGGGTAGACAAAAGTGCTGGAGAAACTCAGCGTGTGAGGCAGCATCTATGGAGCGAAGGAAATAGGCAACGTTTTGGGCCGAGACCCTTCTTCAGACTGTTCCCCCATTCTTCTTGAATGGGATGATCAGTACAGGATGGATGGGGGTGGGGGTGGAGATCAGCGCAGGATGAATGGGGGGGGGGTCAGTACAGTGTGGATTGGAGGGTCTGTGCAGGATGAATGGGGGATCACTACAGGATGAATGAGGGGAAGGGGGGAAGGTGCAGGGTAAATGGAGGGTGGGTCAGTATGGGATGAATGCGTGGATTAGTACAGGATGGATGGGGGATCAGTACAGGATGGATGGAGGAGAAGTGCAGGATGGATGGGAAAGGGGTAAGTACAGGGTGAATTGGGGAACCAGTGTAGGATGGATGGGGGGGGGGGGTGGCAGGAGAATCAATGCTAGGTGGAAAGGGTGATCAGCGCAGGATGAATAGATGGGGGGGGTGGTTGATGGGGAGGGGAGCACAGGGGATGTCAGTGAGGACTGAATAGAGGCGGGAATGGGGATCAGTGCGGGATGGAGTGGAGGGGTTCCAGGATAAGGGGGCGGAGGGGGCGTACAAGAGAGAGAAAGAGAGAGAGGGAGAGGGGGGGCGAGGTGGGGAGGGAAGGAAGGTCAGCGCTACTCGGACAACATCGCCCCGCTGCCTTGGCTGTTGGGAACTCCTCGCCACCGCCTCCCTCCTCCGCCAGCCAACAGCAAGGTGCGGGGCAGAGCGGTGCAGCTCAAAGATCCTATGGCTATAAGATCTTTGGTGCAGCTGCTTCAGACGAGTCGGAGCGAATGACGGGCCCCGCACAGCGGCAGCAGCGGCCGCGAACAGCGGCTCCATCACCTCCTCCTCCCGCCTGCCCTGATAAGGGCCTCTGCTTGTAAATCCAGTAACGGCGCTTTCAAAACAAACCCTCCCGCACGCCGAGGCCTCCCCCTCCCTCTCTCCTCCCGGCCTCGGAGTGCGGGAGGGTTTGTAGCAGATTTACAAGCAGAGGCCCTTATCAGGGTGGGCGGGGGCGGGAGGAGGAGATGGAGCCGCTGCTGCCGCTGTTCGGGGCCCGTCATTCGCTCCAACCCTTCCTCACCCCGCACCTAGTATCTTTGCCCCGCACAGCCACCACCGACACGAAACGTCGCGTTCCTTTTCTCCAGAGATGCTGCCTGACCCGCGGAGTTACTCCAGTTTTTTGTGTCTATCTTCGGTACAAACCAGTATCTGGTTGCCAAGCCAGGCAAAATGACTCGGTGTTTAGGTTGCCCGGCGGCACTTTGAGTGGTCAGTGGCACCCGGGCAACCACTAATTTCGAGCCCTGTTTTCATGATGTGGATACCACTTGAAAGGACATCTTGCTCATTTGCAAACATGGAAGAGCGATGAAAACATGGAAGATAAGATGGTTGGTGGTATAATTATGCGAGGCATCAAACTCTAGTCAAGATTTTGGAATTTTTCTTGTCTCGACAAAAAAACCACCAAAGGAAAAAAGGGAGAAAGATTTTCTTCTGTGGTGAAATCGAATAGGTGACAGGGAAATAGGGTAGAGGGATGGGATTGATAGGATAAACTTGATGCGTTGCATCATTGTCTTCTAAGACCCAAGGACAGATAGCGGTGGTGCAGTGGTAGAGTTGCTGCCTTACAGCACTTGCAGCACAGAGACCTGGGTTTGATCCCGACTATGGGCGCTGTCTGTACGGACTTTGTACATTCTCCTCGTGACCTGCGTGTGTTTTTGCCGAGATCTTCGTTTTTCTCCCACACGCCAAAGACATACAAGTATGTTAAGTAAATTGGCTTGGTATAAGTGTAAATTGTCCCTAGCATGTGTAGGATTGTGTAAATGTGCGGGAATCGCTGGTCGGTGCGGACTCGGTGGGCCGAAGGGCCTGTTTCCGTGTTGTAAACTAGACTAAATAAGATGAAAGTATTAGAAAATCCCTACATATTATTTCCCTGCACTTGACAGAGAGTTAATCTGATCCGATGTTTCTTTTAGTTCTTGTCCTTCTTCTTTAAAAAAAAAATGACAATGTGCTATTACATTCCCCCAAAACTCTTACTGCTGAATTTCCTCGCAAAGTTGTAAAGCATTGCTGCATGAAAGTGTGAGAAAGCATGAGAACCACAGTCACATTTTCGGAGATTCCCTGGAGGTTATGCTCCTGAGCCAAGGATCAGTCTTCAGCTCCACAATTCCCATTCCCAGGACTCTTAAGCCAGGGCTGTAAAAGCCTTCATAGTTCATCTTCAGCTGCTAAACCGAGCTGTGAGCTGCATATTTTATTTGGAAGATTTTGAAGTATACTTTTAAAAGTAATATAATGCAAAGTTTAAAAAAAATTTAACTGCTCCGGATGTTTATGGAATTGAAAGGAATCATTGCACCCTCTTAAAAGTTTTAAGGTGTCACATCCAAGTCACTTCTTAGGCTAAAACTAAACAAACAAGACTTATTCATCAGCAAATAAATCGTTATGCTGGCAGATTCAAAGTGTTATTTTGTACACATTTGTGTAATAGTGTGTTAAATGCTTAACGAGTTAGTGGGGATGATTAATGAATCAGGCTTGTGTGTTCCCTTGAGGTCATCAAAAAGAAGACCATTGGACTGCGTTGCTTGAAATGATTACAACATTCAATGAAGATTGTGTCCCGATTGAACCATAACCTGACACTGAAACCTATGAAAATTAACGAAGGTTAACCCCAAGTTAATAAAAGGGCCAAATGGCTGATGCAATTTTATTTGGATAAATTTGTGCAGAATGCAAGATAATGTAGGAATATTTCCTGAAGAGTGCATGGACAGATCTTACTAATAATAAAGATCATGAGGTTCAACTGGAATATAAATGTACATACAAATGTGAGTGATCAAAATACTGCCAGTATGTTGTAAAAACAGAGTGATTGCTTTACTGAGGTCCTGAGGGAGGGAGGGAAACTTGCTGTCCTTGCTCAGTTTGTGCTTCTTGTACAATTCCTATTCCACCCTCTGATGGAGACACTCAAACACGAATGGCCAATAAGTACAGTGATGTTCACATTCCAAGAATAAAGGCTTAATCTTGGCTGGGATTTGAATCCTCCTTTCCATTCACACTTGGAATGTGGGTACCATTAGCGAGGTTGGCACCCACCAGAATTCACATGTAATTCATGTGGGATGGTATATTTGAGGTGGATCTTCCACTCATCTTACTGGAAGATGATCTTACTGAACTCTGAAGCACGTTTGTTGTGCTGATTAGATTGTACCAGCTCTCTAACTTTGCAATGTATAATAATTGCAAGTCGGTGGTGATAATGCATCAAACTGAATATTCTCCTCCAATGCAATAAAACAAATGGATTGTTCAATGGAATTATATTTCAGATGCAGGATGAAAGTTCCAGCCTGCCCAATATAATATGTTCATTTACCGGGCATATATTTCCAAGCAAATGTGGTTATAACCGAAAAGGCAGGTAGGCCTCAGTTTGAAGTCGCAACTGAAAGAATTCTTCAGTGCTCCTTCAGCATTCCATAGATAGAGTGGATGTGAAAGGATGTTTTCAGTAGTTGGAGAGACTAGAGCCAGAGGACACAGCCTCAGAATAAAAGAACGTACTTCTGTAAGAAAATGAGAAGGAATTTCTTTAGCCAGAGGATGTTGAATCTGGAAAACATTGCTACCGACGGCTGTGGTGGCCAAGTCATTGTATTTTTTTTTAAAGAAGGGATTAATAGGTTCTTGGTTAGTAAGGGTGTCAAAGGTTATGGAGAGAAGGCAGGAGAATAGGATTGAAAGAGTAAAATAGATCAGCCATGATTGAATGAATGGGTTCAATGGGCAGAATGGCCTAATTCCGCTCCTATGTCTTATGATTTTATGATCTTAAGCATCAGCCTAGTCCATATCCAAGGAGATTGAACTCATAACTAAATGTTAAAGAAGTCGTTATGCTACCATCATGACAAGGCTAACATGTTAACTACTATGTCAATAAACAACTTTATTATGAGTTGTCACAATAAACGTTTAGCCCCTAAACACAAGGTGGCAGTCTGGAGTAGATTACGGAACCTTTTCATAATCTTGTCATCAACTTTATAATAAAAGCCATCTCACAAACCAGGGATTGACAACTTAAGGGCATATTCACCAGTTGTCACTTCCTAGCCCCTAAACCTGCTGCCTCTGTTGTACTTGAGTAATGTAAAATTCAAATACATTACAGTCTTACAGGAGGACTAAAATGCTACAGATATTTAAAACGTCAGATGGCATTTGTGGAATAAGAAATAAAAAGTCAAAGCTTCAGGCTGATGACTTTTCTCACAACAGTTATGATCATCAGCCACCGACCTAAAATGTTAATTTTGTTTTCCTCTCTTTAGTTGCAGTCTGACCTACTAATATTTTCCAATAGTTTCTATTTTATATCTAGAGACAAGAATGGTAGCAGTGTCCATTAAACCCTTCAAGAAAGGTCATTCCAAATCTCAGTTAAATATAAATTACTATCCGATCTAAATATAATATTAATTAAAAAAAATCTTTAATGTGCACTTATATTCATACTGACCAAATGAATGGCTTGAGCTAAGTACTGAAAAAGATTTATATTTCAACAAGGGGATCTGGTGATTATGCAGTAACAGAAAATTCTGACAATGTTAATTTAAAATAACATTACATGCCTTAGTATTTTTAACAATCAAAACAAAAACAAAAAATCACCTTACTTAAGGCTAAAATTCTCAGATCTAGAAACACTAAGAAATATCCCAATGTGATTCCCAACTTGTTAAATATCCAAAGCAACTATGAAAGTAACACATTAAATTGCCCTCTGGGATAGTTGTTCCTTATTCAGCACTAACCTTGGAATGTTTAGGTTGGGTTTCACACTTTGCAGCATCATCATCAGAAATCTTCACACTGGTAAAACTGTCAATTGAACACGAAGAGATTGCTTGGCACAAGTCATCAAAATCTTTATCCTGGCTCTCTCTGATTTCCAGCAAAAGCTGTGATAGCTCCTTGGGTAGTGATTCACCTGCCAAAGAAAGATGCAAAATTATTCCAATGGAAATGATAATGTTCACTGCTTTTATAGATAAGCAAGCTTTAGAAGGTCATTCTTAAATTAGCTTCATTAGGAATTATGTTTATAGTTAACATGTAATAGGAAAGCTTTGACATTTTATCATATCTAGAGAAAATACACTTCATGTGACAATTCAGAACGATGCACATGTGCAGTTCATGACGCAGTCTTGAATCATCTCAAATGCTAGATATAAATCTTTGATAACTAGAGAAATCATAGCCACAAGAGTGTGCTTCATGTAGCATTAATTTGTATTACTACAATTCAATCTAATTGGAATGCTAAGAGATTTACTGAGCTGCTACTGCCTTATTGCCACGTATAATCAACTTTTACTTCAATAAAGCAACTTGACTTTCACAACATATCAAAACATGCACATGGCACGACAAATTCCAAACTTTATACAAAACAGATATAATCAATGTTTGTCGCAAAACAACACTTTGGATATTAACAACTGCCATATCGTAAGATTTGCACGGTCAAAATACTTCCATGAGGAAGATCATCTACTTTTAAATTTTATGTGTAGGAAGGAACTGCAGATGCTGGTTTAAACCAAAGATAGACACAAAATGCTGGAGTAACTCAGCGGGTCAGGCAGCACAAATTTTAGTTGGATTGGAAATTCTGCTTGCTTATTGCTAATATACTTCCAAGCTTTTATGAAGCATAATGGGCCTGTCCCATTCAGGCGATTTTTTCGGCGACTGCTGGCGACTGTCATAGTCGTAGCAGGTCGCCGAAAAACCGGCGACTGGACTAATGGGCCTGTCCCACTTAGACAATTTTTTAGGCGACTGCCGGCGAATATGACATTGAAATTCACCGAAGTCAGCACCGGCGACAACCTACGTCACCTGTCGACAACCGATGACATCCTGGTGACACCCTACGACATCCTGGCGACTGTCTACATTAACCTGGCGACAATCTGCGACAACACCTACGTCAAGCTACGCTCATTTGGCGTCAAACCAAGGTCGCTACTGTGTTGAAAAATTTTCAGCGACCAGAAAGACGCTATGACTCTTTGGGCGACTGAGGAGACTACTCCCGACCATACAGGCGACACCCTGGCGACCACCGGCGACCATGTGGCGACCGTATAGTCTACTGTAGTCGCCTAAAAAGTCGTCTAAGAGGGACAGGCCCATAAAGGTTGTCTTTCCACTATCATCATATTTACTTTTCAAACATCATTTGGCCCTTTGTGGAGGTGCATGGATTCAAGTCTTTCAACACTTCACAGAAATCTGAAGTTCTCACCCAAAGTGAGCGGCCCCTTAGAGCAGTGGAGCCAATGGCATCATCCGTGGATGATTTATGTGGAGCTAGTATTTTGCTAAAGGTGAAGAGAGGAGCTCTCATTCAAAAACTTTTGGAACCACTGCCTTAAAGAATCGTAAGAGTCAGAAAGAATGGAAATGGGAAGTCTAGAGGGGACTTCAGCAGAGGTGCGTGATTTTGCACAGAAGAATGATCTCTGCAGCTTGACTGATTAAAAGGCAGCTGCAATTTTTCAATAGCTTTGCTGATGACAGTGTCAACAAATGAGCTAACTGAGTTAATTCAATTCTGCTCTGTGCTGGATTCACAGACCCCATCTAGGCAGAAACAGGAGTGCAATTAACCTCAGTGAACTTGGCCCGTGGATGATTGTCTGCTCATGATCATACTCTGTCATCCTTAGAGTACAAGAGTCAATGCTGTGTGGGGATGACCCCTCCTCAGTGTGCAGAAGCCCGCTGGTAGTAATGGAAGAGCATCAATTCACTAGGATACAGACCCCAACATTGATCACAAACTTCAGAAAAGGAATGAAAACAAAGAGAAAACTGAATGATGGATGTGATGGGGCATGCTGCCAAATGTGTTGCCAAGTGAGTGCAATTATGGCTGAGACTTCAGGAGCACTAGAACTGAAGCTGAAGCTGAAAACCAAGCGTGTAGGAAGGAAATGCAGATGCTGGTTTAAATTCTGAAGAAGGGTCTCGACCCGAATCATCACCCATTCCGTCTCTCCAGAGACGCTGCCTGTCCCGCTGAGTTACTCCAGCATTTTGTGTCTACATTCGCTGAAAACCAAGCATTGTCCTGTGCACTAAAACTTTTATTTCTCAGACAAAACATCCTGTTTCATAAAAATATACAACCATCAGTAAATGATGTATTGATTTTTCCTTTAATTACAAAAGTATATCATGTCATAAGTTCATTGTTTCCTCCATTACAATAGTAACTTCAAAGGTACTTCATGGTCCAAAAGGATTACATGATACTCCAGTTCTATATAAGATATTATATTAATACAAGTTATTTCCTTTGTTTAGTTGCATTCATAAGCAATCTAGTGATATGCCAATAGTCACCATTAACATAAATGGTCTAGACTTTTTTTATATTATGTTTGTAAAATAATTCTACTCCAACTATCAGTAAAATAGTTTTCTGGAAAGTCAACAGCCTCAGAACTCTGCATCTGTAATGAATTCCATTAAATTCAATGAAATAAATGTCAAGGGCTGAGTTCAACACAATTGGGTTATTTTAAAGTGGATTCACCACTACCTTAGATATAGGTGATTTCAGGCCTAGTTTGTCCAATTCCTGTTCTGGCAAAATATGAACATTTTCTTAAGGTCTCAGAGGAACTGACAGAAACTCATAAAATATCTTGTTTGAGAAGGAACTGCAGATGCTGTAAAATCGAAGGTGGACAAAAATGCTGGTGAAACTCAGCGGGTGCAGCAGCATCTATGGAGTGAAGGAAATAGGCGATGTTTCGAGCTGAAACCCTGGCTAATTCAGTCAGGCAGCTGTCTCAAAAATTCACTGAGGTCCCTAAGAGAGACCTCAACCTCCACCCAATCTCACCCTTCCTCCCAACAATTAACAGATTGGTAACCTGATCTCGGGCCGTAAACCTCTTTCATGGCACCCAAGGTAGGCAAAAGTGCTGGAGAAACTCAGCGGGTGCAGCAGCATCTATGGAGCGAAGGAAATAGGCAAAGTTTCGGGCCGAAACCCTTCTTCAGCGGTCTGAAGAAGGGTTTCGGCCCGAAACGTTGCCTATTTCCTTCGCTCCATATATGCTGCTGCACCCGCTGAGTTTCTCCAGCACTTTTGTCTACCTTCGAATTTCCAGCATCTGCAGTTCCTTCTTAAAATCTTTTAAGGCACCGTTCCTTTCTTGCTGCCACCATCTTTTTTCCATCGCAGCCATTCAGGAACATGATCTCAAGCCCTAATCCATTGTCTCCACCGTTGATCCTCTTTATCCAACCTGTCCCCAACCTCACTATCAGACCTTAGTCCTTGGAGCATATAATTCAATACAGAATTATGCAACATCTTTTCAGTAGAATCAAAAGCCTTGAGGCTTAGGTGCGGCTGAAAAGTGCTTCAGTACCCACAACTGAAATTGCACACATCAAAATGTAACACCATCTATTGCATTTGTTTGGGTGCACTGGAACTTTCTAGGTCTTTGTCTCTTAAGAATGCTGCAATCAGTAGAGAAATGGTGGAGTAATCATGGGCCTCATTGTTTTCTTTCACCTGGTGATAAACCTAGAAAGAACACAGATTAAAAACAGACTTGTATATGCAGTTTATTGCAGTAAAAAAATAAACTGTGCCTCTTAAGTGAAATACAGACAAAGAAAAAAATCCAGAGAAACAAAACTATTTATCACCTGGGATCGTGAAACGTGACAAAGACAACACTAGAAAAGGTACAATTGTGAAGCATTTCCAAGTATGTTCTACACCTGGAATTGATGAAGATCCGCCACCACAGGGGGCAGCAAAGAACCACAAGGTATCACTCTGAGTAGAAACAAAGAACTGCAGATGCTGGTTTAAACCAAATCATTCTTAGTTGTCTTGACACTACAGTAACAGAGTGGAGTAACAGAGCTGCCAAGTTTTGTCAGAGCATTTCAGTATTCTAGTACCTGAAAATCAGTATTTTGCTGAGGAAATCAGTATTTTACGCGGTGCCATTTTGCTGAAAAAAATGTTCTTTTTTATGTGCAGGCATACCCATGTAAGAGTACAAGAATGCATAACTTTGCTACCAATTGACATGTCTTCTACACACCTTACTTGACAGTGCATTCATTGCCATCTCTTTGTATACTTCTGTTTGAATGGCTGCTTCCTGCTTTTAGCACCAGATGATGATGTAGAAGCCATTTTGGAAGCCTCCCTCTCCCTTGCTCTCTCTCCCTCCTTCCTCTCTTTCCCTCCCTCCTTCCTTTTTTTCTCCCTCCCTCTCTTATTCCCTCCCTCCCTCTCACTCTCTCCATCTCCCTCCCCGAACAGTCTGTGACCCATAGCGCTGTGGCCATATTGCTATGTGTAAAGCCCATAGCGCTATGTGTAAAGGCAATAGCGCTCCAGCTGGTAGCGCTATAATTAGAACCCATAGTGCTGTCGCGCTAAACTGACAGCGCCGTTTAAACCTGTAGCGGGACAGGCAGATCAAAGCTTACAAAAATAATCATCCAGATCTTGAAATTTAAAATACTAATAGATTTAATCTGCTATAATTTTTAGTTACAGTATGACTTTTTATATCCTTGCATTTTTTAAGTAGCAAGATGAAACAGGAAGTCGGGCTCATTTTTTAAAAATCCGTATTTTACAAAGCAAATCCGTACATCCGTATTCTTATTGCATTTCCGTACAAAATACGGAAAATCGGTACGAGTTGGCAGCTCTGCATGCTCCCTCCATCTGCTACCTTGTAATATTGAAGTTATATGGACTTGAACTGCATGATAGATTATATTGAGCTTGAACTATTTGCCAGTTACCTGATAGGTCTCGCCTATGTCCTGCTGGAAACTATTTGGAGCAAGCTGCTCGTAATTTGCACGTGAAACACCAAAGGAAATGATCCAGACTGGAATGTCAACAACTGCTGCTCAAGAGTGAACGTCACCCGATGAGAAGCTCACATCCCATGATTATTCAGCGAGCTCTGGATAATCCATTTTAGGGTAAGAATTCTCATAACTAAATCTGAAAATGCTATTCCCAAAGTGATGCAGTGTGCACATATCCTGTACGGATGTGAGTCTACAAGTATTCAACATCCCCCATTGGAAACGACTTCAGTCTGAAGAAGGGTCTCAACCCAAAACATCACCAATTCCTTTTCTCCAAAGATGCTGTCTGACCGGCTGAGTAACTCCAGCTATGTGTGTCTATCTTGGGTTTAAACCAGCATCTGCAGTTCCTTCATACACTCCACCTTTTCTTGTTCATTATTGACTACCACAGTTTCTGGGCAAACGCAATGGTTCTGGAAACATAGGAAAATTCCAGCAAGTGTAGGCCATTCGGCCCATTGAGCCTGCTCCACTATTCAATGCAGTCATGTTGGATCTTCAATCTCAATACCTTACTCTTAGTTTCCTATACCCCTTGATGCATTTTGTATCCAGAAATCAATCTATCTCTTTTGTAAATATATTCACCAACTTGGCTTCCACAATAGTAAAGATCACAGGTTTATTAGCCTCTGGGTGAAGAATGGTTTACTCATCCCACTTTCAAATGCTGTACCCAATACACCGATTGTGATACCCATTTCTAAAAGTCCTTTCTGCACCTGGTGAGTCTTTATTGTGCCCTCTCTGTGGGTAGATGTATGTACTCTTTCTTGGGTAAGTCACGACAATGCCACAATATTCCAAATGTTGTATCACTGTGGCTCTCTAGAGCTGTAGCAAACCATTTTTGCCTCGTGTTCAAAATCTCTTGCTAAGAAAGCCAACATACTATTTGCTACCTTAACTGCTTGCTTTACCGGTATGTCTGCATCCAGTAAGTGCAATACAAGGTCACCTAGTTCAATTTTTGCATCATAGAGTCATTGAATTATACTGCATGGAAACAGTATGTCACCTGCCTGCATTTGGCGCATATCTCTTCTTCTCCCCCCCCCCCCCCAAGTTTTTCCTAATTATGTACCTGTCCAAATGTTGTTTTAGTACCTGCCTCAACTACCTTTTCTGACACCTCATTCCTCATATCAACTACCCTCTATGCCCCTCAGGTTCCTATTAGCTCTTTCCCCTCTCACCTTAAGCCTATGTCCTCTGGTTCTTCATTCCCCTACTCTGTGCATTAACTCTATGCGTTTCCCTCATGATCTTATACACTTCTACAAGATCACCCATAATCCTCCTGCATTCCAAGGAATAAAGTCCTAGCCTGCCCAACCTCTCCCTATAGCTCAGCCCCTCAAGTCTTGGCAACATCCTTGTAAATCTTCTCTGCACTTTTTCCAGCTTACAAACATCCTTCAAATTATTCCTGTAAAAGGGCGACCAAAACTGAATGCAATACTCTAAATATGGCCTCACCAACATCTTGTAGAACTGCAACATAACATTGCAACATTCCAATACCTTGACTGATGAAGGCCAATGTACCAAAAGCCTTCTTGACTACCCTATCTCTCTGAGATATCACTTTCAAGGAACTATGTGCCTGTACTCCTAGATCCCTGGGTTCTACAACACTCCACAGCCATTCACTGTGGAGGTCCTGCCCTGGTTGACTTCCCAAAATGCAACCCCTCACACTTATCTGCAATAAACTCAATTAACCATTCTTCAGCCCACTTGCCCAACTGATCAATATTTTCCAAATTAGCAGCATTGAAATTTGCCTTGTATATGTATCGATGTTACACTGCATTAGCCATGTATTTGTCTAGTTACTCCAATTATATTAATATATTACTGGAGGTACTAACATCAGGAGCATCCCAGGAATACAGTAGCAATTTGAAAGAGGTGAGGTGGTTTTTGGCAACAAGCAACAATATTTATCTTAAGCTATGGAGGGTACTCCTTTACCTGCTCCATGAGACTAATTTAAAAGATTTAACAATTATTTAATGGTGGCAGCTTCAGCATCCTTTTGATCATCAATGATGTGGCTGCCAAGCAGCAGTGAACCATAATTTCAGCAGAGATGGCATTTGCTTTGGTCATTTGCAAACAAATTCAATGAGAGGGTCTCAAACTCCTGTTAGGCCTCAAGGTACATTTGTAAAAGGTCTAATGTGCCTTTCTGTCCTTGGCCTCTGCTACCTATGCTCTCCGTCACAAAAATAATCAATTTCTAACATCATCCTTGCCTGAGCCAATCTTCTATTGATGCCCCTTTCTCCTGAACGTAGGAACAAACTAAATGTAAACATTCATAGAAATAATACATAACCTTGCTCCACCATCAAGTAAAATCATAGCCAATCTGATCTGACTCTTGATTCCACTTTTCTACTTGTACCACAAAACAATTTTACAAGAAACACCCATCAATCTTTGTCTTGGTATATAAAATTATGGAGCCCAAGCTCTCTGGAGTAGATTCATTATCCCCTGAAAAGAAGAAATACATCCCCTCTCCATGTTAAATGGACAATCACAACTCTGAAACTATTATCTCAGCATCTATCTTGTCAAAGTTCTTGTTTCACAAGGTCATGAATAATTCCTCTAAACTCCATTAAGTTTATGTCCAATGTTTCAACCTTTCTTTGTTAGACAATCCGTTCATCACAGTGAATTTAGTAAACCTTCTCCCATGCAAATACATTCCTCCTTAAATAAGGAGAACAAATCTGTACATTTTGGTCCATATGTGGCTCACCAATGTTCTGTATACTTATAGCAAGACCTTACTCCGATTTCTGGATTCTCTCTCCATTTAGAAAATAATCTACGCCTTTATTCTTATTACCAAATTGCATGACTCCACACTTTGCTATACTGAATTTCATCCATATTTCTCAGTGTAATTCTTGTATCCATCTCGTACTACCATAGAATTTAGACTTTAGAAATACATAGTTACTTGCATGCCGCTTGAATTTAGAAACATACACAAATATAAGTATGTGTTTCAAATTAAAATTATTCATTAAAATCCAGAATGTGTCTTCCTTTTCAGTATTTCTCTGCAGCTCAGAATAGATCCATTAACTGAAGGAGCACTCCGCTAATATTCCTGAGGTTGTAACATTTAATGGCGTACTGCCTTTGCAAAAAATTAATTGCCCAAACACTCTTATGTTCACAAACATGTATCACCACATGATTTCATTATGACAAAATTGACTGTGGTTTCCTGTCTCTTGAAATGGAAAGTGATTTTCATGCTCCCTGAACATGAAAGCACAGCGCGCTCTCATTATAAAGAGGCTCCCTGGCAGCCAGCCAAAAAGTATGTCCCAGAAAATGCCCATATTTACAGTGACTGTGCTTCAGTAGAAAAACATTATTCAGACCAGTATTCACAGGGACTGCATTTAGAACACATTCACGCACGCTGCTATTGTTTAGAAATGTACCGTAGTTAATACAAGTACATTGCTTTCACAGTAGAGAATACATTTGGACCAAGCTGCCACAATGCGCTAGTTCTCTGGTTAAAATATTTACAAAATTTCACCTCGCAAAATGCAAGGCTCCTTCACCAATTTCTGTGTTAAATAAATTCATGCTCCAACAAACATCTGGAGAATTTTTTTTGCGCAGGATTTTAAACTGATGACTGCTCATCACCTAGGCATTCTCGGGCACGGTGCAATGTTTTTTGAGCAACGTGTGCTTTGTTGGTGCAGTGCACCTCCGTACTTTCGATCTATCTCCTCCACGCATGTGTGTAAGTAAGGATGTTGAGGGCCTGCAGTGTGCAGTCATTCAGTGTCCAACTTGATTGACATCAAAAGACATCAAATACACAACATCCCAACACACACACACACACACACTCACTGGGCTAGCTATCAGCCTCAAACAATGGAGGTCTTAATCTGGGTCAACATTAAGTAAAGTTCCCAACATGCCTCTTCTCATCCCCAACTATACCTCCTCTCCCCCGCTAGAGTTATACAGCATGGAAACAAACCCACATCTGCAGTTCCTTCTTACACATTTGGACTGCTCCATTGCAAAATCTCCTCAAAGTATGCCTACTTTGAAGAAGTTCTCCACCTCTCTCCGAAGGGGTGACCGAATAAGGGACTTGACCCGAAACGTCACCTATTTTTTTTCTCCAGAGATGCTTCCTGACCCGCTGAGTTACTCCAGCATTTCTTGCCATCTTTGATTGAAACAGACCATTCGGCCCACCTTGCTATTCCAACCAAGTTGGTACTCTGGGCTAGTCCCATTTGATCGCATTTTGTGCATATCCCTTAAAACCCTTTCATCGGTGCAAATGCTTTTAAAAGTAGTCATTGTAACCATTTCAATAACTTTCTCTGGCAGATCATTCCAGATACCTCTGAGACTACCCTCTGAGTGGCAAAGTTGTGCGTGAGTTCCCTTTTAAATCACTTCCCTCTATGCCCTCTAGTTTTAGAATCCGCTACTCTAGGAACAGGCAGTGAATGTTCCCTTAATCCATGCCCCATATGAGTTTTCACACTTCAGTAAGGTAATCCCTCAGATTCCTATGATCCAAAGTAAAAAGCCCCTACCTATCCGGCTTTTCCCAATAAGTTAAGCACACAAATCCAGGTAACATCCTGGTGAATCTCTTCTGCACCCTTCCAACTTAACGTCATCCTTTCTATAGCTGAGCACATAGTACTAATACAGCTGCAATAATTTTCCCAAAGAAGCACGAAAAATGCCTTTTTCACCACTCTGTACACCTGATTTGCCTCTTTCAAGGAAGCATGCACCTGTACTCCCAGATCTTCTGTTCTACAACACTCTCCAGGGGTCTATGATTTACTGTGCATGTCCTGCCCTGGTTGGATGCAACAAAGTCCAATACCTCACACTTGACAGAGTTAAAGTCCATTTGCTATTCCTTGGCCCACCTTCCTAACTGATCTATTTATTTATTTATTCCGAACAAGTAAAGACATTAAAGACATTGATATTAACAAAATCGAAATTATCAAACAATTGAACATTGCAATCAACATTTACAATTGAGAAGAACAAAATCAAGGTTCCAATGTCCAACTCAGAGTCTGTACAAGCTCGAAAAGGAGTGAGAAGAAGAATAACTTATTAAATCTCACCCCTTTTCCCCAACACTTCTATCGTATTTAAAAATCAATTCCTTACTAATAATAGTACTGCCCTAGGCAATTTCCCATAATACATACAGACACTTATATACATTCAACTATTATGTACATACAATCTTCATATTTGAAGTACCCAACATCAGTGAACAATAGTAAACAAGATAAACATCAACAATATTAACAAGATAAACATCAACGATTGTAAACAAGATAAACATCAACCCCCACTTGTCAACCATCCCCTCCATCCCTGTACCCCTTGAGCATTATTTTTTTATATATCATTTTAAAATGATTCATGTTTGTGCATTGCTTCAATTCCCCGTTCAATTTATTCCACACTCCTACTCCACAAACCGAAATACAAAAGGATTTTCTAGTCGTACGGACTTGTTGTTTCTTAAAGTTAAATATTCCTCTTAAATTGTAACCCCCCACACGCTCGTTAAATAATTTTTGAATGTTTCCAGGTAAATTTTTATTTTTGGCCCTAAACATTATCTGAGCTGTTTTGAATGTGACCAAATCTTCTAATTTTAATAATTTTGACTCTAAAAATAATGGATTCGTATGACCCAGATACTTAGCATTATGGATAATACGAATTGCTCTTTTTTGCATCATGGTTAATGAGTGTATCGAATTTTTATAATTATTTCCCCAGACTTCTGTACAATAATTTAAGTAGGGTAAAATTAATGTACAATAAAGAATACGGAGTGATTTGTAATCCAGAGCTTGCTTGGCTTTGTATAATACAGAGATACTTTTTGATAATTTTAATTTTACATGTTTAATATGTGATTTCCAGCTTATTTTATCGTCAATTATAACCCCAAGAAATTTATTTTCATGCACTCTTTCAACTTCCACCCCATTTATCTTTATACTTACTAGGGGACTTATTCTACAATTACCAAATAACATTATTTTAGTTTTACTCAGATTTAATGAAATTTTATTACTATCAAACCATATTTTCAATTTACCCATTTCTTTTATTATTTTATCCAATAGCCTTTTTAAATTTTCCCCAGAGCAAAAAATATTTGTATCATCTGCAAACAAAACCAGCCTCAAGACATTGGACACATTACAAATATCATTTATGTACATGATAAATAATTTTGGGCCCAGCACTGACCCCTGTGGTACACCACACACAATGTCCAAACATGTAGAATTATGACTACCCAGATTTACAAACTGTTGCCTGTTACTTAAGTAGCTTTTAATCCAGTCCAGTACTATTCCTCTAATTCCATACCTCTCCAATTTTTTTAATAAAATATCATGATTAATTGTATCAAATGCTTTTATTATGTCAATAAATATCCCAGCTGCATATAATTTCTTATCAATGGCGTTTGTGATGTCTTCAATTAATTCTAGTATTGCAAGTGATGTTGATCTATTTGTTCTGAATCCATATTGACTTTCTGTTAATAATTTATTATTTTCTACAAATTTGTCTAGTCTATTATTAAACATTTTTTCTAATATTTTGGAAAATTGTGGGAGTAAGGAAACAGGTCTATAGTTTGTAAAATGATGCTTGTTCCCTGTTTTGTATATTGGTATTATTTTTGCTATTTTCATTTTAATTGGAAAAGTTCCGGTCTGGAAGGATAAATTACAGATGAATGTTAAAGGTTTGGAGATCCCCTCAATGACCATCTTAACTAGCGACATGTCAATGTCATTGAAATCTAGATCCTGTTGTAAATATAGATGTCCTTCCTCACTCTCTGCCAATTTTGGCATCATCTGCAAATTTACTAACAATGTTAGTAAATTTGTCTTCCAAATAATTGTCTTCCAAATCATAATGCAGATAACAAATAACAGTGAATCCAGCACTGACCCCTGCACCACTCCACAGTTCACAGGCATCCAATCAGAAAAACAACCTCTATAACTACCCTTTGACTCCTTCCTTTAAGGCAATTTTGAAACCAATTTGCCAGCTCAACTTGACCTAACCTTCCAGACTGGCACACTGGTAGACCTGCTGCCTCACAGCGCCAGAGACCCGGGTTCAATCTTGACTTTGGCTGCTCTCTGTGCGGAGTTTGTACGTTCTCCCTGTGACCGCGTATTCTATATTATCAGTGCTATTGTAGTGACCAGTGTTTAAAAATGATAATAGACACAATATACTGGAGGAACTTATCAGGTTTATAAAATTTAAAATTTAAATATCTATTAAAAATTATAGGGTGATGCACTCCTTCTCACCACCTACACCAAAACCAAGCCTCTGTAATTTGAGCAACGTCACTTTACCCCAAAATTTGATTCTG
This sequence comes from Malacoraja senta, assembly GCA_038087875.1. Taxonomy (NCBI): domain Eukaryota; kingdom Metazoa; phylum Chordata; class Chondrichthyes; order Rajiformes; family Rajidae; genus Malacoraja; species Malacoraja senta. Next base: position 23,744,659 of record CM075985.1, on the reverse strand, counting down.
CCTGTGGGTGCAACGTTTCATGTTATACATTCAGCTTTTTTTTTTTAACAAACTGTGTTTAAACATATTGCCAATCACATGTATGAAATCATTATGGACTACATCAAATTCACTTATTTTATAAATGTAATTCATCACTTTAACACAACTTTAACACTTTGTCAAACTCGACTTTTCTTCGACAGTTTCATAACATTGTCCATAATTAATCCAAGCATGTTCTCAATGTTCACCGACTTTATCTCAGATCTTTCATTTAATGGATGGAGATTACATGTGGGCTTTGCTGGCAATATAAAGCTGCACCAAATCATATCACAAAAATAATAACTTTCCTCACCACAAAATTAAAAAAAACTCATACTTTTATATGAAGACTAGACTAAGTGGGACCTGTTGGGTCCCTGTCACATGGGAGGACGGGTCCCCCAACGCAACTTGTTCCCCAACGCAATATTCCACCACTCATCCATTCCCCCAACACAAACCGTTCCCCCAATGCAACATTTCAATATTCCCCGTCGCCCTCCTCCACCCCATCTCCCTCATCCACCCCTCCCCATCTCCCTCCTCCACACCCCTTCCTTCTGCCTCTACCACCCCACTCCCCACCCAATTTTCCTCCTCCTCATTTCTCTCATCCTCCTCCCCTCACTCCAATTCCCTGCCCCAGCATCTACCCAGGCAGTAGAGCAGTGCCAGGGCCTGGAACTCGGCCTGGTTCTCGTACTCGGCCCGGCCCTGGCTGTTGATTTCAGCTGACAGTTCGGCCGACACCTGGGCTCCAGTGCAGGCCCCGACTTCATCTCAGGGCTTGTCCCCGACACCGGACCCAGGCTCCTCCTTGGTTCCAGCGGCGGCTTCTTTCTCGGCCCCGGTCACGGCCCCATCCCAAGCCCCGGGCTTGGCCCTCATTCCAGCTCCAGCACCAGGCTCGGCTCCAGCCCAGGCCCAGTCCCCAGGCTCGGCCCGTGGCACCACCTTCCCCACCAGGTACCGGGCGGCCGTCGGGCGTCGGCAGCCGCCGCCACTCCTTGTTCAACACGAGCGCTGGAGTGCCCCACCCTCCCAGAGTGTCCCGTCCTGCCTTGCGAGTGCATTGTGACTTCACTCTGATTTATTTTCCTCAAAGTGGGTGAATTGGAAGAAATCGGGCTGTTTTTAAAATTTCAACGATTAATAACCGGAAATATAGATGGGAAGATGTTTATCGCCACCACGGGAAAAATGTGAGTAGGATGTGTGAAAATGGGAAGGCTGTGGCCTAGCGTTTTGGAAGAAGATAGGAATTAACCATATTAGCACACAGACACACACACAGAGACACAAACAAGACAAAGACTTTTAGTTATATAGAGATATCTTACATCAGAACACTAATATAGACAATTTTACAAAAATAGTATAAACAAAGCCCTCTTTGTTTTAGTAGATACTAGACCAAGTGCAGACCCGTTGGGTCTGGTCCCCGAAAGTGCTTGACACCCCGGGGTGTTGTTCCCGAACGTGCTTCAGACCCCGGGGTGAAAATGTGCTGAAAAAAAGATGGCGTCGTTTTTGGAAAAAATCGGAGAAAATCGGCGAAAAAAAGATGGCGTCGTTTTCGGAGAAAATCGGCGAAAAAAAGATGGCGTCGTTTTCGGAGAAAATCGGAGACAATCGGAGAGAATCACATGGGGGTGGGGGGGGGGATGGATTTTATTAAAAAACGTGTACATAAACAGGACCGAATTTAATCAGGGGTGGCTATTCGTAAAGATAAATGTCATCTCTTTGGAAATGGAAAAAAACATGGGCCTTTCCGCGCGCCGTGTGGGCTTGGCCCTCATTCCAGCTCCAGCACCAGGCTCGGCTCCAGCCCAGGCCCAGTCCCCAGGCTCGGCCCGTGGCACCACCTTCCCCACCAGGTACCGGGCGGCCGTCGGGCGTCGGCAGCCGCCGCCACTCCTTGTTCAACACGAGCGCTGGAGTGCCCCACCCTCCCAGAGTGTCCCGGCCTGCCTTGCGAGTGCATTGTGACTTCACTCTGATTTATTTTCCTCAAAGTGGGTGAATTGGAAGAAATCGGGCTGTTTTTAAAATTTCAACGATTAATAACCGGAAATATAGATGGGAAGATGTTTATCGCCACCACGGGAAAAATGTGAGTAGGATGTGTGAAAATGGGAAGGCTGTAGCCTAGCGTTTTGGAAGAAGATAGGAATTAACCATATTAGCACACAGACACACACACAGAGACACAAACAAGACAAAGACTTTTAGTTATATAGAGATATCTTACATCAGAACACTAATATAGACAATTTTACAAAAATAGTATAAACAAAGCCCTCTTTGTTTTAGTAGATACTAGACCAAGTGCAGACCCGTTGGGTCTGGTCCCCGAAAGTGCTTGACACCCCGGGGTGTTGTTCCCGAACGTGCTTCAGACCCCGGGGTGAAAATGTGCTGAAAAAAAGATGGCGTCGTTTTTGGAAAAAATCGGAGAAAATCGGCGAAAAAAAGATGGCGTCGTTTTCGGAGAAAATCGGCGAAAAAAAGATGGCGTCGTTTTCGGAGAAAATCGGAGACAATCGGAGAAAATCACATGGGGGTGGGGGGGGGATGGATTTTATTAAAAAACGTGTACATAAACAGGACCGAATTTAATCAGGGGTGGCTATTCGTAAAGATAAATGTCATCTCTTTGGAAATGGAAAAAAACATGGGCCTTTCCGCGCGCCGTGTGGGCCAGGGGCCGTATCAAAGGCCGCGCGGCAAAGTCAAGCAGACCGTCGGACGTACAGACGGACGACAGCCAGAGAGTTTTAAAAGTATATAGAAGATAACAATGAATGAAAATATACTCCCAAAGACCTACAAGGAATTCCTCCCCCTCATTTTCCCTCCCCCCACCCTTCTTCAAAGTAATTAACAAACCAGATTTTATCAAATAGTTGATTAGAATCATAAAAAAATACTTAGCTAAAAACTAAAATTGTAACATTTATGCCCTGTGTATGTTGTATGGTAATGAATGATATAGAAGAGAAGCAATCCATAAATCCACAAATTTAATAAATTTGTGCATTGCAGTATTGATTCAAATCATCCATTCTACATTTGCAGGAATTAAACAACAAAAGCTCATGTCTAAAGATCATGCTGCGGAATGTCTAGCCTACATTTTTTGATCACCCATTGCAACCTTGACTGAAGGAATGCAAAGGAATGGAATGCTTTATTGACGCATGTGACAAGGCACAGTGAAATCCTTTGCTTGCATACCCAATGTACAAATAGCAGCCACTTACGGCGCTGAAAAAATTACAAAGCACGTCGGCTCCCCCTTTTGTTCTCCCCCCACAGCGGTTCCCCCCCACAGCGGACCCCTCCCCCCCCCTCCCTATTGTGCATTGTTCTCCCCGCCACCTCCCTCATGGTGGTCCCCCCACGCCGGGTCCTCCATTGTGCAGAGAGGATCGGAAAAACTTCCATGAGAACTGTGTTGCCTCTGTTCCACTCTTTTGCAAGAGTGCCATTTAGCTAAATTTCAAAGTAGTTTATAAAAATGACCTCAAGTTAGATTAAAAATAAAAACATTCATTTTATTAGTGTTCAAGAAATGATTAGATTTCAAAATATAATTATCACAGATAATCACATCACGGTGCAAATAATATCAAATGATAATATAAACCAGAGACCCCAAGGGATACATAAATAGAAACAGAAAGGTGTATGTGTATAACTTGTTGGAAGAAGGAAGGGAGATTGAGAGAATGGTTAAAAACACAAGATCACAAATTTATAAAGACTAGAAATCATGATTTTAAGGGACTGTTTCTGTCACACCTGGAGCACTGTGTTTAGTTCAGCATGCTTTAGGAAAAATGTAAAAGATTTAGAGGATCAAAGAAATTTACTAGAATGGAGGGGCTTTAGTTACAAGAACAAACTGCAAAAGCTTGGGCTGTTGTCCTTGGAATAGAGAAGATTCAGTGAGGAAATGATGGAGGCAATTAAAATCATGAAAGCTATAGACAGAGATAAACTGTTTCCACTGGCAGAAGGGTCAAGAATTAGGGGAGGCAGAATGAAAGAGATTGGCAAGGAACGAAAAGTGAAAATGAAGATAATTATATTATGCAGCAATGGTTAAAGTTCAGAACCCATTGGCACAGAAAGTAAAGGAGCAGAGTTCAACCCTGACATTCAATAGGAAACCAAATAAGAACACAAAAGAAACAAAATGCAGGGCTACTGGAAGAGGACACAGAGATAGATGGATTTCTACAGTAGAGAGCAGGCACCCAGAAGCTGTTAACTCAGTCATATCTATCTCAGGTCAGAGAGATGAATGTTATGAGTACAAGCACACCCATGTCATTCAAAATTGTCCTCAACCTCATTTAGCAGATGGTGTTAGAATCTGCAATTTATTAGTAAGCAGAGACAAGTACCGTTTCTTATTAAGAATATATGATTTGGTACGAGTTTATCGCTGTGTTTTGTAGATGGATACAGACTAGTCATTACGCAGAAGCAGAATTCTTGCAATTTGACTATACCATGTCAGCAAGCCTGATTCTTTATTATTATATGTGGACATTGACAGAATGCCTGCTGGAAAAAATCTGCAGCATATGCAAATAGATTCCTGATATTTGCCCAAAACTTGCATAAATAGAACCTCATTCTGACACCTACAAAATACTATCCAAGAGTGCAATGAAACATTTTTTCATTAGCTGGGAAATCCATCAATGACTCACTCTGACTGCAACATGAGCACCTCCCAAAATGCGCTGCACCAACTGGCCAATGTTACATTGGCAGCACCTCTGAAAATCACAGCAATCTCCGTCCCCTAGAAAAATAAGGGAGATTGCCCTATGTGCACTGGCTGTTACTTCATTGTTGGCGAGTAAAAATCCTGTGGCCAGTACTTATAACAGTAATGCAAGTGCACCATTGCCACACAGACTGCAACTGTGCAGGATACATCACCATTCCATGATAAGCCATCGGGAAAGGGCAGTAAGTGTAGGCCAAGCCAATTGCAACACTTTTATAAATGAGAGAAGAAATTAATCCCTGTTTATTTGTCCATAATAAAAGAATGGTAGCATTCTGGTCCAATTTAACTACCAGTTAGCCTGCACCATAAACCTGAAGGTATGCGTTCAAATCCCGCCATAGAATTTAAATTCACATAATTAATTATCTGGAATAAAAGGATCGCATCACTAATAGTGACCATGCTCAGATTGTCATAAAAACCTATCTGGTTTATCAATGTACGAGAGGGAAGGACATTTTACCAGCCTCACCCAGTTTGTCCTAACTCTAGAAACACAGCAATATAGTTGATTCTTAAATTAAATGGTCGAGCAAGCATTCAGTTCAGGAGTAATCATGGATGGGCAATAAATGCTAACCTGGATGACAACAACCATGCCTCTGGTGAACTACAACAAGTTAAAGCAAAAAGACAAACTGTGGAGGAACTCCTCAAGTCAGGGGGCATCCATCAAGGCAAATGGATGGTCGATGTTTCAGGGCGAGACCCTGCAGGGACCTAATACAGGGTCTCAGCGCACAGTCCCTTTCCCTGCACAGATGCCTCCTGACATAGAAACATAGAAAATAGGTGCAGGAGGAGGCCATTCGGCCCTTCGAGCCAGCACCGCCATTCATTGTGATCATGGCTGATCGTCCCCAATCAATAACCCATGCCTGCCTTCTCCTCGTATCCCTTGATTCCACTAGCCCCTAGAGCTCTATCTAACTCTCTCTTAAATCCATCCAGTGATTTGGCCTCCACTGCCCTCTGTGGCAGGGACCTGCTGATATCAACCAGCAATTTATTTATTTGCTATGGATTCCAGCATCTACAATTTCTTGAGTCTCCAACTCTAATTTAAATGTTGATTGCTAATTTCTGGATAAAAATATGTTAATGAATAGAAATGAATAATTGATGTGCAGATGAACATAGATTACCCAGGATCTATTGATTAACATTTCATTATAATGAATTTGACAATAAGCCTAACTGTTAATATCAACTCACTCCAACAATCTACAGTGGGAAAGACACATCTCTGACCTGACAAGGTCATTCCTGGACCTTCTTATCTTTATTAATATGCCATATTTCCTGAAGACTGGGAAACAGCTGAAGTGGAGAAATAGTTTGTAAAAAAAACCTAAAAAGTATGCAATCAGCCTCTTACTGTGCAAGCACCTCCTGAGACTGATGGCCTGGCTTCAGGCTCACCTTTGATACAACTGAGAGTTGGAAAGTTGGGGTGAGTTTGAAACTACACCTCTTGGGGATTTAAATAATCTCCACAATTCCAATGTATTTATTGTCCAAGGTAAACAAATCCCTGGGAAAAATCTTAGCAAAATGCACTCTTCCAACTAACATGGAGATGGATATGCTTTCTAATGTGCGCCATTCAACAGTGTCTTAGTGTGCTAGCTTTCTATCCATTCAGGAACAATACCGCAGGATTGAAGCAGGTATTCTGAGGGTTTTTGCTCCTGCAATGAACAAGTTTCTTGTGAAGTGAAACAGAATTTGTGGGTTGCATCTTGGTGATCCCATCACACCGGATACACTATGTGTGAGAAATACCAAGAGAATGACTTGATCAAGGAAACAACTACGGGATATTCTCAATGAAAAATCATCAATTAACAGTAGGAAACTGGAAGCCATAATGGGTCTGAAGAAGGGTCTCGACCCAAAACGTGACCATTCCTATTCAGAGATGCTGCCTGTCCCAATGAGTTATTCCAGCATTTTGTGTCTATCTTCAGTGTAAACCAGCATCTGCAGTTCATTCCTACACACACAAGTCAACAAATCCCAAAGGAAGACCTTTGAATGGAACCATTCTAAATATTTACACAAACTGGAAACAATGCCAAGAAAAATGTGTCTATCTTTCACTTCAATGGGAACTCTAATTAAGTACTAATTATCACTTGCTATTCAATTTATCGCATCAAAGACTACCCTCTCTATACCTAGTTGGAACACATGGACAACATTGATACGACTGCCCAAGATGCACAAGATGCCATAATATGAACTTAAACCTAGACTTCACTGTATAAAATGCGAGCACCATCAGACAATGACTTAATATAAATTCATTATCAAACATCGGATATGTAATAGAAAGCAGCATATTCAATGCTCTAGTAACATAAGCTTTGCCTGCACAAAGCAGGCTGGCTATATTCCCATACCTTTGACCTTGAGGGAAGGCGAGGCCGTTGGTGATGAAACGGAAGACTGAGGAGTGGGAACTGGGCACTGCTTCCCTGGTTCTTCTGCCCCTTTTAGATCCATCTTTTGCACAATGTAATCTATAGATTTGAAAAGAACAAACATCACAACCTGCTATCAAATTTAACTTTCAATGATAAAGTTTCATCCGATACAATTTTTTAAAGAATTGAAAGGATAAAAATGAAGAATGCAAGTGGTCGAGTCAGAACATTGGAATAACATTATCTCAACACTTTCATCTGTCACCTGCCTTGGCACAAATCAGTGATCCCTTTTCTTCTTGCTGGCTTCATTATCCACCAACTTCTCTTTTTTTTACATCTTTATACTAATTCCATCAATACTGCATAATGTGCCAGTTTTGAAATATTATGAATGCATTGACAAGGGTAGTGCATTTTTCTCATCCTTTACTGGGTAGAGACCAAATTTATAATCCATAGGAATGATCTTTCCACACTCACTCCTTTTGTTAAGTGAATAATGACTGTTTTAACTTGCTTCGATCCCACTTTCTATTTAAATATGAAAACAGGATGACCAAAAGCCACCAAATATAAAGAGAATGTCCCCCAAGGTAATTCCAGAGAAATTATTATTATGCTCCATTGTAGCATTGAGTGTTGCACTGCTGAAGGCTAGATGGTAAATCAAAGCCCAGCTGCTTAAATTCAGTATTTTTGGGAAGGGCAGAAATATTATGCAGAGCGATGATCAACAAATTATGAAAGCAATTGAATGGCGACAAGAATACTCCTTTTTGTGGAAGTTTGTTGTTTGTTATGCCTTGCATTACAACAACAACTGCACTTTAAAGCAGCTTCATCGGCTGTGAAAGAAGCTGTGCAAATGTAACACTGTCTGCTTTGGTGTAAAGTAAGATCCACAAGACCAAGTCTACCAAAGAGTTAAATAGCAAATAAGAAACCAATGAATTGTCAGAGAGAAGATAGAAATCTGATATAAATATAAAAGTGAAAAGTTAAAAGTTACAAGATCATAACAATATGATAATCCGAGAAATGAATCGACCATCTCAACAACAATCTCATTGACCTCAAGGATAGTGTTTGAATGGTAACACAAGATGTGGCGATGATAGCAACATGGCTACACTTGCAATTTGACTCTGCCTTCATTTGCTATTATTTGGCAGCAAGTGTAACTCTTAAGATTAATCCTGAAATGATTGGAATTGAATACTTTATTGTCACATGTGACAAGTCACAATGAAAAACTTTGTTTTACAAATAGTGTGAACCTTTGCCAAAGAGAATATTCTGGAAGGAAATGAGAATCCCCCCGCGAGATGAAAAAAATGTCTTTCTCATATCAACACCATTAAGAAAACACAATGAGCCACAACTTTTATGGAATCTTCATCTTGCTTACAGTGTGAGAGAAACTGACAAATAGTTCCAGGATGTAAAAGACACCAAAAAAAAAAATCCAAACACGATTATTCTTTAAAAAGCCAATTTTGATCCATGAATTTATTCCAATCTCAAAGAACATTATTAAGACAAGAAAATAATTAAAATATTAAGTTAAATTAGGCTGGATGAATGTTAAATGGGAGTATAAGAATCTGGGACAATTGAAGAATGAAAAATAGAAGTAAATGGGTCAAAATAGGACTAATCTTGTCGGCAGAATTAGAGTTTAAATGTTAGTTCACTTACATTGTGCTTTCATTTAGAATATTAAAATAAATGACTAAGAATAACTTACTGTTATTTGAACAGATTTTCACAAAGCAGATTCAGCACACAGTGGGTCACTGAACTGCCAATGAACAAATAATTGAGCCATCAAGGAGATATTGTCAAGGGGCATGCACAGCTTGGCCGAAGAAGTTTCAAAGTCAAATAGAATGGAGAGACAGCTGCTTAGGGATGAAGCAACAATGACTAGATTTAAGACTGAGGCTTGGCTCTGGTTCTTATTCGTTAAAGAAAATTTTAAGGATTTTGTAAAGTTGGAGATGTTTTGGTCCCCCACTCTTTCAATTTTGAAGATATTAATTGGGGTGGAATCAACACCAGGTATGAAGGATTGAGATGGGTTAAACATTGTGATAGACTACTAAAGAGATGATCACCATGTGGTTGATACACATGAAGCCCAAGCGATATAGTGTTGTAGTGAAATTACATACGTTTTGTACACAATTTTCATCTCCTTGGCTGAAAGGGCCATATTTGTCATTGAGGAATGCAAAGAAGATGCATTGACTGGATCTGGGATGCCAGGTGTGGTGTATGAAGAGAACATGAGTAGACGAGCTTCTAGCGTTTAGAAAAATGAGAAGAGACTAGGTTCTTACTAGGTTCAACAGGGTAGGTGCACAAAGATATATTCCTCTGCTAATGGAGTCAAGACTTAGGAGATCCCAGTCTCACAGTAAAGGATAGGCCTGTAAGGAGTGAGATGAAGGGTTTTTTTCACTCAAAATATGAAGAAACTTTGGAATTCTCGACCACAACGGGCTGTGGAAACTCCATCACTGTGGTCACTGAAGAGAGAAAATGATAGATTTCTGAATATTAAGGGAGTCAAGAGACATGGGGATCACGCAGGAAAATTCTGTTGAGATAGAAGGTCAGCAATGATCTTGATGACTGGAGGAGCAGGCTCCTGCTTATAATTCTTATGTTCGAAGAACACGGACGTAATAGAGGGTTAAAATTGGAAGTAAGCAAAACAAATATTGAAATTTACTCATTTGATGATCAGCATTCACAAAATATATTTTAATTGCTAATGGCTATCAAACACATACACTTTCATTCTGAATGACATATTTAATGTGTTTCTCCTTTCATGGAATACAATTACATTTTGAATTTATTTCTGTGTTGTTAAGATTACTTTTATCTTTGCAATAATGATTGGACTAACAAAAGGAGCCACAGTTCCTGAACCAGCCAACTGTGCAAGAACAACTCAGATTTCATATTTGCTAACATACAAACTTTCATTTCACTCTCCATTTCTTACATTTGCAGAAAAGCTTAATATTTCCATAATGAATCTTCAGTGAGCACAGGCATGAGTAGAATGCTTAAATTACACACAAAATATGAGGTGCCAGAGACCCTGGTTCAAACCTGAGCTCGGGTGCTGACTGTGTTAGCGTTTGCACTTTCTCCATGTGACTACGTGGGTTTCCTCCGGCTGCTCCGGTTTCCTCTCACAATCCAAAGACGTGCCAGTTTGTCGGTTAATCAGCCTCTGTAAATTGTCTCTAGGGTGTAGGGGGTGTGTAGATCTAGTGTGCGAACGGGTGCGATGGTCGGCTTGGATTCAGTGGGCCAAAGGGCCTGTTTCCATGCTGTATCTCTAAACTAAACTACATTTATATTTAATAAGCTCTACAATCTTCACTTAATGTACACATTCTCTGATGAAAATCATCCAAAAACTGGATATCTACATTAGTAAAACCATATGCCTCATCATCTCCACATAACCGATACACAGGCCCACACTCACACCATCTATTATGTCACTTGCTTTGTCAAGATTTACTCTGGAAATGATGTTTAATGTGGTGATCTGTGACCCCAGAAATCCACTATAAATGATTTGACTTGCCATCAGATAGTTTTTGCCCATAAATCACCTCAAATGCTTATTTCACCATATTTATCATCAACTCCGTTTCAAATACCAAAAGCAAGGATTTTAATAACACAAGCAAAGGCATATTTCACAGTAACAGGCCACTGTGCATTACTAAATGCTGAAACAATAACACTGAGAGCCCAAATTATCTTTATGGGAGGCAGTCATGCAGTACACAACAAATATACTGTTAAATGTGCAAATATTGAGAGCCCAAATGATTATGCTTTTCCAAAAGGTGCACAGTAACACAACCTGAGATATATACCATAAAATGACATCGCCATACAAACAAACTAGATACCACGAAGCTGACAACATCCAAGGGTGAATGCATTAGCTATGAGACATCATAATTATTGCTAAACTATTTCTCTGATCTTGAAATACAAAATGTGGTATCTCATTCAGTCAGAGGTTAGTTAGTGCAGATGATTTCCCCAAAATATTGAAAATATTAGACAAAAATGCTGGAGATATTCAGCGGATGAGGCAGCATCTATGCAGTGAAGGAATGGGTGATGTTTCGGGTCGAGACCCTTCTTCAGACTGATGTGGGGGTGGGGGGAGGGGAGGGAGGGCGAGAAGAAGAAAGGAAGAGGCGGAGACTGTAGGCTGTGGGAGAGCTGGGAAGTGGAGGGGAAGGAGGGAGAAAGCAAGTCAATGTTCATACCGCTGGGGTGTAAACTACCCATGCGAAATTTGAGGTGCTGCTCCTCCAATTTGCGGTGTGACTCACTATGGCCATGGAGGAGGCCCAGGACAGAAAGGTCGGATTTGGAATGGGAGGGGGGAGTTGAAGTGCTGAGCCACCGGGAGATCAGGTTGGTTAACACGAACTGAGCGGAGGTGTTGGGCGAAGCGATCGCCAAGCCTGCGCTTGGTCTCACCGAAGTAGAGCAGTTGACACCTAGAACAGCGGATGCAATAGATAAGGTTGGAGGAGGTGCAGGTGAACCTCTGCCTCACCTGGAAAGACTGTTTGGGTCCTTGGATGGAGTCGAGGGGGGAGGTAACGTGACAAGTGTAGCATTTCCTGCGGTTGCAAGGGAAAGTACCAGGGGAGGGGGTGGGAAGGGTGGGAAGGGACGAATTGACCAAGGAGTTACGGAGGGAGCGGTCTCTGCGGAATGCCTAGGGGAGGAGATGGGAAGATGTGGCCAGTGGTGAGATCCTGATGGAGGTGGCGAAAATGTTGCAGGTTTATCTATTGTATGTGACGGCTGGTAGGGTGGAAGGTGAGGACAAGGACAAGGGGGGCTCTGTCCTTGTTACGAGTGGGGGGATGGGGATTGAGAGCGGAGGTACGGTATATAGAGGAGACCCTGGTGAGAGCTTTATCTATAGTCGAAGAGGGGAACCCCCGTTCCCTAAAGAATGAGGACATCTCCGATGCCCTGGTTTGAAACACCTCATCCTGGGTGCAGATGCGGCGTAGACGGAGGAATTGGGTGTCCTTACAGGAGGCAGGGTGGGAAGAAGATAGCCATAGGAGTCAGTGGGTTTGTAGTAGATGTCGGTCAATAGTCTGTTACCTGCGATGGAGATAGTGAGGTCTAGAAATGGTAGGGAGATGTCGGAAATGGTCCTGGTGAATTTGAGTGCCGGATGAAAGTTAGTGGTGAAATGGATGAAGTCAGTGAGTTCTGCATGGGTGCAGGAGGTGGCACCAATGCAGTCGTCAATGTAGCAGAGGTAGAGTTCGGGGATAGGGCCACGGTACGCCACGAACAAGGATTGTTCGACATACCCTACAAAGAGGCAGGCATAGCTGGGGCCCATGCGCGTTCCCATAGCTACGCCTTGGATTTGGAGGAAATGGAAGGAGTCAAACGAAAAGCTGTTGAAGGTAAGGACCAGCTCCGCTAGGCGGAGGAGAGTATTAGTAGACGGGGATTAGTTGGTTCTGCGGTCGAGGAAGAAACGGCTATAAGACCCTCCTGGTGGGGGATGGAGGTGTAGAGTGACTGAACACCCATGGTGGAGTTGAGGGAGTGGGGGCCTGGAAAACGTAAGTCATGGAGGAGACGAAGAGCGTGTGAGGTGTCTTGGACATAGGTAGGGAGGGATTTGACCAGGGGGGATAGGATGGAGTTGAGGTGTGTAGGAATAGGTTCGGTGGGACAAGAACAAGCAGAAACAATGGGTCAGGACAGTCAGGTTTGTGGATTTTGGGGAGAAGGTAAAATTGGGCCGTGCGGGGCTGGGGAACGATAAGGTTGGAGGCTTGGGGGGGGCAGGGAGCCGGAAGCGATGAAGCCAGTGATGGTGTTTGAGATAATGGCTCATCTGTGGGGTCATGGTCCAAGGATAAGTAGGAGGAGGTGTCTGAGAGTTGGTGCCTGGCCATAGACCGGTAGAGGAGAGTGCGCCAGACTACCACGGCACCTCCCTTGTCGGCAGGTTTGATCATCCAGTCGGGGTTGTTGCAGAATGAGTGGAGGGCTGTACGTTCATGGGGGAGACGTTAGAGTGAGAAAGGGGTGGATGTGGTTTTCACTCTTCCTTGTGCCTTGCTTAATATCAACCTTTATTTCACGATCTTTATTCTTTTCCAAACCTGCACTTCCTGATTTTGATTTTGCATGCTTAAGTGTATTCTTCTATTTGACTAGTTGGAGAACCATGTTATCTTTTTGCTTGTTTACACTCATCATCGCTGTCCAATGCAACATATGATCAATGCACATCACTGCTGTAAAGCCACAGAAACTACGTGAGAAGCTGTTGACATTGCAAATAATGTGCTGTTGCTTCATCATAAATGCCATATCGAGACAAATATGATAGATTCCATCCCTTGAATTGACTCAATGCATTTTTATTTCATTAACGTTTATATCAAGGACAAGGATCCCCCAAATTGTGCACCAGATGCCACGTACCTTCTTTCTCCAGATGTCTCGGTGAACAAGTTAATTTTTTTAATAAAATGAAATAAAAAGGTTTATACCAAAGATAGACACAAAATGCTGCAGTAACTCAGCAACTCAGCATCTCTGGAGAAAATGGACAGGTGACATTTTAGATCGGGACCCTTCTTCAGACTGACTGTGAGGTGGGGGGGGAGGGGGGGGAGAGAAACTGGAAATAAGAAAAGACCAGGACAAATCAGGGCCACAGCTTACCCCAGGGTAGGGTAGTGCTCCGATATGGTGGGGGGGGGGGGGGGGCGAAGGGCAATGGAGGAGGCCCAGGACAGAAAGGTCAGTATGGGAATGGGAAGGGGAGTTAAAATGGTTAGCAACCAGGAGATCCAGTAGGCCTTGGTGGACCAAGCGCAATTGACCGAGCGAAACGGTCGGCAAGACCACGCTAGGTCTCATCAATGTTCAGTGACACGGTCGCCAGTGAGGCCATACGCAAATTGTAGAAACTGCACCTCATATTTCACGGGTAGCTTACAACCTAGCGGTATGAATGTTGAATTCTCTCATTTTAGCTGTCTTTTACATATACTCCCCTCCCTCCACTGAAAGTCAGTTCATCAGTTCACAGTTCACAACAATGTATCCCTCTTGGGATCACACTGTGCCTCGCCAACAATTGGCCTATCAGGGAACCACCCTGCCTGAGACTATCTGTTACCAGCCCACATTTGTCCTGGTCTTTTCATGCTTCCAGTTAACCCCTTGCAATCAATCTGAAGAAGGGTCCCGACCCAAAATGCCGCATTCATTTCCGCCAGAGATGCTGCTGACTTGCTGAATTACTCCAGCATTTTGTGCCTGATTTTTAATACATACTTTTCTTTGGCTTCTAACAATTCCATCAATTAAATTTTGAACAATTCAGAGAAGTAAATAGATTTATTTAAGGGGAACGAAAAAATATATTTTTTCTAATCAGATAACCATTTTGATTCTTGTCCTGGTTTCCCATTCTTGAGTGCCTTTTGATTATGTTAATCAAACATCTGTGAAAAGTGGATTACCCTGAGGATAATGAAGAAATGGAGGGTGTAAAACAGGATGGCTTAGAGTTTCTGGACTTCCAGTCTGTGAGCGTATCCGGGTTGTACCTGAAAGTAGAGCGAGAGGCAGGAGCACAAAGAGGAAGCTTGCAGGGATTTACTCAAGAATTGCAGCCGGACATTAGAATGAGGAGATGGCGATGAAAGTGGTGGGAAAATGAAGAGAAAGGATTGAGAAATTGGAGAGACACAAATGACTGAGAGGAACTAGGAATGAACACCCGATGTCCCTGCAGACCGCACCCTGAATGCAGCCTGCCTCACTTGCCTGCGCCATCCATCAGTTCATTCAGGAAAGAACAAAAGAAAAAGGTGAAAAATAGCAGACTTCCCCTCGGTTATTTTTGACTGGACATACCAAGAGAATTTCTGTTTTTCGTAACATTCTATAACATATGTAAAAGCAACAAAATGCTTTCCCTACACACGCACACACAGACACACACATCATTTGAAATTAGCCAACTGCACAGCCTGTTGGTCAAACCTTGTGCTGGGTGAATGATGTTCGATCTCACCAACCCCACTCTCAACACACCACCATATTGATATCCATCAATTGAGCTATGCTGAAGGCCTTCACCTTGTGCGGGGCAGAGCTTGTCATGAGTGATGATCAGGCCTGAGGCAGTGCAACTCAGACCCAATTCCAGCACCACCCTGACCGTCAAAGGCAAGATCACCAAAATCCTTCTGGTGGGTTTGATGTTCCAAGTAGCCAGCTTGGATTGTTCTTGACCCAGTCTGTACCATGTGTAGGAAGGAACTGCAGATGCTGGTTTGAACCAAAGATAGACATAAAAAACCTGGGGTAACTCAGCGGGTCAGACAGCATCTCTGGAGAAAAGGAATGTGACATTTCGGATCGAGACCCTTCTTCAGACTGAGTCAGGGAAGGAACTAGGATCTGACTCCCCTGACTCTGAAGAAGGGTCTCTTCCCAAAACGTCACCCGTTCCTTTTCTCCAAAGACGCTGTCTGACCCGCTGAGTTACTCCAGCTTTTTGTGTCTATCTCCAGCCTGTACCATACATACACGCCCATTCAGCCAATCAAGTATACATTTGATTCTCTGAGTAATCTAAGCAATCCCATTGCCCCACTTATTTATCCTGTAACCTTTTCTCTCACACATGCCATTAACACTGCTTGAATCTCCTCTCAGTCCATTAACACCTGCCTGAATCTGCTGCCATCCATCTACAACAGAATTTAAAATGGCCAAAACCCCCCCTGGATGTGGGAGGAAGCCAAAGCACCCAGCAAACCTCACTAGTCACAGAATGGTAGTGCATGGTTACAGAAGTCCACGACATACCAAACATCAGAGGGGGGGGGGGTGGAGCCGCAATCCATATTTGAGCTTGTCATGCAGTTTTAATGCAATTGAAAGTGTCAAGTCCACGAGATGTTTTTTTAATGTACTGGGAAAGGAGCAGAACACAGTTGTTGAATTCAGTTACATCACTGCCAGACCACAGGCTACCTTATATAACAAGAAATTCACATTGATGCGAGCATGACTGAACAGTTCTATGGTAAACAAACTGCAATAGAATCCAGGGAGAAGAACGAACAGCATTCATTTTAGTTTTGTTATTACACCCCAGAAAAAGGCCTCTAGGCAAAGTTTTCAAATGTGGTGAACAGCAAATCAATTTTTCCAACTTTCATGCATTTCCAAATGTGCTCATAATATTGATAGACTTATTCAAATTAATTTAGTCTAACATATTAAAGGTTAAATTATATGCTGCGGTGGAGGGATGTCCTTTGTTTTTAACTAGCCTAATTGCTTTTAGCAATTCTACGTCTAACAAGCCTATTTACTTGATTAATTTGGATTCTGCCAAGACTCAAAATTTTCCAGTTCTTCATGTGTAGGAAGGAACTGCAGATGCCGGTTTAAACTGAAGATAGACGCAAAATGCTGGAGTAACTCAACAGGGCAGGCAGCATCTCTGGAGAGAAGGAATAATGGGTGACGTTTCGGGTCAAGACCTTTCTTCCGTTATGTTCTTTGACCAAGAAAGGTCAAAGGAACTGACTGTCAATAGTTGGGTTGAAAGTGACTGCCTCTAACATCAATGCACCTTTTGACCATCTGACATCAAAGAACCCCAGTAAAACTGGGATCAATGGAAGTTGCAGAATAATTCTCCCCTGTTTGGGAACATATCAAGCATTAAGAAAAATAGGCAAGTTTGTAATTGTAATTGTGTGTTGTCCTTCCACTGACTGGTTAGCATACAACAAAAGCTTTTCACTGTACCTCAGCACATGTAACAATATGAACTCAACTTAACACATATCCTGACTCCTCAAAACCATTCAAGATCAGCAGGATACAAGTGAGGAATGTAATGGAGCACACCCCATTTTAGTGGATGAGTGGAACTTCAATAACACTCATGAGATTTGACACCGTCCTCCACCAAAATGGAGCAGAAATGCTCCTCAGCCTGTCAAGGTTCTTTGGCTTCCTCACCTCCACCCCTCCAATCAAACAACCCACAAAACCCTTACATACAATTTAATTCCTGTTGTTGGAGCTTTCCTTAGTGCCCGTAGATAGCATCCTGATATCCACACTGCCGTTCCCATGTAACTCAGTGCAGTTATATTTTCTACCTATTTCAGATGGAGAACTAACTGGCAGGATGTAATTGACACACAGGAGATGAAAACGTCACCCGCAGATCACAATTCCACTTAAAATTCCTTCCGTGCCTCTTTTATCTCTTATTTTCGCTGCAACTTCCTTCTTTGTTCTTCTACTATTTAATCATAATGAACTTTATATTTTCACATTCTCCCCTGTGCCAGATTTATCGGGTTTTACCATTATACTTTGTTCAACTCAGTGACAGGATCATATTAAAATCTGTCTGTTATGATATTGTCAATCTTGCCCCAGTTTGATCATGTGTTTAATTAAAGTGCTCTCCTTTTTCTCTGTAGATTTGCAGAATCACACCTTACAAATTATCAATAGTTTAAGATGAAGATCACCACTTCAGTCTTAATAAAGAAAACTACTTTGCCTGAGAAAAAAATTTAATGATTTATGCTCAAAATAGAATTATAAAACAGCATCTGACTGCATAGCAATCAATTAAAAGTAATATTATTAAATTGCTTTATATCTTGACCTAATTAATTTGGAATGGCATCTGATATATTGGTTAGTATAATGTTGCAAGATACAGGAAATGAACAGGAAGATATCGTGAAAGGTATAAAAGATCATTCAGCAAGAATTGGGATGAAACTATCCAGTTTCATTACAATGCTGGAATAAGATGAAGTGTAACTTTCTCTGTTCACATCTTGAAAGTACAGAAATTGGGAATGTGCTGTTGCAATTTTCCTGCTCCTGGAACCCTGCCAAGTGGTCTAGCTCTCTTGAAGGCATGAGGTTCCAGGAGGTATCCATGGAAACACATGAAGGACATGAAGGACATGAAGTTATTGGAGGTACCCACTGGACACATTAAACGCACAAGAAAACCTCAGAACGTTTGCGTCAAGGTTCATGTGAAATTATTAGAATAGTTGAGTATGAATTCTTCTTATTTACTTGTTGCTATCCTCTGCATCCTATCAAAAAAAAGTTAAATATTTTCCACATTAAAGATGCAATATAAATTACAAGGTATTCTTGCTGTTGCAGGTATCGAGCTATGATTCATGTTCTAACTCATCGACTGAGCATAAATCCAATCACAACTTTGTCATTTGTCAATGGTTAATAAAGCAGAAGAGAATCAATGGTGGGCAACATTTGGCTTTTACCTGACAAGGTGGAAAATTGCCCAAATGTTTCTTATGCATGAAAGCAGCAGAAATCTAAACTAACCAATTAGCACTCTCTCAACCTATAACCATCAGCAAAGAAATGGAAAGAGTCATCAGTTCTGCTTTTAAGTGATATCTGTGCAATAATGATCAGTGTGCTGATTCTCAGTTTGGATTCTGTCAGAGCCACAATTACAACTCTAGGCTTTGCTCAAACTCATTGACATAGGCAGCACGTAGCATTCTAAAATGGCTGTTACATAATCTGCTAAAATTTAATTTGTCAGCTAATCAAAACATTTAAACAATTTTTCATATGATAAATGAATTAAAATATGCGAATCAAACTATGGTTTAACAGCCAAGACCTGTTAACTAGAGAAGGAAGATACAGATTCCAGGTTTTCAAGCTAAAATGTTGTACTTAGCTGGCCACAACTTTTGTTTGTGAACAGTTCCCTTGGGCAGACATGGTATTTTCCCCAGGGATAAGGTAAATAACAAGAACAGTCAGCTTTGGGCTAACCTAGCCTATCATGTAGGAACAACCCATTGTACATCACAAACAAAGCAATTGAAAGAGGTATAGTTTTTAAAACAGGATATCAGAACAGGCTGCCTTTGTAGTGTGAGGGAGGCTTCCTCGTCACAACATAGAATAATGGTTTAGCAGGATCATGGTCAGCCACATAAGCAACATTGGTCACAGCCAATTAAATTTGTCTGCTTGGAACCACTAAATTATTCAGAGACCATGCTGTAATGTAAATGTCACCATCATTTCTATGCCCACAGGGGTCCAAGTCTATCAGGAATAATTAATGTATAAAACAAATAAGTCTCCAGTCTAAAATTAACCAATTAGCCAAGGGTTGAGCAGCCCAACTCAACAGATCCATATAGGTAAATTGAGGAGATTAAACTGAAAATGCCTCCCAGTCCTTTAGCCCATCTCATTCTATTATCTCGATTTCTGTTATTATCTAATACATTAATCATTAATTGTCTCACTGTTCAGTGAAGTTACAACTAATATTCATGTACAGACGTTTGAAGGTGATTTGTTTTAAAATATAACAGCCTAGTCTTTGACTCAATCTAGAGCTGAATGCCAAAGGGGAGATATGAAATCCGCTCACACTATTAATGTAAAATGAGGTACCAGGAAATCCTGATAACAGCAGCTCTTCAACAGAGCAGTTAAAATAGCACCCTCTTGTTCAGCAGCAGTGAGGAAGCACTGTACTGTCAGAGGTACCACCTTTACCCGAGGAAACCTTCACACTGGACATAATCCTATGGAACTAGTTACATGGATAATTCTCCTAGTGCCCTACCCATTAATAACTCCTCTTAGCACTACCGACAATAGATTTTGTTTCATTGCTATTTGTGGGGTCTTCCATTGCTCAAATTTGCTGCTGCATTTCTCCACATTGCGACAGTGCTTGCACTTCAACATCGCTTGCTGGCTATGAATCACTTTGTGACATCTGGAAGTCATGGAAGAAGCTATGCAAATATAAGCTCGTCCTCTATAATTTATAATCCAAGTGGTTTCTGCTACTGTTTGCCATGTAGAATAAACTGCCAAATGCCTTCGTGTAGAGTAATTAAAATAACTCATCCTTTATATCTCATCCATTTATCCAGCTTTCTCCAACACAACCTAGTTGCCACAATAATTGCTTGCTGTATCTCAGTATTCACCCCATCAAAAATCTTAAATGGTTCAACTTTCCCTCTCATTCTTCTAACTAACTTTTAATGAACATAGGCCCAAGCTTTCCTCATAAGCCAGCTCCTCCATCTGAGGAATAGTCCTATGAGCCTTCTTTGCATTGCCACCATGGCAAGTATATCCTTCCTTAAATAATGACGCCAAAACTGAATGCAGTACTCCAGATGCAGTCTCATCAGTGCCTGTAAATAAGTTCTAACATTTTCCTACTTTTATACTCCAAGCCTTTGCAATTAAGGCCAACATTCCATTTGTCTTCCTAATTATCTGCTTGCCAACTTCTGCTTCATGCAGTAGACCCTGCAAAGCCCTTTATGGCCTCAGTACTTCAAATAATAATTTGTTTTTCCACTTGTCCATCCAGCATGTATAGTCTCACATTTTCCCTCATTATATTCCATCTGCCACCCGTTTAACCTATCCATTATAGACAAAATGCTGGAATAACTCAACAGAACAGGCAACATCTCTGGAGAAAGGGAATGGGTGAAGTTTCGGGTCGAGACCGTTCTTTAAACCAGCATCTTCAGTTCCTTCCTATACATAACCTATCCATTTATTTTTGCAAGTCCTGGCACAGATTTATGTGCCAGCAACTAGTAACTAACTCTCAATCTAAAAGTGACCCAATTATCTGAATTTTATATTAGCCACTCCTCTATCGAAATCCAAATGTACTATATCTACTGAATACTTAATAGTTCATTTATTTTTCAGCACAGACATTGTAAGCTAAAGGGACTGTACCAGTGTCTACTATTCTATGTTCCATGCGGGTTGCCCAAGAATCACATTGCCCAAAGTGGCATTAAGGGCCTGTCCCACGGGCAGGCGATTCCATGCGGCAAGCGCGACCTCCCCAGAAGCGGGGGCCGCGCGGGGGCCGAGTGATCACCGTATGGCCTGTCCCACGGGCATGCGCTTCCATGCGGCGAACGCGACCTTACCGGAAGCGGGGGGTGAGCGGACGTCCAGTTCGAGCAAAGTCCATTGGAAGCTCGAGTGGTTTTTATGTAGGTGAACACGGGTAGGTGATGTTTCGTTTTTTATGTAGGTGAACACGGGTAGGTGATGTTTCGGTTTTTATGTAGGTGAACACGGGTAGGTGATGTTTCGGGTCGAGACCCTTCCTCAGACCATAGAAGACTGCAGAAGACTTCAGTCTGAAGAAGGTGTCTCGACCCGAAACACCACCTGTCCACAGAAGCTGCCTGATCTACTGAGTTAATTATTCCAGCATTTTTGGTGTGTCCATCTTCGGTGTAAATGGGCATCTGCAGTTCCTTCCTTCACAACAATTCCAGAGTTGACGGAGACGGTGCACGCGGCGTCGAGGCGGTGCGCGCAGCCTCGATGCGGCAGTGGGGCGGCAGGCCGTTGCCGCGTGGAATTTTTGAACAGCGTCGGTTTTTCGGAGCCCCGCGCGGTCTCGGGACCAACTACATCCGGCTCCGGCGATCTACGTGGGACCGACCCCGCGACCTCCGCGCGGTCCCCTCGCGGCCCCCGCTTCCTGTTAGGTCATGCTTGCCGCATGGAATCGCCTGCCCGTGGGACAGGCCCTTAAGTCCTCGCCATCACATTGTTACTAATTAGAACGCCACTTTTAAATTTATTGTAAAAATAAAATGGTTCCAACTTTCATTTCCAGATGGAAGTCCTCACAAATAAGATACAAACTAAAGAGGAAATCATTGTTGGCTAAAATGTTCTTTATCAGCAAACTATTCCATTATGCTCTCTCTTGCATGCATTTCTTTACAGATTGTAGTAAAAAGTAATATAATTCTTGTGAAAATATTCAAGTTTTCCTTTCCATGTCACTGCACAACAAATTGGCAGAAGATACATTGTTACTGCTGCTGACTCACCTTCTCCACAAAGCCTCCTTTAAATAGGAGATGGTGAATTTATGGAAGCCAATGGATTTATACAAGTTTAAATATACATTACTCATGTCATCCCCTCTGAAAGATCTATAACAAACTAAGCAAAGTTTAAAAAATCTCACTTCTCTCCTCAAAGTAAATCAGATGCATTATTGCCAGAGTGGAAGATTTTGAAATACCGTTTTTGCACATAAATCTTTCAATTATTTACAAAAGACTGAAATATAATATGTTACCATAAGTTACAGACAATTGTTTCAAAGTGAAATTTCCACCAATATTAATTTTCCACACAAAATGTGTTATCTGTCACCAAAGTTTCAAGCCTTGTATTTGACTGGTGTCTGCTGGTGCTGTACTGTTTCTAGCCACCAGGAGGTGTGCAGAATAGGTTCGGTGGTTTACATGTCAATTTGGAAATAAAAAGTACAAAAAGTCATAACTTTGCACTTATCCCACCAATGCTTTTTAAAATGGCCTATAAACAACAACCCTCCGATGGAAATAGCTGCAAAAAACTGAATCAAAATGTATTTAAATTCTTGTTTGCACTGACCAGCAGATTAACTTTGCTCTCTCAATTGTTAAGAAAACAAACTAACAGTTGATTCTAATTTATGGGTTTACCTGTGACAGACTGTGGTTGATACTGTAAAGCTTTCAATCACTCAATCCAATTCAGGATGCATGGAATATGGAAAGCAATAACTGAGGGGGTGGTGAAAGCAGGTAGTCTCATAACATTGAAGGAAAATCAAGATGAACACTTGAATTACCATGGCATGGGAGGGACCAGTCATATTGCTGAGAAAAGTGTCTGATTGGTACTTAATGGTCAGCATCTGCAAGTGGCCAGAAAGGCCCATCTCTGTGCTATATATACACTAAAATGCGGACAGCTGAGAAATGTATGAATCGCAGACTCTACCATTTCTATAAATGTGTCTCAATGATTCATTACAATTCTCAACTTGACAAACATGTATTAGTGGTCATTCATCTCATTTTTCTTGCTGATGGGTTAGGATAGACATATTGTCCAAACTAGTTCAAATGACCCATATGGACTGTTTGAAATATGCCTCAGGATGTGATAAGGTGTGTTACAAAATGTTCCAGTGTTTTGTGAATTCAAATCTATTTTACCACTTTGAATATTTATTAATAAAGTTTCCATAAATTGAGCAAAAAGGGTCCTGCTCAGTGAAATCCAATATATAAAATATAAAAGTAACTGCACAGAGAATGTGTAACCTTGAATAATTCAATGTACTAAAACTCCCTCAAGACATCCATTTTAGTCCATTATGAAGTGAGGTCTGTGTTTTTATTGAAACACGTCTTTTAACTCTTCACTTAATTAACTGAGTTGTCGGTTACATACTAGGAGCTTCTTTCTGGGGTTGATGACCTGCTCACAAATTATCGCTCCCTCCCACATATACAAGTACACCAGCGTGAATTCCAACATCATTGCTTGCTCACAATAATGAAGCCACAGCAAAACAAATGGTGCAGCCTGCATTGGAAAATAGCAGGTGCCTGGGAGTGATTTCAAGACAATTATCTGGTCAGCAGGTTCAAGCAGCATCATCAACAATAACATTGGAATTTATAACCAACATCTGATACTTTATTGAAAAGACAATAGGGTGCCATTCTAAATTATTAAGGTTGTAATTAATAGACCAATATCATGCAGCTTTAAGTTTGTTTTGTTTCAGTCAGTATTGGATATCTCAAATGAGGATCCTTCAACAATTTTGTACATGGCAAACAGGCGGAAGATTCGAAAATGCAGAATTACTATGGCAATTTTGATAAATGATTGGTTTCCATTGAACATCTAATCAGTTGCAATGCTTTCAAGAAATTGCATGATCTTTTAATAAATGTCGATTTAAAAAGATAAAACTGCGCAGGATCATTACTAATAAGGATACTTTGCTGCACTGTTGCTCCAAGTTACATTGATTTTTTCAGTCACACCAATTCATCTGAAGATTTCAATATTCTCAAAATACTCTGACCTATAATGACAAGATACTTCATTCTTAAGCTTCTCCCAACCAAGTACATTTGCCTCAGATGTCTAAGACAGACACAAAGTGCTAGACGCCTTTTCCTACCTCCAGTCTCCCACCCCCCCCCCCTCTACTTCCTAAGTTATGTTGCAACCAAAGATACTAGAGGAGCTCCTCTAGTATCTTTGGTTGCAACATTATTAAACACTGGCATGGCAGCAGCTTCTGCACAGTGTTCAAGTTGAGGCACAAAGTAGGAATGGTGTAGAAATCTAAGGAAGAGTTGAGAAGAGATTTACTCGAGTTATCCAGGACCACCCCAGGTTACACCAGGGTTCTATTCCCGAGAACTGTTCGTAACCCAAACAGTTCGGAGGTCAGAAATTGGGCCTCTTGACAATATATTTAAATAAAAACAGAGGCCAACCAAGGGCCATATATCGTTAAAAGATGGAATTTAATTCAACCAATCAGATTTCTCTGCAACCTAATATTGCCACAAACAAGTCCCCCCCCCTGGGAGAAGATGCCTGCAGCAGTCAGCAAATCCATCCTATTAGTGCCCAAACGCGGTCAAATGCACAGGCTGTTCATAACCTGGCGACGACCTGTACCAAGAATGAGAGATTCAGGTAAATGAGGAAGTCAGAGAAGTAAAACACTCTCCTTAAAATGCAGAAAATTAAGAGAAGATGTGATGGAATTGTGGAAAATCATTAATAGTTTTGAATGAGCAGTGTTCCCAGTAACAGAAAGGTAGTAACCAGAAAAAAGCAGATATAGGTTTTGGCAAAGTAACCAGCGGAGACAAGATTAGAGAGAGCCAGCTGTGATGATCAAGAATCATTGTTGAAAATGGGCATTAAAACAGCTCCATAAATATGTTTAAATAGATGTATTATGGAAGATTAAAAACATTGCAGTTGTAAGGGAAGGGAGACGGGAATTGAGTTGGTTGAGTAGTTCTACCAAATAACTAGTATGGGACCAAGGGATGATTTTACTCACAAAATTATGAAAGCATGCTGTAGAATTTTCCTTGGAAAGAACATGAAAATGCTCCAATTTTTAAGATACACTCAGAAAATGCTGCCCAGGGCTCCATGATTGAAATAGGTCAAGATTGGGGACTTACAATTAAAGAAGTAATAGTCACCCAGGTAAACAAGAGAAAACTTGAATATTTTGGTCAAGGTGAAAAGCGACCATTTATTTAAGCAAGATGATCACAGTGAAAGAAAGAAATGCAAGGCCAAATGTTAGAGACTGGATGTGACTGGGATTGAATGAGGAATACAAGTCAGACCGGCAATAGGAACAGTACTTGCTATTGACCGTGGTTTAGAATTGTGCAGACTCCAGATAAAAGAGTCTGATAACTGAAAGAGACAACTTTCCTCCTCAAAATTATGTAAAAAAGTGGCCAGGGGCAATCATTTATAAGAGGAAATTATTGCAAATGTATTTCACAGGGTCAGAATATAGGCTGATTAGTAATGCATTTCATGCTGATTATTAACATGGTCTTTAGACACAGGATATCCAAATGGAAAGCAGGAATCATCCTGAGATTATATTTGATACCTTTCATGGTAGTCATTGCTACTGACAAGAAGAAGCACCATTTCTGGCTGCTGTTTCAAAATAATTAGCTTGATTCCAGAATCAAAGATCCTCTTCGACAATATGTATTGTCTTGAAACCATCAAGTAATTGCAAATGCAAATTTTTCGGTGGGCGGCACGACTCTCGTTTGCAGCAGCCTCTGCAGTCCGTCTGTCTTTTTATTATTTTTGTCTCATTTTTATGTAGTTTTTTATTATTTTTTTTGTCGGGGTATGTGTGTGGGGGGTGGGGGGGGGGGGGGGGACTTTAAAATCTTTCCCCTGCACGGGAGACCCGACCTTTTCTTTGTCGGGTCTCCGTTGTCGTTGGGGCTGGGCAACGTGGAGCGGCCTCCAGCAGGAACGACCTGGGGCTCCAGTTGCGGAGCTGCGGACTACTCACCGTCGCGGGGCTGGCCGAGTCCGGAGCGGGTGGAGCTGTGGTGGAGACAATCGCTGCTGCTACCGGAAGCCCGCGGGTCCCCTGGTGGGAGACCGCTTTTCGGGGCTTCCGCAGCGGCGACTTCTCCCGCCCGAGTTGCGGGGTTGAAGAGCACCTGGAGCGGGGCTTTATCCCCCCGCGCGGCTTGGAATGGCCGCCGGACTTTGCGAGCGCGCGCCGGGGCTCTAACACCAAGACCCGGTGCGCGACCCTGCATTAACCGGCGTGGCTTTAATGGCCGCGGGATAATCACCATCGCCCGCCAGGGGCTTTGTCTTTGACTCTGACATCGGGGGGGGGGGGGAGTGCAGTGGAGAGATACGTTTTTTTGCCTTCCATCACAGCGCTGTGATGGATGTATGTGTAAATTGTGTTGTGTCTCGGGTCTTCTTCGTTTTGTAATTTATGGCTGCAGAAACGACATTTTGTTTGGACCTCAACAGGGTCCAAATGACAAATTTGTCCAAAAGACAGATAAATTGTATTGTATTGTATTGTAATTGACTGCAACGATGGTTAGATTTGAAATAAATATATTGCTTGAATCTACATGGTAATATTTTTTGTCACTGATTTCAGTTTCTCTTATTAGTTCCAAATATAATAGCAGGCAACTATACTTTGAATGAATTAAGATATATTATCTGTTTTTCCAATATTTTCAATAGTATAAGCACATCAATTTGCTAGTCTGATTGTGGTCCAATGAGCTGCACTTACATTTTAAACATTCACTTACAATGAAAATGAAATGTTTTGTTAAATTGAAACAATGTTTTGAAATGATAATAATGCTCAAATTCTTTTGTATTACTGTACTGTAATAATAGCAATATAATTCATGCAAACTCACATTAAGCCCAAATAGTAATTTAAAGTGAAATTCAAAGATAAACATAAGAACATTGGATAAAACGTAGACTTTGCAGCCCATCGACCTTTGCAAATATCCAGTAAAACACATCATATTTTTAAATGACTTCTTAACTTAAATTCATGTTCAGATAGTCATGAAATTTCAGTCATTAACAAAAAAATGACTCTTGACATAATTGCAATGATCTGTGCAAGACATCCATTTAATAATGGCTGTTCCATGTCTGGCAACTGTTATGCAACAGGTCTAATATTAACAGCTCCAATTAGGTGTTAAAACAGTTTTTCAGGAAAATATGGATACAAGATTGAGGTAAGGGTTTTAATAAACCACATGGCCCAGTTACTAATATATGAAAATGTAATGAATGCAATATCTCTAGAAAGAGAAAGAGTTGATGGTTCAGATTGAAGACCTTTTGTCAGAATGGCTTCCAACTGAAATATTAACTGTTTCTCTTTCCACAGGTGCTGCTAGGTGTTTCCAGCATTTTCTGCTTGTATTTCAGATCTGTAGAACCTGTCATTTATTGACTTTCATTTAATAAGCAGAGAATCCAGTGCCAGCAACTTATGGGTTTGATATTCCAGTATGAAATTTGCAATAGTATTTTAGCATAAGGGTTAGCCTATTAAACATGGAATAATACATCTATTAAAGTAAGAGAAGAAGATTAAACCGCTCTGTAAATTTCCACTACTTAAACCGATCTGGTTTATACCAGGTAGCTGCTACATTGGGCAAATAAGACTAACCTTTGCCAATACAAAAGGAGCTTAGCTGGCTATTTAGGGCACCATGCAGCTATTCAAGAACACCGTTCACCCACCACTATCCACAAACCTTCCATTTGCTGATTAAATATTGATTTAAAAAGAGAATCTAGTTCTTTAGAGAACTTCAAACTACAGTTCAATTGTGCTCTGGAGATATAGCTCCTACTTTAAATAACCCTTCATTAAATACACATCGATTGGTAAGGTTCAGGTGCCTTGCAGTTGACCAGCAGATTGCAAGAAAAAAACTTCTATACTTTGACATAAGCAAAAGAATTTCTGAAAATTGCTTACTAAAAGTTATATAAATAATCCACATTGAGGCACCTTTATACAAGATAGGGACTGTACCTGATCCCATTAAAAACAATAAAGAAGTTAGAAAGATTTCCAGTCTTTCTTTGGGAGGTTGCACTTCTGAACTTTAATAGAACAAGACCCATAATCGGATTCTACATTTACTCGACTGAAACATGCCTTTAAAACAAAGTACCCAAGTTAAACTTTAATTTTAGGGAATTGTCAAACAATTTTCAGTTCATCGTCTTTTGGCTAACATTTCCAAGGCTAGACAGTGAGAACATGTCCTGCCATTCCAGACAGGAAGGTTAATATTTACCAGGACTAGACGGCTGACCATTTCAAATGTAAAGCAGGGCCGTTGGAAGTTGAGGTTTAGCAAACAAATAGCTCATTCTGGAATTCAATGTGGGAAATAGGCCACATTCAAGTGAAATTAATTCTTCATTTATTTATAAATAATATTTTCATGCAAAGAAGAACTGAATGGTTCAGCAAATACTTTGAAGGAAAAGCCAGCACTCTAATTTCTCATTAGGATGCTATTTTATTTTACGATGCCAGATCACATTACCTTGTATAAGAGCTGTGATTTGTTGTGATTTCTGTGATGGATGGTCCTTCAGAATATCTAACGCAGTCCAATCTTCTGTGTCTTTAATACCTGCGTCAATTCCTGGGAAAACATCACATACAAAGTCAGAAACACAAGAGGCATTCAGAGACATTTAGATTCATATGTGGCTGAGTTAGGTTTTGAGTACTAACTAAACTCCTTTCCTTTTTCGTTGCCATTTCTTATGGAGATCATAGAACAATGCTAATCATTTATACCTTCAGCAGACTTGGTCATTTGGAAAGAGTTTTCAGTAGATTATTTTAAACAGTTTTATTCACGTGTAAGAAGCATGCACAGAATACATTTCTGATAAGCGGCATTGTACGGCTGAATGTTAATGTTAAATCCAAACAAAATCAATATAAGCATCCTACAGAGCAGAAACAAACACATTATGCAAATACCACTTCTGTGAATTAATTGAATCAGGAAAATCCTTTATTCCTAAAATAAATTACTGTTTAATTTTTCACAATAACATTTTTCTGAAGGTCCTAATATCAGATGAACTCATGCAAAAAAAAAAAAAGCCTGGTGCACATGGAACATTAATGTGCAAATGAATCTATCTCCCAGGAGAAGACTAGGATAGAACATTGTCAGAATAAAGACTTTGGGTGGGGTTTGACTAAAAAGGTGGTTTCATAAACGGAGGTCATCTTGTCATGACCTATTACTCTAAGCAGTGCATAATAATATGCGGTAACCATTGGGTCTTTAGCCTGCGGAAAAGGCTTGACATTTACTTGTCTGCATTTTATTCAAATATTGTGGTGCCTACAAAATGAAAATAAGATGTTAAGAAACTATCAGAAATAGGAGCCCAAGCCAATTTTCGGCTAGTTTATTACATTATTAAACTTGCTAACTTCCTGCTAAATATTACAATATGCCAAATAAATTCACTACAGTACTGGATTTATAGAATCTTTGTGTAGTTTTAAATGAATCACATCATTAATTTAACAATTTTGATTAATAATTCTCTCAAATCGTTGCAAAAGCATTAAAACAATATTTTAAGCAAGTTATATTTATAGCTTCTCACAGAATCAATTGTACTGTCACAGCCCTGTATTCAACCCTTGCTCCCACCTAATCAGGCAGAACCCAATAGTCTCAACACATGAGGTAGTATCCTCCACAATCAATTAGAATATATTTTCAGCAAGAATACTTATTGCTTGACTGTTATCCCGATTTAAAATGTTGGGCCTACTATTGCGATTTATCTACAATTGGAAGCTATTATTCCTACCTGCTGTAATAATATAACTTGGTTCAGATGAATACATTATCGCTTAATTACAAAGATTGTTCAATTGAGGTAGTTATTTCTCCCTTCAGGAATAGCTTCCCAATAATTTAAGGGCATTCATAGAAACCACTTGATAAATACGCTTTTTTTTTTATTGAGGAAAGTCTTGGGAGATTATTCAATTTGTGAATATAATTTGTACTTGTTTTTGAGTAAGTTTAGTAAATTAAAACTTTCCACAAATGTCTATCATGGAAGATCACTTAGTCTTGTTTGCATGCCTGAAACACAGGCAAGCTCAACCAGGATCAGCTATTATGTCGCCACAAACAGATAATCCATTTAGGAAAGATCACTGCTTTCCACCTGCCTTGCCAAGACGGAATCATGTGGGAGAGAGAATGCAAGAGGAGACAATCATGACACAAGAACAGCCCTTGGGAAACTATGGAGATGGAGCAGCAATGTTGACAGCAAAATGGAGATAGAGCAGATCTTGTTCCTGTTCCTTTCCACATCCTGAGGCTTTCTTCATGTAATGAACCCAAAGCCTATTTACATTGTCCCCCCACACCCCCACCAAAAAAGCTTTTATTTCCAGTATCTCTAGATTTTTTTAATTTTCTGTCTAATTGGCTCTGGTCGACAACAGAGTGAAAATCAAAACTTAAGATTCCAGGGAAAAAAACAGGGCACATGCAACTTCACACACGTACATTGAGAAGATAAACTCTGCGTTCATCTCTACTTTCCAATAGAATTCCTCACTATACTGCTGGGACATTTCTAATGAAAGTGAAAAAAATGCTGGAACTCTGACATGAAAATTGTAAAAAAAAAGTTGTAAACATGCAGCAGATGAGGCAGCATCTGTGATGAGATGAATAGTTAACATTTCAGGCTGAAAATCTTTTATCAGAACTGGGAAAGAGTAAACGTTATTTAGTTGCACAGGGAAGAGGGTGGATATGACAAAAGGTAAGCTTCTGATTTGGCGAGGCCAGGTTTACCTTCAGGGATAATGTGCAGAGATCATCTGTTCATTGGTTAAAACGGGTAGTAGGAAAAAGAAAGAAAAACACAAGATAAAGAAAAGTGGAAGTGGAGGTGGAGGGAGGGAGAGAGGGAGGGATGAGAGAGGGCGAGAGAGAAGCTCAGTTATATGAAGAGTCATATAGCATGGAAGCAGGACCTTTGGTCCACTTGTTTATGCAACTGAGCTAGTCCCATTTGCCTGCATTTGAACCATATCCTATCTGACCCCTTCTATCCATGCACCTATCCAAATGTGCTTTAAACATTATAATTGTACCTGCCTTTACAGTTTCCTCGGGTAGCTCATTCCACATTTGCAAAGCAGAAAGACTGAACCAATATCACAGATGGGTGACTTACTGCAAAAAATGACCAGTTCCAATACTTTCAAGAGAGAATTAAATTTAGCTCTTAGGGCTTAGGGAATCAAGGGATATGGGGAAAAAGCCAGAACGCAGTACTGTTTTTGGATGATCAGCCATGATCATATTGAATGGCTCGAAGTGCCGAATGGCGTACTCCTGCACCTATTTTCTATGTTTCTACAGTATATTTCTAAGTGGTTAAGTTATAGAATTTGATACTTTGTCCATGCAGTGAACAAAGATTAAATGCTGTTCCTCTAGCTTATATTGGGCCCCAAGAGGCCCAACACAGCAATGCAGAAGGCAACAGACAGAGGTCTGAATAGGAGCAGAATGGAGGATTAAAGTAGCAGGCAACAGGAAGCTCAGAGTCACCTTGCATTACAACCATTAAACAATAGATGGAAGAAAATTGAATCAGATTAATGTGGATCAGTCCCCCAGGATCCAGAATGGACAATACTTTATACTACAGAGAACAATATATTTTTGCCCCACGTAAGATTGATTTCACTTAGTGATTTTATAGTTTCATAGGTAGCATTATTCATTATGGCATTTATTCAATAGAGAAATAATTAATATAAAATAATTAATCTATCTTTTGGCTGTTACAACATTTTATATGCTTCAGAGGCTAGTTATGATATACAATAAATAGTCTGATCCAGTTATTAGGTTCCAGTAACTCACAAACATCATCTCATTTCTTTGGCATTCATCCAAGAGAAACAATATGCTGCTCACAAACAATCAACTTGTATCATTGCCCACTTACTTAAAGTGTTTTATGTATTTTTTGACAAGAGCTATTTTATTATGACCTGGCTAACAGATTTCCTGAGGATGGTATTTACTTTAGAAAGCTATGCATGAGCACCATACTGATTCAACCTGACATTAGCAAGGCAAAAGGCATGAGGCGACGTTAAAATAAACACCCCTAAGCAGCAAACAGTACTGCATTTTTGCCCTAACATTGCCTGTAACAAATTTTATTTTGTATTTATTTTATACTCTGCATTTCATGTCTTTGAGTGTACAAACTGCTCCAAGGCAAGTTTGCTGAACATCATCAAGTTCAAATGCAGAAAGTTTCAGTTTCAATTCCTGCAATGATGAATGCTACTTTCTTTTAAAAATCTGTCATTAGATTCAGATTAGTTTATTGTCATGTACACCAGGGAGCAATAAAAGCTCTTGTTCACATGAGGCTCACAGAGTAAACACCAGATAGTAATGATATATACACAACAATAAATACCCACAACAGTGACAGTAGAGTGGTGCAAGATTGTAGTGCAAAATCTGAGCAGTGCAAAATTTGTGTAGTGCATAAGAATATTAAAGAACAATAACAGAATAACAGAATGAGGTAGAGTTAAAAGTAAGGGTACGTAGCAGCACAACCAGGAATGGGATGTGAATGCGGTGATTGGTTCAGGAGTCAGATAGCAGTGGTGAATAAGCTGTTCTTAAGTCAGATCATCCAAACTGTATCTTTTCCTAGCAGGTAAAAGCGAGAAAAATGAATGGCCAAGGCGACAGGCATCCTCGCTGATACTTCCAGCCTTCCTGATGTAAATCACCTTGATAGGAACTGAATGGAAAGAAGTGACAAGCCTGTGATGAACTGGGCTGTGTTCACCTCTCTCAGGCGATTAAGAGCAGAGCAGTTGTCCCCTAGGCTGAGATACAGTACATCCCATCAGATTACTTCCTATCGTGCATCTGTAGAAGTTCGAGAGAATCCTCGTGGGCATCCCAAATGTTCTTAAAGCCTAATGAAGGTAAATACGCTGATGTGCTATATTGATCTTAACATATGATGAGCATTTGAAGGCACTGGGCCTGTACTCACTGGAGTATAAAAGGATGAGGGGGAACCTCATTGAAACTCACCAAATAGTGAAAGGCCTGGATAGAGTGGATGTGGAGTTTCCACTAGTGGGAGAGTCTAGAACCTGAGCGCACAACCTCAGAATAAAAGGATGTACCTTTAGAAAGCAGATGGAGGAATTTCTTTAGACAGAGGGTGGTGAATCTGTGGAATTTATTGCCACAGAAGTCCATAGAGGCCAAGTCAATGGATATTTTTAAGACGGAGATTGATAGATTCTTGATTAGTACGGGTGTAAGGGTAATCGGGAGAAGACAGGAGAATGGGGTTGAGAGAGAAAGATAGATCAGCCGTGATTGAATGGCGGAGTAGACTTGATGGGCCAAATGGCCTAATTCTGCTTGTATAACATGAATATATGAACTTACGAAGGTAAATACGCTGATGTGTTTTCTTGATCATTTCATATGTGTAAAGGGACTTGGTTAGGTTGCTGGTGATATAGATACCTAGTAACTCGAAGTAAATGTTATGACTAACTCTAAGTGACTGAGTGTGTGGAAAGTAATGGAAGTTGCTGGTTTATACCGAATTGTTACTATATCTAACTGACTGAGGTCAGCCTGTCAGGAAGTCCAGAAGCCAGTTGCAAATAGAGGCCCTAAGGCCTAGGTCCAGAAGTTTAAGGAAGTGCGTATTTGGATGTATGGTGTTGAAGGCTGAGCTGTACTTAAAGAATAGCATCCTGACATGTGTTTTCATTGTCAAGGTGATTCAGGTTTGAATGTAACGCTACAGAGATAGTATCCTCCATAGACTTATTTTTCCTGGATGAGAATTGCAGGGGTCTAGATTGTCTTGAAAACTGATGCAAATGTGGGTCATTAGCATTCTTTCAAACCACCATAATGGTCGGTGTTAGAGCTACTGGGGAGTAATCATTGAGACAGGTCACTTGTTTGGGGGGGACTCGAATAATGGAGGTTTCCTTGGGACAGGAGACTGTTGAAATAAGAAGTTGAAGTCATGAGCGAAGATTGTAGTCATTTGATTGGCACATGATTTCATAACTCTTCCAGGGTCTCCATCTTGGCCTGTTTGCTCCCGTGAAAATAAATCTGAATTTTGCCACCAAGATGTTTGTGACAAAGCCAGCAGGAGATGGGGTGATGTGTCTGGGTAGAGCTCTTACAACAGATGCATTAAGTTTGTCTGAGATATATAACTTATGAGAGGAATGAATTGGGTAGATGCATGGAGTCTTTTGCCCAGAGAAGGTGAATCGAGGACCAGAGGACATAGGTGTAATGTGAAGGGGAAAAGATTTAATAGGAATCTGAGCAGCAACTTTTCACACAAATGGTGGTGGGTGTATGGAACAAGCTGCCAGAGGAGGTAGTTGAGGCGGGGACTATCCCAACATTTTTAAGAAACAGTTTGACAGGCAGGGGCGGAAAACCGGGGGGGGCCAGAGGGAACATGCCCCCCCCCCCATGTTTTGAGTGGTGGGGGACATCCCCCCCAAGTTTTTGTGATCCCGATTTTAAAATCTCCGCTTTCCGCGAGACAGTGTGGGTGGGACTAATGATCGAGGGCGCCGATTGGAGGAGGGAGACGTTGCACAGACCTGCGCCTCATCCGCAGGCAGGATCGATCCCAGCCGGCTCTCCGGCGCTGTCCCGAGTGCCCCCCCCCCCCAGAGGTAGCCAGCGAGGTCGGGAGTCAGACGCGAGCGGTGCCCCCAGGCCCACAGCCAGCGCAGAGAAGCAGCACTAAACCCAGCTCAACTCAGCCTGTCCCGCCAGGTGAACCTGCCTGGGCTTGCGGGAAATATGGCCAGCGCGGAGAAGCAGCGCTAGTGTCCCGTCAGTCCAGCCAGGGCTGTAGTTAACCCGGTGAGACAGGCAGAGTTGAGCTGCATTTAGCGCTGGATTGAGCCTCCGAAGCCTCGCGCGCGTGTGTGTGAGTGTGCGCATGCACGCGTGTGTGTGAGTGTGCGCATCCACGCGCGGCCGCCAAAAATAGTGTCCCCCCGTCCCCTCCATGTTTTGATAGCGAGTTCCGCTCCTGTTGACAGGTACGTGGATAGGACAGGTTTGGGGGGATATGGACCAAATGTAGGCAGGTATAGTAGGGCTAGTGTAGCTGGGACATGTTGGCCGGTGTGGGCAAGATGGGCCGAAGGACCTTTTTCCACACTGTATGAGTGAGAAGATTTATGAGATGCATCGTTGTCAGTGATCGCTCCCAACTTCGACTTGCAGACCTCACTGGTATTGAGTTCCTGCCAGTTGATTGGTATCCATTTGATTGCATTAAGCTTCCAGCTTGTTTTGGAAGTCTCTCTTGGCACCCCTGATAGCCTTGCGGTGATCATCCTTGGCCTTCAAGTGCAGTGCAGGATCATCCTTCTTAAATGCCTTGGATCCAGATTCAAGCAGAGAGTGAATCTCCCTGTTCATCCAAGATTTCACGTCTCACAGTTTATTGCCTCTGGCTTATGCAATAAGCTCTGTAGGGATTCACCTAATGGCTTATAGCCTTATTATTACCTGATAGCTCAAAACCAGATTCTATGAAGCCTTCGTATTTAGAAATTTGGGCTAAAATCGGTGGACAGTCATTTGACCACAATAAGTTTTTTAAAAAGCAGGCAGAAATCACCAAAGTATCAGGAAAAAGTGTTAACTTTTAAACATCACTGACAAAATTGAAGAAGTAAACTGAAGGGCATGTATGGCAAGTGTGCTGGTTTAGTAAAAACCTGAATCTTGCCCAGTGAGGGAAACAAGGGAAAAGAAAACCAAATATTTGCTGCAGCAGCAGATACAGAAATTAATGAGGAACTGTGGACCTTGTTGGTGTAAACATCTTAAGACACATCAATGAGTATATGGTGCATTATACAACATTTTAGCAGTCACAGGATCGGTCTGAGTCAGCATGGATTTACGAAGGGGAAATCATGCTGGACTAACCTTCTGGAATTTTTTGAGGATGTAACTAGGAAAATGGACAAGGGAGAGCCAGTGGATGTAGTGTACCTGGACTTTCAGAAAGCATTTGATAAGGTCCCACATAGGAGATTAGTGGGCAAAATTAGGGCACATGGTATTGGGGGTAGAGTGCTGACATGGAGAGAAAATTGGTTGGCAGACAGGAAACAAAGAGTAGGGATTAACGGGTCCCTTTCAGAATGGCAGGCAGTGACTAGTCGGGTACCGCAAGGCTCGGTGCTGGGACCGCAGTTATTTACAATATACATCAATGATTTAGATGAAGGGATTCAGATTAACATTAGCAAATTTGCAGATGACACAAAGCTGGGTGGCAGTGTGAATTGTGAGGAGGGTGCTATGAGAATGCAGGGTGACTTGGACAGGTTGGGTGTGTGGGCAGATGCATGGCAGATGCAGTTTAATGTGGATAAATGTGAGGTTAGCCACTTTGGTAGCAAAAACAGGAAGGCAAATTATTATCTAAATGGTGTCAAGTTAGGGAAAGGGGCAATACAACGGGATCTGTTCATCAGTCACTGAAAGTAAGCATGCAGGTACAGCAGGCAGTGAAGAAAGCAAATGGCATGTTGGCCTTCATATCAAGAGGAGTTGAGTATAGGAGCAAAGAGGTCCTTCTGCAGTTGTATAGGGCCCTAGTGAGACCACACCTGGAGTATTGTGTGCAGTTTTGGTCCCCTAATTTGAGGAAGGACATTCTTGCTATTGAGGGAGTGCAGCGTAGGTTTACAAGGTTAATTCCCGGGATGGCGGGACTGTCATATGCTGAGAGAATGGAGCGGCTGGACTTGTATACTCTGCAGTTTGGAAGGATGAGAGGGTATATTTTTGAAACATATAAGATTATTAAGGTTTTGGACACGTTAGAGGCAGTAAACATGTTCCCGATGTTGGGGGAGCCCAGAACCAGGGGCCACAGTTTAAGAATAAGGGGTAAGCCATTTAGAACAGAGATGAGGAAACTTTTTCACACAGAGAGCTGTGAGTCTGTGGAATTCTCTGCCTCAGAGGATGGTGGAGGCCGGTTCTCTGGATACTTTCAAGAAAGAGCTAGATAGAGCTCTTAAAGATAGTGGAGACAGGGGATATGGGGAGAAGGCAGGAACGGGGTGCTGATTGGGGATGATCAGTCATGATCACATTGAATGGCGGTGCTGGCTTGAAGGGCCAAATGGCCAACTCATGCACCTATTGTCTATTGTCTATTTTGGAACAGATTCTATTTTCAATTTTTAAACTGAAATTATCTTTTCCTGAGGATCATGTTTTAGATACAAAAATGAATCAGTTATTTTAATGCACTTAGATTCCTGCATTTTCAATTGTGAATTTAATCCCTAAGAAAAGAACAGGTGAGTTTACTAAGCATTCAAGGTAGGACAACTTGTTTCATTGAATTGACACCACCAAAAACAGTTGAACTCTTTAATGAAGGCATGGTTATTTGCACCAGGGAGGCAGGAGGGGACAATTTGCTGTTGCCTAGTGCAAAGGAAGGTTAAGCCTCAGTTACAGAGTTCTTCAAAATGCTCCTTCCAGTTTGCCTCTCTGCCCTAGTTAGTTTTTGGCTTCAGCTGGGTGGGTTCTTGGGTGTTTAAGCTGGAGGTGGACTTGACAACATTGAAAAATTTGTATCTGTTTTCAGAAAATTGCTTGTTCTCCTGCACTATTTCTGCCAACCACCTGTGCTATAGATCATAAGGTCATAGGGAATAGGCCCATCACTTCTACCCTGTCATTCAATCATGGCCGATCGATCTCTCCCTCCTAACCCCATTCTCCTGCCTTCTCCCCATAACCTGACACCTGTACTAATCAAGAATCATCTATGTGTGCCTTAAAAAATATCCAGTGACTTGGCCTCCACAGCCTTCTGTGGCAAATAATTCCACAGATTCACCATCTCTGACTAAATAAATTTCTCCTCATCTCCTTCCTAAAAGAACATCATTTAATTCTGAGACTATGACATCTAGTCCCAGACTCTCCCACCAGTGGAAACATCCTCTCCACATCCACTCTATCCAAGCCTTTCACTATTCTGTATGTTCCTGGGTAATCTGTTGGAACGTGGCCTTCAGTTGCCTGAAAAGTTATTGCTTGTTCCTAACAGCATGGCGGTACTTCTATACAAGAATGCCTTCCCTTCCCACTGACACGAAGTCAGCAGGACCATATGTCAACTGAAAGACAAGAACTCAGAACAGATATTAGCCCTGCTGCAGTTCTAAAGTTTCCAGAGAGGATCTGAAAAAAACACATTTACAGCTCCCACACCTGAAAACAGTTGGACACACTAGGGGATCTTAGAGACACACAATTGTGACCAGCGTCAATAAAAATAGATACATCCAATTGTGGTAATTGCAGAGTGAAATCCCTGGTGTCAATTACAAGGGAATTCATCCAAAAGGTCGCAATCTATTGCTCTCTCCTTATAGCCAAAGAGCTCCTCCCTACAGTAAATCGCAATGTGTATTCGGCCCATCTGTAGAAACATAATTTTCATCCAAGGGAAATGCAGGAAGTACCTTCCGCCACAGTACATGGCCTTTTCTCATTTCACCAAAGCCTTTGACCAAAGCCTATATCTTCTGTGTTAGCAGACTTTTGTTTGCTTTTCCTTTGTTCCCCTCAAAGTAAAAGAAATCAGATTTTGACAGAATCTCTGGCATATAATTATTACAAGCCTGTTCTAGGGGGCAGCAGAGCAGGTTTCTCAAATTTACCTTCCCGTATAAATTTGTCCCCATCTTAATTGTGCTACATTCTGACATTCAAATTGCGATCTTAATAAAGTGGTCCAAAACAGGCTAAATCATAGTACATACACATTTGCTGTGCAAGGCGGTACCCAACACTTTCCTCAAACATGCTTCCGCAAGACTACATCGCATCTCCAGCAATCTTTTTGCTTGAGTGGAGCTAATTAAGAGGACCAATGAGAAATCTTTTAACCCACATTGCCTCCACTCTAGAACCCGGGTCACATCAACCTCAGTCAATGTGTGTTATATGTATGCAACAATGATTACAGATCTGCATATTTGGAGGACAAGCCAAATGTAAGAGGGAATGGAGCTTATTTGTTCTTGTCTTGAATAACTCCTCTGACTCGTCTCACTTTCTACAAATCAAAGGAGTAGCCATGGGCACTCGCATTGGTTATGCCAGCTAGATCTTTCATTTCATTAGCTACGTGGAACAAACCTTCTCTGATACCACTCCCCAACTCTTTCTCCAGTAGATCTACAACCGCATTAGTGTTACTTTCTGCACCCTTGTAGAACTCTATGATTTTTCACCTTCGTTAATAACTTTAATCTCAAATTTTCTTGGCTCATTTGCGACGCCTTACTCCCTTTTCTGGATTGTCTCCATCTCAGGAGGCAAACTATCCACTGAAGTCCAGTCTAAACCCATTGACGCCCACAGCTACCTAGACTACATCATTTCCAACTCTATCTCTTATAAGGATGCCATGCCTTTCTTCCAGCCACATCTGCTTTCAAGACAATTCCCTCCACTCCGGGACATCTGAAATAGCCTCCTTTTTCCAGAATCATGGTTTTCCTTATATTGTGGTTGAAGTCCTCTCCTACATTGCCCAGAGTTTTTCTCACCCCATCTCCATCCAAAGAGAACATAGATAAAAATTTAAAAAGACACAACGTGCTGGAATAGCACAGCGGGTCAGGCAGCATCTCTGGAGAACATGGATAGCTGATGTTTTGGATCGGGACTTTCTTCAAATAAGATTCCCCTAATCCTCACCTTTTACCCTACTCACCTCTGCATCCGGCACATCATTTCCTTTATTGTACCTTCCCTTACTTCCCTTACTTCCATCCAGGGAAGTAAATAGCCTTTTTGAGGCAAAGATTCACGTGCACCTCCTCCAGCCTGCATTCTGTGTTCCTGATTTAGGCTCTTCTACATCAACATGACCAAAGACTAGGCTACAGTTGTGCTCGGTCTGCAAAGACTATCCTAAGCACCCAGTTGCATGTCATTCAAACTCCGCTTCCAATTCTCCAATGACCTCTTTGTCCTCGGCTTTCTCCAGTGCCATGCTGGTGCCTCACGCCAACTAGAGGAACACCACCTCACATTCCACGGGGTAGTCTACATCCCAATGATTTAGATACTGAATTTTCCATTTTCAGGTAACCCTAACTTCAGGTAACCCTCTCTATCTCTCCCCTCACAAACCAACTGTTGTCCTCCTAGTTTGTTCTCTTTCCCCATACCTGGCTCCAGGCCCCTTCACTCCTTTTTGTCCTTCTCCCCTGCTTGGTTCCATTAACCTACAACCCACACATTTCACCCACCAGAAAGCCTTTCCATCCGGTTTCATTTGTCCTTCCTCTCTCCTTTAACAGTTCCG
>CM075985.1:23644585-23703599 GCA_038087875.1 Malacoraja senta | reverse complement strand
CAGTTAAATTGGTAGGGGCTCTGGGTAGTGTTGTAGAGCAGAGGGATCTAGGGAGTAACAGGTGCATGGTTGCTTGAAGGATGAGGTCGCAGGTAGATAAGGTGGTCAAAAAGGCTTTTGGCACTTTGTCCTTCATCAGTCAGAGTATAGAATTAGGGAGGTCATGTTGCAGTTGTATAAGACTTTGGTGAGACCGCATTTAGAATATTGTGTTCAGTTCTGGGCACCATGTTATAGGAAAGATATTGTCAAGCTTGAAAGGGTTCAGAAAAGATTTGCGAGCATATTGCCAGGACTAGAGGGTGTGAGTTATAGAGAGAGGTTGAGTATGCTAGGTCTCTATTCCATGGAGCGCAGGAGGATGAGGGGGGATCTTATAGGTGTACAAAATCATGAGAGGAATAGATCGGGTAGATGCATAGTGTCTCTTGCCCAGAGTAGGGGAATCGAGGACATAGGTTCAAGGTGAAAGGGAAAAGATTTACTAGGAATCTGAGGGGTAATTTTTTCACACAAAGAGTGGTGGGTTTATGGAACAAGCTGCCAAAGGAGGTAGTTGAGGCTGGGACTATCCCATCGTTTAACAAACAGTTAGACAGGTACATGGATAGGACAGGTTTGGAGGGATATGGACCAAGCACAGGCAAGTGGGACTAGTGTAGCTGGGACATTGTTGGCCGGTGTGAGCAAGTTGGGCCGAAGGCCTGTTTCCACACTGCATCATTCTAAAATAGAAGTCTTTTAGATCTTATTGGTCTAATTTGGCTAATCTGTTTTAACATTCCATATATTTATTAAACATGCAGTTGTTCTCTCTGCTGGTTTTGAACCTGATTTTATAAATAAAAATCTATCTCAATCCAGTTATAAAATATATTGCCTTTGTAGTTTTGGATTTAACATATGTGGCTCAGTTAAAATAAGAAAGGTGTTTCATTAAAATTGTAATATGGCACATTCTTCCCATAACCATTTAAAAATATGATTATATCAAAAGTTCCATTTGTTGAAAATATGAGGATGGAACTCACACCAAGTGGTATCAGTAATGCGGTTAAGAGCTACTTACAATAATAATGTATTTGACACAGCAATTAAGATGTATTTACACTCAAGGAGCGTGCCTCCGCTGTTAATAATAAAATAATTGTAGCAAGTTAAGCTAATAAACCACCTGTAACAAATAAGAAAAAAAATAACTACCATTTGAAGCAGCAGCAACTGCTCTGCCCTCGGAACTGTGTGCATTCCGCAGATTATCTGTCCCATTACTAAAAAAATGAGAGCTGCAAGTCTATATTTAAAATCAACTTTCCCTGAAACCGTAAGCGCATGTACAAAAATAATTACTTTTCCCTCTACGTGTTCTTAAACTGTCACAAGCAAATTGCCATGTAAACTACAGATGAAATAAGAAAACGTAATTGAATCTTACCTGCTTCTAGCAGAATTCGGACAACATCCATCTTGCCGAACAAGGCAGCTTCATGAAGAGCACTACCCTTTTCAGTCTGCAAAGCACAAATGTGAATAGTATGTTACACCATACACTACCTACTGCAGAATTGGTAAGATATTGCATTTTTAATTAATCATCTATCTCACTTTTTAAATTGCTGAACTCTTCTACAAAATATATTCAAAAGCTTATTATGACGTGAGTACATGTTTTCTTTGGATACTGCTATTTTTGCAAACACTCGCCAAAAGTACTTGAAATAAATTAACATTTGGGTTTCAATCAAATGCATTACCCTTTGCTGCTTTGCTCCTCGAGATAGCTTGCACAAGTCAGATAAAGTTGACGTCTCAAAGGTTGTCGCAAACGAGCAACTGAACAGAGTTTGTAAAAGAGTGTGTCTGGAGTATTTTGAAGCTCATACATTCCTTTGTGGCTTCGGTTATCACTGTCTTAGCTTAATTCATATCAACAAAGTCATATTTGTCTTTCTTAAGCACTGGTGGTTGCACAGATAACATTTTAAAAGACAGCAAACGTTTTTGCAGCACTTTGAAGTGTGCCCTTTGTACCAAAATGGATGCACAGGATGCCTAGCTTATTCAAAAAGGTTCTTCCTGCCTTGTTTCCCTAAATGATAGGAAATTGATGATGGTCAAACAAAGGAAATTGCTCATGCCACACCATTTCCAGGAATTTAACTGGAAAATAACATATACTTGCTGCTGCTGTGAACATTGCACATAACAAGGACACACAATATAATTAAGTCACATTGTTTGTAAGCACATTAATTTACTTTCATAATTTATTGTGCTGTCAATTTTGCCAACAGGTATTGTCCAACATGCATGAGGGCGAGAGGGTTTTTCCAAAAATGCACTATTTCAAAAATTCATTATTATATAGGCTATAGTTGACAAGAATGTAATTGCATCATGATGTTTACAGATAGCAGTAGCAAGAATAATTTGATGCACAGAAGAAATAACAGGCATGGTTTTTTACAATTTATCAAATGAATTTCATAATTTGAGAAAATTCTTAAAAATTAGGGATAATTAAAAAACATAAATTTTAATGCATGCAAACAATCTATATTACTAAAAGTCTGATCTTGACCACTTCCTGTTGTTCTGTATATTGATTTTAGAAAAAAAGCTGCCACTTACGGCTGTGATTTTTGGCCATCTTGCGCAGGACAAGAGGATTTTTCCCATCGATGAAAAATAAAAGAGTTATTAGTGTTAAAAAATGTTGAGATTCTCTCTCCTGAAGGCCACGCCCCTTCCGGAGGGACTATAAAACCCGGAAGTGTTGAGTGCCTCAGTCAGTCTCTGCAAGATGGGGGAGCGAGAGGGTCACGTTTCTCAGTCTGAGCTGTGAATAACACTGAACACATGCCTACTAAACTGTGAGTGGTTTTA
The DNA here is from genome assembly GCA_038087875.1 of Malacoraja senta. NCBI lineage: Eukaryota > Metazoa > Chordata > Chondrichthyes > Rajiformes > Rajidae > Malacoraja > Malacoraja senta. The sequence goes on along the minus strand of CM075985.1, from coordinate 23,700,713 downwards.
CTGACCTGTCAGTGCCCTTAATATGGTTTGAAAATATAGTTTGGAAATGCTAAAGCTGTGTTGCCTTTGGTTTGGAAATGCTAAAGCTGTGTTGCCTTTGGTTTGGAAATGCTAAAGTTGTGTTGCCTTTGGTTTGGAAATGCTAAAGCTGTGTGGCCTAATTAAAGTTGCCTTGCCTAATTAAAGTTGCCTTGCCTAATTAAAGTTTGCCTTGCCTTCTATATAATTAAGTCTAATCTTGACCACTTCCTGTTTGCGCTTTATATTGATTATAGAAAAAACGCTACCACGTATGGCTGTGATTTTTTGGCCATCTTACTCAGAGTCCCCTCCGCTCATCAGGTGCTGAGGATTTTTCCCATCGATGAAAAATAAAAGAGTTATTAGTGTTTAAAACATGTTGAGATTCTCTCTCCTGTCAATCATGTCATGAAGGCCACGCCCCTTCTGGTGGGATGGGGGGAGGAACTATAAAACCCAGAAGTGTGGGTGTGGCTCAGTCTCTGCAAGATGGAGGAGGGAGAGGTCACGACTCGCTGTCTTTAGTGGCCTTGCACCCTGCTTGAAATGGTATGAAACTGCACTTGAATTTGGTGGCCTTGCACCCGGCTTGAAGTGGTAAGAAACTGCACTTGAATTTGGTGGCCTTGCACCCTGCTTGAAATGGAATTGAGTGACTAAGCCACCAGCCCAAGAATCCATTCGGCCCACAATGTCCATACTAGCCCTCTGGAAACCAGTCCCTTCAGCCCACAACACCCATACTAGCACTCCAGAAAGCCCCCCCCCCCCCACTGGCCACCAATACTGGAATTGGTGGAGAGGTGGAATATTGCGTTGGGGGACCAGCCCTCCCGTGTGATGCTGGGACCCAACGGGTCCCACTTAGTCTAGTTTAAAAATAGGAATTGTCAAAGATTAAAAGAGCTTGATTGTTTGGTACTGCGTAACACTGAAATGCATTTTTACAAAAATGTTCAGTATCATTTATGTCCTTTCAGGTCAACTACTATTATGGATATTATAATCCACCCATAAAAAACTCTGAAATTAACTAACTGTGAACATGAAAGCCACAAGCAGGAGGAAATCACTTCAAAGAATTTTGTTATATGTTTGGAATTTGATATTCTCATCTACATATAAAGGAACACCGAACATTATTGATCAGCACAAAATCAACATGTTATTTCTAGTTGAAACAAATACATTGGGGTGTGATGAAGAAACAAGGCAGTGGCGCTGAATGGATGGCACTTTAAAATAGCTGACTCACACCCAGAGTATAAAATGGCATTCCTCTCTAATGTATTATCCAATGATTTATTAATAGTAAACAATTTTCACCCACCTGGCAATTCACATCCATTCCTGCATCAAGCAAGACTAGGACCACAAACTTGTGCCCATTGCGTGAAGCAAGATGAAGAGGAGTATGTTTATTGGTATTGCAGCTCATCAGATTTGGATGTGCATTTATTAACATCTTGACTGCCTGCAGACGACCATAGAGTGCGGCCAAGTCAAGGGGCGTTTCAAACTTATTGTTCCTTATAGTGGGATCAGTCAATTCTTCCAAGAGAACAGCCACCACTTCTGAGTGTCCATACTGTGCTGCACAGTGCAGTGCTGTTTCATTCTCATTGTTCTGTTGGAGGCAAGAGAATAAATTGTTACAAGGTGGCCAGGGATAAAGAGCGTATTGAGACAAACATGGTTATTATTGTCATGTACAATTTGAAACAATAGCATTGTTAGGAAAACAAAAGTAATTAATTTAACATACACAATTGTTTTATGAAAGAATCTGGATAGAAATGAGAGTTACAGTGAAAGTGCGGTGCGTTTTAAGTAATTGTGCATTTTCTGCAGGTCTGATCAAACTCAGTATTCCAGATGGAGTCCCACGAGACTGCAAATGCTGGAATCTGAAGAAACAAACAATCTACTGGAGGAACTCAGCGGGTCGTGCTGCATCTGTGGATGGAAAGGAATGGGTGATGGTTTGATTCGATGCTGCACCCGAACAGAATAGAGAGTGAAGTTAGTTCGTATAAAGAGGAATGGGGATGCTTTGAGACAGAAGCAGGAGGTAATTGGTGGACCAGAGGTTAGAGCAGATGAGGGGAATAGGGAGGCAGAGTCAAGCCAGTTGATGTCACAATGCCAACTGGAGGTGAAACGGTCAAGAGTCAGTGGATTGTTTACCTCCTGAGATGGAGACAGAGAAAACTAGTACAGGGAAAGAAGTGTCAGTAATGCTCCAAGTGTTATGTGAGTGGAATGATGTTCACCAGTTTGGGGTATGTGTACACTCCAAACATGGGCCACAGCAATGTTAGGGCCTGTACGAGTCTCAGAGAGGCAGAAAGATGAAACTGCACTTGTTTCTCCTGGGATTCAGGTCTCAGGCTGCAGCTCTCAAATGTTCACAGTTGGAGCAGGAGTAGGCCTGTCTGCTATTCAATAAGATTAGAGCAGATCTGACTGTAACCTCATCTCCATAGTCTCATCCTCTGCAGTAAGTGTTCACCTCCTTTTTTATCAAGAATCTCAATTAAATATCCCAAGACGCTGCCTCCCCCAGCATTTCGACTTTGCAACAAGATACATATTGTTTAATTGAGTATGCAAATGGAGCTTAAAGTAGGAAATTGTGATGTTATACAAATCAAAAGGCAGATCATAATCTAAATGGAGAGAAAGCCAATGAGAGGAGTACAGAGGATTCTTGGTATTGTTGTGTATGAAACACAAAGAAATGGCATGCAAATGCAGCGAGTAATTGACAAATAGCACGTTTATTGGTAGGAGGTTTAAAGTTAAAAAAGAGAAATAAAGTTAAAATTGTACAGGATAACAATGAGGCCCCATTCGGAGTAGCATGAACAGTTTTAGTCCCTTTATTTAGTAAAGGATATACTCGCACTGGAGGCAATTCAGATGGAATTCACTCGTCTACTTCCAGGAATAAGAGGATTATTCTACATGAATGGCTGAAAAAAGATATATCTGTATTTTTGGATCTTAGAAAAATGAGGTATGATTTGATTTAAATATACAAGATCCTAAAGGGATATAACAAAGTGGATGTTGAGAATCTCAAAAAGGGGACATGGTTACAGGAAATCATTTAATATTGAAGTTATAGAGTGAGGTTTATTGTGGTCAAATAATGAGGTGTGTGAGAGGAACACCCCCCCCCTTCCCAGGGCTTGGTGAATACTCCATTTTCAATTGAAGGGCAACAAAAACCCATTTTTAGGTCTGGATAGAAATGAGATTTACAGTGAAAGTGTAGAGAATATCTCTGACAGTGCAGAACAAAAACTCATTGCTTTAGGCTTCACTTTCACTGCATGATAGCAGGACCTTCTTAGCTCTTTCTTACAACCTGGTACTTGGCCTGTGTGTTGGAACAGGTACAGGTTCAAGTAAGCATGGTGATAGGTAATTGCTCACTTTACTTTCTGGCCTAACCATAAGGTGCCTCAGTAAAAGAGTGCGAGAATATCAGCAAGTCCAAGATCCTGAAAACTGCATGGCTCCAAGGATCCTGAACTATCAAATATAAAAGGATCTGTTTACTAATGCAGGGCGATGGTGAATCTTTGGAATTCTGTACCCAGAGGATTCTGGAGACAAGATTACTAGAGGTATTTAAAGAGGAGGTCGATAATCTATTGAACAATCAGGAAATGGAGGGCTGTGTGCAACTGGCAAGAAGAGGCAGGCTTGAGGCACCAGCTAGCTTAATCCTCGTATTTTCTTGTAGTCCAATGTCATTAGCAACCCACTGAAAAAGAAAAGACAACCTAATCCTTGATTTTAAAAGGTGATTCCTTATTATTTAACTGTGACCCCAGAAATGCCCTGAGAATATAAGATCCTCCTGAGATAATTGAAATTGGAAAGGGTGATGTTTCTCTTGCTAAATCGTCAAAAAGATATGTAGTCTGCACCATGGACTTGCTCTTTTTTCTAGCATTCCTTTGCTGAAGTGCCCAGTGGTTGGACATGAGATGAAGTGAGGCATGAAGTCTTCTCAAGCCAAAAAAACCACATTGAACGTTTTCTCACACATCTTCGTGCATTTCAAGATAATAATCTGTGTTGCCATGTAATTTACAATTTCCTATGAATTGCTCCAATAGCAAGTAAATGATTCTTTATATAACATACATGGCTAAGCACATTAAAAATAGAGTGTGCGCTGTGCAGATCTAAATCAATTACTTCTCTAGCATCATCAATTCCAAAATGAAATCCGAACACACAGCAAAATACAACAAAGAGTGTTACAATTTCTAGCTGTTTTACGCAGAAAGAAAAACTAACAAATGAGTACCTTGGACCCTCTGTGTCATGAGTTACTGAACTGAAAAACAAATGTCCCCTTGAAACAATTAACAAAGGATCAGTTGTGAAACTGAGTCAGGCCAACTTCAGCATTCATCAAGGGCATTCACTATAAGCAGGATATCCCGTGTCCGTTCCTGAATAATGGAAAGGAACTGCACCCTTTACAACTACTGATGGATGTGGGTTCAAGTGTACAATGTCTATACCAGTTAGTAAACAGGTCCTGTGTATTTGATAGCCAGACAAACACAAAGTAGATAGATAAAAGCAAGGTTTTCCCGTGGACACAGGCACCAGGTGCCAAGGTCAAATGTACTTTTCAAATCTAATTGGGGGCTCGTCATGAAATTATCTCCTGGTTTTAAATTTGGATTAAGAAATTTACAAAACAAGAAATGATGCAACTAAATGTACATGGTTATTAATGTTTGCACATTGCACGTAGTAAATCTAGAAGTAATTGAGCCAAAGTGGATTAAGTGGCACACTAAAGGTGACAGGTAACATAACCATCAACTATACCTACAATAAGGGCAAAGTACAAACTGTTGAGCTGCAATATAATAAACATAAAATACACTCAGAACATAGCCCCGAGTTGCATGTAAAGACCGACAAGACAAAGAAATTGTAAGTTCCGATTTGCTATAAGATATAATTGCTTGTTTATATTTCTACATGTAATAAGCATTGAAAAAAATCTGAGAAAATCTGAAACTAAATGTCACTTAATACATGTATTTTGGATGGAGATGATAAACAGCAAATTCCTTTTATTAAACAAGCCGATAAGTGACTAATTCTTCAAGATTCATTTTTGCTCAGCCACTGCAAATGCCAGGAGCATGAGAAAAATCTCATGTAATTGGTTCAGGAACGTTTTCAGTGCATAAGATAATGCAGTGCAGATGTGAAACTCAGAAATGAGATAGCGTTGTAAGCTTTGACCACAGCATTACACCTCAGATGTGTTGAGAGCTTCAGCAAAGTTGCATGGTCTTTGGACCAACAGAAGTCTTCCCAATGTCTGCTGAGAAGGTCATAGCAGCAAAAGCTGCATCAGGCATCATTATCGTTACTGTTGACTCAAACTGAAAGGCCCCCACACCTCAATCTGTTATCTACCAGCAATTTATAGTGATCAGAACTCAACCGTAACATTCATATGTACACCTTTACACATTCAGCAAACCTTGCACTAACATTTCTAATCTTACACATATTTGCAGATATATACATACTATTGCAGGATCCATATACGAGGCATGGCATTCAGTGAGAAGTTACTTTTGGGCTTGCTGAAGTATTGTACAACAGGAAGCAGCAGAAATTGACAGGAGGGTGAAGGAGCATATGCAAACTTTTGACATCTATGCAAGGCACAGTGCTGGCCATCATGAGAAGTTTCATTGCAGAGGTCACAGGCACCATTGAGTTGACAGATTGCAGATGCACATTTCCACATTCCTACCCTTCCTTCTCTTATGTGTAGGAAGAAATTGGTGATGCTGGTTTACACATGTCTCGCTGAGTTACTCCAGCATTTTGGTTCTCTCTTATGCCACTTCTCCCTTAGTCCTCATGCTCATTGATTTACAAGCTGCAAATTATACAAGCTTGTGCTTCTTAATGAGAAGCCCCTGCTCATTCTCCCAGTCATGCTCAGTGCTGAGGGGAAACATTAGTTTGCATTTAGATTGCAAAAAGAATAGCTCAACATCAGCCAAGACATTCTCTGTAAATAAATGAAACTTTTGAGTAGCCTGGACCCAAAACATATAGAATTGCAGAAACAGCCAGAAGCAACCAAGCAGCTAAGTTGTTCCTCACTCATGGGAAGCAGATATGTTTGGCAATGCCAACAGTAATTACCCCTGAACTGACAAGATACGTTAGAGGCATCCAACTAATAGGGCACCCTCTACATCAACGAGACCAAGTGCAGATGAGGTGACTGTTTGCAGAGCACCAATGGTTTATTCACATTGGCCATTTTGAACTTCCAGCTGCAAGTCAATTTAACTCTCCCTCACATTCCCACAGTGATCTGTCTCCCCTCGGCCTTCTTCAATATCAGGTTGAGGTCAACCACAAATTAAAAGGGCAACACCTGATAATCCACTTCAACCCCATGCTATAAACAGAATTTTCCAATTTCGAATAACTCACATCTTCTGTGTTCCTTTCCCTGTTCTACCACCTAAATCTCTCCCTTTATTCACCTTTCCATCTACCAATCACCCACATACCTATCCACCTGAGTTTCTTCTCCTCTGGTCTACTATTCGTAACTCCACTAACTGGTTCCATCTATCCATCATTCCTCCTTTATCTAGTTCCACTTCTATCTTTCAGCCTCGAGTTTCCATCTTCCAGCTTGCCTCCACTCATATGGCTCTATATTTCCTTTATCCATTTCTACCCATCAGTCCCCAGCCTCCATCTTCCAACTTTCCCTGTCCCTCATGGCTTTATCCACTTTAATTCATGGCTCTGGATTTAAGATATTAAGAATGTAGAAAATATCAGCAAGAGTAAGTCATGAGAAAGGTAGCCCATTAGGCCCATCAAATGTGTTCCAACATCCAATGAGAAAACGGCAGATTATTTGTTCAGTTTCTTGACTGACCCTCACATTCTCCAATTCTCCCAATCCAAATATCTATCAACCTCCAGCTCCACGATGTCAATACTCAGTGACTGAGCATCCATGGCCTGGAAGAAAGAACTCCAACGATTATGATTAGTCTGAAGAAGGATCCTGATCTAAAATGTAATTTGCCCATTCCCTCCAAAGATGCTGGCTGACCAGCTCCAGCACTTTGTGTTTTATCCAAAGACTACTCTCTGAACTTACCAACCTTTCCCCATTTTACTTCACAATGCTGAGCTCTCTTTCCCAAAACTATGCCCACCGGCTCTAATGTTTTCCCACAGGAAATAACCTCTCAGCATCCAATCTATCATACTCTCTTGGAATTAAAATGAGATAATTTCCCCTCCTTCTCAACTCCAATGAGTTGTAGGCATGTCCTATTCAAAGTCATCAATTGGATAATATGGAACACTGCTGACAGCAAGGCAAGTGGAAAACAGTTTTTTTTTTAGTGTAAAATGTCAATAACTTGTAAAATATACCATCAGTGTGAACAAAACTTGTTTAATTGACATTACAGGACAATGATTGTAATGATTGCAAAAATTGTATTGCACCGTTTTTGCGCAAATATAGGTACAAACCGGCACACAAACAAACCAACAAATATAGAAACATAATGAGAGGTTTAGTAATATATAGATTATTACAGTTTTGTCGCATTGTGCTCAGCACCTTGCTCAAAAGGAATCAATAAGAAATAAAGACGTTGCAAGTTGTCCCACATCAGAGATTGCAGAGCCTGTACTCTGAATGCTGTGTCCCGGTCGTGCACAAATAATTAATTGCCATACACATAAATAAACTATGAACTAACATTCAGACCGCTTCCAATCACAAACCTGACCTGACAGTACTGTATATTATAATCTTAGCCAAACTATAAATTTGAACTCAAAGCTTGAATTACATTGTGATAGCTAAGATACTTTAGTTCAAGTAATTAAATATATCTTGAATGAAAAGTTCCTTTCATGGCGTGTGGGGAGTCTGGCCATGGGTTAAAGTTGCGGGGAGGGCAGGAGTGTTGAGAAGGAGGGGGTCGGGGATCATGCCAGTAACTCACTCACTCACCGCTGCCGCGACGCTCTTGGCGCGGAGCCACCGCATTGTGGCCGGGGAGGGAAGCAGCTCGGGTGACTGCAAGCGGCCGCTGGTACTTCAGTGCTTTCTGCCGGCCCACTTACCACTGGCAGTGCTCTCCGTCTGAACATCTCTCACGTGCCTCTCGCCGGCTTCGCTCATGTCAGCCACTTCCCGCAAATCCTTAAATTCCGACAGCCGAGTAACCTCAATTGGTCCCTTGATCGCGCTGTCGGAATTTAAGGATTTGCGGGAAGCAACTGACATGAGCGAGGCCGGCGAGCAGCAGGAGAGAGGTTTTCAGACGGACAGCACTGCCAGAGGTGAGCGGGGGCCGGCAGAAGGTGCTGTCCGGTCCAGGCAGCCGCTCGCAGCCACCCAAGCTAATTCACTCCCCGGCCACAACACAATGAGGTGGCTCCGCGCCCGGACCGTCGCAAGTGGGTTACTGGCAAGAAAAACCCGCCAAGAAACTTGCGCTGTGCATGCGCAATAGGCTGCTGCGCATGCGCAGTACTGCAAAGGCAGAATTTCAGCTGCCTTCAGCCCTGCTTGTCATTGACAGCTTGAGGCAGCGCCGACGGCACGTGGGCTGCATAGACTTTCGCGTGTTGCAAGTACTGCGCATGAAAGGCACGGAGATTTATGCCTACCTAATAGATCGATCTCTTAAGGGCCTGTCCCACGAGCATGCGACTGCATGCGGCTAGCGCGACCAAACGTGGTGGCTTGAACAGTACGGCCTCGCGGGGCCGGTCCCACTTCCAACCACGGAGCCGTCTGGAGTTGTGCGGGGCTGGTCCCGACATCATACTCACCAATCAGCTGGGCAGGAGGCGGGCCGACTGAATTTGGACGTCGCACGGCGTCGGGCGGTGACGTCATCACGCAATGGCACGCCGGGCGGTGACGTCATCACGCAACACCACGCGCTAGGCGTACACCGTCAAGACGCTGCGTACGGCGTCAAGACGCTGCGTACGCCTTCGAGACGCTGCGTACGGCCATCGGTACACTGCGTACGGCCTCGATGCGGCTGCGGGCCGACAGGCCGTTGCCGCGCGGAATTTTTGGACAGTGTCAGTTTTTCGGAGCCCCGCACTATGTCGGGACCAGCTCCACACAACTCCATACGGCTCCGGCGATCGAAGTGGGACCGGCCCCGCGAGGCCGTACGGCTCAAGCGGCCACGTTAGGTCGCACTAGCTGCATGCAGTCGCATGCTCGTGGGACAGGCCCTTTAGATAGGCATAATTCTCCCATGCCTTTACTATTTATATTTAATAATTACCATTTTATAATTTTAGTCGGGGAAGGCAGTGCCTAACTTGTCTACCCTGACGGCACGTGCCTGATACGTATATACGTATAGTAAGGAACTGCAGATGCTGGTTTATACTGAAGATAGATATCAAATGCTGGAGTAACTCAGTGGGCCAGGCAGTATCTCTGGAGAAAAGGAATAGGTGACGTTTCGGGTGGTTCTGAAGAAGGATTCTGCCTCAAAATATCACCTATTCCTTTTCTCCAGAGATGCTGAGTTACTCCAACATTTTGTGTTTATCTTCTGAAATTTTTTCACTCAGATTCACTCATGTCCTCCAGAGCAAGAAATGTACTAACCTTACCCTGTCTAGATCAAAGTGAATCTAGGTCCACTATTCAGCTATCCGCCTTAATTCATCTCTTTTTTTTTAAACAAGGTGCCTAATATTCACGTATGAAACTAAACTGTCAGACCATGATTGGGTCCTACAAAACAAATATAATTTTCACTACGAGCAGCAGGCATGGCCTTCAAGTATCCTTTGTAGGGATCAGGTTTACTTTGTTTAATAGTTAGTAAAACTAACCAAACTAACCTTAACAAGGGTTTTTAATCATGCTTGATGGCCTTTAGCCAACAACAAGAGAATATCTATTTCAATATCAGTAGGTGTAATGCAAAGGAAGACTGAGCGATAAATAGGCACATTTTTAAGTGCAATTCTGGAACTTTTTCCAAGGGTTTTCTTGCATTTGAGAGATAAATTCCATGACTCTCCAATTTGAAATAAGAGGGTTCCCCTATTTCAGACCATGTGGTAAAATGAAAAGATAGTCATATGGGTACTTGAGTGCTACATGTTCATACTAGATTTATGCTGAACATCTTTAACTGAGTTGAAAAGATAGGATTGTATCATTTTCCCCAGGCGGAAATATTTCCCCAGGAAATATGGCCAGAGTGAGTCAGTGCCACTGCCAAAATGGAGCTTAGCACTGGATCTTCCTTGGTGACAAGCAGTAGCTGGAGGAACAGTGAGAGCCTGCTTAGGTGGGGAATATAGGAAGAGGTTGCCAGCTTGACTGTGACACTTCCCTAACCATTCCAGATGGAACTGAGCAGTGAACCAAAGTAGCCAAGAATCAATACAAATTAAAGGGATGCAAGCAGAAGCCTCCACGTGGCGCATCCTGGGCAATGCTGACGACAGAAACTGTACCACAGTGATTGACTGAAGTAGCCAATTCTGCAACCACCGACCGTCAACCGTCACTGACCGACCGGAAAGACGTGATATGGAAGATGGCCGGACACGAGGAAGAAGAAGAAGAATACAAATTAAAAGGGTACTGACATGGATAAAAAATTGGTTGGCAGACTGGGAAACAAAGAGTAGGGATTAACTGGTCCCTTTCAGAATGGCAGGCAGTGACTAGTGGGGTACCGCAAGGCTTGGTGCTGGGACCGCAGTTATTTACAATGTACATTAATGATTTAGATAAAGGGATTAAAAGTAACATTAGCAAATTTGCAGATGATACAAAGCTGCGTGGCAGTGTGAACAGTGAGGAGGATGCTATGAGGATGCAGGGTGACGGACAGGTTGGGTGAGTGGGCAGATGCAGTTTAATGTGGATAAATGTGAGGTTATCCACTTTGGTGGCAAAAACAGGAAGGCAGATTATTATCTGAATGGTGTCAAGTTGGGAAAAGGGGATTACAACGAGATCTGGGGGTTCCTTGTTCATCAGTCACTGAAAGTAAGCATGCAGGTACGGCAGGCAGTGAAGAAAGCTAATGGCATGTTGGCCTTCATAACAAGAGGAGTTGAGTATAGGAGCAAAGAGGTCCTTCTGCAGTTGTACAGGGCCCTAGTGAGACCACACCTGGAGTATTGTGTGCTGTTTTGGTCTCCAAATTGAGGAAGGACATTCTTGCTATTGAGGGAGTGCAGCGTAGGTTCATGAGGTTAATTCCCGGGATGACCGGACTGTCATATGTTGATAGAATGGAGCAGCTAGGCTTGTATACTCTGGAATTTAGAAGGATGAGAGGGCATCTTATTGAAACATATAAGATTATTAAGAGTTTGGACACGCTAGAGGCAGGAAACATGTTCCCGATGTTGGCGGAATCCAGAACCAGGAGCCACACTTTAAGAATAAGGGGTAAACCATTTAGAACGGAGATGAGGAAAGAAATTTTCACCCAGAGAGTTGTGAATCTGTGGAATTCTCTGCCTCAGAAGGCAGTGGAGGCCAATTCTCTGGATGCTTGCAAGAGAGTGTTAGATAGAGCTCTTAAATATAGCAGATCAGTGGATATGGGGAGAAGGCAGGAATGGGGTACTGATTGGGGATGATCAGCCATGATCACAGTGAATGACGGTGCTGGCTTGAAGGGCCGAATGGCCTACTCCTGCACCTATTGTCTAATGATCTCTATTACAAACAACACACTCAAACTGACAGGATCACTGCAGCAAATATAGAAACAATATACAAATAAACTGGATACAAAAAAGACATAACAAAATAAACAAACTAGATTCTGTTAAGAATAGAATGGAATGCACTGTAAAACCACAATATCCACAAACTTTTATCTAAGTGAAGATCATTTGAGTAAAAATGTAAAGCTAATTTTAAGTATAGATTTGTTACAGGTTTTATTTAAATGGATCAAGGGGATATATTTCAGTAGAAAACGACTAGACAATGGACGTCAACATTTTTCATCAAAAAAGTTTACTTTTGAACAAGGCGACAAAATACTGAACAACAACAGCAAAGGAGTCAAAAAAAATGGTGTGCTTCTGTTTTTGTTGTGACACCAGCTATTTGACTGCTCTGCTACCATTATGAGACTGGTTTATTTGTAATCTTCTTTATCATAAACAGTGCCTGAATATGTCAGTAGCCTTAGTCTGATAAACTGTATCCTCTCTAGCCAGGGGTGGAGGACTGGCGAGTAGCCAATGTTGTTCCTTTGAAGTAGAGATAATCCAGAAAATTACAGGCCCTTGCGCCTCACATCAGGGATAGGGAAACTATTGGAGAGAATTGTTCAGGATAATGGGATAATTAAGGACAGGCAGCATGGCTTTATCTGTGGCAAGTCACGTCGTACTAACTTGACCACATTTTTTGAGGCGGTGACAAAGGTGATTGATGTGGATAAGGCAGTGGATGGTGTCTGCATGGATTTTAGTACGGCACTTGACAAGATTGCCCATAGACAACAGAGAGAAGTGATGGAAGGGCTTTATACTGGCTAGACATGCAAGTATATTATGGTAAAATATACACACATATATATATGCACACACACACATACATGTAAACATACATATATATATATATCTGCATCAATAGTGCTGAAGTGCAGATAGTCAAGAGATTCGGGTTCCTGGGCATAAATATAACCAGGAATTTGTCCTGGTTCAATCAAACTGACACAATGGCCAAAAAAAGCATACCAGTGCCTCAACTTCCTCAGAATACCAAATTTGCCATGTCTCCAATGACTATGACAAATGTCTACAGATGTACCAGAGAAAGCATCCTATCAGGATGTATCTACCACAGTCTGTATCTATCTGTATCTATCACAGCTTGGTTTGACAAGCTGTGATAGATGTTTGGGGGAGTCCAGAACCAGGGGCCACAGTTTAAGAATAAGGGGTAAGCCATTTAGAATGGAGATGAGGAAAAACGTTTTCACTAGAGAGTTGTGAATCTGTGGAATTCTCTGCCTCAGAAGGCAGTGGAGGCCAATTCTCTAGATGCTTTCAAGGGAGAGTTAGATAGAGATCTTAAAGATACGGAGTCAAGGGATATGGGGAGAAGGCAGGAACTGATTGTGGATGATCAGCCATGATCACAGTGAATGGCGGTCCTCTCGAAGGGCCAAATGGCCTACTCCTGCACCTATTGTATATTGTCTATTGACAACTGCTCTGCCCAACGCTTCAAGAAATTGCAAAGTTGTGGATGTGTCATTCAAATCAGCCTCCAACCCACTGACGCCATCCACACTTCACGCTGCCTCAGGAAAGCAACAATATAATCAAGGACCTCCACCTGTCACTTGAGAGGCTTTATCCTGCCCTCCTCCCTTCCAGCTTTCTTCCAAACTCTCCCCCTTCATAATCAGTCTGAAGAAGAATCCTAACCAAAAACATCATTTATCGCTATCCACCAGAGATGTTACCTGACCCCACTGAGTTACTCCAGCACTTTGTGGGGGGTTTTTAAACATAATCGAGGACCGCTTACACCCCATTCTTTTCTCTCCCATCTCCCATCGGGCAGAGCATGGAAAAGTTTGAACGCAGATACCACTAGGACAGCTTCTTCCCAGTTGCAAACAGACTCCTGAACAGACCTCTCATGAGCTAAGGATGTATTCCCAATCTCCCAATGCTACTCATTGTGGCCCTTGCATTTTTGTTCTGCAAGCACTTTCTCCGTAACTGTAACTCCATATGAAAGACAATGTGACGGGGGTCATGGGGGATTTCAATATGCAAGTAGACAGGGAAAATTAGGTTGGTACTGGATCCCAAGAGAAGGAATTTGAAGAATGCCTACAAGATGGCTTCTTAGAGCAGCTTGTGCTCGAGCCCACTAGGGAAAAGGCAATTCTGCATTTGGTGTCGTGCAATGAACCAGACTTGATTAGGGAGCTCGTGAAGGAACCTCTAGGAGGCAGTGATCATAATATGCTAAAATTCAACATGCAGTTTGAGAGGGAGAAGCTGAAATTGGGTTGATCAGTATTACTGTTGAGTAATGTTTATTACAGAGACACAAGAGAGGAGCTGGCTAAGGTTGAATGGAAGGGGACCCTAGCAGGAATGATGGTAGATCAGCAATGGCAGGAGTTTTTTAGAGTAATTCAGAAGATACAGGTTCTTTTCATCCCAAAGGAAAGAAATATACTAAGGGGAGAATGAGACCACTGTGGCTGTCAAAGGAAGTCAAAGATAGCATAAAAGCAAAAGAGAAGGCATGTAACATGGCAAAGATTAGTGGGAAAATAAAGGATTGGGAAGATTTCAAAAACCAACAGAAGACAATTTAAAAAAGCAGTAAGGGTAGAAAAGCTGAAATATGAAGGCAGGCTAGCCAATAATATAAAAGAAAATACCAGTTTTTCACAGATGCAGTATATAATGAGTAACAGCAAGGAAATAACAGACATTGGACTGCTGGTAAAAGACGTTGGAAATGTCGTAATGGGAACAAAGAAATGGCAAATGAACTGAATATGGTTTTTGCTAAAAATTCAAGAGAGCCAGGGAGCCCAAATGAGGCTTTATAAGGCACTGGTGAGGCCACATTTGGAGTGTTGTGAGGTGTCTGTGGTTCCATATCTGAGGAAGGATGTGTTAGTCTAGAGAGAGTCCAGAGGAGGTTTATAAGAATGATCCCGGGGATATTTGAGTTAATTTATGAGAAGTACTTGAAGGCTCTGGGTCTGTACTTGCTGGAGTTAGAAGGATGAGAGCAGATCTCATTGAAACCTACTGGATAATGAAAGGCCTAGATATGAGGAACATGGAAAGGATGTTTCCAGTAATGGGAGAGTCTAGAACCAGAGGCCACAGATTCAGAATAAAAGGACATATGTCCAAAATGGAGATGGGGAATTTCTTTAACCAGAGGATGGTACATCTGTGGAATTCATTGCCACAGATGGCTGTGGAGGCCAAGACATTGGGTATTTTTAATGCAGAGTTTGATAGGTTCTTGATTAGGAAGGGTGTCAAAGGTTACGGGGAGAAGGTAGGAGAATGGGGAAAAAATAAATCAGCCATGATTGAATGGTGGAGAACAGTTGAGCAGATGAATGACCTTTTTCTGCACCTACATTTTTTGAGCACATGGAAGGATGTATGTCCATAGACTGCCTGATCCTTCAGCCCAGCCTCATGTATACTCTGAGACTTGGGTCAATGACAAATGTGCTTCAAGTCCAAGCCCAGTATATGTTAAGCTGCACGAACAGTGTGTATGGGACAGGTTGACCTATCCACTGGTTAGATGTGCCACATGGGCCAGTGTTGCGGTGCATTGTAGTCCATGGTTTGGGAGAATTCACAGTTCTGCATCATTAGTCCAGTCCTCTAGTTACCAATCTCACAATTTAACAAACGTGGTGTTATGAAACGTAAAATCTGGGCAGCTAGTCATCTGGACAAGGTCAAGATTGTCAAAAAACACTGACCTTGCCAATGAAATTCACATTCCATGAATAAAAGAAAGGTATCCTGTCTTGTAAGTCATGTTATATAAAGCTGACACTGCAGAATAGTACGGTCAGTTCCAGATTATAATGTGCACAGGAGGTGCGAGTCAACAGATGTCTTACAACATCATCACCTTCATATCATCTTTGCTGGGTCACATTCCTGGATTGCTCCACCTCGCAGAACAGATGAGAACCTTAACAACCGTTAAAACCCCATGGGAAACTGGAAATATACATGTATGTTGATCCTGACATAATGTGCACATTCCAAGTAAAGTAAAATATTTTATTTTAAGGCAGGCAAGCATTGAAAAAATATATAAAGGACAGTGACATCGATGGTTATGGTGCTTTAGTGGTGAAAATTTGTTAATGGTTGCCACCATTAAAACACATGTGAATAGTTTGAAATAAATTGGATAGACTTTCAATCTTTCAGTAAGTTTGATAGAAACAATGCATGGGAAGTGATTAGAACCCATTTCACTTCCGCCACTGGTGACCAAAGACAAATGTATCCTCCATCATGATGCAAAGCTGAGGATTAGATTTGGGAAGGCTGGAATGTTCGGCACAGGAAGAAGGGTCTCGACCCGAAACGTCACCCATTCCTTCTCTCCAGAGATGCTGCCTGACCCGATGAGATATTCCATCATTTTGTCTCTATCTTTGGTTTAAACCAGCATCCGCATTCCTTCTTACATGTTCCACACGCTGCTTGACCATTAACATTAATAAAGTCCATTTTTAAATTTATATACCAAATCCTGCCAAGTTGATGATAAGAATCAAGAAAATCTTAGTTATAATCTTGCTTTCAAAATTGCAGCTGGGGTTCAACTTGGAGCAATAATGTGGAAGGATATTTGTGTGAAACTTCAAAGAAAAACACATTTTCGGCAACATTCTACTGCTTTTTCCCACGGAGAGTAGATAGTAAAAAGAATGGAAAGAATGTTCCAATTATTAACATTCCTCATTTTGATGTGCACAAATTTAAAGCATTCCTTCCCACCCAAAAAAGGTACTGCTCACTGGATTGCTCTGTTTTATGCTCCATTTTCGACTAGTCGAACATGTAAT
Organism: Malacoraja senta; assembly: GCA_038087875.1. Classification (NCBI taxonomy): domain Eukaryota; kingdom Metazoa; phylum Chordata; class Chondrichthyes; order Rajiformes; family Rajidae; genus Malacoraja; species Malacoraja senta. The sequence goes on along the minus strand of CM075985.1, from coordinate 23,684,007 downwards.
TCCCTACATAAAGCATTAACACACACAAACCAAAGGCAGACAAATATCCAGCAGTGGAGTTAACCTTCAGTTCACTACTCTGTTGAACCCACAATGACTAATAAAATGGCACTGAAAAAATCCAAGTAAAATAACATCCTGATGGCAGGCCGCACTGAAATAGAAATTAAAAGAGAGCAAGAAAATAACTTTGATAAAGTTAACGTGAACGAGAAATAATTAATCTTTCCATTTACAAAAAATAAACAGAGTGGAGATGACCCATAAACTTAAGTTCTGAAGTAAATCATCTGCAAACTACAATGACTGAGAGCTCGATGGGATATTCTAAATGTAAACAGGAGCAGCTGCCAGGAATCTCTGCGTCACAAAATGGTAGCGTTAGCAGATGATCCTGTTCTCATACCTCAAGCCAAGATTCAGACACAGACCATCACAGTACAATTTTTTTTTAATGCACAAATTATTAATTTATTCTTAAAATAAATGAATTTCTTGATTGCATGGCAACAACTGATGGAAAGTTCTCTTGTAAAAGTAGCGAAGTTCTACCTCTCTCTGAGTAATCGGCACATGTATTTTTAAATGGAGAAACAAGGAACTACAGATGCTGGATTCTTGAGTAAGATGCAAAGTGCTGGAAAAACTCAGTCGGCCAGGCAGCATATTGTAGTAGGGGGAAGAAAGCTGGAAAAGGGGCAGTGAGGGAAAAGCCGGGGAGGGACACAACTTGGCAAATGATGGGTGTATGTAGGGGAGGGGGGGGTGGTTTCAGATGGATGGACAAAGGCTTGAGATGAAAAGGAGACAAAAGGGTATCCGATAAGGAGAGAAGAGTGAAATATAAAGCCAGAGGTAGGATAGCAAGCATAATAGGTATGTGCCAGGGTGGGGGGAGGCATAGGAATGAGAGGGAGGTGGGAAAGAAGGGATGTTACCTATAATTGGAAAATGTAATGCACATACCATTAGGTTGGAAGCTATCCATGCGGAATACGAATGCTGTTCCTCCAGTTTGAGTGTGGCCTCACTCTGGCAATGGAGGCGGCCCAGGACAGAAAGGTGGGAATAGGAAAAGGAGTTAAAATGGTGAGGAACCAGGATATCCTGCCGGCCATGCTGGACTGAGCACATGTTCGACCAAAACAGTCACCAAGTTTACATTTGCTCTCACTGATATAAAGGAAGCACTTCATGAGCATTGAATACAATAGATGAGGTTAGTCATGGTGCACATGAACCTATGTTTCACCTGGAAGGGCTGCTGAGGTCCCCGGATGGAGGTGAGGGAGGAGATGTAGGGGCAGGTGTTATATCTCCTATGGTTGCAAGGGAAGGTCAATGGGAAGGGAAGGTTTGTGAGGGAAGGGATGGGTGAACTATGGAGTTGTGGAGGGAGTGGTCTCTATGGAAAGCAGAAAGAGGTGGAAATGAGAAGATATGATTGATGGTGGGATCACGTTGCTAGTGGAAATGTCAGAGGATGATGTATTGGATGTGGAGGCTGATGGGGTAAATGGTAAGGACCAGAGGAACTCTATCCTTGTTCTGTCTGGGGAGAGGAGGAGCCCTGGAGTGTACAACCTCATCTTGGGAGAAGATGTGGCAGAGACAGAGGAATTGAAAGTAGGGGATGGCTTCCTTGCAAAAGGCAGGAAGTGGAGGTGCAATTAAGATCCTATAACTGTAGGAATCAGTACGTTTGTTGTAGACTCAGTCAATAATGGAGATAGGGAGATCGAGAAAAGGGAGAGAAGTGTGAGAGATAGTGCCCCATTGCCAGAGTGAGGCCACATACAAACTGGAGCACCGGCATCTCATATTCCACAGGTTCACACCCAAAGGTATGAACATTGAATTCTCCAATTTTAGGTAAGACCCCTTTTTTAACCCCCTCTCTTTCCCAAGTCATTATCTGCGTTGTTTTTCAACCAGACAATTATAAATTCATGAAAATAGCAAAAGTTGCCTCAAGCGCTTGGATGTTTTTTCTGGTCTATGATTTGTTTTCAGTAAATTAAGGTAGTGAATCACCAGCTCAACCAGTCAAATTTGGGAGATCTACGGTGGAATCTGATAGCGGACCAACCCATTGGGAGCATGTCTTCATACACTTAAAAATGAAGAATGCAAATATTGATTACGGACCACTTGCTTTTTTGTTTATATAGTATAGCTTCTTCCATGGTTACATAGTAAATTAGATGGTTGGCTGCTGTAATGAGAAAGTGCTTATTTAGAGTCAAAGATTTGCCCTGGATTATGCAAAAAAGCCCTATGCAGCTTGTTCCCCATCAGATGGTAAGGTGCCTAACTATCAGTGTAGTTCAATGGTAACAAATACACTCTGGAGATTCTGGAGATGCAAATTTTGAATTCAGTTCAGCCTGGTGTTCTGGTGCAGTAATGCAAGAGTCCTACCTTTTGGAAGACAAATTAAACCAAAGCACATGTTTATCAAGAAGAAATTAAAGATTTAGCCACACTATTTGAAGAGCAAGGAATTATTTCCAGCATTTGCCATCTTTCCAACTTTTGAGACTTTGCTTTGTGCAACATTCCCATAATTTTTTTTTTTTTTTTTTTTTTTTTTTTTTTTTTTTTTTAAATTTTTATTTATTAGAAGTACATTACATCACAGCCACATACATTAATACTCGTCATTTATATCTTCTTACAATTAATGTACTCCCTTTATTTTTTTTTTTACGCTAAAGAAAGAAAAGATTGAAAGAGAGAAGAAAGTGAAGGAAAAAGTGCAAGTGTAGAAAAGTGTAGAAAATGTAACAACAAACAAAAAAAAAAAAAAAGGACGAGGACCCTATGAAAGCGAAATTAAAGACAAAAAAAAAAAGGAGTTAAGAAATAGGCCCTAAGAAAAGAAAAGAGAGAGAGAAAAAAAGAAAAACAAATGTTTTTTTTTTTGAGCATCACGTAAATAGGACATACCAACTCTTCAACTATCATCCCCCCTTACCCGACCTCAATTTTTTATTTTTTTAAAGTACTTTTGCACCCTATGTTTGTAATAATTCTATAAATGCAGACCACGTCAGGTGGAAGTGATCTGGTTTACCTGCTAGGAGGAGTCTTATCTCTTCAAGGTGTAGTGTTTCAAACATATTTGAAATCCACATATTTATAGTTGGTATTGGAGCCTTCTTCCAAAATTTTAGAATTAGCTTTTTTCCAGTTATTAACCCATAATCCATTAATTTCTTTTGAAACACATTTAGTTCTGGATCATCTTCCGTTATTCCGAAGATAATCCATTCTGCTTTGGGTATCAGTCTTGTTTTAAATAACTTTGTAAAGATTTCAAAAATTTCATTCCAAAATTTTTGAATTTTTGTACAGAAGACAAATGAGTGCGCTATAGTTGCTTCTTGGGATTGACATTTATCACAAATAGATGATACGTTTGGGAAAATTTTATGAATTTTAGTTTTCGAATAATATAATCTATGTAAAATTTTAAATTGTATTAAAGTGTGTCTTACATTAATCGAGCATTTATGTACTTTTAATAAGTATTCATTCCAACTTTCCTTTGAAATTTTAATGGCTAACTCTTGTTCCCAGTCTCTTCTGATACCCTCCGTAGATGGTATTTGTACATTTAAGATAATATTGTACAAATATGATATTAAGTTTGCTGATTCCGCTTTTGTCTGCATTGCCTCGTCCAGTACATCTGCTGGGTTATTATGATGATCTTTTATATATTTTTTCAAATAGTCGCATATTTGAAAGTATTTAAAATATTGATTATTTCCGAGTTTATATTTTATTTGTAATTGTTGAAATGAAAGTAATTTTCCAGTTTCATACAAGTCACCCAGCGTTTTAATTCCTAGTCTATCCCATTGTGTATAAGCTTTATCTATAATAGAAGGACTAAACGAAGGGTTATTGACTATAGGTAATAAAAGTGATAAGTTTCTTAATTTTAAATTTTGTTTTATTTGTTTCCAAATACGGATTGTACTATGAATAATTGGGTTCTTATTATAGTTTATGTTATTCAATTTCATTGGAGAGAGGAGGATCGCTCCAATGTTTCTAGAGGAGCAATCCTCTTTCTCCATTACAATCCAGTCTACTTGCTGGGCGGAGTTATCCATCAGTTGAATCATGTTTTTAATATTTACTGACCAATAATAATACATAAAATTGGGTAGTGCTAGACCCCCCAATACTTTAGATTTATTCAGATGGGTTTTTTGTATTCTATGTGATTTATAGTCCCATATAAAATTAGTGATATCTGAGTCGAGTTTTTTAAAAAACTTCTTAGGTAAGTATATAGGAATTGATTGAAATAGGTATAAAATTTGTGGTAAAAAGATCATTTTTATTGCGTTTATTCGGCCTATTAAAGACATCGGAAGCGTTTTCCAGAATTTAATTAATGTATTCAGTTTATTAAGTAGGGGGTCAAAATTTGCCCTGAGCATACCTTGATATGCTCTGGTAATTTCGATTCCCAAATATTTAAATTTTTCTGTAGCTATTTTAAAAGGGAATTTTAAAAGATGTGTTGAATCTTTCGGTTTTATTGACATAATTTCACTTTTATTCCAATTTATTCTATATCCAGAAAAAGATCCGAAGTCTTCAATTAAATTTAATATATTTGGTATAGTGATTTGAGGTTTTGTGATATACAATAATATATCATCCGCGTATAAAGATATTTTATTATATGAGTCTTTAGTATTATATCCATGAATATCAGGGTGTATTCTAATTTTTTCTGCTAGCGGTTCAATAATGAGAGCAAACAGCTGTGGTGATAATGAGCATCCTTGTCTATTTCCCCTTGATAGTTGAAATTTCGAGGATAATATGTTATTAGTAAGTATTCTAGCTGTAGGTTTGTTATATAGTAACTTAATCCATAAAATAAAATTCTCTCCCAGTTGAAATTTTTGTAATACTTTATCCATATAATTCCATTCTACTTGATCAAATGCTTTTTCAGCATCCAGCGAAATAATTGATAATTCTTGATCTTCAGATTTGTGTGAGTGCATTATGTTGAGTAGACGTCTCATATTATTAGAAGAGTATCTCTTAGGGATAAACCCTGTCTGATCTGGGTTTATTAATTTACTAATGTATTTACTTAATCTTCTGGCTAATGTTTTCGCTAATATTTTTTGATCTGTGTTTAACAATGCTATAGCTCTATATGAGCCAGGATCTTCTAAATCCTTATTTTTCTTAGGTATTAATGTAATCGTTGATTCCGCTAATGTATCAGGTAGTATTCGTTTTTTTAAAGCGTATTGGTACATTTTTTGTAATCTTGGTATTATTTTTTCATAAAAGTTTTTATAAAATTCATTAGTAAATCCATCAGGGCCTGGTGTTTTTCCATTTTTTAGTGAGTTTATTGTATCTTCTAATTCCTTAATTGAGATTTGTGCACCCAGTTCCTCTTGTTCCTTCAGCTCTAACTTTGGAAGATTACAGGTATCCAAGAACTTTGTGATATTATTGGAATCAATTATCGTTTTAGATGTATACAAATTCTCGTAAAATTGCGCAAATCTTTTATTAATATCCTTCGGTGTTGTTAATAATTCCCCTTTATCTGATTTGATCTTTGGTATAGTATGTTCCTTTTCTCGTTTTTTTAGCTGGCGAGCCAAAAGTTTATGCGGTTTATCCCCAAATTCAAAGTGCTCTTGTTTTGTAATTTGAAAAAGTCTTATAAGTTTGGCAGATAATAATTTATTTAATTTAAATTTTAAAATTATTATTTTATTATGTTTATCTATTGTTGGATCTTTAGCATTATCTATATCCATTTGTCTAATAAGTTCTTCTTCCCAAAGTAAAGTAGGCGATATATCTGAAGTATCATTTGTTTGAAAAAAGACCTCCATTTGTTCTTTTAAATATATACTCGCTTGTGGATCTTTTAAAATTTGAGAGTTAAATCTCCAGAATGAATTATTCTTAGACAATCCTTCCAGTTTTAAAAAGAAAGTTAGTGGAGAATGGTCTGAAATTGAATTTGTATGATATATTGCATTAGATGTTTGGGGGATTAATTTTGTATCCAGCAGAAAGTAGTCTATACGTGAGTATGTCTTATGTACCATTGAGTAAAACGAATATTCCCTGCCAGTTGGGTTCACAATTCTCCAAACATCTGCTATATTAGTGTTGTTTATGTAGGTATTGAGGAGTTCCCCAGTTTTCGATTTCATATTCCCTCTCTGTTTTTGACTTGATTTATCTAAGTACGGGTCTAAAACACAATTAAAGTCTCCGCCTATTATAACATTTTGATAGTTTGACTCTGCAATTATATTAAAGATTTTATTGAAAAAGTGGGGGTTATCAAAGTTAGGGGCATATATATTTACCAAAGTAAGTGGAGTGTCATGGATTTCTCCATTAACTATTAGGTATCTCCCTTCTATATCTGTTATAATATTCTTTGCTTTAAATGGTATACCTTTTCTTATGATAATTGACGTGCCTCTAGATTTTGATGCAAAAAAGCCCTATGCAGCTTGTTCCCCATCAGATGGTAAGGTGCCTAACTATCAGTGTAGTTCAATGGTAACAAATACACTCTGGAGATTCTGGAGATGCAAATTTTGAATTCAGTTCAGCCTGGTGTTCTGGTGCAGTAATGCAAGAGTCCTACCTTTTGGAAGACAAATTAAACCAAAGCACATGTTTATCAAGAAGAAATTAAAGATTTAGCCACACTATTTGAAGAGCAAGGAATTATTTCCAGCATTTGCCATCTTTCCAACTTTTGAGACTTTGCTTTGTGCAACATTCCCATAAATTTATTTTAAAAAGTGTTCATACTATTAGCTAAATTAATATTACTAAAAACACATTATTGGCTGAAAAGCCTTTAGAGGTATCTTTACATTTAAAATAGAGTGGCACACTGGCACAGGCACTGCTTCACATTGTCGGAGACCTGGGTTCAAAACTGACCTCGGGTGCTGTCTGTGTGGAATATAGATGTTCTGCTTATAACCACAAGGGGTTTACTCTGGGTACTCCAGTTTCCGTCCACATCATGTGGGTTTGTAGGTCAATTGGCTTCGATAAATTACACCTAATGTGTGAGGAGTATGTGAGAAAGTGGGATAACAAAGAACTAATGTCAACAAGCAATTGATGTTGAACTGGACTCAGTAGGCCATAGGGCCTGCTTCCATGCGTATATCTACACTAAATAAAAAATACAAATGTAACAACCTTTTCATGATTGACATCACATTATCGAATCTAGCGATATGTGGGATGAGGGAACCATAGAGTTTTACTCAGAGCAGCTGTTTTCAATTACATCAGCATTACACCTATTGAGTATTCTCTCTATTTTTCCAGAAAAATCAATAATAAAAGTCAGCGTTATGGTTCTGTACATCCAGTTTTCCAATGTGTCGAAAGGAGATAAAAGATTCAAGTGGAATTTAGGGCAGACATGTGTGTCAGATCTTTGTCACTGGAAATATACTGTTGGCAGCTCAAGAGTTGCTTTGTTAAATGATCAGGAACTACCCAGATATACTTCACAAGGAACCTTAGTAAACCCACAGTAACTGCAGAAATTATTGTTTCTGAAGAAGCAATTTTCTTTAAAGGCTGGTCCCATGTGGCCCGCTAGTGCTTTTTTTCAGAATCACACTTTATTCGCCAAGTATGTTTAGCAACATACGAGGAATTTCAGTGGCCAGGTCAGTCATACAATTAAAAGTAACAATCACTTCAAAAACACATTTAAACTTAAATATCCACCACAGTGACTCCTACACATTCCTCACTGTGCTGGAAGGCGAAATAAAGTTCAAGTCCTTCTCTTTGTTCTTCCTCGGTTGTGGGCCTCGAGCCCCCATTGATGGGACGACCTTGACTCCCGTAGCCGGCGGTGTCCGGGCCCTCTGCGACGAGGCGATCTCCTCCTGCATCGGGGGGATGTCAGCTCGCCCGCGCTGGACGATCGAACCTCGCGTCGGGGCTGGTCGAACCTTCTGCGTTGTTGGAGCTCCCAACTCGGCCTCATTCGAAGACTGCGACCCCTTGATGGTAAGTCCGCGGTGGTCGCGGTGGGAGCGATCCCAGGCAAGGGATCAGCTCCAATGTTATGTCCGCGCCCCACGGTGGGGCTCACGGCAGTCCGAGGAGGCTTCCAGCTCCATCGATGGTAGGCCGCAGAGCCCAGAGAATGTGATCCGAAAAATAATCTCCGGCAAGGTAGGAACTTGAAAAAAAGTTTCCCCTGATCCCCTCCCCCCTCCCCCCACATAAAACAAACCAAAGAACATTAAAACAAAACTTTTAACAAACTAAAAAATAACAAAAGAGTGAAAAGACAAACAGACTGCCGGCTGGGCTGCCATCTCCCCGGCGCCCCTGGTGGTCTTTCTTTCACCTACACTCAAGTTGCAGAAGGACAAACGGCAGCAGTCCTGTCCACAACTGTCTGTTCCACCACCATGTTCACACACTGCAATCTACTATGGCATCCATCTCATTACTGATTACTTAAATCCACCAGAGTCTATATAGCTTTGCTGATAGACTATAGAAGATGGTGCGGGTTAGGCAAGTATTATCTCCTTGTGACCTACTGGGAAGCAAGAGCTTTATTGTGAGACATTATTAAAGCAGAACAGGTGTGTTATAAACCAGCATCTGCAACTCCTTGTGTCTCCATAGAACAGGTATGAGTTAGAATGGGGGCTACATGACAAGCCAACAAATGATGATCACCTGGCTGCATGTGCATGAGTGCAGTGCACGAGGGAAGATCTAAACAATGTTTACGAACAAACTGCTAGAAATCTTTAAAATAAAAACAAAAAAAATGGTGAAAATACTTAGTGGATCATGCATTATGTTTGGAGCGAGATACACTTTCGATGGTTTAGCCCAAAGGTCTTTTATCAAAACTGAGAAAAGTGAAGGAAAACGCTGAGAGACAGCGGGAAATAGTAGTGAATAAAAAGGATGAGGAGGTTCAATGACGAAACTGTGTGTTAGTTTAAGAAAAAGTGCAGATTGATTATCTGACATTGTCAACAAAATTTGAAAGGAATGCAGGATATCCAGAATAAAAATGCTGGATTCAAGGATTCAAGGGGTTTACTGTCATGCCAGTTCCATACATGGTTCATTGCTGTGTGAAAATCTTGTGCTGCAGGATTCCACGCCGTAAATTTAACATTAAATTATAAAGTGCATGCATTAAATTATGAAGTGAACATTAAGTTATAGACAGAGTCCAGTTCAGGTGAGTTTCAGGGCTGGTTGGTTCAGAAGCCTGATTGCCTGGGGGGAAAAGTTGTTCGAATATCTGGTGGTACGGGAGCTGGCCTGAGGGCAGCAGGCAGAATAGCCGTGCCTGGTGGAGATACAGCCTGCCCCCCCTCCCCCTGTAGTCGACGATCACCTCCTTGGTCTTGTCGACGTTGAGAGAGAGGTTGTTGTCCTGGCACCACCGTGTCAGGGCCACTACCCCCTCTCTGTAAACAAACGCTGATTGTTTGAATGTGCAGAGTGCTCAACCCAGAAGGTTGTCATTTCACAGTTAAAAGATGAACTATTATTCTTCTAGCATATGGGGGCTTAATTGGCAGGCTATGGGCAGAGAAGCGAGTGGGAGCCCCACGTGCTCACACACCTGCACAGCCGTCCATCTCAGAGACTGGAGTCTCTGATCGGTTCAAGGATCAGCTTCACGTATCTTCACCCATTTTCTGTTTGTCCATCTTTCATAAAGCATTCTCTTTGAAAGTATCCAGAAACAATGTTGTGAGAGCCTCCTGTCAAATAGTTAGCTCCCTTCGATTATGCACATTCTTCTTGGACAATCAGGGATTTCAAAAGTCTCAGATTAACACCCATATAACCATCTTGCAGTCATTCCAAAAACTCTGCTGTAATTCTTTTAATAAAATAAGGAAGCCTTCATTCGAAGGTCAACAATTAAAATTTCTACTCCTGACAGAAGAAAATGTGAAAAAGGAAATACAAATACTGTGAAATTATTGCTTTCTTCACCAATCTGACACAAGTTATAGCGGACAGACTTTAGCTGACTCATTTGGTCAAGTCTCTGAACTTATTTGGATTTGCAATAAAATCCAGTGTCGCGGAGACACAACTCATTTCATGCCCCCAACACAACAGACTGTTCCTCTTTGGGGCAGACATCTGAAATGTCAAATGGGGTCACAATCCTCAGTGGCAATTCTTTTGCAGTACATGTTTGGCTATAGCGGAAAACCTTGCAGGCCTATACAGGCCATCTGCAACAGATTACTTCAAAACGGTGGGAAAATGTTTATGTTGAATCCAGGGGGAAATCATTCCAACAAAAAAACTGACAGATGAGGAAATTCCAGAGAAAATTATGTGAACCAGTGCCTTGACCAAGATTCAAATATTTTTTTTAAGCACCCGACTGTTTTGTCCAATTGTGATGATTATAGATCTACTTTCAGAGCCGCGTGGATGTCCAAACTTTTGCTTTCCTGTTGATGACCCCAAATTGCTACACAGATGAACTTTAGAAGAAGGGAGTGTTAAGGAAGGAAATCATCTCTGCAGAGGCAGTGGCAAGAATTTGAAGAAAAGCCAACTTGTCTTCTATAGTTGTACGGACAAAGAAAAAAAGGAAATGTTATCAGAATAATGTTTTCTTAGAACATCGGCATCATCCTCACTTTATTTTTTTTCTGCTTATCAATTAATAAGAATGTTTAGAGGCACAAGGAACTGCTGATGCTGGAACCTTGAGTAAGACACGTAGCGCCGGAGTAAAACACCTTGTCAAGCAACGTTTGTGGAGGACATGGATAGGCAACATTTTGGGTTGGACATTCTTCAACCAGTAAATCTTTACTGTCCATGAAACAAAAGTAGTTTATTCGAATCAAAGATTCTGTTGAAGCAGACCGAAAAATACGCCTTATCTGGGACGATCCCAACAGGGCACAGGGCCAATGAAACCAATTGATATCCAATCATATTCGGCATGATCCCGAGCTATGCACTAAATACCATAAAGAGCTGCATTCAGTTATTTTTCTTTGTATTTTTTAGAGATACAGCGCGGAAACAGGCTCTTCGGCCCACCGTGTCAGCATTGACCTGCGATCTCCGCACATTAACACAAGCTTACACACACTAGGAACAATTTACAAGTATACAAACCCAAGCCAATTAACCTACAAACCTGTACGTCTTTCGAGTGTGGGAGGAAACCGAAGATCTCGGAGAAAACCCACGCGGTCATGGGGAGAATGTACAAACTCCATAAAAAGAGCACGTGTAGTCGGGATCGAACCCGGGTCCCTGGGGCTGCAATCGCTGCAAGGCAGCAACTCTACTGCTGCACCGCTGTATTGTACCTGCACAGCCCTGCTTCAACATGGAAAGACAATGAAAACCCACCACTAAAGCCCAGGAATTTCAATCAAGCTGAATAAAATTGTAGAAGTATATTTTTGAGGAACATACTGTATATTTCAAAGTCATGGGCCACTCTATGCGGTTGCTCCGCAGGTTCAAATAACTCAGTCCATCTAGATTCAAACAGAGAAACAGAACGACGAAGAATTTTATCTAATGCCAGCAAATGGTCAGAGAGCTCCAAGCTCTGAGCATTGAAATATGTCAGCTTTCAATTCTGATTACAATACGAACAGTGTGTGTCATGCAGCGGAGCTATGATCTTGCACCAGGTGCAGGCAGCTTAGGAGACACGAGGGCCAGACAACATAGAACCCCTTGGGTTGCAGCATCAGCTGCAGATTAGTGCTGGACTGCTGCCGAGCACAACTACAAGGAGGTTTTGATTTTATATTCCAAGCTGGGGATTTATCAACACATTTGGCCCTGCGAGCAAAGACCGGTGTGTTCTCTGATGTATTTCCAAAGTTTATCAAAGCAAAGGCAATCACCATCCCAACTGCAAAACATGCAGAGCACCTCGCCCATGGCAATTGTTTCTGCAAGCAAATAAAACTATTAGGATCTTGTAGATGAAGGCCATGAGACAGCTTTCTTACATCACAGATCATGAAAATAACCTGCAGTAAAACAACACTTTTGGTGCACAAGTAAATTATTCCTTGAGTTTACACAACAAATGATTTGATTGCCTGTTGAGTGTGTTCATTTTATTTAAAGAAACATTATCTCTTAATTAATGTTGCTGAAACATTAACGGTTAGTTATTCTCTATTCCCTAACCACAGGCTTACCAACAAACAGATGTACTTGGCAAGAGCATCAATTACAAAACTGCAGTCTTCTGCTGACATGGAGATTGCTGGCAGTTCCTGCCTAGCTCTTGGCTTTACTTTATTTAGGGGGGGTGGCAACCTATCTCAATGTCCTTACTCTGGAGAAACAAGAAACTGCAGATGCTGGAATCTGGGACAAAAATTAACAAAGGAACTCAGAGGATCAGGTAGCATCTGTGGAGGGAAAGGACAGATGACATTTCAGGTCGGAACCCTTGTTCAGATTGGAGTTGGGGTGGGAAAGCTGGAAAAGAGAGGTGGGGGTGGGACAAAGCCTGGCAAGTGATAAGTCGAAGGTAGACACAAAATGCTGGAGTAACTCAGTGGGACAGGCAGCATCTCTGGAGAGAAGGAATGGGTGACATTTCGGGTCAAGATCCTTCTTCAGACTGATCAGTGATAAGTCGATACAGGTGAGAGGGGCAATGATTGGGAGTGACAAAGGCTTGAGGTGAAAGGAAGACAGAAGGGGGTCAGATAACAAAAGAAGAGGAATTAAATGGAAAGCTGGGAGAGGGAGGGATATGAACATAGCACAGGAACAGGCCATTTGGGTCATATTGTCTGTGCCGAACATGATGCCAAGCTAAACTGATTTCATCTGCCTGCACATGATCCATACTAAAGAGAACTAAAATCCTCTTAATCGCCATTATCATACCTGCCTCCAGCACCACCCCTGGCAGCGCGTCCAGGCACCCCTCGCCCTACGTGTCTATCTTTGGTTTAAACCAGCATCTGCAGTTCCTTCTTACACAAGACCCTTGTTAATTGTGTCTGCTCAATGTTGACGAAGGACTACCTGCTTGTGTGGACCTGGGTCACCTTGTCACTATAGTCTGTCTTTGGAAATAAAGCATAGCACATGCGTTCATCCTACTACGAGTGTCAGTGTAGTTGTTGTCTCACTGGCTTCACGACTGATGCCACAAGGCCCTTCAGCCCAACTTTATTGCCTGCATTTGGCCCATTGTTCATTTAAACATTTCCTGTCCATGTACGTCCAAGTGTCTTTTAAATGTTATTGTACCTGCATCAACTACCTCCTCTGGCAGCTCATTCCATTTACCCAGCACCCTCTCCATGAAAAGCTTGCCCCTCAGGTTCCTATTAAATATTTTCCCATTCACCTTAAATGTTTGACCCCTGATTTTTCATTCCCTCTACCCTGGGGGAAAAAAGATTCTGCATTCATCCTATCAATTCCCTACATTCATTTTTTACACCTCCATAAGATCATTACTTTGCCTCCTGCACTCCAATGAATAAAGTCCTAGCTTGTGCTTTCTCTCCCCATAGCTCAGGCCCTCTAATCCTGGTAATATACTCGTAAAGAACTAAGATGGCGGTGCCTTGCGGCAGCGGCCATTGCAGTCCGTCTGTCTTTTTTTTGTTGTCCTGTTAGGTGTATGTTTTTGGTTTTATTTTTATTTTATTTTTAGCTGTGTATATGTGTGGGGGGGGGGGGGGGGGGGGAAGGGAAACGTTTAAATCTTTTCCCTGCACGGGGGACCTTTTCCCTGTCGAGTCTCTTCTGTCATTGGGGCCTAACATCGAAACCATAGGATCCGGCAAAGTCCATCGGTTTCCATTTATACTCCGGCTCATCCATTGACAGTCACCTGGGACTGGATAACTGGCTTCCACTCCGGTGTTTTGACTCTTCACAAGTAAAGGCTAAGGTGCCTGATGGCAAGTGCGTGTGGATGATTTGCAAGGTGATGCACATCCTCTGCTACTAATGCAGAGCTTTTGTTCTCAACTCCATCCTGAATATACCTTTTCCTCATTGAGCAATCATGCATCAGGTGTCAAGGAAGCTTTGAGCACATCATTGAATCTCACCGCCATTTACATTGCTGCTACCCCAATACCTGGGCATTATCTTGCTTCCTCTCACCGAACAACAAAAACAAAACAATGTATGAATCCTACACCGTGTAGAAATGTGAAAATGAAGGGTGTGAAAGAAAGAAAAACTAGAAGACATTACTGATCTATAATGCACTGAAGAGCTCTGCATTCATTATTTGACAGATAAATATGAAAATATGAAAACTCTAGCTTTGAATTAAAGTGGAAAATGCTGGGAACATTCAGCAGATCAGGAAGTATCTGTGGAAAGACTTAATGTTAACATTTCTCTTTCCATCGTTCTATCTGACCATGGAGTGTTCCAGCATTTTCTCTTTTTATTTTATAAAAATACTCTTGAAAACCATCTTTTTGCTGATTGCTTCTATGGTGAAGTTAAAACAAAACCAAACGTTACACACACTAACAGATGTTTGGACTGTTATTTCTAGCTTCCTATTGCCAGTGTGATTTGCAAACTGTGATGAGATGTTTGTTTTATTTGGTCATTAAAATGCTAATGGTAGTAAAGTCACTGCTGGAATTAGTTTCAGTCATAGAAACATAGCTTTTGGCAATGCTTTATGAAAGGTGATTTAAATTAAACCAGCGTCCACAGCAAGAGGGTATTTGATAATTTAGGATGAATCTGTTTCTCTCAGACTTGGGTGACCCCATGCTACACAGTTAACAATATACCCCTGTAATTCTGTTAGCACCAATTGTGTTCTCACCCTTGCAAGGCATGTCATGTCAAAGTGCTATTTTGTGAAACAGAATATTCTGGAACTGCCATTAACATATCCTGAAAGTAGATCACCTTTTTTTCCCAATGCTTCAGAATCTCACTTTTGTCAAAATAAGTTATTTTACTGAGGATAGATGCAAAATGCTGGAGTAAGAGCGGGTCAGGCAGAATCTCTGGAGAAAAGGAATAGGTGGCTTTTCGGGTCGAGACCCTTCTTCAGACTGAGAGTCAGGGGAGAGGGAAACTAGAGGTATGAAAAGAACAAATCAAAGCCAGCTTTGATTGAAATTCCTTTTCTCCAGAGATACTGTCTGACCCACTGAGTTACTCAGCTTTTTGTGTCTCTCAGGTTTAGTCCTGACTGTATGTGTGAAGATTGTATGTTCTCCCTCTGCATGGATTTATTTAGTCTATCTTTGATGTTAACCAGCATCTGCAGTTCCTTCCAACACAAGTTATTTTTGCTGTACTTGCTCAAATGATGTGTTAACAAAAAAAATCAGTGGGTTACTGACAATTACATTGGCAGACAGCAAACAAACTGAAATTTGTACAGGACAATCTGTTATTTATAGTTCTGTTACAATGATGATTTTCCACAAAAATAATGGGAAGTATTTGTCATCTGGGATTTCTCTGTACATTTCAGTTCCCATGTTTCTGAGTTGCTCTTCTTGACTGTGATACATCTCCGGCCTGTTGGTTTGCACGAGGAACTATGATAAATGTGTGGTTATGACCCGAAGTCATGCTGGACCTTAATAAATCACTGGCCATGCCATTTATCAGTTTAGTATCTATTTTGTATTAAATCACATTGTATGTTTATAATTTAACACATAATATTATAATTCTCAATGAATCTCAATAATTCTCATTTATCACACAGAGGTAGTAAACTAACATTATGTGTAAACCATCAGCATATATAATGTATATTGACCCCTTTTAGATCTGATTCAATTATCAATCTTTCTCTTGGGAATACACCCTGAGTGCTAATTGAAGTAACTAGGCACTCAATTTCAAGCTTACAATTCAATAAATTCAGAGGAAGTGGTTGGTGACTGCCAAACAATTCTCTCTCATTCAGCTATCATTCCTTCACTCGGTCTCAATCCAAGCCAAAGGTTTAGTGGTTAAAGGGCAGTAGACTACCCGATTAGAGCCCCTTTAATGTGCACATTTGCTGCTAAGCACAGCAATGGGCTCAGAAAGGAAAATTTCAATCGTGCATTAGAGATATGAACTGATTATAGACTAATGCACGATGTGGCTTAAAGAACAGAAAATAATTTAAAAATACAACATTTTCAGCTTCCTAAATTGCAACTATAATGCTGGAGTGCAAAACCCACTCTGAAACATCCATCTCATTTACACTGTTTACCTACTGAAGGCACTTGTAAGTCACTGGAGAAATAAGAACAGCCAGTTATGCAACAACGTGTCAAGAATGATTTATCACTACAAGTGCTGGACTCCTGAGAAACACTTCAATGAATAGGTAATACCTGTACATTCAATGCTTAATTTGCTCAATATGATCCCATAGAACTATGTATCATGTGGTATTGGGGAAGTATGGTACCTATACAAAATAAAGGTTCTGTTGCAAACTGTCAAATATAAATACTTATTTTATTTAACTTCTGAAATGATTGATTCTTCCTAAGATGTGCAATTATATCATTTTGAAGGTACTTCCAAAGGATATTTTGAGTTGTTTGCTTAAAAGTGGACAAACATCCCAGATGCTAGGCATATCAATGCTCCCTGACTCTCCTTGATATCTGAACAATAGCTAATGGGAAGCATAAGGGGAAAGTAGAGAAAACCTCTCGCCTTTCTATAGTGTTAAATCTCAGAAATGCTGTAGTAAGTGGGTATTCATATCATTGCTCATTTAGGCATCTGAGCAGGAACAGGCCTGAATACATTCTAACACATACTGTATACTCCATTGAATAAGTTTCCACTGAATTACTATTTGAAAATTACGCTAGCTCCTTGATGTCCATCTGCCATTTTATGTTGGTGGGCGATTTGGGAATTGTTGTTACCTTTTCCTCCATAAACAGTACATACAAATATATTGTTTTAATGTATCCAACTTCCATGATAATAT
The DNA here is from genome assembly GCA_038087875.1 of Malacoraja senta. NCBI lineage: Eukaryota > Metazoa > Chordata > Chondrichthyes > Rajiformes > Rajidae > Malacoraja > Malacoraja senta. Next base: position 23,666,981 of record CM075985.1, on the reverse strand, counting down.
TTCATCAGTCAAGATAAAATATTTTTTAAACAATAGAAAATAGTTCCTGCACGAACATAAGCTCCTTCACATGATCAACCTTGTCCCAAATGTATATCTATCCCAAGAACATCGATCTTTATGTCGTTCTCTTGTGTCACAGCTGGCCATTGCACCTCACCATAAAAAATATCATTGTTCGAGGTTCCAATGTAACAGAAAATACCAAAAGTGGTTCACTTTCATGTGCACAAAGGAAGCTTTAAGGATTCTAAACAAAAAATACATTTCTATCCCATGCTAATTTTATTGGTGTAGAAATGATGGTGGGAAATGCACAGTGCATAGGCAAGGGCTGGAGCCCATCTCACAGTCATCCCAACAATAGTAACTTCTGAGGCACAGATTCACATGCTACATAACAATAAGAACAGGCATGTATGCCCCTGCTGAAGCTGTCCAATTTAAATGTTTGTGTGGTACTGAACAGGGGTATGAATTGAACTGGAAGTAAATGATTAATATCCCAAAGGAATCATAACCCAGGCATCAACTTTACTGATTATATTTATTAATGTCAGGTAAGATATTGCCCAAGTTTGTTAATGATAAAGAGAAAGGAGGCAAATTAAGTACCCTGGATAGAAGCAAGAAATTACAGTGATATTTAAAAAAACCCAGAATAAAACAGTGACAGATGGGTTTCATGTGTGAGTCATCAATTCTGGCCAGAAAAAATCCTGACTATTTATAGAGTGCCACAAAGTTGGGTTCATTGGAGGTCCAAAGGGATTTAGAGGTTTATTTACTCAGATGTAATGGTCAAGTAGGAAACATTGTTTAAAAGGTTTCTGTAATGTTCATCTTGTATCAAGAAAAAAATGAATATACATTGGGAGTGGCCTTGCCACAGCTGTACAAGTCCTTGTTGGATCACCTATTGGGGAGTATTGTGAATAGTTCAGAACATTCATCTTGGAAAGGATGTACTCTACTGGTCTTGGAAGGAATGCAGCAGAGATTCATCACATTTTTGCTGAGTGAAAACATATTGAAATGTAACAATTGATAATAGTAGAACCCAAAATATAATACTTTTTCTTAAAGAAAAACTGTGTATAGAAAAGTAATCCATGAATGATCACGATGGATATGCAGGGAATGGAGGGATATGGAGCATGTGCAGCCAGAGATTAGTTTAACTTGGCATCATGTTTGCCACCAAAATTGTGGGCTGAAGGGTCTGTTTCTATGGTGGAATCGCTGGAAACAACTAGCAAGGAAATCTAAAGTTGCTGCCTATATGTTACAATGTAAAGGAGGCAAACACTGACAGTTCAATGAAAGACAGAAGTAACTCAGCTGGTCAGGCAGCATCGCTGGAGGAAAGAAAGCTATAAGGGACAGGACAAAGCATGACAGGTCATACGTGAACCATAGGGGGGGATTGATGTGCAGATGGTTGGTCAAAGGTCAAATATCAAAGATGAACATACACAATGTGAGAGACAAAAGGGTGAGAGAGTTGCAAATAGTGTAGCTAGAGAATTGACAAAGTATGAATTGTTTATGAATGTAGAGGAAGGAGAGAGATAGTCACGGGCAGTCACGGTGGCACAGTGGCTGCCTTACAGCAAAATGCAGCACCAGAGACCCGGGTTCAGAGACTACGGGTGCTGTCTGTACGGGGTTTGTACGTTCTCCCCGTGACCTGCATGGGTTTTCTCTGAGATCTTCGGTTTCCTCCCACACTCCAAAGATGTACAGGTTTGTAGGTTAATTGGGTTGTTTAATTGGCTTGATAAAAATGTAAAATTGTCCAAGTTGGCGATATGCAGAGTACTGCCCTGCCGACTACAAAATTCAGAAGGTTCAGAAGGATAGGTGCAAAGACAGCCAGGGCTCAAGAGAGGGTGGGGGGGAGAAAGGGGGTGATTTTTAGGGGGGGGGGAGGGAGAGAAAGGAGAGAGGGTGGGTGTTTTGTAGAGATTACCTAAACTTCAATTGAGTGGCATTGTGGTGCAATGGTGGAGTTGCAGCCGGATGGCACTAGACCTGGTTTCAATTCTGACTACAGGTGCTGTCTGTATCAAGTTTGTACGTTCTCCCAAAGACTGCGTGGGTTTTCTCCGGGTGCTCTGGTTTCCCCCCACATTCCAAAGATGTGCAGGTTTGTACGTTAATTGGCCTCTATAAATTGTCCGTAGTGTGTTTGTTAGCACTAGTGTATGAGCGATCATTAGTCGGTGCAGACTCATGGGCCGAATGGCCTGTTTCCATGCTCTATCTCTAATCTAAACCAAACTAAACAGTGTTCATACTGTTGGATTGTAAGCTACCCAAGTGGAATATGAGGTCTCACTGATGTACAGGAGACCACATCGGGAACAGAGAATGGCGGGTGCCTGAATGCACTACCTGGGGTGGCCGTGGAAGCATATATGATTGTGGTATTTTAGAGGCTTTTGGATAGGCATATGGATGTGCAGGGATTGGAGGGATATGGATCACAGGTAGGCAGTGATTAGTTTAATTTGGCATCATGTTCTGCGCAGTCATTGTGGGTTGAAGGGCCTGTTCCTGTGTTGTAATATTATCTGTTCTGTGAATTCAGCATTTCAGGCAGCATCTGTGCAGTGAAATGGTCAGACAAAATTTCTGGTTGGACCCCTCTTCAGTCCGATCAGTCCCAGCCTAAAATATCGTCTATCCATTTCCCTCCTCAGATGCTGCCTGCCAGGCTGAGTTCCTCCAGAACTGTAATTTTTGCCCATGTTACCTGAAAAGATGGTGGAAGCCAAGATCAAAGCTGAAGGGAACGGGGGAAGTATTGTTAATAGGAACTTAAAAACGACGAACAGAAAGCAATGACCTTCCTCTATTCTGTACACAGAAGCTCTTTCAAATAGCGTAATGGGCTGAAGAGCATCTTGTGTTTCTCAGTCCCTATGATCAATGTCAGTTGGTGATCTATTTGTTTATACACAATTGCTTCCACAATGTAGCCCTTTTTAATAACTCAATACCAACAACCATAAATTGCAATCAAAATCTATTTTAAATACATTTTGTTGAACTGTTGTGCCCTGAAGGAAGAAGACATCATTTTAATTAATGTTGACATCTTTTGGCCATCATCTATTGACTATATAATGAGGCCTGGGGCACCAAAGTGACTTCAATTAAACACGGCCTGGGATAAGACAACATGCATTTGTTGATTAAATGACAGATTTATACTGCAGTCCATCAGGGAGAGGACAGAGACAAACACATTTCTCTGAGTCGAGTGAATTGATAGGAATGCTACAAATAATCGCATGTGTATGCGCCTGTAAATTTATTAACTACATGTTGCTGGTCAACAAACCTAACATTCTGATTTTCCACATGACCTTTCACTTTAAACCACTGATCTTTGCCCCCAACATAACCAAATGTTCTAAATTATTTATTCACTGTTTCCTGTCCCTTTTCTTTGGTTACAAAAGTCAAAGGAGACAACATTTTCCACACATTACCATTTATGATCATCCCTCATTGTCACAATGTGCATTTTTGTCTTTTTCTTTACTTCAATTGCAGGCCTTATATAGAAATTCATTTGAAATCTTATATCTGGATGTGACTGCAATGAAGTCAGACCGAGCTTGCATTTAGCAGTGGTGCGGTTGTGTTTCAGTTGGTATTTCTCCGTATTATAGAATATGCTGCAGCAAAATGTTGGCATCAACTTATTGATCTATTTGACAACTTTAATAAAGTGTCTCTTAGTCCAGAACCAATTTTATAATGAGTGAATTATGTGGATACACCTGCTCCCGATACGTCCCAGCCTCATCCCCACTCTCTTATCCATATTCCTTTGGTCTTCACTTCCTTATGCAATTTCCATTTCATTTTTGCTGCATGGAACCTGGTCACCTTCTGACAATTATTAAATAAATGTTCACAATTGTAATTAATTTGCATTTCTCACTGCTGAATCTAGCATGATCTATCACCCCCTCCCCCACCCCCCCCCCCCATCCCGCTGGGGTTCTGAACAGAGTACTGCAGAAAACTACTGTGAAGACACCCAAGAGGTTTACTGCCGATCTGTGAGTAGTTTATATGCAGAACAAGCACATAAAAAGCAACAAATGTTGTGTTGACTCCCTTTGAGTACAGATACAAGCAGACACAAGAGACTGCAGATGCTGGAATCTGGAGCAACAAATGCATTTGGTTAGGACTGGTGTGTGTGGTAGCCTGGCCCAGATTTGTCATCCATTTAAATTCTAATTGGAGCAGGGATAATTTCAGAGGATAGTTAACAGTTAATCACATTGTTGTGAATTTGCAATCATATATAGTAGACTGGATTAGAGCATCACGCATCTATCTAAAGCATTACATTATAATCAGCCTCGTCTATCGAAAGCATTCCCTTGATCTATCTTTCCGCAAGGAGGAGGTAACAATGTTACATTGTCTAGAAGACAGGGGGGGGGGGGGTTGTTATTGTTCTGTGACCAAAAAGTAGGATTTTATTGTGGAGGGTTGAGCAGAGGTGCCCTCTGGGGAAAACCGGTAAACCAAAGAATATTTGGCGCTACAACATTGGTGATGCTGAGGTTGAGAGAGATCTTCTGAACTTGTGCCAAAACTTTTGCCACCATAGCCCCATAGTGGGGGGAAGGGGGGAGGGGGGGGGACACTGGAAGCAATAAAAAAAACAGGACAAATTGGGGCCACCAACAGATGACCTCAAGCAAGGAGGATCCCTAATAGGCTGATTGTTGGCCAAAGACGGTGTGCGTTTGTCCAGAACTGCTTGATACTTAGTTGTGGGAAAAGTACAACACGAAAAGGGGAAAAGTCATTTCTTCTCTTAAATAACGCATGGCCTTATAAATCCTTTCTACAGCAGTAATATCCAGTTTCTGAAGTAATTGAACCAAACACTCCTATTGCCTATTGATCACTGCAGGGAGGGGATAAAATATTCTGTATGCGGTCAATTCCAAAAGTCTCAATCAGTTAGCAGAAATTGCTGGTTTTTACAAATCCAGAAATGGATTTATGGCTAAATTTTACTTCGGAGTCACGTGAGTGACCACGTGAAGAACCCCGCAAGTGCGCCTGCGTGTCATTACGTCAGACGCCTTGACGCAAACGGACGTGACTGCTCCTCTAATGGATTTGTACTTTTTTAACTACAAGGTAAGTAAAAACTTTTTTCAGTATTTCCAGGTCCGTTTATTGTGGGTCTGTGGGGATTTTTTCCACAGATGCCATGGAAAAAACGGGCAGGGGGAAGAGGCGAGCGACTCAGCCCACAGAAAGTCGGGAAAGTCGGGAGTCTGCGGTTACAGACCAACCGCCTCTAACCCCGGTACAGTCGCCAGCGGTGAGCATAGCGACTGTGGACCTGGGGCAGTCAACGCCTGTCGGGCGCAAGGCCAAGTTCAGATCGAAACGGGCCACGGAGGAGGTGCCCTGGAAATGGAAATGGAAGTAGCTCCAGGGTTAATACTGCTTTTGAGCGTATTGCCCAAATGGAAAGCCTGCTACATAGGCTGTTGGAGCGAAGCACACTCAGGCAAGAGTGTAATCCAAGCTGCTGGAAGCAGCTCAACAGCTCCTGGTACAGGGCTGATAGAATGCACCCTCAGGGATAAGGAGCGTGCTACGGGTCATGAGATTTCAGACCCCGAGTCTGACGGTGAGGCTGTAAAAGGCGAAGAACGGTAGCTGCCAGATGTTCCAACCCTGGCAGTACGATTCGTTGCCCGTCAGGGTCAGGAGAGCCATTAGGAGAAGAATTGGCCTCCCTAATAAATTACTTGGTTTCCCATCAGCTGGAACAGCAGGAGATGGATGAGACTGCAAGAAAACATGAGACCCCAAGTAACTGTGTGTTGCTGAAAGCACCAGCAGTGAACCAAATTGTCTGGGATCAGTTGAGTATGACTATGAGAACTCAGCAATTGAAATTGCAGAGAATATTAAAGCTGCTGGGTTCTGGAATAACTGCTTTGGCCAGAATAGCGGATTACAGCCAATAGATGACGGAGTTGCATCAGGAAGCACTGGGGTTGCTATGCAGCACCCACTCCGAGATCAATTGTCTGAGGAAGGTGCTATACGGCCTACTATGAATCCGAAATTCGCAGCACTCTGCAAACCAAGTAATATACAATTACCCAACTTACTCATTGGAGAGGATCTCGGGAGAGTTGGAAGATGAAACGAAAACAGGATTGATGAAAACATCAATGGTTGTAAAGTCTGTAAAGAGGAAGTATCCTTTCAGACGTCATACGGATCCTGGACCAGGACCAAGTCGCTCATCAACGCAGGGACGTAGATGGCGGCCTGCAGCGGGAGCAAGAACCAGTGGTGCTGCTTCCGGGAGAATCCAGGGATCTCAGAGTACTCAAATGACTCAAGAGGTAGGTGGACCTGGTTCTCATAGGAACATACTAACCGGATTAAGTCCAAAAGTTGGAGGCAGATTACGTCTCTTCTATAACAATTGGAAGAAGATTACTTCAGATGTGGTAATTCTGAAAAATATACAAGGATTTCGAATTGAATTCAATCCAAATTATGATTTGCCTGTCCAGCATGTTCCTAGCAGAACTCTCCACTTTGCACAAAAAAGAAGTGATGGAGGTTCAAGCTGCGCTTCAAACCCTATATATAAAAGGTGTTATTGAAGAATCAGTCTACCAAATTCACCAATTTATGTCAAATATATTCCCTCGATCAAAAAAGGACGGAGGATAATAATAATAATAATAATAGATTTTATTTATATAGCGCTTTTCAGGACTCAAAGTCGCTTTACAATTGAGAGTCAGGAATAAACAAAACAAAATAGAGCAGTAAGACAGGATGTAGGATTATTATAGACTTGACAAGTCTGAATCCTTTTGTTCAAGTTAGACATTTTAAAATGGAGACATTTGTACTGCCAAACAACTTATTTCAGAAGCATGTTTTATGGCAACTATAGATTTAAAAGATGTATATTATTCAGTGTCTGTTCTCTTGGAAGATATGAAGTATCTTAAATTTACATGGATGAACCAGTTAGGGCAGTTCAAAGCTCTGCCTAATGGGTTAACGTCCGCTCCCAGAATATTCACAAAATTGTTAAAATCAATTCTGGGGTTGCTGAGAAGCCAGGGCATGTACCAATGGCATACTTGGATGATGTCCTGATTATAGGAAGGACAAAACAGTCAACAGAAGCATCTGTTGCAGTTGTGAAATCAACTTTTGAAAGTTGGGGTTTTCTAAATTCATCCAAAGAAATCAAGGTTAACAACATGTACCTCGATTGATTATTTGGGGTTCACAATTGATTCAGCCCAAATGAAAATTACTTTGCCCAGTGAAAAAAGGGTGGAGTTGATTAAAGATTGCAGTAATCTGTTAAACGAGCAAAAACCCTTAATCAGACAGGTGGCTCGAGTACTGGGAAAATTAGTAGATTCCCAGCAGTCCAGTACAGACCATTACATTATCAACAGCTGCAGAGAGTTAAAGAACAGGCACTGAGAATGAATGCTGGTCATTTTGATAGAACCATGCAACTAACAACAAATACTGTTTCTGATCTGCAGTGGTGGATTCTACATGTCTCAAGCAGTTCCAGCAAAGTGCTGATTGAACAACCTTCCATGATATTACAAACTGATGCCAGTGCACTAGGATGGGGTGCAACTGACTTAACATCTAGCTGCGGAGGCAGATGGAATCAGGAAGAGTCATTGTTACTGCAGACATGGGGAATTAACTATTTGGAGCTTTTAGGATGTTTCTATGGACTCCAAGCTTATTGTTCTACCACAACTAAAAGGCATGTTCAAGTTCAAATTGATAAACACAAACAGCAGTTGCCTATATTAATGATATGGGTGGAATTAAGTCGGTGTCATGTGACAAAATGGCTAATCAACTTTGGTCTTGGTGTATTGAAAAGAACATTTGGATTTCAGCTATCTATCTACCAGGTAGAATGAACACGATAGCAGACACCAGGTCACGAAGGTTCCATGATAATAAAGAATGGATGTTGAATCGAGAGGTATTCAATGATATAGTAATCAGATTTGGAATGCCCGACGTCGACTTGAATCATCAGCTATCGAGATATGTCTCATGGGAACCAGATCCAGGAGAAGTGGCGATTGATGCTTTCTCGCTACATTGGGGTGGTATGTTTTCATATATATTTCCACCTTTCTGCCTCATAAGCCAATGTTTGCTTAAAATCAGGCAAGATGCTGCTTCAGAGGTATTGGTAGTACCAGATTGGCCTACATAGCCATGGTATTCGTTGATATTAGAATTAACAACACAAATGTTGATGAAAGTCCCAAAAAGGAGTAATTTATTGCTGCACCCTGTAACAGGGGAACAACATCCATTATATGATCGTTTGGATTTGTTGATTTGCAGATTTTAAGAAGGCCTTTTCTGGGGCGAGGTCTGTCTGAGCATACTGTGGACATGCTTACGGCAGCCTGGAGGAAGAGCACTCAAAAACAGTACCTTTCTTATATTAAGAAATGGGAAGAGTTCTGTGTACAAAAGAATGTGCAATATAATACTGCAGATATTTCAAATGTTTAGAATTTCTGTCAAAACTTTATTATGATGAAGGTCTGAGTTGTAGTGTAATGAATTCAGCCAGAAGTACATTGTCCTCATATTTGGTTCTGGATTCAGAAAGAAACCCAATTGGGTCACACCCAATTGTTTCCAGACTAATGAACGTAATCTTTAATTCCAAACCACCGAAACCTAGGTACATGACAATCTGGGATGTAAGTGTGGTACTGAAACTACTTCGTGAATGGTCACCAAGTGTGTCTTTACCTTTGGCCAAGCTCAGTATGAAAATAGTCAGGCTTATGGCATTAGTGACAGCACAACGGGTGCAAACACTTGGAAAATTACAAATAGACAGGTGTGACAGGATTTAAAATTGTGCCAGCAGCATATCCAAATGATCCTTGTCTCTGTATTAAGACATATTTGTTACAATACATTGAGGTCACAAAGAATTTGAGAAATACGGAAACTGGGTTGTTGATCACACTCAAGAAACCACACAAGAGAGTTTCAATACAGACTATTTCCAGATGGATAAAAGAAGTCTTAACAGCTGCTGGTATTAACACTTATGTTTTTACGTCTCACTCGACTAGGGCAGCAGAAACGTCAGTGGCCAGTGCAAAAGTCATCCCCGTCGACCATATCCTCGCAGCCGTCGGGTGGTCCAATGAGTTGATGTTTCAACATTTTTTACCATCGGCCTATTGTTAATGCGGGATTGTTTGCAGAAACTATTTTAAGTTCTGTATAAATTCCTCTGGTTTAAAGGGGATCTGATTAATTTCATTATTGAAATGAATTACTGCATTTGTGGTACAAATGTTATTATGAATGCATGATTGATTATTTCTCGTTCCGAGTCAATCAATGCAGTGAGAAGCCGGGATTGATCTATGGCATGAAATCACAAAGCTTTAAACTCTTCACGTAGTCACTCACGTGACTCTGAAGTAAAATAGTAAGATTAAACGAGAACTTACCTAAGTTTGAAGTTTGAACTTTATTTTATGAGAAGTTACGTAGGTGATTACGTGCCCGCCACGACCCTACCCTCTATCATAAAGGTCAGATGGAAGTTCTTGTATTACTCGTTTTATTATGAGACTATATTACTTCGGTTGTTGTTTTTTGTGATTTCACACCGCTGCTTTGAAGATTGACGCGCAGGCGCACTGGTGGGGTTCTTCACGTAATCACCTACGTAACTCCTCATAAAATAAAGATCAAACTTCAAACTTAGGTAAGTTCTCGTTTAATCTTACTATTAAATCTGCTTTAGTTTGCTTTCTTTCAAATCAAAATTTACTCGAGTTGAAGTTACTTTGTGCAGCAGTTTAGAAGAGTAACAAAGCAGAGAAAAGGCCTGAGTTTTGATCAACGCACACTGCCATGTACTACTTTCATTGCTGTTAACATAGAACTATGTATAACTGTTCAGTACAGTAGTTACCCCGTATACATACACTACAGGAAAATTCCTTTAACCTGATGCGCTCAGGACTCTGCCAGTGCCATGCTGGCAGATTTTCCAGACTATTGGATGTTATTTTAATTAATACTCCAATACACTTTTCCACGTTTGTGTAAGATGGTACACTGGTATAAACGGAACACAGGTTGAATTTGAAAACGGGACCCCGGTGAGTTGAAGGTATTTTAGGATTTGGGGGGCCTGGTATCTTTAAAAGCATGGAAATCAGACCCCCCTGTGAATTGAATGGGAGTGTAGTAAACATCACCTGATGATCTAGATATTGCACCATAAGGAATTTGAAATAGTTCGACAGCAGATTATCAGGGTTTTACTGTAGTTGATGTTACAAATTAGCAGCTGTGGAAACTGAATTAAATGTATCTGGATCAAAGCTCGCACAATCTCTGTTTAAGCCACATGCATTAGAAATTCCCAAATGTTCATTGGAAAGCCAGGAAAATATTTTTGTACATGCAGCTCAGACCTTGACATTAAAATATTAACAAATTTCAGGAGCCTGTGGATATAAAATATTGTCACCTCCTTGATTTCATCTCTTTATCATTAAACCATTGATGAGTCAGAACTTCCACAATTAAATGCCAGAAAGACTGATGTCATAATTTCAGACCCTGAGTAAATGTTTGCCTTCTTGTCTTCAACATCTCCAATCCCTGCTACTCCATCACGCTGAACTTACACACACACAAATTCAACATTATACTTAGCCCAAAACCGAGCTTCAAAAGGCAAATTAACATTAAAAGCGGGAAATCTAAACTAAAACAGAATGCTGTGAATATCTAGCGGATCTGTCACTGTCTGTGGAAAGAGAAAAACAGTCAACTTCATAGGTCGATGACCTTTCATCACCATCCAATTATCCAGGGATCCAAAACATTCCTTCCTAGTGAAGCATCAGTTCACTTTGTACTTCTTTCAAGCTAATGTGCTGTATTCAGTAAATGTTGCAATGGATAAAGGAGAACCAGTGGGTGTACTTTACTTAGATTTCCTAATGAAACGTCATAAAGTGCCACATCAAGATTATTGCAGAAAATTAAAGCACGTAAAGGTAACATTGGCCTGAATAAAAAATTAGCTGACCAAAGGGAAATTGAGAGCAGGCATCTTGTTGGCAAGATGGAATCCGGCGTCTGCCACAAGGGTCTCAACTCCTGTACAATCTACACAAGTGACTTAAATGAAAGTACGTGGTATGGTTGATAAATATGATTTCAATTGGAAAAGTAAGCTCTGTTTTTCTCCAGATGCTTCCTGACCGGTTCGAACACAATTCATTATTTCAGATTTTAAACGCTTTCATAAAACCTTTGCTTGCCTGATTACCTTGTCTTTAATAATAACTTTTAACATTCTAAGTCAGTAGTGATTTGTAAACCTTCACTAGCCTCCCCCTGCTGGCACCATCATAAATATCACTCCTTCTCTCTTTGTCCCCAACCAATCATGGATATCTCCTCTGTGTTAAAGAAGGAACTGCAGATGCTGGAAAATCGAAGGTACACAAAAATGCTGGAGAAACTCAGCGGGTGCAGCAGCATCTATGGAGCGAAGGAAATAGGTAACGTTTCGGGCCGAAACCCTTCTTCAGACTGAACCCTTCTTCAGACCCTATCAGTCTGAAGAAGGGTTTCGGCCCGAAACGTTACCTATTTCCTTCGCTCCATAGATGCTGCTGCACCCGCTGAGTTTCTCCAGCATTTTTGTGTACCATGGATATCTCCTCTGTTCGTTTGACCCACCCCTTTCTTTGCAACTTAAAATGTGCTAGATTGAAGTTTTTTAGTTCTAAATGTAAGGTCATCAACCTAAAGTGCTGACTCTACTGCACACCCCACATACACTCCCCGACTTATTGAGTATTTCTAACACTGTTTTTATTTCTAAGAGCAGAAGTCAGATTCCATAGCCTGTCTCCTTTCCAAGATTACCTAAAAGCTGCTGTGGATCATCGAATCATGGAATAACTGATTGAAATGGCCACTGATTCCATTGTACCTGTTTCGATTAGAAAGATCTATCCAACCTCATCTCATCTTCCAGTACTGGGTCAAAAGTCCCAGAAGTCACAACTCTTCAAGACCAAATCTAATTACATCTAACATGTGATGAATGTTTCAAGCAGTGAGTTCAAGATCACTACCAGCAGTTTGGTCAACATTTGTTTCTTGTCTCCTTTCCAGTCCTTCTATCAATTATTTTAACTTTATTCCTTTGACTCCCAGCTAAACAAAATAAATCTTTCCTATTTAAGGGGTAGAGGCTTGTCAGATGCTCACATGTTAAAAATGTCATATAACTTCAAACATTAGCTCAAGCCTGATTTTAACTGGCTGAAGCCTTCAGCTTTTAGTGAGTTATTCAGGTTCAGCCACTTTCCCGAAAGCTTTGCAATGAAGATTGTGATGGCATCCCAAAACCGTAGGGAAACATGTTTTCCAATTAGCAGAGGCAGTTCCTACTTTTAAAATAAACCACCATAAGCAGATAGCCAAGAAAAAGAAATCAAAGTACTCAATCTCCACTGTTAATAACTGAATTTGTGCATCCCTTGCCAATTGTGTCTATTTATTTTTAACAAATTAAAAACAAGTCACTGAGCAAAGTGCACACTTACAATCTAGTAAAGCATGTTATGGAATTATGTCATAGATTTTAATTTCAACTTGATTCATTTTGCTAATTGAATTATTAACAGATTCCCTTTTTACATTAGGTGTAATTGAAAACAATTCTATGTGCCAGACCTGAATATTAGGCAATATCTTCACTCAGGTGGCTCCCACTGCAGAATGTACTTAACATCCCATCTATAAACTGAAATTCCCACTGCTGCTTGTGAATAGCAAGCTTATCCGACAACACTCATCATCACTCAGCCGTAGTACACTTATCATCTGTGCCAGCATGTACAAATCAATGTACAACCAAGTATACAACAAGGGAAAATTGCTTTGTTGTCCATCTATTCAGCATTTCATCAAAGTAATTGCTTAGCTAGCTCAAAATATTGATTTCTAAAAGGAGCCAGCTATTCAAGACACATGCTTTCTCTTGCTCATAAGCTAAGATTAGAGAATTAAGGCAAGTTTGCTTTCATCTGGCATTTTTAAAATAAAAAGAATGGCAACTTTTTTAAATAGGCTGGCATAAAGCACATTTGCAATGGCAATGGCTGTGTTTGATTGTTTAATAACTTTAAGGAAAACCTCAAATTCTTCAACATTTAATGCCAGCCAAATGTAAGAGGAAGGAACTGCAGATGCTGGTTTACACCATAGATATACACACAAAATGTTGGAGTAAATCGGCGAGACAGGCAGCATTTCTGGAGAGAAAGAATGGGTGACGTTTCGGGTTGAGACTCTTCTTCAGAAACTGTGGACAGAGCTGGTCAAAGGAAGAGATAATTATACATCGTAGGCCCCCTCGGTCATGACTGACCATGGGTGATGCATCCTAGTTGTTGGCTGCTTGCTCCAAACCTCGGCTAGAGCAGCGTTGCTTACGATGATGTGTGGTCGGATGCAAGCCTGGGCGATGTCATATGGAGGACAGGCTGTTGCCCATGCAGCACGTCCCCCTCTCCACGTTGCTGATCGATCCAAAGGAATAGCAGGGCCGTTACTGTTTGGCACCAGCGTCGTCGCAGGAGCTGCCAGAGCGAGGTTGTAGACAAGGACAAACTGCCTTAGGGGCTCCAGCTCCAGATTTTCATGAGGTTTACTCCAGGAGCCTTTTCCATGACTGGATATGGCCACAAGGCAGTGGAGGTTTTAAATCAGAGTTTTCCCTTTCCTAGATGGACTGCCTTCCCAGGCTGACGAGCACCATCTACCCGAGACTCGTGGGGGCGGGAGCGTCTACCTTCCCGTGCAGGTCTATAGCACCTGCCCACCTCCTGTAATGATGTAATTATACAGTTACATCAGAATTGGAAAGATTTCACCTTTATGAGGTTTTGGTCAATTGATGGTATCTGCCATATAATACCAACAAGAGACAGATCCATTTTAAAGGCCTGATTTATTAGCACTGGAACAAGCAAGTCAAAACCCTGGAAGCATGTTGTTGGTAGGTAGAAGATAGGTAGGTCTTTGTGAAGCATGTTTCTGCATGAATGTGCACGTGCAAAGGAGAGTTGCACCTCAACACGATATATTAACAGTAACAGGAAAGTGAACACAATGGGAGATGTGCATCAGAGTTGAAGTCTCTGTGACAGAACCTAACAAATTAAACAATGAATCAAGCAGAATTCAAATACAGTTTCCCAGTCATGATGCATACTGATCATTTAATTTCCCAGGAAATGGCCCTTTGTTATCACTGGGTAAACTCAGTCATTATTCTGCAACCTTTACCCTCTCAATGTTGGGGGTTTTATGGATTGCTGACACAGAGGACATTAGTCACTGGCAACAGTCTCCCCTGTCTCAGCCAGGAACAAGAAGCACAATTGTGGAAACTACCAGAATTAGCTAAAACCAACACGAGAGCAAAGCTCTGACTGATTCTAACAAAGCCTCAGTTGCATTTTGCAGTAGTGCGGGCATTAGTGCTGGCGGAAGGTAGAATGGTGTCACCAAATTTCAAGGAAATCAATAAAATCATGCACCTTATATTTAAAATGATGCAAAACGCTGGTGTAATTCAACGGGTCGGGCAACGTCTCCAGAGATGCTATCTGACCCGCTGAGTTATTCCACCACATTGTCTTTTTTTGTAAATCAGCATCTGCAGTTCCTTGTATCCCCCCCCCCCATTATATTTAAGCTGGCTAAACACCATTAGGTAGATTCACCAATGGAAGCACTTCTCAAATAGGGGCCAAGTTCTCGAAAATGGAAGAAGTTGCTCCACTGGAATTGATTTGTATTGAACACAGGTTGGGTTGGGAGGGAGGGGGGAGGGGGGGAGGGGGAATTGTTAAACACTACTACTTACAGTGACTGTGAAAGTGTTAATGAAGGAAATTCTGACTAGGAGAATCATGCTTTGTATACAAAAAGGCCCACATAATATCAGCAGTGCTATATTTAGACAGGTACATGGATTGGATAAGTTTAGAGAGATATGGGTCAAAAGTAGGCAGGTGGGACTAGTGTAGGTAGGACATGTTGGTTGTTGTAGGCAAGTTGGGCCGAAGGGGCTGTTTCCACACTCTTATGACTGTACTCCATGTCAGTCTGTGCATCTGTATAAGGTGGCATTTAGGAACCCTTGTGGAAGACAAGGGGAACTCTCTTCAACCTGCATCATATCTCACACCAAGGTAGATGGTCGTAGTTGTGTGTAGGAAGGAACTGCAGATGCTGATTTACACCAAAGATAGACAACAAATGCTGGAGTAACACAGGCAGCATCTCTGGAGTGGAATGGGTGACATTTCGAGTCGAGACCCTTCTTTTCAGACTGAGAGTCAGAGGGAATCTAGAGATATGGAAAGGGTACAAAGAGAATGTAAGGTGTGAAAATGACAGATCAAAGCGACCGATGATTAAGGAAATCTATAATGGTTCATCGTCAGCTGAGGGGGAGATGTCAGGCTGTCATTCATCGATTACATCATATGTCAGGCTGTCATTCATCGATTACATCATATGTCAGGCTGTCATTCATCGATTACATCATATGTCAGGCTGTCATTCATCGATTACATCATGTCAGGCTGTTATTCATCGATTACAGCTCGGCATTTAACACAATCATCCCCTCCAAGCTGGTTACCAAACTCCCAGAACTGGGTCTCTGCGCATCCCTCTGCAATTGGATCCTCGACTTCCTCATTCACAGACCACAGTCTCTTCGTATTGGTGGAAATGTGTCAGCCTCGATAACAATCAGCAGGGGAGCACCTCAAGGCTGCGTGCTCAGTCCCCTGCTGTACTCACTCTATACTCATGACTGCGTAGCCGGTCACAGTGCGAACTCCATCATCAATTCGCTGACGACATCACTGTGGTGGGACGTATCACTGATGGGGATGAGTCAGAGTATAGAAGAGAGATCAAGCAACTGTCCATATGGTGCCAGCACAATAACCTGGCCCTCAACACCAGCAAAACCAAAGAACTGATTGTGGACTTTGGAAGGAGTAGGATGGGGACCCATATATCAACGGGTCGATGGTTGAAAGTGTCAAGAGCTTCAAATTCCTGGGCGTGCACATCTCTGAAGATCTTTCCTGGTCCGAGAACACTAATGCAATTATCAAGAAAGCTCATCAACTGAGAAGATTACGGAGAGTCGGTTTGTCAAGGAGGACTCTCTCTAACTTCTACAGGTGCACAGTAGAGAGCATGCTGACCGGTTGCATCGTGGCTTGGTTCGGCAACTTGAGCGCCCTGGAGAGGAAAAGACTACAAACAGTAGTAAACACTGCCCAGTCCATCATCGGCTCTGACCTCCCTTCCATCGAGGGGATTTATCGCAGTCGCTGCCTCAAAAAGGCTGGCAGTATCATCAAGGACCCACACCATCCTGGCCACACACTCATCTCCCTGCTACCTTCAGGTAGAAGGTACAGGAGCCTGAAGACTGCAACAACCAGGTTCAGGAATAGCTACTTCCCCACAGCCATCAGGCTATTAAACCTGGCTCGGACAAAATTCTGATTATTAATAACCCATTATCTGTTATCTGCACTTTATCAGTTTAATTATTCATGTGTGTGTATATTTATATTATGGTAATGGACACACTGATCTGTTTTGTAGTCAATCTGTTTTGTAGCCTACTATGTTCTGTGTGCTGAAGCAAAGCAAGAATTTCATTGTCCTATCGGGGACACATGACAATAAACTCACTTGAGTTGACTTGACTTGATGACAACGAGGCATAAAAATAATAAAATTAATCAGGAGGACAGCAAAACTAGTCAAACTAGGGTGGGGGGATGGAGAGAGAGGGAAAGCAAGGGTTACTTGAAGTTGGAGAAATCAATATTCATACTGTTGGGTTGTAACCTGCCCAAGATCAATCCCTCAGCCACAGGACACGTAAACACAGGAGATATGATACGGTACGATGGAGCTGTATTTATCCCAGGAGGGAAATTGGTCTGCCAACAGTCATAAAAACACAACACGATACATGAAACATGAAATTAAGGTGACGAGTGGAAAGCATTGTGGATGTGCAAAGATTGGGGGGGGGGGGGGGGAGTCAGTCAGTCTACCCCATGACAGAAGGGGGAGGAGTTGTACAGTTTGATAGCCACAAGGAAAAAGGATATCCTGTGGCGTTCTGTGTTGCATCTTGGGGGAACCAGTCTGTTGCTGAAGGTACTCCTCAGGTTGACCAGTTTGTCATGGAGGGGGTGAGCTGTATTGTCCAAGATGATCCAAGGAGCATCCTCCTCTCCAAGACCACTTCCCATGAATCCAACTCTGCCTCCAGGAATGAGCCACAGATCCTCTGTGCACTGCCTCCAGGCCCAACCTCAGCTGCTTTGTCAGTGAACCTCCCTCCTCCAGAAATGAGGATGATTAGTCATACAGCATGGAAACAGGCCCTTCGGCCCAACTTGCCCACACCGGCTAACATGTCCCGGCTACACTAGCCCCACCTGCGTGCGTCCCTCTCCCCCTACCCTAAGCCTGAAGAAGGGTCTCGACCCGAAGTGTCACCCACTCCTTTTTTTGTTGATGACTGTGCAGTTTTCAATTCCATTTGCAACTCCTCAGTGAATTAAGTAGTTGGGTGTCAAGATGCAGCAAAACTGAGACAGTATTCAGGCAGACATTAATGTGGCAGGTAGTAGTTCCACATAATTGCCAGGTACTGACCATCTCCAATAGTAAAGAATTAAACCACACACCCTTAACATTTAACGGCATTGCCAATATCAGCATCCCGTTTGTTGCCACTGACCAAACAACTGGACCACCTAAATAATAAGAAATGGGTAAAAACTGTACAGAGGGTTTGTAATCTGTGGAATGCCTAATTCCTGACTCGATAATTCCGTGTTCCCATCTATAGGACACATCAGGAAAATTATGGAATACTTTCACTTGCCTGGGTTAGTGGAGCTCCACCAATTCTAATGTGCAGGCTTGACAGAGAGGGAGGGAAAAGAGAGGGAGGGAAAAGAGGTGGAGGATTTGTGCTGCTAATCAGGGAGATTGTCACAGCGGCACTCAAAGAGGACGCACTGAAGGTTTCGTCCACTGAGGCTATGGGTAGAACTTAAAAATAAGAAAGGTGAAAGCACTCCAAAGGGATTATACCATAGGTTCCCACTAGCAAGAAGGAGATCGGGAAACAGATATGAGGACAGATTACTAAAAGATGTCAAACCAACTGGGTTGTTATAGTGGGTGATTTACTCAGTGCCAAAGGGTTAGACAGGGAGAAGTTTTAGGTGAATCCAAGACAGTTTCTTAAAACAGTTTGTTTGGATAGTCCAAGCTGAGAAAGGAATATACTGGACCTTGTGTTGGGAAGTATGCCTGGTCAGGTGACTGGTATTTCAATGGAAAAGCATTTTTTGGGATAGTGATGACAACTCCATAAGTTTTAAGGGAACACAAGGAGCTGCAGATGATGGTTTACAAAAAAAGACACAAGACCTGTCCTGCCCATCTCCCACCTCTCCCAGCTTGCGAGAGACAAGAGAGGAGATTGCGAGAGCCTTCATGAAGATCTTTGCGTCTTCTCTAGCCACAGGCGAGGCATCGGAGGCTGGATCATAACCGATGTTGGTTCTTTGTTTTACAAGGGCAATAGGGAGGATACAGGGAATTATAGGCTGATAAGCCTTATATCGCTCTTATGTTTGTACGCTCTTATGTTTTTACACTCTTATATGGTTGTCTCGCTCTTGAAGACAATTCTTTACGAGAGGATTTGCTCCAATTTAGAAAAGAAGGGTTTATTAGGGATAATCAGCATTGTTTTGTAATTGTAGGTCATGTCTTACTAACGATTGATTTTTTTGAGGAAGTGACGAAGGTAATTGATGAAGATAGGGTGGTGGATGTTGTCTACATGGATTTTAGTAAAGCATTTGATGAAGTCAATAGGACTTCATGGGAGGTTTACTGGAATGCTGCCTGAATTAGGGGGTATTAGCAACAGGGAGAGGTTGGACAGACTTGGATTGTTTCCCCCGGAATGCCAGAGGTTGATGGGAGCCATGATAGATAGATATATTATGAGAGGCATAGATAAGGTAGACAGTCAGAACCTTTTTCCCAAGATGGAAATATCAAATACTTGAGAGCATAGCTTAAAGGTGATAGGGGCAAGGTTTAAAGGAGACTAGACCAAGTGCAGACCCGTTGGGTCTGTTTCCCCAACGCGCGTTTGCAGGGGGGGGACTGCGGCGTCACACTAACTGTTGGGTCTGTTCCTCGAAAGCACAGTTACGGGGTGGGAATCTGGCAGAGAGAGAGAGAGAGAGAGAGAGAGAGAGAGAAAGAGAGAGAGAGAGAGAGAGAGAAAAAAAAAAGCAGGAGAAACTCAGCGGGTGCAGCAGCATCTATGGATCGAAGGAAATAGGCAACGCTTTGGGCCGAAACCCGTGTTCAGATGGGTTTCGGCTCGAAACGTTGCCTATTTCCTTCGATCCATAGATGCTGCTGCACCCGCTGAGTTTCTCCAGCTTTTTTTGGTGTACTTTCGATTTTCCAGCATCTGCAGTTCCTTCTTAAAGACAGAGAAACTGGTAGCGGGCTGTTTCCCCAACGCGCGTTTGCGGGGGGGGGGGGGGTCTTCGGCATCACACTCACCACCCCCCAAACACACAGGCGGGGGGAGGGGGAGAGGGAGACGGGGAGAGAAGAGGGGATGGAGGGAGAAGGAGACGGGGTGGGGAGAGAAGAGGGGAGGGAGGGGAAAGGGGGAGGGAGGGGAGAGGGGGAGGAGGAAAGGGGAGAGATTGGGGAGGAGAGGAGAGCAGGGTGGTGGAGAGGGAGGGGAGGAGAGTGGGGAGTGGGAGGAGAGCGGGGAGGGCAGGAAGGGGGGGAGGGGTAGGGGGGTAGGAGAGGGGGGAGGGGATGTTAGAGGTGGATAGAGGGGATGAGGGTAAGGGGAGAGAGGAGTAGGGGGAAGAGAGGGGGAGAGAGAGAGGTGGGGGAGGGAGAGGGGAAGAGTGGGGAGTGAGGGGGAGAGGGGTAACGGGGAGTGGTGCGAGAGAGGGGAAGGGGGTGGGGTGGAGATGGGTGTGAAGAGGGGTGGGGGAGGGGGAAGAGAGGGGGTGGGAAGGGAGGAGGGAGAGGGGTGAGGAGAGAGGGGGAAGAGTGTGGAGGGAGGGGGAGAGCGGAGAGAGGGGGAAGATTGGGGAGCGAGAGGGAAGGGAGGGAGGGGGGGAGAGAGGGGTGGGGAGGGAGATGGGGAGGGATGGGGGAGATAAGTGGAAGAATGGGGAGGGAGGGGAGTGGTGGAAGTGGGAGAGAGGGAGGGAGGGGTAGGGGGAGTGGTGGAAGATGGAGAGAGGGGTAGGGGAAGGGGGTGGGGGGAGAGAGGGAGGGAGGGGGAGAGAGAGGGTGGGGGAGGAGGGAGATGGGTGGGGGGAAGGAGGAATGAAGTGGAAGAGTGGGGAGGGAGGGGGAGGGGGTAGGGGGAGTTGTGGAAGATGGACAGAGGGTTAGGGGGAAGTGGGCGGGGAGAGAGAGGGAAGGGGGTGGGGGAGAGGGAGAGGGGTGAGAGGGAGAGGGGGAGGAGAGAGGGATGGGGCAGGGGAGGAGAGAGGAGTGGGGAGGGGGTGAGAGGTGTGGGGGAGTGGGGAGGGAGGGGAGGAGGGAGATGGGGTAGTGGAGAAAGGGGGAAGTGTGGGGAGGGAGAAGGGGGTGGGGGAGAGAGGAATGGGGGTGGGAGGAGGAGGGGAGGAGAGGGAGAGGGAGATGCAGAGGGGGAGGAGAGAGGGGTGGGAGAGGGGAGAGAGGGTTGGGGGAGGGGGAGAGAGGTGTGAGGGAGGGGGAGAGAGGTGTGAGGGAGGGGAGGAGGGAGATGGGGTAGGGGGGTGGGGGAGAGGGAAGGGGGTGAGGGAGGGAGGGGGAAGAGTGTGGAGGGAGAGGGAAGGGAGGGGGGAGAGAGAGGGTGTGGGAGGGAGATGGGGAAGAGTGTGGAGGGAGGGGTAGCGGGAGAGAGGGGGAAGAGTGGGGAGGGAGAGGGAAGGGAGGGGGAGAGGGGTGGGGAGGGAGATGGGGAGGGTGGGGGGTGGGAGAGATAAGTGGAAGAATGGGGAGGGAGGGGGAGGGGTGTAGGGGGAGTGGTGGAAGTGGGAGGGGGAGAGGGGTAGGGGGAGTGGTGGAAGAGGGACAGCGGGGTAGGGGAAGAGGTGGAGGGAGAGAGGGGAGGGAGGGGGAAGGGAGGGGGAGAGAGAGGATTGGGGAGGGAGAGAGAGAGGGGTAGGGTAAGGGGGAGAGAAGTGGAAGTGTGGGGAGGGAGGGGTAGGGGGAGTGTTGGATGAGGGACAGAGGGGTAGGGGGAAGGGGGCGGGGGAGAGAGGGAAGGGGGACAGGAGGAGAGAGGGATGGGGAGGGGGAGAGAGGTGTGGGGGAGGGGGGGAGAGATGGGGGAGGTAGGGGAGGAGGGAGATGGGGTTGGGGAGGGAGGGCGAAGAGTGTGGAGGGAGGGGAGAGGGGTGGGGGGAGAGAGGGGAAATAGTGGGGAGGGAGAGTGGAAGGGGGAGGGGTAGGGACAGTCCATCTGTTCCCCATTCCCTATCACCCCCAATCCTCTTTCTCTATTCCCACACACGTGATGACGCGCTTCGACACAGGCTGCGGGGGTGGGGGGGAGGGGATGGGGCTGGGGCTGCTGCAAAGGCATATGTAAATGGGTCCATTCCGATTGGACATCTGTGAGCATTGGACATTGTGACATCACACGACGGAACCTTCACTAACATTCTATGGCTGAGAGCTTTTTTTAAAACATTTTGAAATTTTGGGGGTCGGCGGGTGGGGGGGGGAGAAGGATTTTATTAAAAATGTGTACATAAACACGACGAAATTTAATCAGGAGCGGCTACTCGTAAAGAAAAGTGAAATCTCTAACGAAATGGAAACAAATCTCGGCGTTTCTGCGTGCGATGTTGGCGTGGCGAGGAATCAAAGGCTGCTGGCTGGCACAAGTCAAGCAGACACACACACAGAGTTTTAAATATAGATAGATAGATAGATAGATATGCAGGGCAAGTTTTGTTTACTAAAAAGGTAATGAGAGCCTGGAGTGCGCTGCCAGAAGTTGTGGTTGAGGCAAATACAATAGTGGCATTTAAACTTTTGGATAGGACTAAGGATATGTAGGGAATGGTCAGAATGGACATTGTGGGCTAAAGGGCCTGTTGCTGTG
>CM075985.1:23582811-23644385 GCA_038087875.1 Malacoraja senta | reverse complement strand
CGATTTTTACTTTTACATTCGCATATCCACTCCTCATTAAATTTCGTCATTTTTCTGTACACATTTTTAATAAAATCCTTCCCCCCCCCCCCCACACACTCATTTTGTCACCTCCTGCTGGCTACCTTCTCATCGCGTGCCGTGCGACCATAACGGCTGCTGCTGCCCGGCTCTCCTCCACTCCCCCCCCCCCAGCGCGGCTCTGTCACTCTGGCGGAAGGCACAGATCGGCTGGTCCCCCGCTGCTTTTCGCCGTCCTCGCTGCCGGCCCGCACGCTTGCACTGTCCGAAAATCCCGCGCTTCAACGGCCTGTAAGCCCGCAGGCGCATTGAGGGCGTACACAGCGTCTCCACGGGCGTACGCAGCGTCTTGACGTCGTACGCAGCGTCTTGACGTCGTACACAGCGTCTTGACGGCGTACGCCTAGCGCGTGGCATTGCACGATGATGTCAGGCAGCCCCCCGTTACAACCGCGCGTTGCGGGAACAGACCCAACGGGTCTGCACTTGGTCTAGTTTAACTTAAAAACAATTGATTTCACCAATGAAACAAATACAAATTATAATGATCGTTAATAAAGAAACCCGAATGGGGGCACAGTGGTTCAGCGATAGAGTTGTTGCCTCACAGCATCAGAGACTCGGGTGACCGATGGGCGGTGTGGACACAATGGGCCCAAGAGCCTGTTTCCACACTGTATCTCCAAACCAAACTAAAATAAACACTAAAAACTCTTAACAAATCTTTTAAACAATTTAAAGAAACTTGGTTTATCTGAAGCGTAGCCCTCTTACTTATAGCCCCTCCCTTTTTAGTTTAGTTTAGTTTTGTTTAGTTCAGAGATGCACCGTGGAAACAGGCCCTTCAGCCCACCAAGTCCACGCCGACCAATGATGCCCACACATTAACACTATCCTATACACACTAGGGATTATAATTATACCAAGCCAATTTTCCGACTAATCTGTATGTCTTTGGAGTGTGGGAAGAAACCGGAGCACCCGGAAAAAACCCACGCAGGTTATGGGGAGAACATATAAACTCCATACAGACCCTGGCCACTGGCTCTGCAAAGGGCCTGTCCCACTTTCAGGACTTAATTCACGACCTCTGCCGAGTTTGCCCTTGACTCATACTCGCAGCATGGTCGTCACGAGGTCGTAGGAGGTTGTAGGTAGGTCGTAGCAGGTCGTGATGCTAGTCGTAGGTACTCGTGGCATCAAGTAGGTCGGGGCGTTTTTTCAACATGATGAAAAATGTCAACGAGTAAAAAAGGTCGTGAATTAGGTCGTGAAAGTGGGACATGCCCTTAAGGCACCAACTCTAACGCTGCGCCACCTTGTCTCCTGTCAACTGAAATCAATAATGCTGCTATGCCTATGTCAGATCCACACACGCACACACATCTAGAAGCAGATTTGCGAGCAGTAGGTAATTAAAAGTCAAGTCAAGTCAAGTGAGTTTATTGTCATGTGTCCCCTGGTAGGACAATGAAATTCTTGCTTTGCTTGAGCACAACAGAACATAGTAGGCATTTACTACAAGGCATTTCTATAAATATGTACACAATGGTCAATATACTGATAAAGTGCAAATAACAGTATTGGCTAGTAAAGTTCAGTGTTATGTCCGAGCCAGGTTTAATAGCCTGATGGCTGTGGGGAAGTAGCTGTTCCTGAACCTGGTCGTTGCAGTCTTCAGGCTCCTGTACCTTCTACCTGAAGGTAGTAGGGAGATGAGTGTGTGGCCAGGATGGTGTGGGTCCTTGATGATGCTGCCAGCCTTTTTGAGGCAGCGACTGTGGTAGATCCCCTCGATGGAAGGGAGGTCAGAGCCGATGATGGACTGGGCAGTGTTTACTACTTTTTGTAGTCTTTTCCTCTCCAGGTCACTCAAGTTGCCGAACCAAGCCACGATGCAACCGGTCAGCATGCTCTCTACTGTGCACCTGTAGAGGTTAGAGAGAGTCCTCCTTGACAAAGTAGTTCAATGCTGGAGCACAGTCAGGAAATCAACAACGAGCTCTTGCAGGAAGTTCTGGATTTCCTTGTTCACCCACAGTTGTCCTGAATTTCTGACAGTTTCTCAAATATTATTGAACCTGCACTGACAAAACACACTAATCCAGGCAAATGGAGAGGGTTCATCATCACACTTCTAACATGCTCTGTAGCTGGTCGGCACGGACTCGGTGGGCCAAAGGGCCTGTGTCCGTGCTGTGTCTCTGAACCAAACTGAAAAGGGAGGGGCCATCAGTGAGAGGGCTATGCTTTAGATAAACCAAGTTTCTTTCAATTGTTTGAAAGATGTTTTAAGAGTTTTTAGTGCTTAGTTTAGTTTAGTTTGGAGCTATAGCACGGAAAATTGAAGCTAATCTAAAAATGGATGCAACATGCGATATTAGCATGTTACTGGTATCATGTAGAATGTAATTAGTAATTTTAAGGCAGGATCTATTGAGAAGGTGGAAGCCACAGTGAAAACAATATATTTTTAATATGTAGGGAATAATAAAGATAGTCAAAGGCAAGTGGTCAGATGAGAATGAGAAAGGGATCAAGAGTAATATCTATCAAAATGGGCAGGTTTATGTTTATGGAGAGTTCATAAATTATACGTATTGCAAATGCATATAGTTGCCACTGACATGAAAATCTGAGATCCTAGACAATGTTGCACTCAGATGTTTAGAGTTGCATCCGTTATAATTTCAAAGAAAAATACTCAAGTAGAAAATGAGGAGGGTGGGGACGGTAGGTCTTGGATGGGAACAAGGGAAGTGTGACCAACAGTGCGGTATTCAGAGCCAAGATGGGGGAAGCAAATTAGTATGATTATGAAACTATATTCAACGCAGCTGTTAAAGGACCATTGTTAGGGAATAAAAATGGAACTGGGACAATAAAAAAAAGATATATTGTCAGATAAAGTGATGCAACAGCAGTGGAAAATATTTGACAATATGCTCCAGAGGGTTTAGGAGAAATAAATTCAACTAAGAACAAAAACAATTCATTATAATGAGTAACAAAACATGATGGGCACAAATGAACGAAGGGAAAAGCTGACAGTGAAGAGGAAAGCTGACAAATGTTAAAGAGAGTCTTCTAAAATTGCAGGAAACGATCAAAGAGGAAACTAGGTTTACAAATAGGAATAACAAGATAAAATGTTTTGAGCAATATAACATTTATGAACTATTCTATGCCAATACAAAAAGCAGAATCAAAAAGTGCCACCAGAAGACAAATACCCCAAATAAACCCTCTGGTAATCACAGTTTTAAAAACAGAAATATTGAATATTGGGTAACATCTATTGAGATTAACATGACAGTAAAAGTGGGGATCACGGTGGATCATCAGACATTTTGAGTTAAATAGGAGAGCTCAATTATAAACTAAGAGGATAAAAGTCCAGATACAAATAAAATACATCCACAGAGAATCGAAGTGTAAATTCTGGCCAAAACAGAGCTAAATTAAAGCAAAGGATTTATGCATCTGCAGGGCTGGTTAGCCTTTTTCTGTGAGAAGCCTCAAGCTGCAAGCTGGTGCCAGGAAGTCTAGGTCCCAGATCAATACATCAGATATGGTGAGGTCCAGATGTCCTCGCAATTGATAATATGTATAAGGACTTTGCAGAGAAACTATAAGGTGTTGTAGATGTATGGGTTTGATTGGATTACTGCAAAGTGATTGTAAATAATGTTAATAATGTGCAAGACAGTTGCCCTCTTGTTTGGTGATTGGCCAAAGTGTGAAGCCCTGGCTGAATTGTTTGTACTGCCAGGGTAAATGTTGCATTATTCAGTTAGCTGACTTCCTTCCAGAAGCTTCTGTCGAAACATTGTTTGGGACTCTTTGTAATTGGGTTGGGGGACTGTCAATAATACTTTAATGTAATCGATATGTGTGATTGGATTGTAAGGGGAACCACCCCTATGTAGTTCGGCCCCTCATGGTTCGTTGACCTATAAAAGGTAGCCCCCACTTGGATCGTAGTCGATCTTCTGGAAGGGCGCTTGGGACTGCGTGACCTTTTGGTAGTGTCTGCTTGCATGAGGCTGAAGGACTTGGCCAGGCAGAGACAAGGATAGAACCCGCGGTGGTTTAGGTATAGTATAGGGGATTGGTTGTTCGTTCAAAAATAAAGTTTAGTTGGTCCAGTGCTTGACTCAGTGTTTTTACTGAACTAGACTAAGGTGGGTATGCTTTAGGAACATATTTACAGAAGGAGAGCTTTTCTTTTAAATATGAAAATACTGCATGTCCAATGATTATTGATGTGTTTGCCTCAATAGAAAAGCTTAGTGAAATGAAAAATATTATAGTCAACATTTCATAAAGGACAAATCTTCTTTTAGTCTTTGAATAAAAGACTGGAATAATGACACTGATGTAACCTTTTTGGGGTTTCCAAATATCTGCCGAGGAAGCACAAAATAGACTCATGACTAAGATCAGAACATGCAAAGACAGGGGACATGTGGTCATCTCTCTCGATAACCACACCTCTGCCACAGCCACTGTCACTCAAGGCGTTCCCCAAGGCTCCGTTCTTGGTCCCCTCCTCTTCATCATCTACATCCTCCCCCTTGGTCATATACTCCGTCACTTCAACCTGGACTTCCACTGCTATGCTGATGACACCCAGATCTAACTCAGCACCAAGTCCCCCCACCACCCCCCTCTCTCCCATATCAACTCCTGCCTATCAGCCATCAAATCATGGATGCAACTCAGCTTCCTTAAATTAAACAGTAGCAAAACAGAATTTCTCCTCATTGGCTCCAAATCAACACTCACTAAAATTAACAACCCCACTCTCACTATCGACGGCACCACTGTCTCCCCATCTCCTCAGGCACGCAACCTTGGCGTGATCCTTGACTCAACCCTCTCCCTTGAGCCTCACATCCGCCATGTTGTCAAAACATCATTTTTTCACCTCCGCAACATTGCAAAAATCAGATCGTCTCTCACACCCCCCGTTGCTGAAAGACTCATCCATGCCTTCATCTCCTCCCGACTGGACTACTGTAACTCTCTTCTTTTCGGAATCAATTCCAGCAGCATCAAACGACTCCAACTGGTCCAAAATGCAGCCGCTCGACTCATTACCCACACCAAATCCTGGCACCACATCACCCCAGTTCTCAAAGAACTTCACTGGCTTCCCATTTCCCACCGGATCACCTACAAAATCCTGGTCCTCACCTACAAAGCCCTCAACAACCTGGCCCCCCCTTATCTCATTGACCTCCTCTCCCCCTACCAACCCTCACGGTCCCTCAGATCCACATCAGCTGGTCTCCTCTCCACTCCGAAATCAAACCTCTGCACTTTTGGAGGCAGAGCCTTCTCCAGGGCAGCTCCCAGGCTCTGGAATTCCCTCCCACAACCGGTCCGAAATTCTGAGTCCCTCACCATCTTCCAGTCCCGCCTCAAGACCCATCTCTTCACCTCTGCATACCCTTAGTCCCATGTTCCCCTCCCCTCTGTCTTACTGCTCTATTTTGTTTTGTTTATTCCTGACTCTCAATTGTAAAGCGACTTTGAGTCCTGAAAAGCGCTATATAAATAAAATCTATTATTATTATTATTATTAAGGGATACCTAACCGGCTTTAAAACACAAGAGAGAGCATGGGCATTAAAGCTAACGTTTCAAACTGGTAGGAAAGTGATGGCATGTGATGCATAGAGTTCAGTGCTTTAACCAATGATGCTCACTATTTACATAAACAACATGGACTAGGTAACGAGACCAACAATTTCAAAATTGATACAAAGATGAAGGGGATGATAACTACTGTAGAAAACTGCAGACTATAATAAAAGTAAAATGGACATGTCAATCAAGTGGCGGCACAGTGACGCAATGGCAGAGTTGTTGCTTTACGTGAGGAGCCATCTTGGGGAACGGCTGCTAACCACTTTAAATCACTTTTTAAAACAATTTCAGTGAGTCTCCGTTTTGTTTGTAGGAGCTTTTCTACTTTTTAATGTTTGGTGAAGGGGGCTGGATTGGTGAGGCCTGGTTGGTGAGGCAGCTTTTTCTCCGGGCTGCCCCGTCGACCCGTCCTCGTGGCCTACCAGCGGGCCTGGAGCGCCGTTTCCTGGCGGGAACCGCCTGCACCTCGGCTTCGGTGGCGGCACAGCGCTGGAGCGCTGTCGCGGGGCGTAGCGGGCGATGCCTTGCCTGGATCGCCGCTCTAGGTCGACGCGCTGGAGCTCCGGTAAGCTGTGACCGCCGAGGTCAACACCTCCGGGCTGCGGGACTGCGGAGAGGATCGGGCGGCGCCCACTTTAACATCGGGAGCCTTGGAGCTCCAAACCGGCGCGGCCTTGTCGGCTTCGGTAGCTGCGGCCTCCAGTGAGGGATGCGGCCGTTCCAGGTGGCCCATACGCTGAGAGGACTCTCCCGACGCTGGGGCAACATCACCCGGTGAGAACGGCCAGGAACATTTGTGTAATTGTGATGTCTTTATAACTTATTTTATCCCGATTATTTGTTTCTTTGTTAACTCTGTAAGGTGTCCTTGAGACTTTGGTATAGGCGCCCACAAATAAAATGTATTATTATTATTATTACAGCGCCAGGTTTCCTTCCACACTCCAAAGACGTACAGGTTTGTGGGTCAATTGGTTTTGATAATTTGTAAAATTGTCCCTCAAGTGTGTAGGTTAGCTTAGGGCCTGATCTTTGGTAGGCGCGGACTTGGTGGGCCGAAGGGCCTGTTACCGCATTGTATCGCTAAAGTCTAAAGTGTGAGGTAGTACATTTTAATGTAAACAATAAGGGGGGTAAAGATACTTCAAAAAAAATTAGGCTGCTATTTGCTAAAAAAATGCCAGCAGCTCTATAGCATTTTGCCAGAAGTGATCTGTTGTAAGCTTCATCAGGTTTGAGAGAACCAAGCAGAGCCCTATATGGAGTTCAGCAGCAAACTGTAACGATGCTGCAATACCCTGGTAATTATCATTAAAATTAACCCATGAAACCAACAACAGGAACAGTGAATCCATTCATTTAAATAAAAAATAATAGCTGTTGGGAAGAAGTGTACATTGAAGATAATGTCTGTTTTAAATTAACTCAATTTGCATTGGTTGTTTCACTTGTTTTAAAGTGCTTTACTCTTTTTTTGTTTCTGAACTTTAAAACATTGTAGTTGCTTAAATTATTTTAAACAGTTGTTAATGTTTCTGACCATCGAAAGCATTTATATTTCTGACAAAGTCGACAAGCATGACTTTGCTTGCTATCTGACGAAGACTTTTCCAGCTACTTTATGGGCAGTGTCAAGTTGAGACTTTGTTACTTTCACCTGTCACCTCAGGGGCTGTCCCACTTGGGCGACCTAATTGGCGAGTTTAGAAGAGTTTGAAAAAATGATATGTTGAAGGAATCCTTTGACTATTTAGAAGACCTCCTTCGACTATGTTGAAGACCAGCTTCGACTAGTTACGACTAGCTCCGACTAACTTCGGGAAAATTGGACACCGAATAGTGGAGAGTGAAGACGACCTCCTTC
Source organism: Malacoraja senta (assembly GCA_038087875.1). Lineage (NCBI taxonomy): Eukaryota > Metazoa > Chordata > Chondrichthyes > Rajiformes > Rajidae > Malacoraja > Malacoraja senta. The sequence goes on along the minus strand of CM075985.1, from coordinate 23,636,845 downwards.
GATCTCCTTCGACCTCCCTTCGACTATGATGAAGACTATCTACGACTACCCTCGACTACTTACGACTACCCTCGATTACCTACGACTAGCATGCCAACCTACTACGACCTACTACGACTAAACCTACGAGTAAAAAAAGTATCGATTTTTGCATGGCGACCTTTTCTTACTCGCGGGCATTTTTTAACATATTGAAAAAACCGCCACGACCTAGCTGAGGCCTCGAGTACGCGGAGACCACTCTCAAGCATGAAGGAGAGTTACGGAGACCTCCTACGACCTTGTGTCGACCATGCTGCGAGTATGAGTCAAGGGCAAACTCGCCAGAACTCGTGGATTAGGTCGCCCAAGTGGGACAGGTCCTTTACCAATAATATGTTGACATCAGTAGATTTAGAAATTTTAAACCCACCGGGCACATGTGTAGCAGGACACTGATAGCAATATCTGCCCACCAAGGAGCGACCGTATCTAGCAACACTACTAAAGAACTTCCGAAAGATAAAATATAGAGGTGAGTGCCACAGGTAACACTGAAGCATTTACAACCATATCCAACCAGAAATGCTGCAAGAATTATCCCAATGAAAATGGAGCTACTGATTGTAGGGGAATCCCCTCATAGCAGGGAAATCTCAGAGATCGCAGAAGGTCATAGGTACAGGGAGTACAGTGCCAAGAACCACCGAGGAGACCCCCATTGTGTCCGGAAACATGGTCGGCACACGGGACTACGACCCCCCCCCACTACCTACCATTATACTGGTCAATGTTCAGTCTCTACAAAATAAAGTCTAAGACTTAAGGGCAAGGCTGCTTTATCAAAGGGACATGAGGGAATACCATGCTCTGTTTCACACAGAAAATAGGCATCGGGGAAAGGTAGCAACTGCCTCATGGTAAATTCTTCATGGTGCTCAGACATAGTGATCTTGCTCTCTGCACCTCAAACACCTGGCGGTGAAGTGCCGCTCCTTCTACCTCCTGAGGTAAATCACCTCCATCATCGTGCCCATAGTCAACCCAGACAGACAGTCATCCAGCACTGGAGGACCTGCATGCCATGGTCAACAAACACCAGTTAGTGTACCCCAACACCTTTCCCATCACATCTGAGAAGGCCACATTTAAGAAATCACTCCCCAACTACCACCAAAATGTGTCCTGCAGTACCAGAGGATTAAACACCTTCAACCACTGCTATTCAACCATCAGAGATGCATATAGCTCCATCCCTCGCCCTCAGTTTGGGAAATTGGGCCACTTCGTTGTGCTCCTTCTTCCTGCATGTATGCAACAATTCAAGAGCGCAGTACCAGTGGTGAGGACTACACAGAGTGGTCAGGCGAGGCATAGGAACAACTCCAGGACTGCACAAAGTCAGTAGACTGGGCGATGTTCAAGGACTCGGCAACGGACCTGAATGAATACAATGCAGTTGTTACCAATTTCATAAGGAAACGTGTGGAGGAGACTGTTCCCACAAAAACCATCTGATTATTGGGTGAACCAAGAGGCCCACATTCTTCTGAGAACCATATCTCAGGCATTCAAGTCTGGCGACACAGGATCATACAAGAAGGCCAGATACAACCTTGATAAGGCCATCAAAAAGGCTAAAAGGGACTTTCACTCAACTGGAGGATGAGACAATAGACTGATGAAAGTACATGTAATTGTCTACCTCCAATTGCATCTCGCCTTTGATATGCCATGGGATTACTGACGCCGATATCCTGGTGTGTGATGAGTTCTACGGAGCAGGGACATAACTGGACCAGCCACACACATAAAGAACATTGCCTCAAGATCTAGTGAGGGATCCACCTCCAAGTTGTGAACCATCCTGACCTGGAAATATATTTGGAAGGGCAGCATTGGAACCAAGAGCTTACTTTGGGATGTTTGCAATTTTCTTTTTGTATGTTCTAGTTAAACAAAGTTCAATTTAATCATAAAACATGCAGTGCTGGAGTAGCTCAGCAGGTCAGGCAGTTAATTTAATCATATGACTGAAAAAAAAATTGTTTTTGAGTTTCAGATTATTAATGAGCTAAATGTTAAACTGCAAAGATTAACACTGATGCTTTTTTAATGACCTAATTACATAATATTCCAAACTTTCTTTCTGATCTATTTTTATGAAGATAGCTAGAATTGCTTACATGGGAATTTTAAAGAGGAATCGTGTTCCCTGGCTTAAATTTACTATTTATTAATGAGGTCTGATTGGAAAGGCAATTTGATTTTCGTTGGAGGCAGACCTGAGGCAGATACCCCACTTAGCCCTTGAATCACTGTAATCAGCAGCTAATACATTTATATAATTCTATGTTAGAGAGTCTTCCTTAGTTCATACAGGGCCATAACACAAGACTCACGGGCACAATCACCATATCCCACTTTTCAGTGGCTTATTCTGCCACTGAGAGCAATTTAGATTCCTCTAGCAATTCTGATATTGACACACCATCTGTAAAATAAAACTCTGCGGGTTTTTTTCAGAAATACCTGAAACCAGGCAATTAAAGGCAATCTCTGATGATTAGTAGTGAGTGTGAACTTGTACATGGGTACATTCAAGGTGGATAATGAAACAATCTTCCAGCAACCAAAACATGAATTATTCAGTTATTATTAATGGACAATTCAATGCTACTCACTAAGCTTGAAATGTCACTTGGAAAGAGCAATTACATGCACCCCTGGATACTCTGGTGTGCTTTGGGATGTGAGAGCACGTGGCAAACAAGTGCATTATTTCACAACTACAATAGTCACAGTCAGCAAAATTAGCCTGATGAACGAGGTAATTAAAAACACATCACACAATCTATGATATGCACACACGAATCTTTGATTATCTGCAGTTTTAATTTTCGATTCACAGAAACTATAACATGGTATAATTGCAGTTTAAAATATTCTATTTAAAATGTGATACAACTATTGTGATATTTTTTAATTCAGAAATAGAATTAAATGTAAGTTTATACTTTACATTTAACTCTGTCAATAAATAATGTCAAATCTAAGTTGGCTTATTCAGATTTTTCAAAACAAATTCCCTTTCTTTTTATTCAGACTCCTGCCTCAACAAACCAGAAATGAACATCTCATGCTCAGAATTTCTGATCTAAACTGTGCCACTCAATGATTATTGGGAACTGGGAGGAAGGAAAACTCCTCATAAAAAAATACAGAGAAGCACAAGAAGCTGCAATCTGAAGCAAGAAGTGGGGAGCTGCTGGAGGAACACAATAGGTCAGGCAGCATCTGTAGAGAGAACTGAATCTTTGACATTTCGGGTCCAGGCCCTTCACCTGGTAGTTGAGAGCCGAAATGTGATCTGACCATTTGCCCCCATAGATGCTGTCTGGCCCTCTGAGCTCACTGGGTTCTGCCTGGGTTGCTCAAGGGACTTTGGGCTTTGTTTTGAGTTTTTTTGCACTAATATTGTTTTTTTTACTTTATTGATTTTTTTTGTTTATTATATTATCTATTGAGTACTGTGTTTACTGTGTTATGCTGCTGCTGGAAGTAAGAATTTAATTGTTCCATTTCACGACATATGTCTTGAGTCCAGCAGCTCTCCTTAATTTTGCGCAATAAAAAAATTGCTGATTTACACATTCTTAAATTATAGCTTATTTTATTTATGTTCCTGTAACCACATAAATTTGCATTTATATAAGCCCCTTAACATGAAGAAAAATTCAAAGGAGTTTAACCAGATCATTGGTGCAGCAGTGGAGCTGCCGCCACACAGCTCTAGTGACCAGTTTCATTTCTGAACTTCTGCGCTCTGTGAGAGTTTGCATATTCTCCCTGTGTGTGCTCCATTTTCCCTTTACATCCCAAGGATGTACGGGTTAGTATGTTAATTGCCCACTGTAAAAAAAAAACATTTTCCCGAGTGCAAGCGAATGGTAGAATCTTGGAGTGTGGGGAGAAAAGATCACATGGAAAATTATTGGTGTGCAGAACTGCTCTATGAGCCAGCAGATTTAAAGAGACAAATGGGAAACTTCTAATTGCAAGGTAAAATGGGTATTATCAAACAAAGATGAACAAAATATTGCAATAACCCACACATAGAGATACCGGGAGGGAATGGTCTGAATGATAGAATTTAAGTGTCATTTTAAAGGATGAGATGGAATGAAGGGGAGGTTAAGTGGGAGAATTACGGAGTTCACAGGAAAGGCAAGTAAAAGTACAGCTACGAATGGTGCAGTGATTCAATCAGAAATGCACGCAAGGCCAGAATCATTGAACAAAGAGGTGTCATAGGCAAGAAGAAGCTACATGGATCAGGGAGTGTATAGCCAGGATAATGGTAGAGATGTTGTTGGAACAAGAGCCAGGGTCGGTCACTGCAGACAGAAGTACAATGACCTGGACATGATAAATTAACATGTTCACATTCAGATAGCAGAGTTTTAGATGAGCACATGTTCATGTAGAATAGAAAATAGAAGGCCATTGGAGTAATATTAAGTCAAGACTTAATACTGGGAGTTGACTAATCCAATGGCCTTCTATTTTAAGTCAAGATTTAAAACATAATACAGCCGGCCTTGAGAAATTTTGAGTACACAACCCTTATCTTTGATAGTTTCCATTGAAGATCCACAGTTTACATTTGTAATGTCAATCCCATGGATGTCTTTCTTATTTGAGGGAACAATACACACATGGAGGACACTATACGGGCAATTTGTGAAATTAAGGTGCAGAAGATATAAATCCCAGGTGTAATCCTTAGTTAATACAGAGCTGGCTGATCTCAATTATGCCACCAATGGGGCTTTAAATTGGAACCTGAACTCTGATGTAACACGGAATTTACATTCCTAAGAAACACTTGTTATAGAAAATCACATTGTAAAAAAGTTAGAGAGTTTCAAACTTGCAATAACAAAGTTAATTTTCCCTGCAAGATTTTCAAAAATAAAAGTATTTTCAACAGCAATACATTTATTTTTATCATCTCTATATTACTAAAGCTCTCATCTTGTTTGTTTGTCTGTTTGTTTGCCCGGTTTGTATTTGTGCCAAAACGTTACATGGTAGCGCTACCATTTTTGGCCCACCTTACTCAACATTGTCCTGTGATGTAAATTAAACAAGTTTCGTTCAGATTGATGGTATATTTTACGTTATTGACATTTAAAACTTTTTTTAAATGCGCCGCCCCCACGGGGACACCCCACGGGTCCTCAGCGTGGCCTTTGCACAATTTCAGACCGCCATCTTTTTATCCCATCACAACAGCGACCCAACGGCTCCAAGGGTAAGTTTCCTTCTATTTTAATTTCTGCCACCCCAGGCCCTGGGCTGGGGTTGGAGTCAGTGTGGGGACCGGGGGTGGGAAGAGGCCGCGCCGGGTTCCCTCGGCCTCTCCCTCCCCCTCCCCCGGCTCCAGGATGCTCGACTGCCAACCCCCCCGCCCCCATCCCGCAACAGCCCCCTCCCCCAGGAAGCTCACCCCTCCCCCGACCGCCCCCCCCTCAAGCCCTCCCCCTGCCCCAGCTCCAGAGGCTCACCCCCCCCCCCCGACATCCCCCCGCCTCAAGCCCTCCCCAGATCCAGGACGCTCGCCCCCCTGACAGCCCCCGCCTCAAGCCCTCCCCCAGCTCCAGGACACTCCCCCCCCTCTCCCTGACAGCCTCTGCCATAAGTACAACTTCATCACCACCCTGCTGGAGAAAATGGTGCCGCCGGTGGTTTACATCGAGATCCTGGGGAGGTGAGGAAGGAGCCTGGGGGGATTGAGGGAGAGGAAAGTGGGGCAGGTGAGGAGGGAGAGTGGGGTTATGGAGGGAGGGAGTGACTGAGGGCAGGGGAAACAACAGGAAGGGAGAGGTAAGGGAGGGAGTGGGGTAGGGGAGGAGGATAGGGGAAAGAAGAGGGAGGGTGAAGAGGAGGGGGAGGGAGTGCTGGGGAAGAGGGGGAATGGAGGAGGATAGGGGTAGGAAGAGGGATGGCAAGGCGCAGTTGGGGAGGGTTGCCGTGATGGCGAGGCGCAGTTGGGGGAGGGTGCTGTGAATCGTGCCACAACTGGGATCTCTGGCGTTACAACGGGAACCCCTCAGCCATGCCTGCACAGTTGGGGGCTATGGGTGAGTGGTTGAATATTACGTTGGGGGAACGGGACCCAACGGGTCGCACTTGGTCTAGTATATTACTAAAACTCTCATCTTGTCTGCGTGTGTGCGTGTTTGTATGCGTGCTTGTGTGTGTGGAATTCATGGCCTGAATTACGCCAAAACGGTACATGATAGCGCTACAATTTTTGAACCACCTTACTCACCATTGTCCTGTGGTGTGTTGTATCAAGTTTCGTTCAGATTGATGTTATATTTTACAAGTTATTCATATTTTTAACTTTACAAGCCCCCACTTTGAAAACAATAACTTCAACTGCAGTGGCAGTTAGCAGCTAAGAAGTTACAATGGTATCTCATTTAAATTAACACCATTACATCACAGTGGATCTCATTTTGCAACAAATCTCATTTAAAAAAACAAGATTTCTTGGGAGGAGGTTTAATTTACAAAAAAATATTGCCATTATCATTGTGGGGGGTTGGAATAGGGGAGAGGTTTCATTTGCAAAAATATATATTTTTTTCCTTGTGGGGGGGGGGGGGGAGCTCTCCGTTTCATTGTGGGGGTTGGAATAGGGCAGAGGTTTCATTTACAAAAACAAATTGACATTTTCCTTGTGGGTGTTGGGATGGGGGGGAGGTCCCCATTTCATTGTGGGGGGTGGATTAGGGGCGAGGATTCATTTACAAAAAATATATATAATTTTCATTGGGGGAGGGGTGTGATGGGGGGGAGGGGTGTGATGGGGGGGAGGTGAGCGCTGACATCGCTCCCCCCTCCCCCCACGTGCAGTTGGGGGAGGGTTGCTGTGACTCACATCACGGGGATCTGTGGCATCACAACGCATCCCGTCAGCCGCGCCTGCAGTTGGGGGCTATGGGTGAGTGGTGGAATATTGCGTTTGGAGACCAGCACTCCTGTGTGACAGGGACCCAACGAGTCCCACTTGGTCTAGTTGCAAGTTAAAAATACTGAAGGCTGTGTGTAAAGGGACTGTCGCACGGGCATGCGACTCCATGCGGCAAGCGCGACCTAACGTGGTCGCTTGAGCCGTACGGCCTCGCGGGGCCGGTCCCACTTCGATCGCCGGAGCCGTATGGAGTTGTGCGGAGCTGGTCCCGACATCGCACGAGGCTCCGAAAAACTGACCGTGTTCAAAAATTTCACGCGGCAACGGCCTGCCGGCCCTCAGCCGCCTCGACGCCGTACGCACCGCCTCGACGTCGTACGCACCGCCTCGACGGGCGTGCGCAGCGTCTCGACACCGTATGCAGCGTCTTGACGCCATACATCACGCACGAACTTCCCGTGTCACTCACTCGACCTCCGCGCGGCCCCCGCTTCCGGTTTGGTCGCGCTTGCCGCATGCAGCCACATGCTGGTGGGACCAGCCCTGTACGGGGATCACTGGACCTCCGCGCGGCCCCCGGTTCCGGTTAGGTTGCGCTTGCAGGCCCTTTACATTGTTTGACAGAGTACCATTGCACAAGTGTCACTGAAAGCGATTGCTTGTCTGTTTAAAGGCCACCTGTAGTTAAAGTGGCAGCTGTAAAAATCTAGGTGGACATTCCACTCCAGTTACACACTGCTGGAATGACTTTCATTCAAAGGGTATACTAACCTGAGCTTTCTTCGGTGGACATATTAAAAGAGAAGTCTGTGTGTTAGCCTGAAAGTCCTGGATAACATTCTCCCTCTGTCAGCATTGTAAATACACAATACTTTGTAGTTGATTGTGTTTTTGTGGGAGCTTGCTGTTGCCAAAATGGCTTCCAACCATGCTATAACAATGACTCCACTCCAAGACTCTTTGTTGACTATAAAGCCCTTCCTGAAAATAATCTGAAAGGTGCTATTAAAATGTAAATACCCTATGTCCTTCCACCAGGTAATGAAACACCTTTACATAAATGTAGAACATAACTCAGGTGTTGGCTGACAAGCAGAGAGTACATCCTTGCCCCACAAGTGCCATTTCCCACAACAGTAAGTCTAATCTAGCTCCTCTTTACATTTTGTGGTATTACCATTGTCAAGTCTCTTGTTGCCAATAATTTGAGAAAGTTACCCTTGATCAGAAATGAACCAGACCAGCCATTTAAAAATGTTGTGGCACCAACAGCAGACACTAGAGTATTCTGTAGTCTGTGATGCATGAAAGCTCTTTGACCATCCACAGTGCACAAGCCAGGAGGGTGACAATCAAGCATCTGGATGACTAAAACCTCAACTACACTAAAGCTCAATACCATTCAGGTCTGAATGAATAGCAACATCTCCACCGTCAATATCGGAATCAAGGAATACAGAAGTTACAGTGAGTACTATCCACAAAATGGACTGCAATCTACTTGCCAAAACCTCTTTGAGCAACATGGGAATATTGCCACTTCCAAGATTAATACTGATTTAATAATACACTGCTGTTCTTTCACTGTCACTACATTAAATTCCAAGAACTCTCCAGTATGTGAAATTCCAGGAATTTTCCACTTAACAGTAGTAAGGAATACCTCCATTATGGAGACTGCAGAGATTCGAGAGGGCATGTCACCAAAATAATTTCCAAGGGCAATTAAGGACAAGTAATAAATGCTATCCTTGACATTAACATGATTAACATGCATATCCCATTATTGAAAACAAGAATTTTAATGTTTTTCCCAGTAATAATTCTAGAGGCAGGACGATTGGAATTCATTCTACTATTTAACATGAATGATGGATGATAGCAATTTGAAGTATATTTCATAAATATTCACAGGGGTTTGTCAAAGACAAGTGCATAACTCCATTCCAGATACATTATCCAATACTAGTTAGACAAATTGACTTCAATGATTGCAACAATAAATTTAATTAATCAATTCAAATCTAGACATGCTAAGTAGATGGGTTGGTGAGTAAGTTTACTGATTACACCAAAATTGGAGGAGCTGCTGTGAGGAATGCTGTCAGAAGAAACATCGGGTTATAGATAAACTGCAGAAATGGGCGGAGAAATGGCAGATGGATCAACCCGACCAAATGTGAGGTGTTGCACTTTGGGAGATTCAATGTAAGAAACAAGTATTCAGTTAATGTCAAGATCCTTAACAGCATTGATGTGCAGATGGATCTTGGAGTCCAAGTTCATAGCTCACTGAATATGGCAACACAACTAGATAGGGTAGTAAAGAAGACATATGGTATGCTTTCCTTCATTGCTAGGGGCACTGAGTACAAGAGTCAGGAAGTTAAGTTTAAGAAAGAACTGCAGATGCTGCTAAAATCGAAGGTAGACAAAAAATGCTGGAGAAACTCAGTGGGTGAGGCAGCATCTATGGAGAGAAGGAATTGGCAACGTTTCGGGACGAGACCCTTCTTCAGACTGATCAGTCAGGAAGTTATGATGGCTTCATAGGACTTTGGCAGACTCCATGAGGACTTTGGTAGGCTGCATTTGGAATATTGCGTGCAGTTCTGGTCATCTCATCACAGGAAAGATGTGGGAGCTTTGGAGAGATTGCTGAGGTTTACCAGAATGCTGCCTGGAGTAGAAGGTTTCAGCTACAGGGAGTGATTAGATCGGCATGGATTGTTTTTTTCTGGAATGTCGGAGGTTGAGGGGAGACTTGATTGAAGTATATAACATTTTTAGACATTCAGAACCTTTTTCCCAGGGTGGAAATGTCCAACACTAGAGGGCATAGCTATTAGGTGAGAGGGGGAAACTTTAATGGAGATGCGCGGGGCAGGTTTTTAAACACAGAGGGTGGAGGGGGTCTGGAATGCATTGCCAAGGGTGGTGGAGGAGGCAGATATGATAGTAGCATTTAAGAGGCTTCTGGATAGGCATATAGAAATGCAATGAATAAAGTGATATGGATCATGTACAGGCAGATGAGATCAGTTCAGCAAGATGTCATGTTCAGCACAAACATTGTGGGCCAAAAGGCCCGTTCCTGTGCTGTACTGTTCTCTGTTCTATGTTGTATCTGCATTGTTTTGGTATCAGCTTGTTTAGTATCATCACCTATTTAGAATCTGTAAGACAAATTAATAACACACAATCCAAGTCAGGGAAATGAATTCTGACAGAAAACAATACAAAGTCAACAGAACTGACAAAATAGCAAAGAAATGTACACAATGGTTTCTAATTAAAAACGGATATCTGCGTTTTCTACAGTGCCTTCATGAGACTTGTTTTCCGGTATTGACCAAAACAAATTCCTCATTTTATTAACAAAATGTTATTTTCCTGTTTCACTATTTGCATTTCTTATATTACAGTAAAATGTTCCAAGTTTTATACGGTGAGAGGTGTAAAGTTTAATGGAGATATGCAGGGCACAGAGTGGTGAGGGCCTAGAACACACTGCCAGGGGTGGTGGTGGAGATAGGTACGATAGTGACGTTTAGGAGGCTTTTGGACAGGCACATTAGAAGTGCAAGAATAGAGTGATATGGATCATGTACAAGCAGATAAGATTAGTTTAACTTGGTATCATGTACGGCACAAAATTTGTGGGCTGAGGCACCCACCCTTGTGCTGTAGTGTTCAAAGTTGTTTAACACAGTTACAAATAATAATAAAAAAATATATTCACACAGTGCCTTTAATTTAGATGACCAAACAAGGTACTGTAGTTCATAGGAGCACTAGCAAATGAATATTTCACCAAGTTATTTAAAGACATGTTAGAACAGATAGCCAAAGGTTTTATTTGGAGTGATAGTTTGAAGGAATGCATTAAATAAGAAAAAGCAGAATGAGGCAGAGAAATTTAGGAAAGGAACTCTGGAATTTAGACCCTTAGTAGCTCTTGGAATACTAATGGAGGTGTTAAATTTACATATGATCAAGATGTCAGAGCTTAAAGGCATTGCAAGTTTTTTGCTATAAGTACATTGAAAGGATGGTGCGAGTTAGGGGAGGGATTTGAGATCAAGGCTAAAAAAGTTTAAATGAAGATTGCTTAACTGGGAGCCAGTATGTTGTTTATATAGGAGTTGGTACCCGTTAGGACATGCGCAGCAGAAACTTGGATAGTTATGAACTAACAGATGGAAGGACAAGGTCAACCTGTTGGGATTGCATTGAAATGGTCAAGTCTAGAGTTAATATATAGTTCATAGCAGATGTATATTCCTTTAAGGCACAAAAACAACAAGAAAAATGACACAACTGTGGCAAACAAAATATTAAAAGATGAAAGGAAAAGGTTTATTATGCTGCCAGAAATAGGAAGCCCAAGGATTTAGAAGATTTCAGAATTTTGCCAAAGATGGTGAAGGCATTTATAAGAAAAGGGAGAACTGAGCGTAAGAGTAAACCAGCAAGAAAATTAAAATTAGACTGTAAGATCTTTGATGGTTCTGCAAAAAGGAAAACATTAGCAGAAACCCGCAACTGCGACCGGAAAAATTATATTGAGGAAGAAAGAAATGGCACATAAATTAAACTAATAATTCATGAGCGTCTTCTCAGAAGATGAAAGAGAAAACTTGCCAAAAATCGTTACGTACAGGGGGACTGAATGAGAAGCTAAAATAAATTAACATGAATTTTAAAAAGGTATTGGAGCAATTAATGGGTCGAAGATCCAACAAATTTCCTCGTCATGATGGCCTAAGTTCCAAGGATCTGAAAGAGTTGGATGTGAGGATAGTGTACTGACAATCATTTTCCAAAGTTGTAACGTTTCTAGAAAGGTTCTCACGGATTGTTACTTTATTTGTTAAGAAAGGAGGGTGGGAGAAAGCACAGAAACACAGAACCATTAACCTTACATCAGTAGTACACAAAATGCTGAAAAATATGATTAAGTAATTGTCAGCAGAAGACTTAGAGAATAATAGGATTGATAAGAGTTTACATGCATTTACAGAAAAACTTACAATCGACACATTTGTCAGTTTTTCAACATTGCAAGTCGTAATAGATAAGGATAAACCAATGGATGTTTATTTGAATTTTCAAGATCTATTTGGATAAGGTGCCATACAAGAGACTATTCAACACAATTCAAACACAGGGATCAGGTAAGTTAGGAACTGCTGTGGATTGAAGTTTGGTTAATGGGACAGAAAATAGATCACAAGGAGGCTATAGGTATGGGCATCACAGGGATAGGTGTTAGGGCCCTAGATATTCATAATCTGTATCAATGCAATGCATAAGGAGAACTAGTATAATATATTAAACATTCCCGATGATACAAAGCCAGGTAGCAGTATGCAAGTTGTAAACAGAGATTTCAGGTTAAGTAAATAATCAAAGACAAGGCCAATGTACAGAAATGTGCAAAATCGACAAATCACTTTGGAAGAAAGAGAAAAGCAGATATTTTTAAATAACAAGGGATTCAATGCTGTTGTTTTCAAAGGATTGCTGGAATTCTTGTAAAAAAAATCAGATACATGCAGCAACAGCAAGCGCTCAGAAAAACAAGCATCATATTGACTTTCACTCTAAGGATTCAAAGGATTTCAATGCAGATGCTGAAGTACCTGGAATGAGATGACAGAGGAAGTTATAGAAGCGGATACAATTATGACTTTTAAAAGATATTTGGTCAGATATAAGGATAGGAAGGGTGCAGAGGGCTACAGGCCAAATGCAGGCAAATGGGACTAGCCCAAAATGTCAACTTGGCAGGCATGGAGAAGATGGACTGACGGCCCTATATTGTTATTCAATGATGAATGCTGAGGCAAAAGGTCAGCTAGAGTAGGGGCTGAATAGCTCACTCCTGTGTTTATTACTTGTGCTCCTTGTTCAGTCTTTAGCCAGGAAAAGATAAATGGTTGATGATGGAGTGCAGAGGAAAGACAGAAAACAATATCTTTTGGCACAATCACGTGGTGGCTAACTGAAAGTTTGACCTAAGTAACGGGTCTTGGGGAGCAGCATGGTTCAGGTGCAAATATGAAAAAATATACTAATAGATTCCAAATGTTATACCTAGCCAAATAGTGCCAAGATTGCCAATGGAGGATGGATTGAAAAAATTGCACCAAATTTGAAGGAGTGCACAGGCACTGCAGAGAAAGCATGGTTGCAGAGATATGAAAATAGAGTGAAAGGAATTTGAAACTGGTCTACTGGTGGGATCAGAAACCAATGCAGATCAGCAAGCATTGGGCTGCATAGGATTTGGTGCAAGTTAGAACTTGAACAACAGAGTTTCATAAATATAAATGTAATCACAAGGAACTGCAGATGATGGTAAAAATCACACTATGCATCGGCACAATCATATGTAAGAACAAGAGTGCAAGACAGGTGGTGGAGTACAACACAGCAATATTCCTCTAATTCTTGTGGAACCAAAGGTGCACTCTGCTGACCCTGATAAAGCACGTTGAGAGGAAACATAGGGAGCTTTAATGTGCAGTTTGTGCCAATTAGTGCCTGGCATGCACAATCAAATAAGATCAAATAGAACAAGATGTCCTACAACTTTAGGCTGTGCACGCCATACGTAAGAAGAAGTGTACCAAGAAGCTTTTTGCAAACTTGACAAAAAATGAGCCACAATTTACCATTTAGTGTGGCATTGTAGATGGGTAATGAAATGCTGCTGTTTATCTTCAGCATATTTTGGATGACAGAGTAAAGGGCCGATGCCAGTTTTGGTAATTCATTTTGCTGAAGGCACTATCAGGCTCCAGTCCGAAGAGTCATGTTGAGTCACTGTCATCATCTTTTGCTTTTTCTCTTTCCCTCTCCACTTATAAGTACATTAACACCAGGTTATCCAAAGTAAATGATCATAAAGTGTTGTTTCCAAGGTCTAGGAAGCACTCTGTTTGCTCAGCACAATGCAAGTGAAAATTGATGGGGGGGGGGGGGTTCTGGAGTGGATCTGCAATCAATACCATTTGTACCTCTCCAATAATCTAAGGTTCTTGTTGAGAATTGCTTTTGCAAACGATGCAATTTCTCTGTCAACCTTTCATCAGATGTGTAATTTCCAGCAGATAACTGCTTAGGGAGAGACTGTTGAGCAAGCCTGACACAATTATATTTTAATAATGCCTGGTCAGGATGGGGCTCAACGCAGGACAATAACATGATGTATCAACTTCCTTTTGAATTCCCATCCAAGCTCCATCATAGTGCCAACATCCACATCCACCCAACAAACTCCCAAGTGTTTAAGCCTTGATTTCAACCCTTAAGGCTCCTCCCCCTTCCCCACATCCCCAACTTCACATTGTATCAAATTCTAGCTCGCCACAACCAGTATACCTACCCCAGGTGGACCCCGAGTGGGCTCTTGATTAGCTTTGGGCACCAGTACGAGACCTACAACCATTGACAATGACACACAACAACCAATGGTGCATCTTTCAGGCTGTGGATGGGGTTCTCTGCCAAACTCTTTTAGCTAATATCTTGAAACAAAAAACTGCAGATGCTGGTTTAATACCAAAGATAGGCACAAAGTGCTGGAGTAATTCAGTGGGTCAGTAAGCATCTGGAGAAAAAGGATGGGTGATGTTTCAGGTCAGAACCCTTCTTCAGACCGGAACGTCACCCATTATTTTTCTCCAGCCCTGCTGCCTGACCTGCTGAGTTACTCCAGCAGTTGGTGTCTATTTTTTACCTAATAGTTCAATTCACATTTGTATTCTCGGTCTAATATTTTGCACTTTGTTCCAGAAGTCTTAGGCATATTTATACGTTGCAAAGATTTATAGGACTCAGAGGGTGGCTGAACTGCCATGTCCTGCGCTGAAATAATTTTAATTCTCCTCAAAACGTGTGCACAAGCACAGCCTGCAGTAGGATAAATTAACATAATTGCCGGCTTATTCTATAATAAATGTTTTTTATTGTCCCATTGTCACAGATCAACTCATAGCACTGTGCCATAAAAATAAATCAGTGATGGGATGTGGAGGTCATCACTTATTAATTAGCATTCGTGCAAGTGTGTATTTCTATAGGCATTCTGTGCATTGAGGACCTGGGGTTTGATGTTTCAACAGCAAGGTTTGGATCAGGAAAACTTTACAGAGGATATTCCCCTGATTAACAAAAGATTTCTGAAAACATAAACAACATAAAGACTTTAGAAAACACTTCATCAGGAATGGATTATTTTGCACTGGTTCTGAAGAGACGGTGGTTCTGCCGGTGCCTCTTCCATCATTTCAAAACTGACATGTTTATTATCCTATCAGATGCAAATAAAATTAAATCACCAGCATAGTGTATATCACATTAGTAATTAGTTCAATGCTTGCCACGCTGTTACTGACAGGATGTGAAGGGTGATGTGTGGACTGAAATAAATGATCTGCAACCATTTTGGAAGAGAATAGTTTTGCAGCATAGTATGCAGGTTTTGGGCAAAAAGTATTTTAGTTTGTGCATCATCATATCAGAATCAAAGATGTATATTTTTTAATATATGTTTATTTTCAATTTGAGGCAACTAACCTATAAACACCCCCTCCCCTCTCTCCCCCAACCCCCCCCCTTTCATCCCCTTCCCTTCTCACACTCCCCTCCCCTGAAATCCTGGCTAACCTTGCACTGGTTTCTCCTCTCCCCCTCCACCTGCATCCCTTCCACCGGTGACGCAATTCGTAACTTGAATTTCACAATTTGCAACTCTTTATCCTTTTGGCCTCACAACTGTATTTTCATCTCTGGCCTTTGTCTAACAGTCCACCTATCAACCCCCCCCCCCTCCCCCCTTCACCTGTGTCCACCTTTTCCCAGCCATGCCATGTTTTGCTCCTCCTCTTTTCCAGCTTTCTTTCCCGCATCTCCTGCAATGAGTCTGCAGAAGGGTCCTGACCCAAAACGTCACCTATCCATGTCCTACAGAGATGCTGCCTGGCCCGCTGAGTTACTCCAGCACTTTGTGTACCATTGAACCACTGATGTCTCTGACTACTGATAACCTTTGAATTAGTGATAGTTCCGCTAAGTAA
This sequence comes from Malacoraja senta, assembly GCA_038087875.1. Taxonomy (NCBI): domain Eukaryota; kingdom Metazoa; phylum Chordata; class Chondrichthyes; order Rajiformes; family Rajidae; genus Malacoraja; species Malacoraja senta. The sequence goes on along the minus strand of CM075985.1, from coordinate 23,620,795 downwards.
CTGGTGGACCTTCCCAAACCAAGCCCACTACTTGCGGTCATCTCCCATTGCCCTGCAGGCTCCCACGTACTTGGGGGGAATTCAGAGGGTTGATCTCTTTGGTCCTTCACACCATTACATTGGCCGTGAGGTCTGATTGGTGACGAGGCCTCAGACTGTGTAGTGCAACAGCACAGTCCCAGAACGCCACAAGCTGACAGAAGCCAAAGTTATGCAAAGCTACCAAAGCCAATTGTTTTTTAAATGTCTGTCATCTTAGCATATTAGGAGCCTGCCTTTGGACTCCACATAGGAAGTACAACAGCAGACATTAATGACAGACTCTGAACTCCCCCTTCACATCCGTCAACCACGTCCACTCACAACTCTTTCAGTTTGATGCCTGAGAGGCAGTTGTTCTGAACCCACAACTGGCAAGATGCAGCCAAATGTTTCACTTAAGTTCCAGTCTCATGTTTGTTATAAATACCACCCTCACCATTCTTTGCAGCCTACCCTCTAAGATGAATCACACTTTATAATCAGTTTCTTAACTAGGTACTGCTTCCCACCAATTAACCAATTTCTTTACCATTTGCAGATTTCCCCTTGAATCTGCTTCACATTAAACTGGTGAGGATTAAACTGGCAGATACATGCACTCTCTCGATTGGAAAAGGCAAAACCAATGAGTCTTTAACTACTTATGAATTCTCCCAGTGTATCGCAACTAATACACTCATCGCAACGAATACCATGAGAAACTGAATATTTAGTTCATACTTTGTGAGATCTTGACAAGCATAACATCTGCTAAAGCTGCAGTTTTGGTAATTAATTATACATAAAAAATGCTGTGTGGTATGCCTTTGCACAATATATTTTTTTAATAAGTTAAATTTATTTCCTGCCTTTACTACCTCTTTAGTGTTCATTGATTCTCATACAGAAATGTCAGAACCTCTCAAGTCTCATTAATCATCTTTCTTTCTATCCTGGGATAAATATCATCCATCACCTCAGCTCATTTGTTTTGATCCCTTTTACCTTGTCTAGAATTTCCACCTCATTAATGTCGGTCAATAATCCTACTTGGATTATCACCAACCAGGAAACACTCGTGTCTCCTCTAATGAAAACTCACAAGTGATAGATTAATGCAATAATAATTTTCCATTTTCTGCTTTGGTCCATTAGCTTTTTTTTTTAAATGAGTACCTATCTCATTTTACTTTCATCTTTAGTGTTATAGTGCTGAAAGAAATTACAGACTGACCTAGGTAACAAAACCTGTGATTTATGATTTTTTTAAACTTTACAAAAATATTCCAATTAATTTTTAAACATGTTAAATTTCACTAACTTTATAGCAGAACTTCACAGATGAGTCGGTGAGTGAATCTAATGATTTGGAGTTAGTCCTTGTGTTCAGAGCCTGACGTGCAGTGGCATGCCTGCTGCCGAGGTGATATTTTCAGCGGGAATTAGTGGAATTAGTGAGCCTGCTGTTTGGAGGTGTGTATGAGTATGGATTTGCCAGCTGCTCTGAGGTTGCAGGCAATCTTTCTCAGTGTCAAGCAAGGGCATTTCCCCTGGAGAGGAGAGGGACGTCGGTTCACGGGAACTGCTCCAATACATGGATCGCGCGGACCGACTGGACTTTGGACTTTGAATAATGGTACCAAAAGTGGCGACACCAGCATGCAATATATGCCTCTAATGCAGATATTTCCATCTTGCTATCCATAATGCAGATATCTCAATCTTGCTATTGAGTGAGTGCAGCGTAGGTTCACAAGATTAATTCCCTGGATGGCGGGACTGTCATATGTTGATAGAATGGAGCGGCTGGGCTTGTATACTCTGGAATTTAGAAAGATGAGAGGGGATCTTATTGAAACATATAAGATTATTAAGGGTTTGGACATGCTAGATGCAGGAAACGTGTTCCTGATGTTGGGGGAGTTCAGAACCAGGGGCCCCAGTTTAAGAATAAGGGGTAAGCCATTTAGAACAGAGATGAGGAAAAACTTTTTCACACAGAGGGTTGTGAATCTGTGGAATTCTCTGCCTCAGAAGGCTGTGGAGGCCAATTTTCTGTATGCTTTCAAGAGAGAGCTAGATAGGACTCTGAAAGATAGCGGAGTCAGGGGATATGGGGAAACGGCAGGAACGGGGTACTGAGTGTGAATGATCAGCCATGATCACAGTGAATGGCAGTGCTGGCTCGAATGGCCGAATGGCCTACTCCTGCACCTATTGTCCATTGTCTATTTTTTTAAATAAATAAGAGGACCAAAAGAACACACAGTACTTCCGAAGTGGCATCAATAGCACCCTACTGGTTTAAAACAATACTACTCTACCTCTAAACCTCAACCCCGTTATCATGGCCAACATGCTGTTCACCTTCCTTACCACTTTGTGTGTTTTATGAACAAGAATATCTAGATTCCTCCGCATTCCACTCATTTGCAATCTCTTTCCAAAGTTGCACTCCAGAGTGGGTTTCCTTTTCATAAATCCATGCTCAGTGCTCTTTTCCAGCTACTCAATTATTACATGCTATATTCTATTTTTGCAAAATTTCCCTTGTTAGAAAACATGTTAGGCTAATATATCAGTCCATCCCTATTTTCTCACCATCATTTCTAAAATAATGGAATTGCTTTTAGCAGTAGGATGAACTGGGGCATATTAGATATAGGAGGACAAATAAATGGATAATCTGAAAAGTCCGAAGAAGGGTCTCAACCCTAAACGTCACTTATTCCTTTTCTCCAGAGATGCTGTCTGACCCGTTGAGTTACTCCAGCATTTTGTGTCTATCAAAGGGAAAATAAATATTGGATTAAGAGAAAAAAAAACCAAGCAAGGAAAAATGAATGAATGAATAAATGAATGAGATTAATCACGTTAAAATGCTAATATGTCTGGAAAACATAATCCTCTGAAATTTCCGTCACCTCCAACGGGATCCCACCACTAGCCACATTTTCCCATCTCCACCCCTTTCTGCCTTCCGCAGAAACCATTCCCTCCGCAACCCTGGTTAACTCATCCCTTTCCACCCAAACCACCCCCTCCCCAGGTACCTTCACCTGCAACTGCAGAAGATGCAATACCTGTCGCTATACCTCCTCCCTCGACTCTGTCCAGGGACCCCGACAGTCCTTCCAGGTTAGGCAGAGGTTCACTTCCACCTCCTCCAACCTCATCTACTGCATCCGTTGTTCAACATGTGGACTCTTATACATCGGCGAGACCAAACGCAGACTGGGCGATCATTTCGCGGAACACCTTCGCTCAGCCCGCCTGAACCAACCTGATCTCCCGGTTGCCGGACACTTTAATTCTCTTTCCCATTCCTTCACAGACCTTTCTGTCCTAGGTCTCCTCCATTGTCAGAGTGAGGCTAAACACAAATTGGAGCAACAGCATCTCATATTTCGCTTTGGCAGCTTACATCCCAGTGGTATCAATATTGATTTCTCTCACTTCAGGTAGTATTCCCTCTCACTTCAGGTAGTATTTCTCTCACTTCCGGGTATTCCCTCTCTCTCTATCCCTCCCCCACCCAATTCGCACTAGCTGCTCATTTTCACCCAACAAACAGCTAACAATGGCCGGTTTCTTTTATCATCGTTACTTTTTTGCATATCTTTCATTCATTGTTCTTAATCTCTCCTCATCACCATCTATATCTCTCGTTTCCTTTATCCTTAACCAGTCTGAAGAAGGGTCTCGACCCAAAACGTCACTCATTCCTTCTCTCCAGAGATGCTGTGTCCCGCTGTTACTCCAGATTTTTGTGTCTAAAATGCTAATGATATATTGATAAGTACTATTGTTAATATTATGCGATAAATATAGTTTGCAATTAATGCATAAACGTAGCGATGACCAAAAAAGAGGAAGAGACACAGTAATTAGACAAGACATAGAAATTGAGGGTGAGCTGCTTATGTGATCTCAGCAACTTGTGGGTATTTGCGATTCGTGATGCATCTCTTCCCTACCACAAGTTGTGAGACGAGTTGAGCATTAATGATATAATTATTGTCATTGCCATTTTAGTGGCTAAATCTGGCTGAAAAGTCCATGAAGAAATACATCAATTTTTATATTAATTGACTATCCCCAAGCTGTAAAGGAAATGTATACATTTAACCAACAATGCAAAGCCAATACATGACAAAATCACATCCACCTGAACATGAAAGATAATATTCAATCATTTATTCTCAACACGACAGGGTCAGTTGAGGATGCATGTGAAAAGTATCATAAACAAGGTCTGTTACTTCTCTTTGCACCATAATGTTGATAATTATATGGTTACTGGTTATGACTAGACAGAATTGTTGGGAAGGAAGATTAAATAGTCAATGATTTAAATACAAAATAAACATGTGAATTTGACATGTGAAGGAATCCTGTTGTGGAACGGTTACAAATCATTTCATTAAAGCTATTGCTCAAAAAGCTAAATGAACAAAGATCACCTTAACCACAACATTTTTAATAATCTCAGGATATACCAAAGTTTTTACAACCAATTAAGAATGTGAGTTTTCTAATTTCAGAAGTGCAACAGCAACTATGCTCACAGTACCCTCCTACAGAAGCAATGTGATGATGATCAAGTAACCTGCATCAGTGATGTTGACTGAGGGATAAACATTTCTCAGGTCGCCAGGAATAATAAGCCTATTTATTTTTGGAATAGTGTCCTGAGATCTCTTATGTCCATCTAAAAAGAGACAGGGCCTCATTTTAACTTCCCATTAGAAAGATAAAGCTTCTAAAAGAACACCAGCCTTTCAGTACTGCACTACATTGTTGTACTCAACACGTAACTTTCAATTCAGAGGTAAATATGCTACCAGTTATATTGTCAGGGCTGATCACAACTTCTGCCAGAATTCTATGAGGGAATACATCACTACTCTATGAAATGAAGTGAAATACATTGCTGCTTCTGAATTATTTGGTGATATCAAGCAAAACTGGTTGTGCAAAAAAATTCTCGTTACTTTTAATGGGCAGTATTTTAGATCGAACATGTCTTATTTCATGGTGTATTTGTCTGACAATCTCTACTTGTGCACTCATTAATTCTGTCTTGCAGGGCAGGCACAATATTAAAACAATATTTTTATCTGATTTATTTTGAAAGGCAGAGTAATTTTCTTCAGAATATGTCATTTATGGGCAGCTGTAGAGTGACAGTTACCAGGAATTGATTCCCACATCACTTACAACAGATAAATCCAGGTACCATTTCCACCTTTTCATTTGTACTCAGAAGTTACAAAATTGAATCAATTGATCATTTTAATATCCTTGGCTCAAATGTTGATTACATTGGAGAATCCTAAAAGTTTTCTTGTCCTTAGACAAGATGGCAATCCTGGGAATTATTATTTAGAATTGATACAAACTCAGGATTGTTGTGATGCACTGTACCCCTCCATATTAATTCCCAGGCACTTTAATGTTGGAAGGGATGAGAATTGTATCATATTAAATGGTTAGATTTTTTGGCAATGACAAATTTGTTTAGGTTTGTAGGTTAATTGGCTTGGTAAATGTAAAAAATTGTCCCTAGTGGGTGTAGGATAGTGTTAATGTGCGGGGATTGCTGGTCGGTGCAGACCCGGTGGGCCAAATGGCCTGTTTCCGTGCTGTATCTCTGAACTGAACTGAATAAGAGTGAATTCTTCTCGCTGTCCATTGGCCTGGAATAGAATATTTTCCAACTAATAGCTGCTATACAGGATGCAAAGTGTAACTCCCAACAACATTACAGCAGACCACAATTCAGTATTTCAATGGAGAACTCATTCCACTTTTGTTAAAGAAAAATGTTGTTAAAGAAAAATCGACCCAGAGGGCCGAAGAGCCTGATTCCATTCTGTATCTCTAAACTAAACTAAAGTATACTAGTTATTTTTTCTTATAATTAAATTATATTGGAAGGCAATCATATTAAAATAGTCTTAATTGGAATACTGCTTTCTTGAGTAAATGAGTAAGAATAAGATTTAATTAGTTGGTTCAGTTCTCAGCTCTGAGGTAAAATGGAGAACCAAAACCCACAATTATAATTTGAATTTAACTCTGAAATTCTCTTCAGAAGAACCATATTGAAGTGTAGATAACATGGTGTGCCTAATTCTTTACATTCTGGACACCAAAATAATTGCTATTGCTGCAGGGAACTTGGAAGAATTAGCATAGACAATGCTGTTCCAAGAGAGACAAACCAAACAGATGACAGTCACTTTAGAATATGTCTAATGTTTCTCTTCTTCTAGAGAAGAATATTGATTGAAAGCAGATGCAAAAAACCAATATTTCCGTTCAAAATGTCGTACAATGGAGAAGCAATTGCTGTTGTTAGGGTCACATGCATCCACTGCCTATTTACACTCCGTGAAAAAGATTGGAAAAAAAAAATCTCCAGAGTTGGAAGTCAAAAACATAAACAGAAAATGTTGGAAATATTCATTAGGTCAGGGTGCAGGTCAAGCTGACAAAGGGCTTGACCTGCAACCTGTGTATTTTGAACATTTTTGTTCACATGAGTGACGGAGGATTTTGATTTAGAATATGTTGTTGGTTAATTTCAGTGTTGATAGAACATGTTCCAGCCACTGTGCAGTAGTGATGCGGGACAGGCATTTATTCATCCAGTCAATTTTGCCCTGCATTAGATCAGGTTTCCTAAGTGCTGTCAGAGTTGTGTTTTCACAAGCCAGTGGTGCACATTCGTTAAAATCATGACTTGCTGAGTTTAGTTTAGATTAGTTTGGTTTGATTTGGTTTAGAGATACAGCAAGGAAACAGGCTTTTCATTCCCCCAAGTCCACACCAACCATCGATCACCCGATCTATGTTCACTAGTTCTAGGTTATCCCACTTTCTCATCCACTCACTATACACTGGGGACAATTTACAGAGGCCAATTAACCTATGCGTCCTTGGATGTGGGAGGAAACTAGAGCGCCCGGAGGAAACCCACGTGGTCACAGGGGAGATATGCAAACTCCACACAGACAGCACAGAGATCAGGATTGACCCTGGGTCTCTGGTGCTAAGGGGCAGCAGCTCTTCTGTTCCTTAAATAAGTTGGAAATGTTTGGAGGAGTTAGATGTCGAACCACTATTTAGGTTGGTACAATTTTTCTGAGGTAAATTTGAGGGGGGGGGGGGGGAGGAACAGAGTATTAACTAACTGCTTCAATGTTTATTTTAGTTTAGTTTAGAGATACACCGTGGAAACAGGCACTTCAGCCCACCGAGTCCACACTGACCAACGATCCCCGCACATTAACACTATCCAACACATACCAGGGACAATTTACACTTACACCAAGCCAATTAACCTGCAAACATGTACATCTTTGGAGTGTGGGAGGAAACCGAAGATCTCGAAAATCCCGGTGGCCACGGGGAGAATGTACAAATTCCATACAGACAGCACCCTTAGTCGGGTTCGAACCCAGGTCTCTGACTCTGCAAGCGCTGTAAGGCAGCAACTTTACCGCTGCGCCAATATGCCACCCTGAATGTTGCAGAATGTTGTTAAAATAGCTCAGCAGTAAAATTGTTCCTTTTGCGGATTTACATGAAGGATTACTATATTGAATACACCTTTAAATGTTTCACAGTTGAAAAGAACAAATAAATTTTGCTCATCCCTGGTAGTCAGCATCTGTTTGTACCTAATTACCAGGTAGCACAACACAGAACCCTCAATGCATCTTCCATTAACGTTTGTTTTCTATTTTCTTTCTATTTCTATTTCTAGCATATTTTGTTTTTATTTCAGATTTCGGTGCGGACTCGGTGGACTGAAGGGCCAGTTTCCTCGCAGCATCTCTAAACTAAACTAAAAACAACAACTTTCCACTATTGGCAGCATCAACAAAAATAACTTAATGGATTAAACATCTCATCTGGAAATGACAACTGTGACCATAAAAACCGTTCATACTAATGGTGTTATGTAATGCAAGTCATGTTAGATATCTACTTTGCAGGTGCTACCATATTCCAGTCATATTTCATTAATGCAACTCAAGCCTCCTGAGCTGCTGTTTAGTGCTGAACAGTGAACAATTTCCCTTTTGTTGGAAATGTTCCAACTATCATTCACACAAAAGGAAAAAAAAGGGTAATTGCTGGTTTGAAATTTCTAGGATAATGTCATGGCAATGTTTTAACCATGATGGATATTTCTATTTATAACAATTTTCTATTTTATTTGGGAAAATGACAATTCACAATTTTTTCAATCAACTGTTGAATGAGTGGTGAAGCAGGTAGAGCTGCTGCTTCACAGCGCTAGAGACCCGGGTTCGATCTCGACCTCAGCTGTTGTCTGTGTGGAGCTTGCACGTTATCTGTTTGCCACGTGTGTTTCCTCTGGTTGCCCCGATTTCTTCCCACATCCCAAAGATGTGTGGATTTGTAGGTTAATTGGCCTCTGTAAATTGGACCAAGTGTGTAGGGAGTTGATGTGTAAGTGGGATAACATAGAACTAGTGGGATAATGTAGAACTACCAGAGAACTATGTTATGCAGGATAACATAAAACTAGGATTCCTTGTGAACAGAAATTTCCAGCTAATGAAATATTATGAAGGCCATAATCATTCACTTCAGACCTTGCCACAATTCTATTCCCTTGTTACATAACAACTGAGTGAACGGGTGATCAATAATCCATCTGTTTCTGCACTGCATCACTAAACGAAACTAAAATTATAACTCTCTCTACCACCCCCCCACCCAAGTCGCACTAGCTTCTCGTTTTCACCTAATAAGCAGCCAACAATGGCCTGTTTCCTTTATCATCAATACTTTTTTGCATATCTTCTATTCATTGTTCTTTATCTCTCTACATCGGAATCAGAATCAGATTTTATTCGCCAAGTATGTTTTGCAACATACGAGGAATTTCACTGGCCAGGTTAGTCATACAATTAAAAGCAACAGACTCAAAAACTCATTTTAACATGAACATCCACCACAGTGACTCCTCCACATTCCTCACTGTGATGGAAGGCGAAATAAAGTTCAAGGCCTTCCTTTTGTTTTTCCTCGGTCGGGGCCTCGAGCCCTCCGTTGACGGGACGGTCTTGACTCCCGTAGCTGGCGGCGTTCGGGCACTCTGCATCAAGGCGTTCAGCTCCTGCATCGGGGGGTTGTCAGCTCCCCGCGCCGGGCGATCAAACCTCGCGTCGGGGCTGGTCGAACCTTCTGCGGCGTTGGAGCTCCCGACTAGCCTCTCCCGAGACTGCGAGCCCTTGATGGTAAGTCCGCAGGCCGCGGTGGGAGCGATCCCAGGCAAGGGATCAGGTCCGATGTTAAGTCCGCGCCCCGCGGTGGGGCTCCCGACAGTCCAAGGAGGCTTCCAGCTCCATCGATATTAGGCCGCAGAGCCCGGAGAATGTGATCTGAAAATCAATCACATCTCCGGGAAGGTAAAAGGCCTGTCTCACGAGTCTGCGGTCATTGGCGGCGAAACGGGAAGAATCTGCCGCCATAGACCGCGCACTCGTGAGAACGTACAATTCCCGGGCCGTGCGGCGGTGTTCCCAACACCGCGCGGTGCTAAAATAAAATCGACAATGTCGAAAACCAAATACTCACCGCACAACCTCCACCAGTGATGCACAAGTGCGGCACGGCCGCCCGCACGGGCCGCCGCCAGTGTGGCTCGAGCGCCGTGCGTCAAACCTCCACTGCCACAGCCTCCGCCAGTGAGGCACGTGCCGCCGCCAGTGAGGCACGCGTGCTGCACGGCCGCAGGCACAGCCACCGCTACAGCGCCGCGATCAGGATGGCCGCCGCCACAGCCGCCGCTGGTGAGTCACGTGCGGCGGGCCGACGTCATCGCAGTCGGCCCGCCCTTTTTTTACTTACCGCAAGCACGTGGGACCCGCCGTGTTTGAATTAACTCGGCCCCCGCGCAGCATCCGTGCGGCGCTCAGGTGGATAGGCTCGACGCTCTCGCCGTTGCCGCGCGGTCCTCGCTACCGGCTACGCCGCGCTTCACCGCCGATGACCGCAAACAGGTAAGACAGAGCCTTAAGAACTTGAAAAAATGTTTCCCCCACCACCTATATCTCTCGTTTCCCTTATCCCTAACCAGTCTGAAGAAGGGTCTCAACCCGAAACGTCACCCATTCCTTTTCTCCAGAGATACTGTCTGTACTTTACTCCAGCTTTTTTGCGTCTATCTTTAGTTTAAACCAGCATCTACAGTTCCTTCCTCCATAAACCTATAACAAGATTAATCCAGTCCCCTCTTCCCTCTTGGCCTTTCTACATACTTTGATCATGATTTTGATCATGGTCAGATTATCCTCTGTAATTGTTTCCTACTCCCATATCGTTACTGCTGGTGTCCCCATGAATATATCCATCACACCTAATTATCTGTACACTGCCCTAAGCAGTTGTAGCTGAAAACCATCCGCTACCAACGTCAATCTCTACCTCACCACCACCACTACTGGCCCTTCCTCCGAGTCTGCCCTAACTCACTACAAATTCACTCATTCATCACTCCTGACTCCTATTTTAATTGTCTCCAGATTAAGCAATGTCTTGCATTCAAATTTCTCTCTGGCCTTATTCTTTCCCACCTCTCTAATCATCGCCAATCCTACCAGTCATTGAGAACACTGCACTCCTCCAGTTCTCACACCATAAGCACACCTGAATATCATTGTCCCAACAGCAGCTGCTGTGCCTTCATCTGCCAAGACCCTGAAGTCTGGATAGACACAAAATGCTGGATTAATGCAGGTCAGGCAGCATCTCCAGAGAAAATTGATAAAAATGGATAGGTGACGATTCTGGTTGGGACTCTTCTGATTATAGGGAGGAGGAACTGGAAGCAAGAAAGGACCAGGATCAATCAGGGCTGGCATTAGATTACATCAGGCCGGGTGGCCCTGATAGGCCAATTGTTGGGTAGGTACAGAGTGATCAAAGAGGGATACTCATAAAAACAGCCTTTTTCCACGAGCAATTGCTCTACTCAACAACCAAAAGTCTGTAGCCTCCTTTTGCTCTGATATTTTAATTCATTCTTAACATGTTTAAATTATAATGTTTTATTCTTAATTGTTTACTGTATATCGTGCGAGCAAAGCACCAAGGCAAATTTCTTGTATGTATACATACTTGGCTAATAAAATTTATTCAATTCAATTCAATCATTGAGAACTGCAGAACTGGTTAACTGACTTTTAATCGACGAAGGGGGAAGGAGAGTGTTTGTATAAGTTGCATGAAATTAGAGAATTCAACATTCATACCACAGGATTGTAAGCTACCCAAGTGGAATATGAGGTATTATTCACCAATTTGCATGTGGCTTCACTCTAGCAGAAAGGTCAGTATGGGAATGGGGAAGGGAGTTAAACTGGAGATCCATTAGGTCTTTGCAGTCTGAGCGTAAGTGTTCAGTGAAATGGTCGCCGAGCCCACGCTTGGTCTTGCTAATGTGCAGGAGCCTCCATCAGGAACACCAGTCTGAAGAAGGATCCCAACACGAAACGTCCATTTTCTCCAGAGATGCTACCTGACCCGCCGAGTTACTCCAGCATGTTGCGTCTATCTTTGGTATAAACCAGCATCTGCAGTTCATTTTTATTATACCCTGAACTCTGGAATTGCCTCCCTATATCTCTTTCAACTCCTCTCCCCGACTCCCACCTCTCTCACCTTTGCTATTTAATATACTCCTTTCACCAAGCTGTTGGTCATTTGTTTTAAAATCTCCTTTTATGGTGCATCGACAGATTTGGCAATGACATTCTGTGAAGTACCTTGGAACAGTTTGCTATTGACATATTACATAATTGCAAGATATAATGATTTCTGTTGTTGGTTAGGAAAACAGTCTTACCAGACAGAACTATTAATGTACAGTATAGATGGAGCATGTTTACAGTTGTCCAAATAATATAACACATAGGTAGAAGAATAACCATCTATCGAATGATGTTCCAATTGGTATTGTGGGGCAGGCAATAGTAAATGAAAACAGATTTCAATAAATTTGGATTTATTTTTCCGCCCAAAAAAGAGCGATGCAATTTTTTCATGAAAAGTTCCAATCAGTCAAATTGATCTCTTCTGACTGAGAGCTATGGGAACAATAAATTACTATGATGACTTCCCCTTTTTTTTCGCTTATTTTGGAATAAATTATGTTGGAACTCTAGATAAAGATTACATTTTAAATAAATGCTTTAATAGAATTGAGAGGTTTTTTTTTAAGTACCACCAGTGGGAATACCAAATCACCCTAAAATCCTCCATTTCATTTAATGTCTGATTTAGAAGATAGCCGTACCAAATTCAGCTGAAAAATTAATTGGGTCTATGTTGTGTGTGCCACCCATACAGATTAACAAAATGGTCATTATCTATAACAGGCAGCCTGCAAAACAGCTTCGATTTTTTAAATTCCATTTCTGGAGAGAAAAAATATGGTTGTCCTTTAAAACCTCTCTTCAGATCCAAATGCATGGACACAGACATCAACCTCTCCTTATATAAATGCCACATCAAAATTTACAATATGATCCTCATCCATATGTTCGTACATATAATGGCCACTGATTAATCAGTTCAGGGGGACAAAATAGTCTGTGGAGAAATTATTTCAAATGAGTACAAATATCAAACGTTACAAAAGTTATTTGCCAGTCATTTGATGTGAGCAAAACATTGCACATCCATAAAATAGCACTTAATGGGAAATCATAGTAAATGAAACTGCAGGGCCAGCATTTTCTGTCAGCACATAACACACTGCAATATAAATTTGACAACATGGATAAATTGTAATATCAATTCTATTTCCTATAAAGAGGGAGTTGAACTATGTTACCTTCCTGAGCCAAATAGACATTTTGCTGATCAGAAAGCAGAGATTGAATGAGCAGATAGTGTTGGCCCTCGAGAGAACCTCAATTCAGCACTGCATGAAATTGCCCTATGGTTCTAAATGTAAATGCCCCATCAGTATTAGGTTTTACAGCCCAAAGCTATTTCAGATATCTGCACAACTACAATTTTTGCCAATCAAGTTTCCTGTCTTTGAAACATTTCTCAGAGGATGCTTAGATATAATCTTTAATTCATTCAGGGTCTATTGATGTCAGTGACAAACCAATATTTATTGCCCTGTGTTTAAGTGCTCTTGAATCAAATACTTTAATTCCATCTTTTAACAACTGAGCAGAAATAACAGGTCATAAGCAATTTTAGCAAAATGGCAGGCTTTGATATTGTCCTCCATCAATTAACAACAATGATAATGAGGAAATATTTTACAATAGAAAGTGGGTTTAAACAGTGCAATGGTGCAAACACTGTGCCCTCGGAATTCGTATCAAACTGCTGACACATGGTACATGTTCCTGTTGCATGCATAATTCCCAATCACCAAACCACTTGCAACAGTGGAAGATGCCAAAAGAACAGGAACAACACTTCTATTAGGAAACAAGGAAGTAAATTCCAGATGAGCTTTCAGCAGAGTAACAGACCTTCAGCAAACTTGACATTTTTCCACCCAAAACATTGCCGGCTCTTTGTCATAATAATTTCAAATGTCACTTTGTGCTTAGCTGAAAACAATACTTAGTTGACAATAATTGGGCCCACAATTCACCTCTGAGGATCAATGCTGTTGTAAGCTTATTATTGTACTTCTTTACAAACCTTTGAACATCTGAAGGGGGGAAACTGCACAACTTTCACATGACAAATTTGTTTGAGGCAAGTTTGCATTTTGCCTTTATTGCCATTTATATATGTTGAGCCAATAAAGATCTCTCTCCTTCAGAGTGACACCTAAACCTCAGACTCTGCCTTTTCCTTCATCATTCTTTTACCTTGTTATTGCATTAAAAAAAACTAAATAAAGGTTTTTGCAAGTTCCTTAAATTATGTGCTCGGTATCCCAGTTAGTAATAACTTGGCCAGTGAAGAACCACAATAAAGGTAAAATAATGGGTTAATATAAGATGGCATGGTGGCACAGCAGTAGAGTTGATGCCTTAAAGTGCCAGAGACCCGGGTTTGGTCCTAACAATGGGTGCTACTTGTATGGAGTTTGTACGTTCTCCCCGTGACCTGCGTGGATTTTCTCCAAGTGCTCTGGTTTCCTCCCACACTCTAAAGACATACAGGTTGTAGGGTCATTCCCTTGGTATAACTGTCAAATTGTCCCTAATGTGTGTGGGATAGTGTAAGTGTGAGGGGATTGTTGGTCGGCGCCGATTCAGTGGGCCGAAGGGCCTGTTTCCACGCTGTATCTCTAAACTAAACAAAAAATAATTGATGTTGAAAGACAATATTGTTCATGTTTACAACAAATTCTCAATGCTTACAAAACAATTCCTGACAAGGGCACAACTTCCTTTACAAACTTCAGTCCTGCCCCCACAAGCAGCTAATTCTATTCAGTAGTCCAGAATATCACTGCAAATTTGAATACTTCACAATTTCAGGAACACAATCCAGTTATTACAAGGTGTGCTATTATAAGGAGAGTACTCCTGCAATAAATCAAGTGTTTGGATACAGGAGGGAAAAAAGAGGTAGGGGAGGGGAGGAACATGGACATTTTTGAATATTTTCCAAAGACACTAGGTACAAACCATCGCCGAATGGAGCATCTCACATGACAAGTTTTTCCATCATTATCCAAGAAGCTCAACACTACCTAGTTCAAAGAAGGCCATTGATTAACATTACATCCACTATCCTAAACCTTCACTCCGTCCGAAATGCACTTTGAAGTCAGCACAGCGAACCCGTGGAAAGCTACGGTAGTTTCCATGGTCATCATTATGAAGATTAACTTTTTATTTTTACTAATTTCAGATTATTGACAATTTAAATTCACCAGGTGCCATGGTAGGATATAAACTCTGATCTCCTGATTTAACTAGTTTGGTCCATTTAACCATGGTAGCAAGTTATAACCAAGTTATAGCAAATATTGACAGATTTGTGATATTTTTGTTTAGATATTCAAATTCAGTGTTAATTGCATATCGTTATGCTTTTCCAAAAGAGATACCCACAAGCTTTCAAATAAAACTGTTAAAAACAATTCCTTTAGAAAATATTTCAGATGAATCAGTATATTGGTGTTTGCAGAATTGGGCAGAAAACCTAGTTACTGTGTTGAATCCTGAAAACCTAAACATGACAGATGCTTTTATTAAATAAATATCAGCTAAAAGGATTAAAAAAAAGTCTAATAATCTCATATCATCTCATAATCTCATTAACCTGGAGGATTCAGTATTTTAGGATGGATACTGCATGTTAACAATACTTTAGCGTGAAATGCAGCTATTATTTGCTTCATTAACCAGAGACCTTGCAAGTAACGACCTTTAAAGTATGTCCACTATAAAATTAACCAGATTTTTATGCAAAGAAAATGATATTTTGATAAAAAATCAGCCGCGAGAGACTGCATGCTTGTGGGTGGTAGCACAGCTCCTCTGCATCCATCCAACAAATCCCACTGTGGCTTGACTTCTACAGACTTAAAATGAGACCTGACAAGCATAAAGCTATCGCACCAACGCTGAAAAATGATGTCCCTTGTATTTGTCTGCAAATTATAAACTATACCGAAATTCATGACATTTTTCCTACTTCTGATGTTGGCTTAAAATATTTTCACATTTAATATGAAAAATATTATTTGCTGAAATTCTGCTTTGTGTATGGTGATTTTATTGCTTGTATATAGAGTTCTCATCTGATATGTGCAATATTGCTAATATACTGAAACCTTATGAATATGGAATATTTTGTTTCACTTTGGTTAATTTAGGAAGTGTAAAATTTTCCATGCGATTATATTTATTTTGTTTATTTTCAGCACAAAAAATAATATCCCCAAATCACTCAGTTCAGACACAGGATAATTGTTTCTTATAATTCTATGATTAAAACATGAATTGATAAATGATCCTGTAATCACAGCTTAATTGTATATAATCCACCTATCGGTTGTGGCATATAGATCCAGTCTTTTCTTTTCAGAAAACTGGGCATTCTTTACCTTAGATAATCATTAAGGAATTTCACAGCATATTTCTGAAATTGGCCCTTTTTTCTATTGATATTTTGCTTCATGTAGATGTCAACTTGTGCTGCCTGCATGCACACAATCTGACTAATACAAGATAGTGTAGCATTTAGTGCAACTGCCACATAGCTCCAGTAACTCAGATTTGATTCTGACTTCAGATGCTGTCTGTGTGGAGTTTGCCTATTCTCGCTGTAAACACCTGGGTTTCTTCTGGGTGCTCCGGTTTCCTACCAGATCCCAAAGATGTGCTGGTTGATAAATTAAAGAGCTATTGTAAATGGCCCACGTTATAGGTGAGTGATAGAAGAATTGGTGGGAGTTAATGGTCACGCAAGTGTGAAAAGATTGCGGGGAATGGGGGGAACGATAGGAATGCTACGAGATCTACTACAGACTCATTGGGATGAATGAATTCATTTTATGTCACTAGAAAAATGTAAGAAAATAATGGTCTTTTTTCTCTTCTTTTAGATCTTCCTGTGACATTTCCTGAAGGAAAGGTGGGCAAACTGTAATCATTTTCTGTTCATGAAGTATGATGGCCTTTGTAATGTGAGCTCTTAATTAAAGTTCAGAGAACTAGATTGTCATGTAGAAAGTGTTCTGCTTGACTTTGCCTGCCACTGCTCCACTAAGCCTCTCCAGATAACAATGCCATTGGTGATGAAAATCCATAATTGAGAGGCAGAGCAGGATCTGTACTTTGAGCAGCACTTGGTGTCAGATCCCAACCCTCTGGTGCCCTTTGATAACTGGCCACTTTCAAGGGTTTTAAGAACTTCTGTAAATGTCACTTGAGTTGAGGAGATATTTAAAGAGGATTGAAAAATATTTAAATTATCTAAAAAAGGTTAAAAAAATAATTAAAACTTTATAGTTATAGCAAATATTTAACAGCATTAAAATAAAGTAAAATTAATAAACCTTTATATTGCAGGATGGTGTTAGTGAATGGGGTTACCTACAGCTCTCTCCAGCCTCTGATTCTTCTCTTCTGCAACAGTACTCCACCACTGAACTCAAGGGCAAGTCCACCAGTGGACAGTCATATCAGGTAGCATCTGACTTCTCGTTCATCTCAAGCTTCTGTATTAGACTTTGCAGCAGTGAGGTGCAAACTGAGCAACAAGCTGCAGATTGCTGGCAGCCTATGTACGAGCATCTTCTGGCCCAATATCATTAGTTTAACTGATAGTTTATGATTCATAGACTCTTCTCATAGGTTGACATCAGAAAATGCTGACAACCTATTTGGGTCAGTCTGATAGCATTTTTGAGAATTAGAACAGCTTCATTAAGGAATGAATGACAGCATTTTCCTGGTTATGACACATATCTGAAATGGGCAAGTGAGATCAGCCCAGATTCATCGATTTAAAGGGGGTTGCATTATATTATATTACATTTGTGTCAAATAAAGTTGGTAATAATGATCATATGTTTATCCTTTGTATGTTGCTAAATACAGTTTGGAAGTATTGCTGTTGTGATACAAATCTAATTTTCCATTACGAGATAATTATCTGAAGTAAAGTCACATGCTGGTTAGATGTTAGGTAGAGTTTACATGTATGGTGAGGATTATAAACAAGCTGGTAAGCACATATCAGCACTCCGGGTAAAATAAAGCCTATGCATGTATGATTTCCATTCTACCCAAGGCTGACCTAACACTTTGATGAGAGAAAGTTGGCTTATTGAGAATCTGCTGAGACTTTGTTGTAGTTATTTGGGCGAGATGTACAGAATGTTCAAGCACAAAGTATTGTTCCAACACATGGATCAGCAAGCTAACAGTTCTTGGTTTGCCTGTTTTCAAAAGGATGCCAAGAAGGACGAAAGGAAATAATTTGTTAAGTTGGAGTGGCTGTTGATTAAATGAAGCCAGATGAGGTGAAGGCATTCTCACATTTTGGCAAAATCTGTTTATGTTTGTAGCACTTATGGACGTACCAGTACAGTAGTAAATTCCCCAACTTTTGAACACTTCCTGGTAAACAGGACGTGAGAGGAAATTACAAGGTGTTAGCCAAATTAAGTTATAAATCCTGTTCAAAGCTTGTAGGTTCCATGTTTCATTCTGCAACCTTGTGTATTAATACGCAATAATTAATGCATACCAAGGCATCGCGAGTATAATCATAACCAGAAGAAAAATCATAATTCTACGACTATTAACCATACGCCAAAAAACTGTTCTGTTCCATTCACCTTGCACTATCTTATTAACTTATTTTGCTCAAACTATTATGGTGTTGTTGATGGAAACAGAATCATTCGAGATGACAAGCTCATTGTCGAGTCAAAGAAAAAATGAGGACCGCATTTGTTTTTGCTGAACAAAAATTTCCTTCATTCCCAATCTTGCCATTGGCTTAATCACCCAATGGCAAATGTGCCCTAAAATTGACAAACATATCATGACAAGGTTTTGCAGTTTTCCCGAATCTTTGAACAAAAACTAATCCTGAATTTGACACCTAAAATTTTATACCAACTGCCAAAAGAGGTTGAACTTCTTTTACTAGCATTTACTAGCAAAAGAACAGACTGTTGGAGGAACTCAGTGGATGAGGCAGCATCTGCTGGCCCTCTGTTTCCCTCCACAGATGCTGCCTGACCTGCTGAGTTCCTGCAGCCATCTATTTTTGCTCAAATTGCCAGCACCTTGTGTCTCCAATCATTTACTATTTTCATTCTGAGTCAGATGCCATGACTTTAATCCCATACTAGGAGTGAGTAATATCTATAGTGACAAAGTCCCACCCTCCCCCTGCAATCAGTCTGAACAAGGGTTCCAACCTGAAATGTCACCTACCCATGTTCTCCAGAGATGCTGCCTAACCCACTGAATTACTCCAGTATTTTGTATATTTCTTTTTAAAAAGCATGATCTACAATGAAATATGCTGACCAGATGCAAGTTGCAGATGGAAACAATGCAAAGGAAGATTAACAATCAGGACAATAACATGGACTGAGGCACAGACCACACAGAAATACATTGATAAACAAATAAAATACAAAATGAAAATAATTCCCATTAATTGTTCCAGCATCAGCTATTGTGATTGGAGAATATTAAGCAATGTACTCCACTGAATCCCTGCTTTCACGAATGATATTTCAATATATCAAAACTAAATATAGGTCTAGAAATATATCTGGTGGTGGTGCACCATGAAAAGCACGTGAGTTTACAACAAACTAAAAGAATCTATGGCAAAAATTGGTACAAGCAATCAGACAGACAATTAATGAACCAGTGCTTAAAATAAATCCTATTAATTCCACGTGATCATCACACTACCACAGTCACACAGGACAACCAAATAGATGACCTACTGTTTTTCACAGAACATAAAATGTAGCCCAATTGAGGGAGATTATTCATAATAGCAAACAATATAATAAATAGTTTCAACTCCACGAGAGGAAATTCTAAAGTTTTCAATTAAAAACTTAAAACTTAATTTTGTTGAAAAGCCTGAAAATTAAGTCACATAAGTAAGTTTAAGCATCCCTAACTACAGCAATTACAGAATATATATATTGCTCAACATATCAAATATAAGTATTTCACGTGTCTCCAATGATAAACTCGGAAGATTGCTCGCCATTCTGCATTTATAAATGTATTATACTTTAAACAGAAAAGCAAGCCCACCTGCTCGTTCACTCGCGAATGGGAAGGCCCATGATGGATTAGAATTTTTACAATATCCATGTCTCCCTTCCAAGCAGCCAAGTGAAGAGGAAAGCAGCCCTTGTTATCTGCAATGTTGGTGGAGGCATCATACTGAAGGAGCTTCAGCACGACATCCCTGCAATGGAAGAGTCAAAATATAAACAACATCAATTATCTAGAACGTGGTGTGAGAAAGTATTAAAGATGCCAGAATCTGAACAGGAATCAAGTACGGGCTTATCATTTTTGAAGAACTCATTGTCACTTTTGTTGTGCTTTGCTTCTTTTAGTTTCTATACTGTATCAATTCACACTGAGAGCTATGGGTGTGGTCCAATATGGTTATATTGAATTACACAGCACCATATCTCCATATTAGTCAAGTCAAGAGTCAAGAGTGTTTTATTTTCATATGTCCCGGATGGGACAATGAAATTCTTACTTGCTGCAGCACAACACAATATGTGAATATGTAAACATAGTACATAATGGGGGGAGATTTAAAAAAAATTCAATGAATAACAAATATAGTGCAATAATAATATAGTCTTTGCAGTTCAGAGCTCAGAGCTTATTTGTTTAATAGTCTGATGGCTGTAGGGAAGTAGCTGTTCCTAAACCTGGACGTTACAGTTTTCAGGCTCCTGTACCTTCTTCCTGATGGCAATGGTGAAATGAGTTAAGAGCCTGTCCCACTTAGGCGATTGTTCAGCGGACAGCCGGCGAGTGCCAAGCTCGCGGCATCGCTGAAAAACCGGGAAGTGGAACGGCGAGTGTCAAGAGTGGAACACACACACAAACACATCGCAAAGGCGGGGGCTGGGGAAAGCGGGGGAGCGCTGTCTGAAATTCACACGGTGCAAAGCCAAGGTGATACAGACATACACCGCGATGAACAGGAAGGTTAAGACGGCTAGCACAGTGTACGGTAAGTCCTCTAAAAGAGCTGGGGGGAGGGGAGAACGGGGGAGAAGGGGGGGGAGAAGGAGGGAGAAGGATTTAATACACTTTTAAGAAGCCGGACAACTTTAATAAGTCAGAGATCCACAGCTGTGAAGTTTGGCGGGCATTTAACATTACCGGTCGGTTTTCCTTCCTTCTGAAAACTCGTGCTTACGTTTTTTTTCCCCCAATGAGCCAATGAAAATGGCCGGTCACCAATTTTTGGTCGCAGAAAATTTTTCAACATGTTAAACAATTTGCTGCGACCATACTGAGGCCGCGACTAGTTCCCAGAATGCGGGAACTCCTCGCGACCATGAAGGACACTCACCAGAGACCACCAGCGAACATGTGGCGACCATGTGGCGATCATGAGGCGAGCGCAGAGTCTCCTGCACTCGTTTAAAAAGTCATTTAAGTGGGACAGGCTCTTTAGGGAGTCACATGTGAGAGATATACATTGTATAACAAAGCTGAAGCAAAATGCTACAGATGCTGGAAATACTCACCAGGTCATTTCACATTTCAGATGGAGGACTCATCAATATTCTGACTAATAGTCATTAAGCTGAAACTTTAATTCTATTTCTTTCCCCAGAGATATTACTGGATCCGCTGAGTATTCCAATATATCCTGAGTCTATCTGGATTATACGTCATTGACACCAGCATAATACATTGTCAATGAAACAGATTGCACTGATGATTAGCCAATAAGTCCATAGAGAAGAGCCAGTTAGCCGCAGTGTGCACATTGCTACATTTTGGACATTTGCGACTACGCACGGTAATGCTGTGCAGAACACAGTGGAGATTGAATAGGGCTGCACTTGGCCTCACAGTCGGTCAGTGGACTTGCCTTTAAATCCAGAGGGTTTCTATCATAATCTAAGATGAACGGCCAAACACACATTCTATCTACCCCGAGCTTTACGTCAACCATTACAGCCGATCACTACAGACGATTCAAAAGGACAGAAAAACACTGGGGCTGAGGTAGAACAGTTGCCTCCTCAAGTCAGCACCGCCAATAAAAACTTGGCTGATCATTAACTTCAGTGCCACTTTCCAATACAAACTTCATATCCTTTGATGTGCCTCACATCCAAAAATCTGTTGATCTCTATCCAGGATATACAGATGACCTCAGCCCTCTTGGGTAAAGAATTCCAAAGCTTTATCATCTTCTCATCTCAGTCCTGAATGGTTTCCCACTTATAAAACAAGAGCTGCCAACTTTGAAAATGTAAATGAAGGTGAGTGGCTTGTTTGATTTCATTTTAATTAATATGTATTCTAATTAACTTACAGCAAATAATTGTGTCCAAGAGAATTTATTATTGCTTACATTTTTCCTTATTTTGTTATGTGGTTTAATTGCTTATTTGAGTTTGAGAGGGAGAAGATTTAATTAGATGTGTTGGTATTACCGTTGAGTAAAGGTGTGAGGGAGGAGCTGGCTAAAGTTCATTGGAAAGGGGCCCGAGCAAGAATGACGGTGGAGCACAATGACAGGAGTTTCTGGGAGTAATTCGGAAGATGCAGCAACTTTTCATCCCTTACAAAGAGGAAAGAGAGAATCTAAGGGGACAATGAGGCGACTGTGGCTGACAAAGGAAGTCAAAGACAGCATAAAAAAAGACGTATAATATTGTAACAATTAGCGGGAAGCTAAAAGATTTTGAAGCTTTTGAAAACCAACAGAAGGTTTTTCTTTAGCTGAAGGGTGGTGAATCTAGAATTATTTGAATTCTGTGGAATTCCTGTACCAGATCTTTGGGTATTTTTAAAGCAGAGATTGACAGATTCGTGATCAGTAAGGGTGTCCAGGGTTACGGGGAGAAGGCTGGATAATGGGGTTGAAAGGGATAGGTAGATCACCCATCATTGAACGGCGGAGTAGACTTGATGGGACGAATGGCCTAGTTCTGCTCCTGACTTACAAGCTTATTTTTCTCAACTGTTTCTAAATTTTTCTGATAATTAGAGGCATTTAGAAAGTGAAAATTCCTCCTGAATTATTGGAAGATGATGAGGGCAGCCCACATATTGCCTGAGGCCTAGTGAATGCCTGTGGATTTTTTCCCCAAAATTAAACTGTATTCAGAAAAACAATATACAAAGCAAAAACTGTACAAAAACTTTTCATACATCCTCCGTGTCTACACATTTAAAAGTTTCATACTCAGTAGTGTTCGCTTCTATCTTTAAACAAAACACCCTTGCCACTCATGTAGGAAGGAACTACAGATGCTGGTTTATACCAAAGATAGACACAAAATGCAGGAGTAACTCAGAGGACAGGCAGCATCTCTGGAGAAAAGGAATAGGTGATGTTTCAGGTCGAGACCCTTCTTCAGACTCATTGCCACTTATGTGGTCACCTGGTGATATTCCTTCCCTTATTTGAGGGGTTTCTCCACCAGACTCTGACCCTCAAAGTCCGGCATTGGTAGGACCTTAGACTATGGTCCTCGCCAACAGACACTTGGCGTTGGCTGCAACAAGCTTCAGTACGTCCCTCAGCATGTGTTCCTGCTGTCTGGAATGAGGCAGTTGGCAGCATTCCCTGACCAGCAGGCATCTTGTTGTGCTGGGCGACCAACAGGTTTCGAGCAGATCAAAGAATGTCTTTCACTGAGTTGATGATCTTCCAGCCACACTTGATGACTGTCTCTCTGGAAACGGCCAGTAAATCAGATGGTCCTCTGCTATGGAGCTGTCCGCACTGAACCTTGACAAGGATCTGAGGAAGGATGTGCTGGCATTGGACAGGGTCCAGAAGAGGTTTATGAGAATGATCCCAGGAATGATTGGGTTAACATATGAAGAGCGTTTGACGGCACTAGGCCTGTACTCGCTGAAGTTTACAATGTTGAGGGAGGACCTCATTGAAACTTAACGAATAGTGAAAGGCCTGGATAGATTGGATGTGGAGTGGATGTTTCCACTAGTGGGAGACTCCAGGACCAGAGGACATAGCCTCAGAATAAAAGGGTATATATACCTTTAGAAAGGAGTTGAGGTGGAATTTATTTTGTCAGAGGGTGGTGAATCTGTGGAATTCATTGCCACAGACAGCTGCAGAGGTAGTAATGGGTATTTTACGGCGCAGATTGACAGATTCTTGATTAGTAAGGGTGCCAGGGGTTATGGGGAGAAGGCAGGACAATGGGGTTGAGAGGGATAGATTGAAAGACAGCCATGATTGAATGGCAGAGTAGACTTGATTTTACTAATGGACTAATTACGCTCGTATAACTTATGAACAATAACCCTTGCGTTATTCTCCAGCCCCTCGCCCCCGTGACTCCAGAGACACTTGCAGCTGCAGCCATCCTGCTCATGCTGGACACGAGCTGAGACTCCATAAGGAGCTGGTCAGGCCTCATTTTGAGTACTGAGTACAGCACATCCTTCCGCATATCTGAGGAAGGATGTGCTGGCTCTGGAGAGGGTCCAGAGGAGGTTTAGAAGAAGAATTCCAGGAATGAGTGGGTTAGCATATGATGAGCGTTATACAGCACTGGGCCTCTACTCGCTGGAGTTTTGAAGGTTGAAGGGGGACCTCATGGAAACTTACAGAATAATGAGAGGCATAGACAGAGTGGAGGTGGAAATGATGTTTCCACCGGTGGGAGAGTCTAGGACCAGAGGTCATAGCGTCAGAATTAAAGGGCGTTCTTTTAGAAAGGAGGTGAGGAGGAACTTCTTTAGTCAAGCGGTAGTTAATCTGTGGAACTCATTGCCACAGTGGGCTGTGGAGGCCAAGTCAGTGTATATTATTAAGGCAAAGATAGACAAATTCTTGATTAGAACGGGTGTCAAGGATTATGGGGAGAAGGCAGGAAAATAGGATTAGGAGGCAGAGATCAGCCATGATTGAATGGTGGAGTAGATTGGATGGGGCAAATGACATAATTCCACTCCTATAACTTGTGAATTTGTGACATAGTGAATTTGTAAACTGGAAAGAGGTGTTAGATTGGTCCCCATTCAGTTTGGATTCACTTCTGTCTCAGCTGGTTGAGCTCTCATTAGGCAGCCACTTGCTCATGAAGAACCCCTGTTGTCTTTCTTCTCAGTCTCCTCCGACGGACGTGTGTCCACAATGATCGACCCACGCTTGATTTTAACCAAAAGGCCAAGGAGCTTGAAGAATAGGAAAAGCAGCTTGATCTCTAAATTATTGGGAGCTGCTGAACGTGAAGTTTAGTGCAGACATGGAGTTAGTGTGGGGGCAACTGTGAGGGATGGGCTGAGTCCAGCCTTACATGGTCAAGTATCTGTGGAATGCAGTCCACAGTTGTCAATGGAATGCGAGATAAAGAGTTACATAAAGAGTATGTATAACAAAAATGAGTAATAGAGCAGACGTGGTCCTATGGAATTAAAAACAACTCTCCAAGAGTCAGAAAACAAAGAAAGCAATCGTTCCACCTACATGGTTGTTGGCAAGATCGTGGTCAGTTTTAATTGCACAATAGTTAAAAGCAAACAAAGAAGCGTGCCAAATAAATTCAACCTCTGTGAAGGAAGTGTGAATGGTTAAAAAGGTACTCTTTGAATGCAGTAGAATGGCTGAAGTCTTTCATTATTTGCATGGAATCATCCCTTCCCATTAACCCACACAATTTGGGGTTTTTTAATATGTCTTTTTGCAACTTCACTGAAAGCAGCAGGCAGTGTAAGGAGATGGTGGGAGTTGTCTCAGTGCCAGATTATTAGAATTCCTCAAGCAATAATCCCCATATTGCACATTTTAAATAAATATTTTGCATTTTTTCTTTAACTTTACCAACTCAAGCAGTGGGAACATTTCCTGGCTTCCTCTTTCATTATTTATCTTTCAGAATCCTGGGTCCTAACTGTTTAGATTATGGAAATATTATAAAACTGATCTCAGTACCATAATAAATGGCACTTTTACCAATTGTCTATTATATTTAACATGTTATATATAGATTAAAATAGTTAAATAATCTGTCTCCCCCAATGCTATTATGCATAAATAAATTTCTCACACATTGTACATGGCAAGACATGTTGAGTATAATATGAAACTAGATATTCCCTTAATTAACAGTATCAAAATCAAAATCAAAGGAATATTTGCTTTGGAATAAGATCTGGGAATGATTATTGGTTACTGACCAGTGACCCCTACTGGGAAATTAGTTTATTTGCATGGAATTTGAAGGTAGGTTCTAATATCTCTGCTGGAACAAAGACCGAATACAGAACAATGACATGGTTTTGGAAAAAGAATTGCAGTTTAAACACAAAGTCAATTTGCCTTGAGTTACAAATGCACCCAAACAATAGGAAATTGTTTCTCCCATCAGCAGTAACTAGCATTCCTACAATTATGTCGTTGTTAGGCCATCTTGATCATGAAATGCCCACACCAATTCTGCCGAAAAATATCTAGTTATGGGAGCTCTCATTTGATGGACTCTTCGATTTCCCTTTGTGAATGAAGGTAGAACAAGTCCAAACTTTTAAAAGAATAATCAATAGTCAATAGTCAGTTTTATTCGTCACATACACATATAATGTGAATGAAGGTGGGCGGCGCGACTCTCGTCAGCAGCGGCCTCTGCAGTTCGTCTGTCTTTTTATTATTTTTGTCTCGTTTTTATGTAGTTTTTTTTTCTTTTCGTTTTTTGTCGGGGTATGTGTGTGGGGGGGTGGGGGTGGGGGTGGGGGGGGGAACTTTAAAATCTTTCCCCTGCACGGGAGACCCGACCTTTTCTTTGTCGGGTCTCCGTTGTCGTTGGGGCTGGGCAACGTGGAGCGGCCTCCAGCAGGAACGACCTGGGGCTCCAGTTGCGGAGCTGCGGACTACTCACCGTCACGGGGCTGGCCGAGTCTGGAGCGGGTGGAGCTGTGGTGGAGACAATCGCTGCTGCTACCCGACCACCGGAGATTCGGAGACTACAACCGCGGGTCTGGCGGACGGCAACACCGGAAGCCCGCGGGTCCCTGGGGGGAGACCGCTTTTGGGGCTTCCGCAGCGGCGACTTCTCCCGCCCGAGTTGCGGGGTTGAAGAGCACCTGGAGCGGGGCTTTACATCGTCGCCCCGCGCGACTTGGAGTGGCCGCGGTCCTTTGCGAGCGCGCGCCGGGGCTCTAACACCAAGACCTGGTGCGCGACCTTGCATTAACCGGCGTGGCTTTAATGGCCGCAGGATGATCACCATCGCCCGCCGGACGATGGCTTCAGGATGTTATAGGCAGCGGGCCGGCGGTTGGAGCTCTTCTCCAGGATTCCCCGACGAGGGATCCCAGGCTCCGGACGCCGTGCCCACGGCTAGAAGCTCCGCAGACTGCCAACGATCGGAGCACTCCCTTCTGGCGACCCCAGCAAGGGATCGCCCTCTCCACGATGAAACGTCCACGCTGCGCCCGCTGCTGAAACTCTGGGCTCGACTCCGGGAAAGGCTGCTCCAATCCATGGTGTTAGGCCGCGAGGGAGGCGACATGTAAAAAGTCGCCTCTCCATGGGGGAGGCGACCGAAAGTGGTTCCCCCCTTTCCCATAGACACAAAAAGCTGGAGTAACTCAGCTGGTCAGACAGCATCTCTGAAGAAAAGGAATAGGTGACGTTTCGGGTCGAGATCCTTCTTCATGTCTATCGTCAGTTCAAACCGACATCTGCAGTTCCTTCCTACAAAGGTCTAAACCTGGGTCACTGAAGCTGTGAGGTAGCAGTTCTATTAATTGTGCCATCAGATATCAACAAAAGCACTATATCCCATTTTACCAATCCTATAATCTAATATATCAGTATCACCAACACCCAGTGCCTGATATATTCTATCTAGATCCTGTTTTGTACTTCTATACAAACTCTAGGAAATATATACCAGGCTGGTTGAAAGTATGTTCTTTTAATTATAGCAAATTAATCCAGAAAGATATTTCACTCAATTTGACTAATCCAATTGTTTACGCTTGCATTATTGCTGCTGCACGTTTTACATAATGTGGTCAGTAATTCATTAAGGAAGTTTTGTACTTTCCACTTAACTATAAATTATCCTATTACTTGGACTACATTGATACTACAGCTCAGTTTAGTATTCAACCATCTTATACCACGGAACCTGAAAACACAAATTATGATTAAAAATAGAGGAAAAAAATAACTGAACTCATTCATTTTAGGTTAGAAACTGACAATTAATGCTTAACCAAATCATAGCATGAGTGCTTCTGCTCTTCTTCATGTAGATTGAATAATTGACTTGATATTTCCAACATTCCTCTTACGTGAATGGTTATCATATTTGTCGTGAAAGTAATACATGCCAACCATTCTTGACAAGATATCTTCTTTTCAATCTCATAATCTAAGACCAATGAAATGCAAGAAGCTCTCGAATGGCACTGTTTTTGACCTGCGATAGCTACATTTCAGATTGTTTTCATTGGGAAAAATAATTATGTACAGCCTCCCAAAAACATACTTATGCTTCTTAGTAAAGAGGATTTCATTCTGTTAATTCTGGCAAAATTGGAGATGTCAGGACACTAAAATTGAGTAATGGCTTCTGGGCTATTTGGTCAATTTAAATGTGCCTCCTGCACAAATGGGACAAGCTGCAGAATGGTGCCAGTTTGTCTAGAGCCTAGATAAGAGTTGCAGGAAGAGAATGGAACATCTGCAGATTCTGACAATTAGGTGTAAATTGCATGAAACGGATTGGGTGAATGCAAACCACACATACGCATTGTAAATATCGTTGCAAAGCTTTACTTTGCTAGATGTTGATTGGGTTAAGTGTTGAGCCTTGGCTGGGTTTCTTGAATATCCAGGCACATGTTGCATAATTCATCTGTTAACTTGCATCGAGAAACTTTGGCAGATACATTGTGTTAGTCACTGTATTATTGGGTTAGGGAAATGTCTATTACGTA
Organism: Malacoraja senta; assembly: GCA_038087875.1. NCBI lineage: Eukaryota > Metazoa > Chordata > Chondrichthyes > Rajiformes > Rajidae > Malacoraja > Malacoraja senta. Next base: position 23,592,107 of record CM075985.1, on the reverse strand, counting down.
CTGTGTTAATCGATATCTGTTATTGGACTGTATAGAGACCACCCCCATGTGGTTCGGCCCCTCAAGGTTCGGGGGCCTACAAAAGGCCACTCCCACAAGGTCCTGTGTTGATGTTCTGGGAGAATGCTTAGGACTGCATGACCTTCTGGAGTGTCTCTGCTTGAACGAGGCTAGGAGGGCTTGGCCAGGCAGATATGAGGATCGAACCCGCGGTGGTTAGGTATAGTAGTGGGAACTGTTATTGCGTTTTTCCAAAATAAAGTTTAGATGCGCAAGTGCTTGACTCAGTATATTATTGACTGACACTAGACTGGGGGGAAGCTTAGAATGAGCTATTTATAATTCTAGCTTCGGCCTCAATGTCATCTCTTCCACAGTAATTATACCACCACAGGTGATCTGCTTAATGTTTGCCTGTCAAATCTCACAACAAACCCAGGCAAATGATACAGGAAATCTTATCAATAATTCACTCATCCTGATGAGGTTCTATTGGCGATAATGTAACAATATCCAAAACATTTTAAAAAGCATCATGAGAAAAGTTTTAAAAATAAATCATTTACTGTCTTCAATGATATTCAGAAAATATAATTAACATTTTATCACAGTTAAAAAACCCTCACAAAGCTGAACATTTAACTTTGGCAAGTATTGTAATAGAAAAGTGTTCAACTTTGATCACACTTAACTTGGTGGCAGTTAAAAGGAATTAGATTTCATAACACATGTTGAAAACTGAGTGGAAACATGTTTTGTTACAACTCAATTGATTCCAAAGTATGAGACAATGGCAGTTTCAAAACACACCAACCAGTCTTTATTTCTAGCATGATGCAGTTTTGTTTTCCTATCTCTCTCTCTTGTCCCACTACAGGATTCTACACAAAATGGGAACAAGTTTAAAAATAATTCCTGATATCCATGGTAGCCACTTTAGAGATTTAAAAAAGGCTGCACAGAATCTTTTAAATTGGCAGATTTTGTACTTTGTTTTCCCAAAAGAGTTTTTGTGGAATCCACATAAAATGTAGAATGCTGACATAAATTTTGTCAACGAAGCTTAATGCAGACACAAGCAACATGGAATAAGAATTGTCAAGCTCATCAATAAAAAAAGATCAACTTCAAATAAATAGGACCATTACAGAAGTTTGCACATTCTCAGCATTTTCATGCCTTGGAATCTGTTGGAGAGCTGCCACTCCACTAATTAAAATCTGATTGAGGCTACTGTAATGAAAGCATTTATAAGCAGGCAATGGCACCAATTTTATTATAATCATGTACAAGGCATTTCCTCTTAAAGTTGAAGCCCAGTGGCACCGACGCAGTGATCTGACTGAATTTTAAGAGTGCAAGGGTTTATGTTTAGACTGGATGCTGTTGGAAGTTGAAATATTCCTCCTCTATTTGGGTGGTTCCTTGAGACAGAGGAGTAAGTCGCCTCCACCCCAGTTCTGTACATTCTGAGGAGACTGATATACCCAATAGGGGACCTGATCATTTACCACAAGGGATAGACACAAAATGCTAAAGTAACTCAGCGGGACAGGCAGCATCTCTGGAAGAAGGAATGGGTGGTGATTTGGGTCGAAACCCTTAAGGTGGGCAGGTGAAACCTCAAGAGACATGTGAGTGGGTGTGCTCCTTCTGGCTTTTATACTAGCGTACCTATGGACATGTCCTTAAGTATCTCAGTGCCATTCCAAGTTCCCTTGCCTCACTTGTAGAGGTTGTGAACCAAGAATTCCCAGGAGTCTCTGTTTGCAGGAAGCTTTGAGTGAAACCTTGATTATTTTCCTCTGTCCACTGGCAAAGCATCCGTTCTGGTGTCAGGCATGTGATGATATGAAAAAGGACTCAAAGTGGTGGAGCAACAGTGGATGTGGAGAAAATGGATAGGTGATGTTTCGGGTAAAGACCCTCCTTCAGGCTGATTGTGTGTGCGTGTGGGGCTGGGGAAGGGGGGCCTGAATCAGCCTGAAGAAAGGGTGCCAACCCAAAACATCACCTGTCCATGCACTCGAGATGCTGCCAGGCCCTCGGAGTTACTCCAGTACTTTGTGGGGGGGGGGGGGGTTAATCGAGCATCTGCAGTTCTTTGTATTCCCCATGTGAATTATATGAGTTGCCCAACAAAGCTGACTGAGTATAATTAGGGCCTCATTACTGAAGATATTTCCCTGAGAATGGATACTGACATTGGTTCAACTACCTGTCCATGTGGGAAAATGATAGCAGATTACCAATCCACCTCCAAGCCCCTGCCTTCTCTTAAGTTTATATTTACAAATGTTTAGAGGAATATGTGTCAAATGTCAGCAAATGGACTAGATGGGCATAGCAAGTGAGGCCTAGGGGCTGTTTCTGTGGTGTATGACTGTTTATTTGTGGCTTGGTAAATTCCTCATAAGGGCAAAGTGCCATTTCATCCTGTTAATCACTCAATTAGAGCAATATTAACATAGGTTAATAAGTTTAATTGTGGAACTTCCCAGGAAATGAAAGCAAGGTGAGAACACAGTGCACTGGAGGAGGCTAACAAATTGATTAAGAAATCTGTTAAGCAATGTAACCTCACAATTGTTTCCTTGACTGCTTCTCTGAGAGGTTTTATTATGGTAAGCAAACTGCAGATTCAGAGTCTGGTTTGTAAATATAAAACTTAGCAATTTTGAATATCTGAACTTTCATGTTAAAATTACTGAAAAATAACAAAAATTACTCTGAAAAATAGGTCCCTCCTGAACACCACAGTATTTTTAAATACTGGGGGGAGCCATCAACAACACCACAGTCACATCTGTGGAGTCTTTTAAATTCCTTCGAACCATCATCTCCAAGGACCTGAAATGGGGGGACCACCATCACTCCACAGTCAAAAAGGCCCAACAGAGGATGTACTCCTGCGGCAGCTGAGGAAACACAATCTGCCACAGGCAATGATGGTCCAATTCTATACAGCCATTGCAGAGTCTGTCCTCACCTTCTCCATCAATGGTCTGGTTTGGCTCAGTCACCAAGCACGACATCCGGAGGCTGCAGCGAATCGTCCAATCAGCTAACAAGGTTGTAGGCTGCAACCTTCCACCCCCCCCCCCCCCATTGACGAACTGTACACTGCAAGGGCCAGGAAGTGAGCGGGTAAAATCATCTCTGACCCCTCTAACCCTGGCCACAAACTCCTTGAAGCACTTCCCCTCTGGGAAGGCGACTCTGGACTGTCAAAGCCGCCAAAGCCAGACATAGAAACATTTTTTTTCACGAGTAGTAGCTCTACTCAATAACCAAAAGTCTGTAGCCTCATTTTGCTCTGGTATTTTATTTCATTCACATGTCTAAACTGTAATGTTTTATTATTAATGTTTATGTTTTATGTGTCATTCTTAATTGTTACTGTATGTCGTGTTGTTACTTGCAGAGCGGAGCACCAAGGCAAATCCTTGTATGTGTACATACTTGGCTAATAAACTTATTAATTCATTCAAATATACTCCAATTTAATACAACATAGAACAGTTCAGCAATGGAACAGGACCTTCAGCCAATTTTGTCTCTGCTGAACATGATGCCAAATTGAATTAATTTCTTATGCCTGTACATGATCCATATCTCTCCATTCCCCACACATCGATGTGTCTATCTAAAGCCTCTTAAATATCGTGCGTGCGCGTGCGCGTGTGTGTGTGTTTTTTCTCCAAGTAGCCACTCCTGATTAAATTCGTCGTGTTTATGTACACATTTTAAAATAAAATCCTCTCTCCCCCCACCCCAAAATTCCAAAATGTTTTTAAAAAACAGCTCTCACCCATAGAATGTTGGTGAACGTTCCATCGTGTGATGTCACAATGCCCAATGCTCACATATGTCCAATCGGAATGGATCCATTTACATATGCCTTTGCAGCAGCCCCAGCCTCTCCCCCCCACCCCCGCATCCTGTGTCGAAGCGCGTCATCACGTGTGTGGGAATAGAGAAAGAGGATTGGGGTTGACAGGGAATGGGGACAGATGGACTGTCCCCGCCCCTCCCCCTTCCCTCCCTCCCACTACTTCCCCTCTCTCCCCCACCCCTCTCCCCCTCCCTCCACATTCTTCCCCCTCCCTCCCTCCCCTACCCCATCTCCCTCCTCCCCTCCCTCCCCCTCCCCAACACCTCTCTCTCCCCCTCCCCATCCCTCTCTCCTCCCCCTCTCCTCACCCTCTCCCCTCTCCTCCCCCTCCTCCTCCAACCACCATCCCTCTCTCCCCCACCCCCTTACGCCACCTATATTGTAATTGATCGATATCCCTCTGTATTATGCAGTAAAAACTCCACCAATTTTTGTGTCATCTGCAAACTTACTCACCTACCTATCTACATTTTTGTTCATCAATTATATATATCATGAACCAGGGGCGGAAATCCCGGCGGGGGGGGGGGGGCAGGGGGGGACAATCCCCCCCCCCCCCCCATTTTTTGTAATCCAGATTTTAAAAACCCGGTGAAATCTCCGCTTCCGCGAGACAGTGGGGTTGGGACTGCTGATCGAGGGTGCCAATTGGACGAAAATGACGCCGGTCAGCAGGCAATGGGGGCGGGACATGATGATTCAGCGCAATCATTGGAGGAGGGAGGTGTCGGTCACAGGCGGGAAGTAGGGGGGTGGGACTGAGGATATAGCGTGGTGATTGGAGGAGGGAGACGTGCCAAAACACTCTCGGCACAGACCTGCGCCTCATCCGCAGCCAGGATCGATCCCGGCTCTCCGGCGCTGTCCCGTCCCCACCCGAGTCCCCCCCCCCCCACGCCCGGGGGTGGCCAGAGACATCGGATCAGATGGGAGCTGTACCCCCAGGCCACAGCCAGCACAGAGAAGCAGCGCTAAACCAGCTCAACTTTGCTTGTCCCGCCAGGTTAACCTACAGTCCTGCCTGGCCTTGCGGGAAATATGGCCCAGGTTTACAGCCAGCGCGAAGACGCAGAGCTGGTGTCCCGTCAGTCCAGGCAGGGCTGTAGGTTAACCCGGCGAGACAGGCAGAGTTGAGCTGCATTTAGCACTGGATTGAGCCTTCCGGAAGCCTCGCATGTGTGTGTGAGTGTGGCATGTGCGCCGGCCGCCAAGAAATGTGTCCCCCCTGTCCCCAGTCCCCTACATATTTTGATAGCGATTTCCATGCCTGTCATGAACAACAAGGACCCACCACAGATCCCCGTGGAACACTGGTCACAGACCTTCAGCCACAAAGACACACCTCCGTCATTACTCTCTGTCATCCATAGGTAAATCAGTTCTGAATCCAAATACCAAGTCACTGTCAACTACCACGTCGCTGTGAATCCCAACTTATCTTAATTTTCTATTTTTTTCTCCCAAAATTGAATAAAATTCACATTTTCATTGTTAGAAGGTGAAAATCAAATCACTTCTCTGGTATTTGATGAAGGCTGCAGATGCTGCAATCTGCAGCAAAAGACAAACTGCTGTAAAACCTCATCAGGTCAAGCAGCATCTAAGCGGCAAAGGTAGAAACAAAGAACTACCGATGCTGGTTTACAAAATCAAGGGGTATGGGGAGAAGGCAGGAACGGGGTACTGATTGTGGATGATCAGCCATGATCACATTGAATGGCAGTGCTGGCTCAAAGGGCCGAATGGCCTATTCCTGCACCTATTGTCTATGTATCTATGTAAAAACAAATGCTGGAGTAACTCAGCAGATCAGACAAGATCCTGGAGAATATGGATAGGTGACGATTCGGGTCGGGATCCTTCTTCAGACTGATTTTCAGTGGTGGAGGGAAAGAAAGCTGGAAGGGTGACGGGTGGAGGGACAGGACAAAGCATGGCCGGTCACAGATGAACATGAGTGAGGGGGAGGGGGGGGGGTTAATAGGTAGATGGTTGAACAAAGGCCAGAGATGAACACACACACACATAAGGTGTGAGACAAAAGAGTTTGTGTTGCGAATTGTGAAGGTCGAAGATTGACGAGGTGTGAATTGTGTAGCTAGGGATAGGGACGGGGAGGGGGAGATATGTGCACGATCAGCTGGGGCTCAAGGGTGGGGAGAATGGGGAAAGGGGGGGATTTATGAGGGGGAATGGGGAGGGGGGATTGTGGAGGCAAAGGAATGGACAACGTTTCAAGTCGTGACCTACATCAAGATGGGATTGATGATGAACATTCAGCCATGTGGACCAGAGTGGGTCGAAGGCTGGGTCTTAACTGCTGACACATGAGGTTTTGCCACTTTCAATAAGCCAAGACTCAGATGCATGATTGAATAGTCTCCACTTGCCAAATGATTGTAGCTCCAACAACACTCAATAATGATTCACAGCCCATTCTCCACCATTAAATATTCATTCCTCCACCACTGGTATTTTTGTAGCTGGAATGTGCATCAGAGGAAAAAATGAGGGCAGGTTATCATTTTATCAGTGAAATCATAATTAACCTGTTAGAGAGCAGCTTTATATCTGGTCTTGAATAGCTGGGTGAAACTTTACTTTAGACTTTAGATTTATAGCATGGAAACACACCCTCGGCCCATCGAGTCTGTGCCGAATTACCATCATGCTGTACACTAACACTATCCTACATACTAGGGCCAATTTACAATTTATGAATGCAATTGACCAAATATGAACGTCTTTGGAGTGTGGGTGGAAATCGGAACACCCTGAGAAAACCCACGTGATCACAGGGAGAACATACAAACTCCGTACAGACAACACCCGTAGTCAGCATCGAACCCAGGTCTCTGTAAGGAAGCAACTCTACTGCTGCCCCTTTCAAGTACTGCTAAATGTATAATAAATTGCTGCTGTTTTTTGGTATCACAACTCAATATCATTTTTGGTTGTCCCCTCTATCAAAGCAAAGCAACTATTTGGGATATGGAGAGTAAATCAGGGTTAATGATGGGATGGCTGAGACTTGCCAGTTGACAAAGTTTCTTTTCCCCAGAAATTGTTTGTCATTCACTGTGTAAGTGAACTTCCTGAGAATTATTTTTGCTAAATTGACCAGATTGCAAATGTCGTTGGTGTGAGATTGCAATATTTGCAAAGAAAATAGGGGAACTTTGCCACAATCTCGATCTCTATATATTTTTTTTAAAGCCAGATATTGAGCCAGAGTTTTAGTCTCTGCCTGATGCATAATTCATAGATAGTTAAATATATTGAAATATTTCAGAAATAATGTCAATTGCTACAAGATTAAATATATCTCAACTCCCAGCTGCCTGATGTACCACCATCCCAAAGTGGAACACATATGAAGCATCGGTTCAGGGTTACATATAAATAGAAAACACCAAAAGAAACCTGTCAACTTTTCATGTTTTTCACATGCAGGATCATTTTTTTAAGTTGGATGTATTTCAGCTGGACCATAATTTGGCGCCATGCTTCAACGGCTGATGGAAATCTGGGTGTTGAATAGAACAGTCAAGGCATGCAGATAAAGGATGATTAATACAAAGTACAAGGATGATGCAGACAGGATTGATGGTGCAGTGAGCAGCTTTTCACGCTAATAGATCCTTCTGTGATCTGTTGCTGAATAGTCTAATAATGCCCCTGTCCACTTAGGAAACCTGAACGGAAACCTCTGGTGACCTTGCCCGCGACCTAGGTTTCCATGAGGTCGCCGGAGGTTTTGGTCACTCGCCTGGAAAGCTTTGACCTGGATCGACCGAAGCGTGAGCTGCATCTACCGACCTATAGATCGCACACACACACACACACACAAACACATCGCGAAGGTGGGGGCCATGGAGAGCGGATGAGCGCTGTCTGCGCGATGAAGAGGAAGGTAAATGGCTGCCACAGAGCATGGTAAGTCCTTTAGAGAGCGCGGGGGGGGGGAGAGAAGGGGGGAGAAGGGAGAGAGGGAGAGAGAAGGGGAGAGAAGTGGGGAGAAGGGGAGGAGAAGGGAGAGAAGGGGGGGAGAAGGAGTGGAGACAGTTTTAAGAAATTAAATAAATTTAGCAGGCATTTTACCTACCGGCAGGTCTTCTAAGTCCTGAAAACTCCAATGAGCCAATCAAAATGGCCGGTCAGCGAAGGAGATGGCCTTCGACTGCCTGTAAGTAAATAGCGACCCCACTCCACTGGCTTCGACCAAACGGCAACCTATTTTTAGTCGAGGCCGGTTTTGATTTTGTTGAAACAATCGAAGCAACCTAGATGAAGCCTCGACCATTAGGGAGAGTGACCAAAACCTCCGGCGACCTCATGGAAACCTTGGGTCGCGGGCAAGGTCACCAGAGGTTTCCGTTCAGGTTTCCAAAGTGGGACAGGGGCATAAGTGCCACACCTGATTGTATTCTGCAGCTTAGTTGAACTTCACATTCAAATTGGCTTACTGTAACTACATGTCTTTCTTCTTGACAGCCTCCATACAGACACATTGTTATGGAGTATAAATCATCCCAGATACATGAAATGCCAGAATAATCTGTAATGATTACATGGGTACTCCAGATATCGAAAATAAAGAATAATTTTAGTTTACTGTTCCAGATCCAAACCTGTTGAGACAATGGCCTGCTATAAAATGAAACATTGTGTTGACTCGCATATAGCTGTGCTGACTTGTATATGCTGACAGCTGCAGATGGCGTGCCTTTACCAATACAATTCACATGAGTGGGTCCAGCACTATCAGCAACTCCTGACCCTTCCAATCGATCTTGCCCTAACTAACGGGACTGTCCCACTTGGACGACCTAATTGGCGAGTTTAGAAGTGTTTGAAAAAATGACATGTTGAAGACCTCCTTCGACTATGTTGCAGACCTCCTTCGACTATGTTGAAGACCAGCTTCGACTAGCTACGACCTGCTACAACTAACTTCGGGAAAATTGGACACCGAATAGTGGAGAGTGATGACGACCTCCTTCGATCTCCTTCGACCTCCCTTCGACTATGATGAAGACTATCTACGACTACCTTCGACTACTTTCGACTACCCTTGATTACCTACGACTACCATGCTGACCTACTACGACCTACTACGACTAAACATACGAGTAAAAAAAAGTATCGATTTTTTCCATGGCGACCTTTTTTGTAACTAGCGGGCATTTTTTACCATATTGAAAAAAACACCGCTACCTAGCTGAGGCCTCGAGTACGCGGAGACCACTCTCGTGCATGAAGGAGAGTTACGAAGACCTCCTACGACCTCGTGTCGACCATGCTACGAGTATGAGTCAAGGGCAAACTCGCCAGAACTCGCGGATTAGGTCGCCCAAGTGGGACGGGCCCTTAACTCCAGAGCCACTTATAATGTTGCTAT
>CM075985.1:23421095-23582611 GCA_038087875.1 Malacoraja senta | reverse complement strand
GATGCTACAAGGCCTGCTGAGTGTTGTTTTCAACATTTTCTGCTTTTGTTTCAGAATTCCAGCATCTGCAACTTGTTTGATTTTCATCCCGAATTAACTGATTTTAGTTTTGCTAAGGTTGTTCAATAGGACACTCAATCAAATGATGGCTGGATATCTCGGGTGACTATTTTCGTCTCATCTCTGCAATTCATCTCCCTGGCCATGTTTGGACGATGGCTGAGATGACATTTGGAGCTAAGTGCTCCCAGTGCTACCCAAAGCGGGGTATCAGTATACTCAATATAATAGAACTGTGGCAATAGTAAACTCTAATTCATAGCTCTGTTGCTGTGACGTTCCCATGCAGTGCTGACTAGAGTAGACTGGCATGAAAGACAATGATTTGTTGACATTTACTTGTTCTGTTTTTTGAGCAATTCCTAGGCAGGTTTCCTCACTGTTAGTCGGGTGCCATTACTGAAGCAGTACTGGAACAGCCCAGCTACAGACAGCAAGTCCTCAGCACAATGGCAAGGATATTATTGGACTCAATGCCATTGCTGGAAACAGTGTCCTTAACCATTTCATAACATCATGAGGAATAATTCAGATTGCCTGAAGACTGGCCTCTGTGATCCTGGGGGCCTCTGATGGAGGTTGAGATGCTTTACTACATACTCTTGACTGAAAATAGTCAAGAATGCTTCAGCCTCGCCTATTGCACTCAAATGCTGGATTACACCAGTGGAATTGTTCAGAGCCTTCCCTTCCTCAATAATTGCTTATTTGCTCATCACCATTTACAATCAGATTGGACCTGTTCCAAAATGTTGGTTTTGAAATCATGGAACTATGCCATACATGTATTCCCATGCAGTAGCTTCATTAAGTTCGCGTGTGATTTCTAGAGAGGGTTCAATTTGAGGCACTTTGGAAAGAAATCAGGAACACGACATGCAGAGAAATTCAGAGACATTTGGAATGCAGAGTAGATAAGTGTCTGAAAAGTAGTCATGAACAGCACATGAAAAATATTAGTGAAACACAGGAAAGATAACTAAGAAAAGTGAAAAGATTTAATTGAAAGAATTGTGAAATAATGTATAGAGAATCACAAGAAATGTATCTGCAGGGAAATTATTTATTTTATTTGTTTTATGTTGTAAAATCATTAGTTACAAAAATAATTCTAAATTAGGTAACGTTTTGACTTCCAAAGTATATTCAGCAGTTATTCTATCTTTGCACACACATATATTATTGTGAGTCATTCATAACATTATATTCACCTACATTGTACAACCTTAAATCAATTACTTTTGCGCACAATTTAGTTTTATAGCTGAATGAATGAATACTTTATTGTCACATGTGACAAGTCACAGTGAAATTCTTTGCTTGCTTACCCAAGGTATGCAAATAGTCGCCACATACGGCACTTACAGTTATAAAGTACCCCTGCGCCAGGTACCCCTTTGTTCTCCCCCCTTCTCCCCTCCACCTCCCCCTCCACCCCTCCTCTCCACCCCCCTCCTCCTCTCCCCCCCCCTCCTCCTCTCCCCCCCCCCTCCTCCTCTCCCCCCCTCCTCCTCTCCCCCTCTCCTGTACTGGTCAAAGTAATGCTCATCAAAGTAATGAAACATAGTGTGTAATGCTTTTACGAGGGCAGCTGAAAGCCATTGACTGATGACCCTTATTTAGAGTACACCTTGGGGGAACCCAGTGAAGCTTCATTTTCCAAACATGCTATCACTTCACATTTGATCATTGTTATTGACACTCTAACATCAACAACATTCAGACTAATGCAACAACAATGTAGATTTTACATTGCAATCTTTTAAGATTTGAGGGGTTTAAAGGGGAACTGATGACAAGAATTAAAATAATTTATTGCTCTCCTCTTCTAATAGTGATACAATAGCCTCCTCACTCTTTGAAATAAAGACATGGGAACTTTTACATCCAGCTGATGGAGTCGCTGTGATTTAATTCCTCTTGGAAAAGGCAGCATCTTCAACTATGCAATATTCTCTCAGCAAGACATTGATATGCCAGTCTAATGTTTGTGCTCGAGCCACTGGGATGGATAAGGATGTGATTGTGCTATCATTGAAACCACAGCTAACAGCATTGGAGGGGCAAAAAAGACAATTTAAACATTTATTTCACCTCATTCCACATAATATTGTTTCTCTCTTCAAAACCCTCTAAAATCTGAATTTGTAAAATTGTTGATTCCTGATTCAAAGGTACAGAGTGCCAAATATAGTTTTTATGGAAGGAATATTCAGGATATTTTCAACATCCACTTAATAAAATGTTAATGAATGCACAAGAATCCAGGAAATATGAAATGTCTTCCATCTATTTATGCTGCTTCTTCCACAGCTCATCTATGAGATCCATTGCAAATATCCTTTACCTATAAAGCCAATCGAGCAGAATCACTGCTTATCTTGCAATCTATCCTCTCACCGGTTGCCTTCTATGGTTTACCATGTTCAAGTCCGCAGATCACGTTTGCACCATATTTTATCAAGTTTGTGAACTGTATCCATTTTATAACCTTCCATTTTGTCTCAGCACAATTAATTTGAAAGATCTTTCAAAACAACATTAACTTGCTTCACCATCGTTTCTTCTTGTCCAATATTTTAGGAGAGTTATCTATTTTGATCGTTATTCTCACTAGAGGCTAATTAATTTTAAAGGCATGTCCTCAAGTACACTTCTCCCTGGCAAGTTAATTAGTCAGCTTACATCTACATTATCTATGCCTCTTGGCATTTCAAAGACGAGGAAGATACAATTTCTCAATCTTCTTATCTTGATTTCACGTACTACACTGCAGATCTAAGAACTAGAATCATCTGTGTCGCCACTGAAACATCTGAAAAACATCAAAGCATCTTCCGAGGAGGAGTGAAGGAAACCACACACAAATGTAGCTTGACAAAGTTAGAATAACGCAAGTAATATGAGTAGAAGTGACTAATTGGGGAAAGACAGGACGTTTCCTTCCCTGAAATACATTAGTGATCCAGTCATTGCCAAACCAACATGGTTGCATTTTTGTAACAGCACAGCAAGCCACTCCGACATAATTAAGCGGGACGATATCTCAATCTTGCAAGTGATACCACATCTCAAGAGCACGATCCTTGGCACATCCTTATTGAAATGGAGCTTACGTTTCTGATGGCAATTTTCTGTCAGGAACTCCAGTTACAAATTATTCATCTGTAATAGTGAAACCTCCTGGATGGAATTTCCCATAAACGACATTAAGTCATCCTGTCTGAGTCACTAATTAGAATCCATTTCATGCTGTTCATATAGAAACATAGAAAATAGGTGCAGGAGGAGGCCATTCGGCCCTTCAAGCCAGCACCGCCATTCATTGTGATCATGGTTGATCGTCCCCAATCAATATCCCGTGCCTGCCTTCTCCCCATATCCCTTGATTCCACTAGCCCCTAGAGCTCTATCTAACTCTCTCTTAAATCCATCCAGTGATTTTGCCTCCACTGCCCTCTGTGGCAGGGAATTCCACAAATTCACAACTCTCTGGGTGAAAACATTTTTTCTCACCTCAGTCTTAAATGGCCTCCCCTTTATTCTAAGACTGTGGCCCCTGGTTCTGGACTCGTCCAACATTGGGAACATTTTTCCTGCATCTAGCTTGTCCAGTCCTTTTATAATTTGATATGTTTCTATAAGATATCCCCTCATCCTTCTAAACTCCAGTGAATACAAGCCTAGTCTTTTCAATCTTTCCTCATATGACAGTCCCGCCATCCCAGGGATCAATCTCATGAACATAGAAACATCTACTTCCTCAGCATGAGGAAATTTACAAAAAATGTGTAATGCGCATTGCTGTGGCTAAACAGAGTCCAAATTACACCCAAGTACAATGCGGTGAGAAAGTGATTTTTGATATTGGTAAAACAATTCATGAAATCCAATGGTTTTATTGTTAATGAAGTCTACAGTTGTGACTACAGAAATAAACAATAAGGATTAGAATACACCAAATCAAGATGTTGAATTAAGGTGTACCATAGCTTATAACAACAAAATATCTTATTTTCCATAAGAGCAACTTTTTTTCAGAATCATAGCATATTGGAAAACATAAGTTGCTTGAATCAATTTCCTGGTGCTAATAGCATGGAAGCATTTTTCATTATGCTTAGTTTGTAAAGTTATTAATGAACACAAAGTTGCAAGTAGTTACAGTTAACCTCCACAAATAAGTCCATACATGCCTCAGTGTCAGCATTCTCTTTACATTTCTATTTAAATTTAGTTTACTAATATTAGTGACATGTCATTCTTGTCAATAGATGGATCATTAATTTCTGCTGCAACTAGTTTTAAGCAGTAACGGTAATGAAGCAGAAGAAAACATGGAATCTCCATGTGAAGAGAAACTACTGGATGCATTGATGACATAGTAACATGGGGCATAACAATGGCATCATAGTTTCGATGCTGGTCCCTGGTTCTGTATGTCCACATAGATTTCCTCCCACATCTCAAAGACAAGACTCATTGCCACTTTAGCTACTGTAAGTTAACTAAAGTGAGAAAACAAAGTGATAAATAAGTGGGGGAAATGTTTGAAGAGAGAAAATAATGCAATAAATTAATTGGGGAACATGAGAGTGCTTGAGAAAACACATACGCTCATTGAGCTAAATGGCTGTGTCTAACATCATAAAGGAGGAAATTCCCGATTTATCACTGACTGCTTGGTAGTCCACATGTAGGACAAGTCACTTGTTCTGCTCTAGATCTATTTGGCTTTGTTCCATTATCAGGAAAGTCCTGGTGTAAAAAAAATCTCAATTTTGTATTTTTCAATTGGCCCACCCTTAACAACAGTTTGGGGGCAAGAGCTTTGCAGACCTCCTCTGCTATGAAGTTTGAATGATGTACATACAGTTTTGAAACAGTGGTCTCTCTACAGTTCTGAAGTTCTACAACTGTGATCAAGAGAAACAGAAGCCATTTTGTATTCACACATTCTGCAGCAGCAAAGTATTTTCACAAAAAATGTCAAAAAACTAATTGTTTTACCTCAAGAGTAATAATATAATATAAATCATTACTAAAAAACCTATAATAGATTTTTCTGTATGTCTTTTAGCTAGAATGTTATCACTTGTTTTTCTCCCTATCATGTCTTCCTGGTGTAATTCAATTAAAAAAATAATTCTTCATCATCATTCTTCTTCATGTGTTCACAAGTAAGCTTATTTGTTTTATGCCAGTTATTTCTTTCAATTACAGCTACACAATCACCTCCAATGCATTATTTAAAAATAATGTGTTGCAAATAATCCATATGGCTAAAGCTCCCAGATTCATTGAAATAACTACAATGCATTTTACTTTTTTTTAAATGGACCAAATGCTGACTCATTTTGATTTTAAAAGGGAGATGAAGCACTCCTCATCCCATTTAAACATCAAGCTGTTCTCATTCCTTCAACTCACTCCTTATTTAGTTAATCTAATAAAGTTTTGTCAGCCATATCTATTGTTTGCCTCTCTTGAAAATGCACATTAGATTCTGCAAATTGCCCTTTAAGCGATAATTGGCCTCAATTCCCTTATCTATCTTTTCTGCATTGACAACTGGTGTGATGGGATAAGGTCCCTAATTATTTCATTTATAAAATGGTTCAGCAACAGTGATTGAACAAGGCTTTTCTTCATTTGCAGGCTGACCTTAGGCCAAGCAGTGCTTTGTGCTCATGTCATTTATCCTTCCATCACCTTCTGTACAATTTGATAGAGCAACTTCTTTATTACATTTTAAGTGTTTCCACCTGTGGGGGACAGCTCTGCAAAGAGTTTAAGTAGAAAACAGACTGAATTCCCTTTTTGCTTACAGGCACTGGTTTGTTTTACTGAGCTCACAATATAGCCTCTCTGTCTGACACAAGCACAATCCTTCTTCTAACGGGCACATAAGTACCCATTTGATGGCTTGTAATTATTTCCTTCAATTGCTTCAACTTAGTAAATGGAAGTACCATACTCCCTTCCAAGTTGAGCACCATACAAGTTTCTGCACTTTGTTTCCTCTCCAACCAAATTCGCTTTGTAAAAATGATGTAGAAAATGCAGCTTTACGTCATTCAATTTTATTTTCCAAAAGATGGATAAACCTGTCCTCAGAAACAGAATATATTTTCAACTATAAATGAAAGTGATCAAAGAATATAAAACATGCATTGTCATGTATTGGAGGTGTTTTCTGGGGAATGCAGATTTTTAGGATATGATATAACAGATGGGCAGACCTGATGTGTCCATTTATATGGCCAATTCACCCAAAACGTTGCCATTTTTGAATATTGGAAGGGTTGCACATCAGCAGCTAGCATTGGAAAAGGTGTTGCATGCGACATGAAGATCATTAGATTTTGTTGGCAACTTTCTCCAAAATCAGCAATGAGAAAGCAGTATTGCCTCTCCTCAGAGTATGGAATACGATACGATACGATAGAACTTTATTTATTCCAGGAGGGAAATTGATCTGCCAACAGTCATAAAACACAAAATGCATGAAACATGAAATTAAAGTGACGAGTGGAAAGGATCGGGGATGTGCAAAGATTGTGGAAGAGGAGGTGGGGATGGGGAATCAGTTTACCCCACAACAGAAGAGGTAGAAGGAATATATCCTTATTAACTGTCTAATGTAATGTCTGTAAATTTGTTGCCAGAGTAACATGGAGTTTGAAAACTACTGTCAGAAAGAACAAGATTTATTTGTCACAAAAGCACATTCCATACAATATGTTTTATTCCTCTATGATGTCCACAAGTCCATATGATCAGTGATATTTTACAGAATTCATCCATTTAAAGATGACCATATAAGTAATAAGCAAGACAGACTCTTTACCTGGACATTTTTTTGCTCTTCTCTTTTTAGAAACATCAAGATAACAAATGGTAGCAAATGATATGGGTCATTCAACACTGACAGCAATTTATTTTCAAAGCATTCACTATTAAAACTGAACATGTTCTTCTATAAATTTATTGAGCTTTCATCTATGACTGCTTTTTGAATTGCAAAATATCATGCTTGTAACTTTGTTAGAATATTGACATTCGACGTTCTTTTCATTGTATCCATGTATGTTATTCATGTATTATTGCATTGAAGGCTCAGTTAAAATTTGCATTAAACAATTTTGTTGTGCTCTTCAATCTTTTTTTTTTTCAGAGTGAAATATAGAGAAGGCCAGAACAAAACAGGGCCAACAACAGATGACCTCAGGGTAGACGGGTAGAGTCCACAATAGCTCATTGTTGGCTGGGGAAGATATGCTAATGTCAGGGATACATGGATGTGAATTGTGGAACTAATAGGATGACTAGAGTGAGGGAGAGAGGGGGCAAGGAATGCAGGAGATACTTGATGTTAAAGTATAACTTGTAACTATAGCTTGGTGCACAATTCAGAAAGTGTATCATTTCCCTGGCATATTAACATAAACTAGAGCTGCAACCAATTTATAAAACAGTCAGCAATTATTGGAAAAGCAATGTGTTTTTTAGATAGATTCCAGAAATATGATTTTAAAATAGACAATTCAGAAAACAATCAGCAATTCGGGCAGCATTTGTAGAAACAGAAACTGTGTGCGTGTTTCAGATCAAAGACCCTTCAACAGAAAGGTCCTCAACCACTAAACCGAAAAGCACGATTGAATAAACCAAAAACAAACTGCAGGAGAAACTTAGCGGGTCAGGTTGGGACCCTTCTTCAGACTGATCCCCAAAATGCCATTTGTCCATTTCTCTCCACAGATGCTGCCGGACCCTTTGTGTTCCTCCATCAGCCTGCTTTTTGCTCATGCATCTGCAAACTCTTGTGTCTCCATTGAAAAATAAACAGCTGAGTTTTCAGTTTCTGCGATAGTTAAAGAAAGCTTCTCTTTGCATCCTGAATTCAATTATCACAGATAAGCTTGTCACATAACTATCTTTTATCATTGGAGATATAATAGTAGCGTAAGACGTGGGGTCTCAACAGCAACGCCGTACAATAAATAAGTAACAAGCTGAGCATTTTATGATGGAATGTGAATACTTATCCATGGACTTCCCTAATCCGAAAATGCCCAGCTTTAAAACAGAACGAGGTGCTAATTTAAATTAGAGCATTTTTCTTCCAGGTGGATCACGTTTCTTGTTTCTCCCAATGACTTGTGCTGAACAGAATCAGCAGAATGATTCTTTCACCACTTGATCAGGCAGGCGGAGAGTCAGGACAGCTTCCAATTATTGTTGAGATATAAGATTCTAAAGATGAGAGAGAATTGGAATCAAAATGCACTCTGACATGTGCTAAATGCAGAAATTGGAACTAACACCACTCATACATGGAGACTTCTAGTGCAGCATTGCTATCTCATGGCACATCAACCAGACCTGACAAGTCGTTCATTCACGGATCCAAGGGAGGGAAGAAATAGTCAAAATTTTGGATATAACTTCCCAAAATTATTTGATGAAAACTGAACCAGAGCACTCAAGGTTGACAAATATGGCACTTCCCTTTACAATTGAGCATAAGAAGGCCAACTTTTCTTCTCAAATGAATGTTAGAAAGTTCATCATAGCAACTTTGGGTAACCAAGGGTAAACAGCCCCTTCAGCCCAACTTTTCTATGCCAACCAAAGTGCCCATCTAAGCCAATCCCATGTGCCTGTGTTTGGCCCACATCTCTTAAACACAAGTCTGAGATTCCTGCTTTAAGAAGGTATCAATACTGATGCTCAAGAAGAGGAAGGTGACATGCATCAATGACTACCGACAGGTGGCACTAACGTCAATGGTGAGGAAGTGCTTTGAGAGGTTGTTTATGACGCATATCAACTCCTACCTCAACAACAACCTGAATCCACTACAATTTGCCTATCGCCACAACAGAGGATGCGATCTCGCTGGCTCTCCACTTTGCACTGGATTACTTGGACAATAAAAACACATGTCGACTACAGCTCGATGTACAATATCATTTATCCGCTCCAAACTGGTTACCAAGCTGAGGGAATTGCATCTCACCACATTCGTCTGTAACTGGATCCTCAACCACCTCATCAACAGAACACAATCAGTATGAATTGGCAGTAACACTTCCTGCTCGATAACCATCAGCACAGGAGCACCTCCAGGCTGTGTGCTCAGCTCCCCTGCTCTACGCACGCTATATCTATGACTGTGTAGGCGGACACAGTTCCAAGTCCATCTTTAAATTCATCGATGACACCACCATTGTTGGACGAATTACGGATGACGATGAGTCAGAATATAGGGGGGGGGGGGGGGGGAAATCGATCGATTGACCGAATGGTGCCAGACCAACAATCTTGCACTCAATGTCAGTAAAACCAAGGAACCTATTGTTGACTTTAGAAGAGGAAGGCTGAGGATCCACAAACCCGTCTTCATCGACGGAACAATATTGGAGAATCAAAAACATCAAATTCCTGGGCATGCTCATCTCTGAAGGTCTGTCCTGGACCCAGCAAATTGATGCAATCATAATGAAAGTCCATCAATGCCTCTGCATCCTTAGAAGATTGAGGAGATTCAACATGTCAATGAATACTCTCATGAACTTCTACAGGTGTACAGTAAAAAGCATATTGACTGGTTACATCATGGCCTGATTCAGCAACTTGAATGCCCAGGAACGAATAAGATGGCAACAAATAGTGAATACTGCCCAGTCCATCATCGGTTCTGACCTCCCCACCATCAAGGGAACCACAACCCCATCCACGCTTCCTGTTGGCAAGAGTGAAATGATAGTGTGGCCAGGGTAATGTGGGTCTTTGATAATGCTGGCTGCCTTGTTTAGGCAGCGGCTCCGACACATCCCTTCGATGGTGGGGACATCAGTACCCATGATGGACTGGGCAGTGTTCACAATTCTTTTGTCATCTCCTTCCATCCTGTTATGGGAGAATCCCTAACAATTGACAGCTCTGTTGCCGCCAGGAGATCACAATAGCACTAATGGACCAGCAGCTTGACAGCAACACACTGGTTTGTGCTGTTTCTTTTATCCAAGTATGTTCAGAGCTGCTATATTGGATTCTTTGCAGTTGTGCTGCTTGCAAAATGTCACCACAAAACAGCGACATTTTGTAAAGGGGGGAAGATTTAATTGAGATAATCAGGAAGAACCTATTTCTCTGAGACGCAACAAAAGCTTTTCACCGTACCTCAGTGCACATGACCATAAACTAAACTGAAACAGAAACTGAGTATGGAGGTCAATATCTGACGAATATAATATAAACTTAAGATAAAAGGGAAAAGGATTAGTATGGATGAGATTTTTTTTTAAATCAAGCATAGAGTTTCACTGAAAAGATGACGGAGCCAGAAATCCTCTGGTTGAGGAGCTGATATGGTCTAACCAAGAGAATGATAGACCTAGAAAACGATAGGTAAGTGGGATTAATCAAAATTGTTATCTTATGGCTGGCATTGACAGAATGGGCCACATGGGCAATAAATTACTATGGATTTGTAATTGTGAGAGTCTACATGAAAAGGGCTGAGAACTCCATTGATAAAAACAATTTGAAGTGATATTTTCTGAATTGGAAAATCAATACACATTGAAAAGATAACGTTCAAGGAAAGCAAGGCAGACTGGTGCAGCGTTAAGAACAGTAGAGGTGGGAGTACATGATTGAAGATAAGCTTTATCTGGAAGCTTAGAACATAAAAGCAAGGAACAAATGTTTAGAGTAAAGATAGCCCTACTGAGGCCAAAGCTCAAACAATGAAAACAGCCCTGAACACCACAGTACAAAAAGGATGGATTCAATGTAAAAGGAGGAGCATTCACTCAGAAGGAATTTGCAAAAGATGAAGAGAGTAACTGGAGCTTTTATGTGGAATGCTGAATCAACTAAGGTGAAATGGCCAGCAAAATGTTTACACATAGACACAAATTGAACAAAAATTAAACGTTTAGACAACTGTAGATTTGCCTGCCACAAAAAAAAGGGCTATTAAAATTAATCGGAATAAATTGTTTATGAGGAGAAAATAATCAATTTCCACTTTTCATCTCGATGTTGTCTTCTGGCAAAAGCATCCAAAAGCACAACTTTAGTTGTAACATGAATGCGCCACTTTATCAGCACAAAATGAAGCCACTACCATTGGTCGCTATTAGAGATCCCTTGTTTTCTAATCCTATCACTGTGAACAGTCTGAGACGGAGCCAGACTGGAGACAACTTTGGACTACATTTACATGCCATTACCAGTACTGCATATTTCAACCAGTTTCATCACAGCACACTGAGTAGACTTCTGACCGACATCCACTATAAACCCACTGACTCCCATGGCTATCTGGACTACACTTCTTCCCACCCTGCTTCCTGCAAGGACTCCATCCCCGACTCCCAATTCCTCCATCTACGCCGCATCTGCACCCAGGATGAGGTGTTCCACACCAGGGCATCGGAGATGTCCTCATTCTTCATGGAACAGGGGTTCCCCTCTCCTACCATAGATGAGGCTCTCACCAGGGTTTCTTCGAAACTCCGTGACACTGCTCTCTCTCCCCATCCCCCCACCCCCCCAACCGTAACAAGGGCAGAGTCCCCCTAGTCCTCACCTTCCACCCTACTAGCCGTCACGTACAACAAATAATCCTCCGTCATTTTCGCCACCTCCAACGTGACCCCACCACTTGCCACATCTTCCCATCTCCTCCCCTGTCTGCTTTCCGCAGAGACCGCTCCCTCCGTAACTCCCTGGTCAATTCGTCCCTTCCTACCCGAACTACCCCCTCTCCGGGCACTTTCCCTTGCAACCGCAAGAAATGCTACACTTGTCGCTTTACCTCCCCCCTTGAATCCATTCAAGGACCCAAGCAGTCGTTCCAGGTGCGACAGAGGTTCACCTGCACCTCCTCCAACCTCATCTATTGCATCCGCTGCTCTAGATGTCAGCTGATCTACATCAGTGAGACCAAGCGTAGGTTTGGTGATCGCTTCGCCGAACACTCCGCTCAGTTCGTAATAACCAACCTGATCTGCCGGTGGCTCAGCACTTCAACTGGGGTGGAAGATTGCAACCTTCACGTGGTCCGCCCTGTTTCGACTAATGCAATCAACTCGACGTACACACACAGAAGATCAAATAGAACAAGTTGTCCTACAACTTTAGGATGTGCACGCCACACGAAAGAAAAAGCACTTCAACTCCCCCTCCCATTCCGAATCCGACCTTTCTGTCCTGGGCCTCCTCTGCGGCCAGAGTGAGGACCACCGGAAATTGGAGGAGCAACACCTCATATTTCGCTTGGGCATCTTGTACCCCAGCGGTATGAACATTGACTTCTCTAATTTCAGGTAGTCCTTACTGTCTCCTCCCCTTCACAGCTCTTCCTCAGCTCTTTGGCTCCTCCTCTTCCTTTCTTCTTCCCGCTCCCACCCACCCTCACATCAGTCTGAAGAAGGGTTTCAGCCCGAAACGTTGCCTATTTCCTTCGTTCCATAAATGCTGCTGCACCCGCTGAATTTCTCCAGCATTTTTGTCCACACTGAGTAGAGGGTTGGGCTTTTGAGCTCAGGTGACAATGGGCCATTGATCATAGGGAGGCATGGGCCATTTAGCATTAGATATAGGGCTCATTCCTATCTGAACTCATAAACAGAGAGTCTGACATCCATTTTATCCATGCAGGACCATGGAATTAATTGGACCAGATTTAATTTTGCGCTGACCAAAATATCAGACGGGTGATGTCTGACTTGCTTAGTGTTTCCACCAATTGCTGTGCTTGCTCTGATGCTCTGATATACTTTACAATGTTAATCACTTGATATTTAGTCTACAGTCAAACAATGCCCACTGGGTTAATGTAGCTGAAGATACATGTCAAGGCAAGAAGCCCTTGGGAGATCTGAGAAACAGACAAAACCCACACAATAAAACATCATTGTTTAAGAAGTAGGTAAAGGGCCAAGTAGTCTCCAAAGCCTACTCAGCCATTGAAACATCATGACTGATCCTTTGCCTCAAGCTCGCATTCTCACCCAATCCACATTTCTTCTGATTAATTTATTGTCAAGAAATCTCTCAATACCAACCATGAATATACTCACCCCCAAGCCTCTGAGACATTTACAATCCTCAGCGTAAAGGCTTTCCCCTCAAACAAGTCTTAAATGCTGACTATCCAGCCCAAAGATACTAGAGCAAGATCTTTGATTCAGCCTGACATTATGCCCCAGTTTTATTTTTATTTTTATAATAACTCTTGGGAAAAACATGATTGTGAAGGTATCGTTAAGTCGAAGCCTGCAAAGCACAAGACACGATTTGTGATGGGAGAAAATTAAATCTACCTCAGACTGTAAAGTCTTTCTTCCACTGCAGTTCATACCAGTCATAGTATGACACTGCTCCCATAGCCCATAAAACTTTGTGGAAGATAGAAACATAAAAAATAGGTGCAGAAGTAGGCCATTCGGCCCTTCAAGCCAGCACCACTATTCAATATGATCATGGCTGATCATCCTAAATCAGTAACCCGTTCCTGCTTTCTCCCCATACCCCTTGATTCCGTTAGGCCTAAGAGCTATATCTTATTCTCTCTTGAAAACATCCAATGAATTGGCTGCCACTGCCTTCTGTGGCAGAGAATTCCAGATTCACAACTCTCTAGGTGAAAATGTTTTTCCTCATCTCAGTCCTAAATGGCCTACCCCTTATTCTGAAACTGTGACCCCTGGTTCTGGACTCACCCAACATCGGGTACATTTTTCCTGCATCTAGCCTGTCCAATCCTTTAAGAATTTTATATGTTTCTACAAGCCCCACTCTCATCCTTCTAAATTCCAGTGTATACAAGCCCAGTTGATCCATTCTTTCATCATATGTCAGTCCCACCATCCCGGGAATTAACCTGGTGAACCTACGCAAATGCCCCTGTTGTTAGTCTTTAAAAATAGAATTAAAAAGACAGCTGCACATAAATAGGTAAACCAAGTTGAAGAGAACGTACAAGTTTTTATTCATTCAAATTAGCATTATGTGACAATATGATTGACAAGTTATATTCTTCTGTTTCACCCTAAAACACAGTTTTTGATGGCTAGATTTTCTGCTGGCAGGTATCTACAGATAATGAAGAAGAACAATATCTTAAGCTGAAGATAGACATAAAATGCTGGGGTAACTCAGGCAGCATCTCTGGAGAGAAGGAATGGGTGACATTTCGGGTCGAGACCCTTCTTCAGACTTCAGAAGAAGGGTCTCGACCCGAAACGTCACCCACTCCTTCTCTCCAGAGATGCTGCCTGTCCTGCTGAGTTACTCCAGCATTTTGTGTTTATCTTTGGTGTAAACCAGCATCTGCAGTTCCTTCCTAAACAATATCTTAACCTATCCTGCTCAGTTTTACCATCATTATTGCTAGATGCATGCAAGGCCATATGATGGATCAATAGAGAAACAAGGAATTACAGATACTGGTTTACAAATATAAAAACATAAAGTGCTGGAGTAACTCAGCAGAACAGCCAGCATCTCCAAAGGACACGGGTAGGTGACGTTTCGGGTCAGGACCCTTCTTCAGACTGATAGGGCCAACCCAAAACAGCACCTATCTGAGTCCTCCAGCAATACTGCCTGACATGCTGAGTTACTCCACCATTTTATGCAAGATGGATCATTCAAGTCTCAAAATACAGTACACACTCCATGGTTACTGCCTGACCTGCTGAGTATTTCCAGGGGTTGATATTTTAAGTTTTGCTTTTACTGATATGGTGATAATACTAAAGAGGTTTGCTTTGGAGTAGTACTCTATTGAATCTTCTTCTGTCTCTGCACTTAAATAGTAGAATTAATAACCACAAATTGTAAGACAAGGTAAAGTAAATCAGTTAATAAATTCAACCATAGCTTGCAAAGACAAAGCTACGAATTCTTAGTTTCTGAATGTAGTAATTTGTATTCATTAACAAGGCCTTACAAATATACATCTAAAATGTTCACATCATCAAAGAAGCTATGGTCATTTTTCAAACCCAAATTGTTATTAAAGAATTCCAGTTGTGATTATAAATATCACTTCCCAGGCATCCAGCATTGCCTCAAAGGGCAAATTAGAATACAAGCTGTTATGAATGAACCTCTTATTCCCCAATCAATTTCCCTGATAAATGGATAATGTATGTAAAATATTCAATATTTGTTGATTTGAATGATGAGAATATAATTTCTAAACTATTAAATACGCATTTCAAAAATCAGCACCTTCCCATCAATTCAAATAACAAGAGAAGCAGTAATGAAAACTTAATGAATAAAATTGAATGACAATTATACCAATACACCGTTCAGCGTTTGAACAAATAAACAAAATGTTGTAACCATCAATATGAAAAAATGGTTCTTAAGCAGAAGCAAATCGCATAACAATTCTGGAAACATTTTCAGATCTGTGGGTAACATGGAATTTGTTGTTACAAATTATTTTATTTGCTTCTGCTTCCTTCAGACCTTTATAGACACACTCTCACCAAATTAAGTTTGCTATAGAGTTTCTCTCTGAATAAGTCCAATGTCATTCCCAGGTGACCCGGTTGATATCCAAAATGCTTTTTCTGGCAAATCCATGGTTCCACGTTTCATGCTTCCCAAGATTTAACCACAAAGTACACTTTATATTAAACATTGA
The DNA here is from genome assembly GCA_038087875.1 of Malacoraja senta. Lineage (NCBI taxonomy): Eukaryota > Metazoa > Chordata > Chondrichthyes > Rajiformes > Rajidae > Malacoraja > Malacoraja senta. Next base: position 23,566,866 of record CM075985.1, on the reverse strand, counting down.
AACAAGCACATCTGCTGCTGGCTTGGAGAGAATAATAATCTCCAGAGGAACTATAAGACAATGTTCTTTCCACAGTGTCAAATAACAGCCTCAATGACCTCAACCTGCTGTCAATCGTTTCCATTTCATTATTTGGAAGATTAATGACCAAACCACACACATCATTCCTTAACGATCAGTCTGAAGAAGGGTCCTGACACGAAACATTACCTATCCATGTTCTCCAGAGATGCAGCTTGACCTGCTGAGTTACTCCAGTGCTTTGTGGCCATATTTGGTATAAACTAGCATCTGCAGTTCATTTTTATCAAATTTTATTCCTTCAGGGTACCCTTTTCACAGGGACCTGCAAGAGACTTCTCAGCTCTTAATATAGTTTAGTTTAGAGATACAACGCGGAAACTGGCCCTTCGGCCCAACAAGTCCGCATCGACCAGCGATCCCTGCACATTAACGCTATCTTACACACCCTATGGACAATTTACACTTATACCAAGCTAATTAACCTACTAATCTGTACGTCTTTGGAAGAAACCGAAGATCTCGGAGAAAACCCACATGGTCACAGAGAGAAGGTACAAACTCCGTACTGACAGTACCCGTAGCCAGGTCCAGGATCAAACCTGGATCTCTGGCGCTAGAAGCACTCTAATGGGCCTGTCCCACTATACGAGTTTACCCAAGAGCTCTCCCGAGTTTAAAAAAAAATCAAACTCGTGGTAAGCACATAGAATGTACGTTGCGGGTACGTCGGAGCTCGGGACGTCTCTTAGCAGCTCGTAACGCTAACGGCAGGTACTCGGGAAACGTGGTAAGCTCGTGAAGACTCGTGAAGATTTTTCAACATGTTGAAAAATGTCTACGAGAGCCCCGCGTACCCACGAGCAGCTATTACCATAATTCTCCGAGTTCGAATCAGGGGAAACTCGGGAGAACTCTTGAATTAGCTCGTACAGTGGGACAGCCCCATCAGGCAGCAACTCTACCGCTGCACCACTGTGCCGCTGATTGGAGCATTGATTCCGTCATTGTTATCAAATATGATTCCTAAAATACCACTGATTTCCTTCCACATATGCCAATGGAAAACAGGGCAAGATAAATTATGTGCATAGTCAACCTGCACCATTACTCAGTGTTGGCTGTGGCAAAATGGCGAGGCTGCCACCAGGTGGCTCCACCGTCGTGGCAGCCTCGCCAACAGTCTGTGTGTCCTTTCTACTGTTTTTATTATTTTAAGTGTGTTCTAAAAGTTTGTTTCAATGTTTCTTGGTTAGTTAATGTGAGGGGTGGGGGGTGGGGGGGGGGGAATAGGGGGAAACTTTTTTTCAGTCACTTACCTCGATGGAGATGCGATTTTCACCGTGTCGCATCTCCGCCGCCCCCTTTGCGACCATAAGGGCCTGTCCCACTTACGAGACTTTTTTGCCGACTGCCGGCACCCGTCATAGGTCGCCAAAAATGTTCAACGTGTTGAAAATTCAGCGGCGACCAGAAAGACGCTACGACTCTTTGGAAACTTCTCACGACCATAGGAGACCTCTCACGACCATACAGGCGGTATGGTTGTGAGAGGTCTCCTATGGTCGTGAGAGGTCACCCGCGACATGTTGCCAGGGGGTCGCCTGTATGATCGTGAGAGGTCTCCTATGGTCATGAGAGGTCTCCAAAGAGTCGTAGCGTCTTTCTGGTCACTGCTGAATTTTCAACATGTTGAAAATTTTCGGTGACCTATGATGGGTGCCGGCAGTCGCCGAAAAAGTTGCGTAAGTGGGACAGGCCCTTTACAACCTGGAGTGGCGCAGCCTTTCCTGGAGACCGGCCCGGAGCGTCAAGCCGCGGGTGCGGCGCGGACTTACCATTGCGGAGCCGGGGATCCTTTGCCGGGGATTCCCAGAAGAAGAGCTCCAACCGCGGGGCCTGTGGACTTTAACACCGTGAAGCGGCCGACTCAGGAGCTCCATGCCTCAGAGTGTTCCGATCTGTCCCGACGCCGGAGTTTCCATCATCCCAACGAGAGGATTTGAACATCGGACCGTCGGCAGCGGCAAGTGCGGAGGGTTCAAGGCCCCGACCACCACGGGTGAACAAAGAAGGAAGAAGACTAAACTTTATTGCCTTCCATCACAGTGAGGAATGTTGATTCCACTGTGGTGGATGTTTATGTTAAATTTATTTTATGTGTGTATCGTGTACTTAGTATGGCTGTATGGTAACTCAAATTTCTTAGTTGTACCATAGTTGGTTAAGTGACAATAAATGCAAACTTAAAGTTGAATGCAAGTTATGCCTAGTGCGATCCATACATTTGCCAATCGAGAGCATCACGTGGTCACTGAGGACATCAGTGTGCAAGATGGCTAATATGCGCACACTAACTAGTGAAAAATTCTTGCTTTTAACTTGTGGCAAACAACAATTTAAAAAAAAGAACAGTGCTATATCCTGTAACTTTGTCAGAAGGTCACTAATTAAAGGCAACAGGCATCCTCTAGCTTTTCACTGCAAGAGGATTTTCACCAAAGATCCTAGAGCGGATCAAGATAGTCTACTCCTGCAAAATCCAATGGGCTGACTTGCAGTACGCAACGGATCGTAACATCCGCCATTTCAGTAAACCCGACCCTATCGTTGACCCGACCTGACTTCAGTTATGCGTTCAGTTCAAACGGCACATAGCTTGTACAGGTAGGAACTGCAGATGCTGGTTTAAACCGAAGATAGACACAGAAGGCTGGAGTAACTCAGTGGATCAGGCTCCTTCTCTGGAGAGAAGGAATAGGTGATATTTCGGCTCGACTTTTTCAATAGCTGCCATGACCCGTTACTGAGTGATTTCACCCTCCTCCCTCCTTTATTACAAAAAAATAAACACTTTCATTTCCCCGGACGGGTGGAGGGGGGACCCGAATGCTGCAAAAAACGTAATTGTTTTTTTAGTGTGTTTTAAAACATTGCGGGACCAGGGTTTGTTTTTAGAAAGAAGGTAGACACAAAATGCTAGAGTAACTCAGTGGGACAGGCAGCATCTCTGGAGAGAAGGAATGTGTGGCGTTTCGGGCCGAGACCCTTCTTCAGACACTTTGTTTTTAGAAAACTGTGTTTGACCTACAAAATAAATGCAACATTCCTGTGAAGGGGGAATAAACAGTGATGTGCAAGTGTCGGGATCTCTCTCTCTCTCTCTCTCTCGCAAACACATCCTGTGCGTGAATTCGCAGCTTTATCCTGGGCTACTTAATCCAAGGGCGAGCAAACGCGCGGACAGACGGACGAAAGCAACGATCATGGAGTGGAATAGCTGACATTTCGGGTCGAGACCCTTCTTCAGACTGAGTCAGGGGAAAGAGGAACAAGAGATATAGACGGTACTAAGGACAAATGAATGGAAGATATGCCTATATCTCCCGTTTCCCTTTCCCTTGACTGTCAGTCTGAAGAAGGGTCTCGACACGAAATGTCACCTATTCCGCTCTATGATCGTTGCTTTCGTCCGTCAGTCCGCACATTCGCTCGCTCTTGGTGCCGGTGCTTCTCCCCTCAGACTCCGCCAAACAAACACACACACACACACACACACACACACACACACACACACAGACACACAGCATGTCTGGCAGATCGGTGCGGGTCGAGACCAGGAGCAGGGCGAAGGATGACATCAAACAGGTCATGGCAGCTATCGAAAAAATACAGAAATGGTAAGGGGAAATTTTTTAAAACCACCCGAAGGAAATAGATGTTTAACAAAAAAAAGGGTGCCGGCAATCGCTCCATGTCTGTGTCGGAGGGAAGGAGGGGGGGGGTGGGAGGATGGCTTGAGTGGGTGCAGGATTTTCTGGAGCTCCTTCCCAATGGCAATATTTTGTATGTTCAAAGTTAATAAGGAAGACCAGGCAGGAATATCAAAATGATCACCTGCAGCTGAGAAAAAAAAATGATTTGTGTATGAAGATGCCAGGACCAAAGCAAAGATACTAGAGCGGAGACGGAAGCCTGTTACGGAAATGGCGCTAAAGATTACCCATGACCAACTACGGTTTTTTCGTTTAGTGAACTATCTTGCTCCACTCTAGGATCTTTGATTGTCACTGCCAGTTTATTTAATGTTTTGCCATTTTTCCACTTTATCCATTTAAAATGTTTTAGGTTTCATTCCTTTAAAATAAAAATAGTTAGACCTTCAAGTAAGTGAAGATTATCAGCAGCAATTTCAGGTATGTGGTATCCACACTCTCGTTAGTTTGGCGATGCATGCACATTTACATTGGATGATAAATGTCACCATAAACAGCGTTTGACTGGATAATTCATCAACGGTGATGCCGCAAATGAGTTTATCATATCAAGTATTTTGTTCACATTTAAAATTAAATCTCGTAGCACAGCATCAATGAATCCGAATGCACGGTCCAGAAACAAGCACACACATGCACGCACACACCACACGCATGTGCACATGCATATACCGTCTTCACAGCCGTGTATGGCAAATTATACCAGAATGTTAATTACATCAGGAACCCAAAGGATTCACCGAAAGTGAGAGAAATTCATACAGGGAGATTGCAGGATGATGGTATACTGTACTGCTTAATGAATACAGGGCAAACCTGGTTCTGTTGGTAATATATCCATTGGTAGAAAGTTGCAATACCAAAGATCAGTCCAAAATTCAAGTACATAACTGAAATTGACACTCCATACCATCTTCAAAAGGTTAAACAGACCAACTTACATTCCAATGGTTCCATCAATAACAAAGCTCGAACAGCATATGACAAAAAACTCAAAAGTTGGGCCAAAATTTCTCACTCAACAATATCACCAAAAGTAGTCAGTTCATCCATCTGCATGGGAGATCTCACTCTGTGCCATATGCTTCCTGGTAGCCTGGCTTATGCTTCAATGCATTGTACTTCAAAAAGGTAGATCAGGTTATAAGAAGCGTCTTCAAATATTTAAGACATATTATGTATGATTTGATAATTAAAACAAGGTGTTTTTTTAATGCCCCACCCAACCTATCCCACCCAGGCCACCCCCAAACTGAGATTGTGAAGACCAGAGAACAGGGCTAACATTCCTGCTCTCCCTAGGCAATAAGTAGCAACTAAAGTGCATTCATTAAAATCAATCGGCCTACAAATTCATTCAGATGATTCTATGAGAATAATCTGTACTTTTTCTGTACATAGAATGGCTTCAATAAATGTTCATGTACAGAGGCCACTCAATGATGTTAACCAGCAGACCAAGGACAAAGAAATGTCACTCACTCACTTTTATACAGCTCATCTGGAGGCTACAAGATTGCCTGAAGTTGATTTGCAAGGTCATGGCTCAGCAGAGCAGTAACATTTTGAGCACGGAAGGGTACGTGGGGTCATTCCTTTTCCAGACTAATCAGGTTTCCAAATTATTGGGACGTCATTTTCAGTTTTAAAAAAAATGAATGCTGTATTTTCATTAAAGATGCTCTAGATATTTATCTGTGCACTTCAATGTTTCAGAGTGCTACGTGATTGAATTCAACCAAACACTGTGGATGTTGTAGAATGCCATAGGGTTTTTAAATGATCCATGATTGAACGTATTTATACACACAGGCAACCAGATGTCTGCAATTACATCAAACAGCACTTCAAGCACATTAGGGCATCACTCTGCATGCAAGGCACAAGCTGGACTACTATTTACCTCCTTGGTCACCCTCGGACTATCCTAGATCGGACTTTGCACTAAACGTTATTCCCTTATCATGTTTCTATACACTGTAAATGGCCCGATTGAAATCATGAATTGTCTTTCTGCTGACTGGATAGCACACAACCAAAGTTTTTCACTGTACCTCGATACACTTGACAATAAACTAAACTAAACTAAACAGAAAAGGCCACTCCCCCAGAAGCAGATATTCACAATGCATATAAACCTAAGAAGCACTGGCCCTTCGCATCTGGAATTCTTGGATCTGCCTGCTCATTTCCATTTAAGATTTCAATACACCCTCTGTCTGTATCCTGTGCCCCTGATACCCAGAGAGTTATGAGTATACATCTGCCTGATTTCATCTGATCACTGACCACCAGTCACCTCACCCTGCAAGTACTCACAATGATTCCATCTCCAAGACCTCCCCATTATGATTACAAAACATCCCTTGTAGTCTCAATGGACAATAGACAATAGGTGCAGGAGGAGGCCAATCCGGCCCTTCGAGCCAGCACCGCCATTCACAGCGATCATGACTGATCATCCACAATCAGTACCCAGTTCCTGCCTTCTCCCCATACCCCCTGACTGCTATCTCTAAGAGCTCTATCTTGAAAGCATCCAGAGAATTGTCCTCCACTGCCTTCTGAGGCAGAGAATTCCACAGATTCACAACCCTCTGTGTGAAAAAGTTTTTCCTCATCTCCGTTCTAAATGGCTTACCACTTATTCTTAAACTGTGGCCCCTGGTTCTGGACTCCCCCAACATCAGGAACATGTTTCCTGCCTCTAGCGTGTCCAAACCCTTAATAATCTTATATGTTTCAATAAGATCCCCCACTCATCCTTATAAATTCCAAAGAATACAAGCCCAGCCACTCCATTCTATCAACATATGACAGACTTGCCATCCCGGGAATTAACCTCGTGAACCTACGCTACACTCCCTCAATAGCAAGAATGTCCTTCCTCAAATTTGGAGACCAAAACTGCACACAATACTCCACCCTAGCCTTGTAGTCCTGGTCCACCCAGAAGGTGCTCCATCCTTGTAAACCTGTCCCCCAACCGCCCTTTATCTACAATTTACTTAAGTTCCCCCATTTGGTCTCCAATGGTGTTCAGTGTTAGTAGACATGGGACCTATGTGCACAAATATGCCCACTGCGCCCTTGTCTCTATTAACAAAAAAATGTGACAGGGTGCCTGTGCACTAAACATGCATAAAAGCAGAATGCATACACTTTCTGAGGCAACATCTCTGATAAAACATGTCACAGATGAGTTTTAGAGATTGCACAGCGTTAAACAAGTAGGGTGACCACTTCCAGTGCCCAAGCCAAACATTGAAACGACAGCAAGCAAAGTTTTCCTTGTACTTGTTCCTCAGTCTACTTGTTCATGTGACAATAAACTTAACTTGACTTAAAAATGTTATCAGCATCCAAAAGACAAATGATCTCATTATTATCACATTCCTATTTCAAGAACATTGCTGTCTGAACACATACCGTGTTTCCCATACCTCGCTATGAGTAAACTTCAGAAATAATTATTTGACTGTAAAATGCCTCATAAATTATTTACCCCTTTATTGTGAGCATGCCTGCGAGGATGTTATTTTTTCAATTCCACTGGTAAATTACCTTTGTTTTAGATGGAAAATGAGCTCTCCGACTACCTGTTCATAGCAAAACACAGCATATTCAAAGAAGATAGATTTCTTCCCATAGAACTCCTGAATTTCTGCATTGTTTATTTGTAATTCTGCGTATCTTGAAGACGAAGGCAAAGCTCATCAATAATCTAGGCGGCAGTATCAGGATTTGTCAGCCGACACACTCCACTAAGTAGAATAGACAAACTTGGATAGGAACCCCTATTTTTGATCTACCCGCCTACACTCCCACAGTGCATGATTTGAACACAGTTTACATGAAGAGCTGTCAGCTGCAAGCACTTCCGGTGTAAAGTCGATTGCTTTCACACTAATGAAATTCAGTCAACAGTGGTAATGATCTAAGCAATGGTTCAAGTGCGTGATAAATGCTGCTAGTAATTTGTACAAAATGTTTTTTATTGTTCAAAATCTACTACATCGCCAAAAAAAATGTTACTATAACCGATCTGAATGATTATCAAAAAATGCCAGGCAAACTGTGCTTGACACATTTTCAATATGGCTTTAGAAAGCACTGTCAAAAAACATGGAGATGCTGGAACAGGCATAGATCATTTTATTTTTCATGGCATCGTCAGCACACTTGGCATTCATTTTAAACCACACTTGGCATGGATTGCAAGCAGAGAAAAGTTGGCAACCACTGGAATGTGCTTAGAGAGGCCTCCACCTGCACTTGGCAGGACCCTTGTGCCAGGTCTGATGCATTCCTGGTAAGTGCAGGGGCAGCCTCAAATTGGGTCAGCTTGCACCATTCTAAGATTTCTATAATGCTCATATTATAATAAAGGGCCATAATTTGCTACAGCAGGGTATCAAACAGCATCTGCCAAGTTGTTGAATATGTAAGTTGGAGATTCACAGCAAGGAAATATTGGCACATGTGATGCAAGGGAACAGAACTACTAGCTGCACATCTCCTTAATCCATCAATTTGAAGACAAAATTAGGAGCAAAAACCAAAAGAAAGAACAAATTAGAGTGCAAGAAATCAAAGTCAATTTCATTACTGAAGAAAATATGGAAACAAAGAGTGAATTATTAAGAGAGGAAAAAAAGGAAAGTTAAAATAATTTACATTATTTAAATTAAAACAATTAAATCCTGAATTAACGAGGCTGTGCATTGGCAATTAACTTTCAGAGCATGAATACATTATAATACATTTAAAGGGCACTTTGACTTGAAATTACGTCACATAACTTTTCCTGATGTGAACAGCTTTATGCAAGGACCGCACAATACATTTGAAATGCAGTACCATTCAATGCTATGTAGTCAGTTATAAGTTATTCTTAAAACATAATGCTACTACAGTTGTTTTGCACTGCCTAAACCTGTTCAGAATAAAGACCACTATTACAGAGAAAGGGAATACACTTTGAATCGTTTCTTCTATTTTGAGGTCAACCCAACAAAACCAATATCCCGAGGAGGCAAAGACCACAATCAGGACTTCAAAAATAATTTTATTAAATCACCCCCTGACTCCCCACATAATTAGGTGAAATTCCAGCACATCAATCTGATGCATAAACCAGCATGAACAAATCAGGATGACACAAAATTTCTAAAATTCCAATTTTAGTTAATTCATTGTTTTTCTTGTATTTTTATCAGTTGCTAGATGGTTGCGTGGGGGTGGGCAGGGGGGGGGGGGGGATGGCCTGCGGAGTCACACACACACTAACCCCCCCCCCCCCAACAAACACACGATTTTGAAACCTTCATAACTTTTGTACTGTTTTATCGATCGGAAAAATAGATAGATAGATAGATAGATAGATAGATAGATAGATAGATAGATAGATAGATAGAGCTAGATATAGATAGATATAGCTAGCTATTTTGATGCTCACTTAATGACAGATTTAACCTGATATTTATCCAGCTACTTTTCATAGGAATAAATTGACACGCTATTTATCCTTTGTGCTTTGAGTATTTCACAATTCCTTTGGGAGATAAAAACACTTAAAATCTCAAGTTCTGCTTAAGGCTCTCCAATTTTGCACTCCGCTTTTTGTAGTAGAGTCCAAATTAAATGATGTTTTTTTAATAAAATGTTCATTATCCATGCCTCTGTATTTTTAAGAATCAGGTCATTCCTCTGTCAATCATCGTTTTGCTGCAAAATACACATTAGCTCTGATATTTTTCTTCACAATTCTAAGTATTTAGATTTACCCTCCTTAACCTGCTTTGAAATTTCTTTCGTAATTTGATGTGCTTTTCAAAACAAGGTATGTCGTTCATACAAGTGCAAATTCATTCTTGTTCTCTAAACCTTTTCAATATAACATTCTGAAGGTAGTGCTTATTAGATTTGACTTTGTACATTCCTGGCGTACAGAGCAAAATTTGATTGTGAGACAGAGGACCTTCCATAGAGCAACATAAAACTTGCTTCATCAATCTTTTGTTTCTTAAGTGTTTAGTAACATAGCGTGAAATAATTGAACTGATTTCATGCAGTATCATGTAGCAATGTTACAAAATGTTGAGATTTAAAAAATAAAGTCTGCAATTTATCCCATCAGATAAAGCATAAAACGTTTAATTTGACACCTAATTCACTTTCATATCTTCAGTATTAAAGACGTTATGGCCATTTTCATACTCGGAAATTAGCATCTTGTTCCCTATTGCTTTTCCATTGACTTAACACAAAAGTTGTGATCGAGGACAGTTAAAAGCCCATAACTTTCTTAAAAATTAAGATAACTGAAATAAATTTTCAGTTATTATAGATTGAAGCATTCTGAAACAAATATGAAACAATCTTATTTAGAAGACATGAAAGTAAAGCATATAATTAGTTAGTTACCTAATTGTAGCTAATTACAAAATTCAATTACTAGATCTAAACATCTATCAATTTCTTAAGAATAGATTAACATTTTTTAATAGCCTAAGTGTCCAAATAACATTCACACAATAATTCACAATATAACATAATTTTTAAATCTCATTTTCATGAATTTACAGGCCAAATGGAAGGAATTGAATGTTTAATACCTGTAAATTAATGGGCATTTAATTCATCTTGTGAGTGAGGATTTCTGGAACGCGATCATTTGGAACGTTCATTTGCGGTGAATTTAACCCCGTATTGGCATGAAAAATACTGCCGTTAGTTCGGGGAATAAAATCACCGTGTCGCATGAAAAAATGTGAATTAAAGGCTTCTTAAGAAGCACTTTTATACATTTAAAGAAACCACTTTCGTTTACCTGTCCCAGGTGTGAAATCCGTCCCCGTTATCGGCGTTGACGCTTCAGGAGCTGCTTTTAAAATTAGTCTAGCGCTGACATTGACGATTTAATAAAAATAAAAAATTCACAAAACGCCGCTAGGAACGATTCGTCAGCCAACGCTTGTACTCCAACGAAATATAATTCAGGACAAGGGAGGAGAAACCGCGTTTTAACCCCGCCCCCCCTTAAAGGCGCCAAAATCGCGCACACGGCCAGTGGCAGAATTACAGCGCGACTGAAGGTAAGTTTTGTAACATACCTATACCATGCAGTTGGCAAAGCAGCAAGAATTTGGTTCTGACCACTGGTGCCGCATGGGTGGAGTTATTATGATCATTCTGTGACTGTGTGGATATCCCCTCAGTTTTCTCCCGCATCCCAGGTTATACTGCTTGGTATGTTAATTTGTCCCTGTAAATTGCTCCCAGTGTGTGGGTGAGTGGTATGATCTGGGGGGAGTTGATGAAAATATGGGAACATTTGGTGGGGGGGTGGGGGGGGGATAGGATTTCTCTCTGAGTTGGCATAGACTCGAAGGGACTATGTCACATGGGAAAAAATTATTAGATTTTAGTCTTTGCTCTGTTTATCTAGATTGCTCAGTTAGCCATATAACATTTTGCTATCAGCAGATTTTAATTAACTGGAAATACTCTTATCATAATGTATATAAAACAGTAAAAAGCAGAGTTTAGAAAAGATTCTTAAGAAATTCTTCACTTTGGACATTCTTTGAAATAGCACTGGATCTCTTCTCCCCCCCCCCCCCCCCCCCTAAGAACCTATTAAGCAATAGTAACCATTTCTGGATCATTTTTCATTCCTCCACAATTTCTACCAGGCTATGAGTTTTACGTGTGCATTGGAACTGATTTCCACATTTAATCTGCATTGACTGATCTCATTCTTTGCACAATGCTACCTCCAGTAATAACCAAGCCATTTTGAATGCAGGACAACTTAACCCACCATGGTCTCAGATCACCTGTTGTTCGAAATTCCTGAGACAACCATATTGTGCATCAATGTGGTTCTACTCAGGTAATTCCATTGATTACTTTCTCTTCTGCTGACAATCCCTTCCATGCCACTGATTTTTGATCCACAAAGTTTCCCAACAATCCAAATCGTGTTCAGCTTATCTCCAAATTTTCACTCTGATCCTCCCAATTGCTCCCAAATCCTCATACCCACTACCTCAAGCACCCCCAACTCCCCAATCAACCATGCTCCAGACCCCACTGTCTAGTCGCTGACTTTAGCAAACCTTTTCAATCCCGCAGTCACAGATCCCCATATCATATCCCTAATCTTCAGCTTCCTCACACCTCCACACAAATCTCCAGTCTCCACCCTGACAAGCCACATTCCAACACACCCCATGGTCCTGTCCAAGCCTCCGAATTGGCAGCCTGGCATGCATCCCTCCGATCGGGCTTCCATTTTCCTGGCCTTCTTCGACCTCCCGTCTCAGTCCTCAGTCCCAGACGCTTCATTTTCCTTCACAAAGAGAACATGTAATGCCTGCTCCGAGGTAATTGAGATCTTTGTCTCGAATTTGCAGTTTAAGTTTGCAGCAGCAGGCTCACGAGTGAGAAGATCATTGGCACAAGGCAAAACAACCTTGTAGCACCTTTAATGGTTCACTACAATTTCTAGGCCATTGAGCTTTTACTTAGATGCCAAATTCTTTTTGGAACAAGTACAGTAAACTCACATCAAAAGCCACCTTTGCACTGATCTTTTGTAATGGGTTCACGGAACCATATCAACTGCTGTAGGCAGCCAACTGAAAGCCAAGCTTTTGGATTACTGAGGACTTTTTTTAAGCAGTTCTGTTACTGTCAGCCAGTTAATTCTGGTCACAAAAAGTACTGTTGTCCAGATGCATTGTTATAATGACACTGCATTTTAATGCACAGCATTCATTTACATTGTGTGTTATGTCGGTATCCCTGCTCAAATGCATACATTCTGTGTGTTATTCATTACCAAGACAGTGTAAGTTTAGCAATGATAGTCTGAAGAAGGGTCACCCATTCCTTCTCTCCAGAGATGTTGCCTGTCCCGCTGAGTTACTCCAGCTTTTTGTGTCTATCTTTGGTGTAAACCTGTATCTGCAGTTCCTTTTTACATATAAGTTTAGCAATGGGTGGAGTTTTGTAACAAAAGAATTTCATAAAAAATCCATAATAAAAATTATTTTTAGTGATCATAATTACGGTGCCTTTGGTTTCAGAAGCAATGCTCCATGATGCAGATTGCATATTTTGAGGTTAGACACAAGGAACTGCAGATGCTGGTTAACAAAAAAAGACATAAAGTGCTGGAGTAACTCAGCAGGTCAGGCCATATCCCTGAAGAACATGGATTAGTCAATGTTTTGGGTCAGGGCCCTTCTTCAGACTCAAAAGAAGGGTCCCAACCCAAAACGTTACCAATCCATGTTCACCAGAGATGCTGCTTGACCCACTGAGTTACTCCAGCATTTAGTGTCTAATTTTTACATTATTTAAGAAACTGGTTAAATTTGTACAAATTCCATCACAACATTTTCAGAAAAATCTAAGTTCAGCATAAAAGGGAGAATAAAAAACATCACTTTTATTCTGAGAACCTATTTTGAGTTTGGAAAGGGCAATAACTCCTCCTTTAATAAAAGGAGTTTATAACCCTTTCCATAACTCCAAATAGGTTCTCAGAATAATAGTGATGTTTTTTATTCTCCCTTTTATGCTGAACTTAGAGTCTTAGTTTGAACAGCAAATTAATTCAGTGTAACTCCTGGCTTCAACAGGATAAGCTGCCGAGGCAGAGGTGTTTACACATCATTCTGCATGGATAAGCATTATTAGAAAGTAGTTCAGCAATAACCGACAGTTATATTAATTTAGATTCCTGCACCGTCAATGTTCACAAACTCTGCAAAGCTGAGAATTCCCAAAAATGTCAGCAGCACTTACTGCAAAACAAAACTTGTCAACAAATTGACATAAAGGGTTCATTTTGAACAAGTCACAATTTATTTCAAAAGCTTACTTTTCACTTGGAATGACAATGGGAAATATTTATTAACTATTCCCTGATCTGCTATTCATTGCTATATTTGACTGCATGCACACACTTGATCATATGTTCTGAATATTTGAATGTTTGAGCTCTAAGTTATAGAAACAAATTCAAGCAATTAACAAGCCATTTAGTGGAAAGTTTAATTCTTTATTCATTTATGTGGATGAGATTGCAACATTTTCGGTGTCATCATAATTATTTGAAAAGTGTATATGCAGCAATGTTGTATTTCCATGCTGAAGTGGAATTTTACATCTCCAGAGATTCAGTCGGTGACACTGGAACAGGTGTACTGTCAACGGTTCTGAATATCAATGAACTGTAGTGACAGCCTTGGCTCAGTGGTAGCACTTTTACATCTGATTCAAATCCCACTCCAGGGACAAGCACATGATCGAGCCTCATACTTCCACTCAGTGCCCAGGGTGCACTTTCCAATGCCATCAAATTGTGAAAGGACAGCGGGGGCCGACTTTACCACTGAAACAAGCAGCAACTTTGGACTGATGCACGGACGTGGAAGTCGAAAAGCTGCTGACTAAGCTTCACTTGTGATTAATTCCACGCTGCTGGATTCTGCAGAGCAAGTACTTGTTGGATATCATCACATTTGTGACAGGGCATCTGTTCTTTGGATCGTTTGCCAATATTTTCGGCTTTGAGGTAGGTAAGTAAAAAGAATGTACTTTATTCTGTTTGAATTCTCCCTCCCAGAGAGTTGTGAATGCTAAGTCATTGAATATTTAATCATTTTGGGCCAAAACAGAATTTTAGATTTTCAGTGACTCAAGGGTCAAAGGGATCAGGCAAGAAAGTGCAGTTTATGCAAAAATAGCTCAGTCATGATCTTATTAAATAGCAGAGAATCTTCATGGTCTACTCGACTTACTATTTATGTTTACATGTACATATTTTCAATTAGTTGTGATTGCAGTAATTTTCAATTATTTTAAATTTATTCTGAAGAAGGGTCTCGACCCGAAACGTTGCCTATTTCCTTCGCTCCATAGATGCTGCCTCACCCGCTGATTTTCTCCAGCATTTATGTCTACCTTAAGTTATTTTAAAGTATTTTAACATGATTTATTTTAGATTGCTGATTAATTTTAACATTTTGTTAACATTTTAGACAGTCAGGAAGCATTGACTTTGCCACCAATCAAAACTTTTCAGAGGAGTTTTGCAGCCAGGGTTTTGTCTGACCCACCAATGTGTCTTAGTACCTCGTGCAGGCCCCGATTAATCTAAAGAAGGGTCTCGGCCTGAAACGTCACCTATTCCTTTTCTTCAGAGATGCAGCCTGACCCACTGAGTTATTCCGGCATTTTGTGTCTATCCCCGATTATAATTGTTGGCTTTGCTATGTCTCATTTTTCCAGATGCATGCCCAAAATTTGAGGACCAGAGGACACAGGTTCAAGGTGAAGGGGAAAAGATTTAATAGGAATCCGAGGGGTAACTTTTTCACACAGACGGTGGTGGGTGTATGGAACAAGCTGCCAGAGGAGGTAGTTGAAGCTGGGACTATCCCATCATTTAAGAAACAGTTAGACAGGTACATGGATAGGACAGGTTTGGAGGGTTATGGACCAAGGGCAGGCAAGTGGGACTAGAGTAGCTGGGACATTGTTAGCCGGGTGTGGGCGAGTTGGGCTGAAGGGCCTGTTTCCACACTGTATTCATCTATCTATCTAAGTACTGGAATTGTGACATGAGCTACAGACATGGAAATGCTTAGCACATGCATTTGAAAGTCATCTCAATGTGGTCATCATCTTAAATGCCGGGGAATCCAGCAAACTACTAATCCACAGAAAAGCAATGGAAGTATGAAAGAAACATTCTCCCAAAGTCTATTCTCCATGACATTTCTGCTGTCTTGTTCCATTTTTAAAAATTTATTGCTTTGTGTAAACATTTAAAATGTTTGAATCCACACAAGTTTGTATTTAAATAAAATCCTGTAGTTCTCTCTACCATCTCCCCACCCCTTCCATCGCCCTCTACTCCCAAATCTGTATAATTTAGAACATGTTTAATTTTATTTTTACTTTTCCTAGTTTTGATGAAGTCATTGATCAATATGTCAACTCTGTTTCTCTGCAGATTCCACTGGAGCATTACTAGAATTTTCTGTTTTTAATCTCAGATCTCTAGCATTCACAGATATTTCGGGTTTTTTGGTGGGTTTGGTGGAGGTGTAAAGAAGAAAATATGAATAAAAATGTGAAATTGGATCACAGAAGTGATTTTGTAAACATGAAGTCCAAAGGCAGCAATGGGTGATAAACTTGTTGAATTCAGTGCTAAATCCAGAAGGCAATGATGTTCTTGGTCGAAAGATGAGATGTTTTTCTCAGCACCGAGTTATTCCAGCACTTTGTGTCTGTTTTTCTCAAGTTTGCATTGGGCTTAGTTGAGACAATGTACACACAGTGGGAGTTAGTTGGAGAATTAAAGGGACAACAAACTGGATGCCTGCAGATTGAATGGAAGAATTTTGTTTGAAAAGCAGTCACCGTGAATTGGAGGAAAGACCAGCAGCAAAAGCAATATGTTTATTTTATATATTTGTTTCCAATTTACAGAGAGGAATTGAAGAGTATTTTTTCATTACCACCTTAATTGCAAAAATCCACCTATTGGGTTAATTTGTGAAAGTTATTATTTTGGGTTCCTCATATAATTTTTCAATTTTCAAAGCCCCTCTGTGAAATAACTCATAATTAGACAGGTACTGTTGTTTAATAACACGCCACATCTAAAGGCCATTTGCAGCATTTTCAACAGCAAAGGCCATCTGTAGATTACCAATATCTGTGTGACTGTAGGACCAGGAATCAGGTTGGTGCCTGGAACTAGATTTTCTTTCTTTCTTTTAAAATCTTTTTATTCGTTTTTTTTTCAAAAACAAAAACAACAACAACAAAAAGATAAACATAACAATGATATTGAAACATAGGGATCAGGATTACATTAATACCAGGTATAACCTAAATATGAGTCCAGTGTCAAAATACACATTGAGTATAGACCTCCCGGTCGCTATGTAAATATAGTTAAGTGTTTAAAAAAGAACGTATATATAAAAACAAAAAGAGAAAAAGAGAAAAAAGAGAAAAACAAAACCCCCTAAACTAGAAGGAAAAAAAAGCAAAACGGAATCTGGTCTGCAAAGAATTTCAACAATTTAAGAACCTGTTTGTTGTCAAGTCCGTTCCACCGTATAAAGGTAAAAGAATTATTATAACAGTTGGAGAGGGGACAATTTATGTCATGTGAAAATGTTGAATAAAGCTTCCCCAAGTCCTATCAAATTTAACCAAGGGTTCAACAATGTCACACCTAATCTTTTCTAAATTTAAACATTATATCATTTCAGAGTACCAATGGAGTGTGGTTGGAGGTACACAAAAATGCTGGAGAAACTCAGCGGGTGCAGCAGCATCTATGGAGCGAAGGAAATAGGTAACGTTTCGGGCCGAAACCCTTCTTTAACACGAGTGTGGTTGGAGGATTAGAGTCTTTCCATTTAAATAAAATAGATCTTCTGGCAATTAATGTGGTAAAAGCAATCAGCCGATGGGCGGAACGTGACAGAATCTAACATTGGTAGCCCAAAAATTGCAGTAATAGGATGAGGTTGTAAATCAATACCTAAAACTACAGAAATAGTATCAAAAATGTATTTCCAATATTTTTCCAAAAGTGGGCAGGACCAAAACATATGAGTCAATGAGGCCGCTTCAGAATTACATCTGTCACAGGTAGGATTTATATGACCATAAAAATGAGCTAACTTATCTTTTGACATATGAGCTCTGTGAACCACCTTGAATTGTATCAGAGCGTGTCTTGCACACATTGAGGAAGTATTAACTAATTGAAGAATCCTCTCCCATTTCTCTATAGGTAGAGAAATTTGGAGTTCTCTTTCCCAGTAATTCTTAATTTTATCAAATGTATCTATTTGTAATTTCAAAATCAACTCATAAATAGTCGTTATTAAACCTTTCTAATAAGGGTTCAAATGTAATTTTTTCCCCAAGATTTTGGTTTGATGTAGTAACGGAAAAAAGGGTAGAGTAGCTTTCAAAAAAATGTCTAATTTGTATATATCTAAAGAAATGTGTTAGGTAGATTATATTTATTGGAGAGTTGATCAAAAGACATAAAACAACCATCCAAAAACAAATCATGAAAAGCTGCTAATCCCTTCCTCTTCCATAACAGAAAGGCTTGATCAGTACTAGAAGGTTGGAAGAAAAAATTAGATATGATAGGACTCGATAAGATAAAATCATTCAATCCAAAAAACTTACGAAATTGAAACCATATTCGGAATGTATGTCTTATTATTGGATTAATCATATATTTATTCAATCTCATAATTGTAAAAGGTAACGAGGCCCCTAGAATAGAAGCCAATGATAGCCCTTGCATAGAATCACGTTCAAGATTTATCCATCCTGGGCATTGGGTATCTTCTAAATCTTTTGTCCAAAACGTTAGATAGCGAGCATTAACTGCCCAATAGTAAAATCTAAGGTTCGGCAGTGCCAAACCGCATCTTTTTTTGATTTCTGTAAGTATTTTTTACTTAGTCTGGGATTTTTATATGCCATATATATGAAGAAATTTTTGAGTCAATAATATCAAAGAAAGATTTAGCAATAAAAATTGGTATCGTCTGAAATAAATACAAAAATTTAGGTAGGATAAACATTTTAATAGCATTGATTTGGCCGATTAAAGATAAGGACATTGGTGACCATTTAGTAAACTGTTGTTTGATATGGTCAATTAGAGGCGTAAAATTGGCTTTAAATAGATCCTTGTGTTTCATGGTAATCTTAATGCTTAAATAAGTAAAACATTCGGTAGTCAATCTAAATGGAAACTGTCCATAATTCGAAATTAGTTTGTTTAATGGAAAAAGCTCACTCTTAATAAGATTTAGTTTATAACCAGATAAACTACTAAATTGATTAAGTAGTGCTACTATTGCCGGAATGGATTTCTTTAGGACTGCATAGAGAGATAGCTTATGTGTTTTATTCCCACGAACAATACCAAAAATATTAGGGGATTCCTAATAGCGGTGGCCAAAGGTTCCAAAGCGATATCACACAGTAAAGGACATAAAGGACACCCCTGTCTAGTAACTCGAAAGAGCCTGAAAAAAGGGGATCTCTGATTATTGGTAAGTACAGAAGCCTGAGGTATATGATATATCAGCTTGATCCAAGAGATAAATTTTGGACCAATCTTAAATTTTTCAAGTGTATTGAATAAGTATTCCCATTCTGCTCTATCAAATGCCTTCTCAGCATCAAGTGAATTGACACATTCTGGAGTTTTATTTGACGCTGTATATACAATATTCATTAATCTCCTAATGTTAAAGTATGAGTAACGATTTTTAATAAAACCTGTCTGATCTTCAGAAATAATTTGCGGTAAAATATTTACCAATCTCATAGCTAATATTTTGGAAAGAATTTTGGAATCTACATTTAACAATGATATAGGTCTATATGATGTCACTTCAGTAGGGTCTTTATCTTTTTTAAGAATTAAAGAAATAGATGCTTCATATAATGATTGTGGTAATCTAGTCACTAAAAAGGCTTCTTTAAAAACCTTGCATAGCCAGGGAGACAGTAAACTTGAGAAATACTTTAAAAAATCCACTGTAATCCCATCTAAACCGGGAGCTTTACCAGAATTCATCGAGAGGATTGCTTTCTGTATTTCTTCCTCCGTGATGGATTCATCTAACAACAGAGACTCATTATGTGGTAAATTTGGCAAGTTCAGTTTCTTTAAAAACTCATGCATTATATTGGAATCAGTAAGAAATTCTGATTGGTATATGGAAGTATAAAATTCCAGAAAGGATTTATTAATTTCATCATGGTCTCTGTCAATGTACCATCCCGTTTACTCACTTTAATAATCTGACGCTTGGCTTACACAGCTTTCAACTGATTGGCGAGTAATTTGCCAGATTTATCGCCATGTATATAAAATTGACTTTTGGTTTTAAGTAGCTGATTCTCAATCGGTGATACTAATAACAAATCATGTCTCAATTGAAGTTCAACTCTATTCTTATAAAGCTCTAGACTAGGAGCTTTTCAATATTTTTTATCAATTTCTTTAATCTCATCAGCCAATATACGTATTTCATTTTGAGTTTGTTTTTTTATGAAATAATTTGTTCACGAATATATGCCTTAAAAGCATCCCAGACTACACCATTGGATATTTCTTCAGTAGCGTTTGTTAAGAAAAAAGCAAACTGATCTTTAATAAAATTAACAAAATTTAGATCTTGAAGCAGAGTAGTACTAAATCGCCATTGTTTAGCACTAAACTTGGAATCAGGTAGATTAATTGATAGTTTCAATGGTGCATGATCAGAAATAGCAATTGCATCATATTCACACGCAGTGACCGATGAAACTAGCCGTGAATCTATTATAAAGTAGTCAATCCTAGAGTAACTATGATATACATGAGAGAAAAAATTAAATTCTTTGTCATTTGGGTGTAGGAATCTCCAGACTTTGAACATTCCAGAGTCAAGTAAAAAAGAATTGATAAAACTAGCTGATTTATTTGGAAGCACATGATCAGATGCAGATCTGTCCATCGAGGGGTTCAAACAGCAGTTAAAATCTCCACCAATCAATCAAAAGATGTTCATTTAAATTAGGAAAAGATGCGATTAGCTGTTTAAAAAACTCAGGGTGATCAATATTAGGTGCATAAACATTCACCATAACAACTTTTTTGGTTATGAAGAACACGAGTGATCATGAAAAATCTACCATATGGATCAGAAACTGTTTCATAATGAACAAACAAAATTGAGGAGTCAATAAAAATCTAGACTTCTTTCACCTTTGCCTGTGAATTTGAATGAAACTGCTGTCCTCTCCAAAACTTAAAGAATCGTTGATTGTCGTCTTTCCTTACATGAGTTTCCTGATCAAAGATAATCTGAGCATTTAGTCTATGAAGAACTTTTTTTTTTAAATCCTCTTAATGGGATGGTTCAGACCATTCACATTCCATGAAAGGAAGTTAATAACTTTATCCATATTGTTTGTAAAATTCATGTGGAATGTAAAGGGTTAATTTCTTAGAGCATAACAGTTCATGATACTTGAAGGAGAAGAATCTAAGGTGGAGCCAGAAGTGATGACATTTCAGACATTTTTGTAGTTCTAATTCTGCCCAGATAGAAAAAACTAAACTGAAAGCAAAAGTCCCCCTACCATGCAAAGCCAGAAACTGACCAGTAGACAGTAGTTAGTACACTACCGAATCCCTCCCCTACCCCCATCTCTCCTAAAGACAGCACCCAATGTAAAGGCATATTTACCACTGAATAGCCAAAACAAATTAATGTTATGGTTAAAAAGTGCATGTTAACTGTGAAAAACAAGAGCTACTTCATATTATTTATCCAAGGTCAAAATATGAAAAACAAGAACTGCTTCACTTTGTTTGTCTAAAGACAGGGGGAAAAATCCTTCGATGGACATTTTAAAAGTAGAAGAGCTAACAAAGAAGATCTTAAAAGTTAATATATAATACCATTACATTAAATTAACAGTATCTTAGAGAAGGTAAAAGTTATGGTTTGATACCATCATACTAAAATTCTAAAAAGTAATTAAAGAATAACTCATCTAATTAAATTCTTAATCATTTACAAAACGATACATTGTCAAAAGAGTAACAATAAATCTCCAATTATAACTTAATCGACTATCAATAACTCCCCTCGCGGCTTCAGCCCCATAAGCCTCCAGAAAGCTGGAAGCTTCTTACGGATTGTTAAAAAAAATCGGTTGTTACCATTAAAGAGTCATATACGCAGTCTAGCTGGATAGAGCAAGGTGGGGCGCAGCTGTTTCTTAAACAACTCAGACATAACATTATGGAAAGACTTTCTCAATCCCATAAGCTCACGGCAGGAATCAGGAACAAATCGAAACTTGCATCCTTCATATTCAACCATGTCCAACTTTTTTGCTGCTCGGAGGATATTCTCCTTCATCCGCAAAAAGTGAAACCGATCGATCAAATGCCTCGGTTTATCTTGGAGACCAGATTTCTTCCCGATCTTGTGTGCGTCATTCAAAATTGCAAGATTTTCATAGTTGAAAGTCTCCTTTATCATTTTAGAGGCATATTTTATAACATTATCCCCTTCTTGACCTTCAGGCAAACCAACAATTCGCAAATTCAGTCGACGGCTTCTGTTTTCCAGATCCATGTTTTTAATCTTGTATTGCTCGAGTGCCCGAGTATTTTCATTCATTTTCCGTTCCAGTATTTCAATCTTCAAATCTCTTTCCTGGCCCAAGGTTCGCAAGTTATCAATTTGTTCCTTCTGTTCACGAGATTCATCTTGTAACATATTCAGCTTGTCTTGAACTTCCTTCAATTTGCTCGAAATTCCTTTCATCATTTCTTCCAAACTGCAGAATCTTGTTTTCATTTCTCCATTCATTTTCGATATTGCTTCTAAGATACCAGTCGGAAGCTGCGCCTTCCCAGCGCTCCTTCCTTGGAGAAGCTCCTTTTCCTCGTCTCCATCCTTTAAACGATTGATGCGTATAAAAGTGTTATCAACACTTTAAGAAAGGTTAGACCGTGCCTTGAAATCAAGTAATAACAAGTAACATTGAAAGAGTGGTACGCAAGAAGTTAAAAATCAAGGGAGCAAACAAAGTTACAACCTTTACAGCATGCTGCCACTAGGAGAGTCTAAATTTTAGGTAAATTATTTGCCAAGCTCTTTCTCAGGACCTTCTGCACCAAAGCAATGACCCTCACATCCCCAACAATGTTGTGAACCTCACTGAGCAGCCCGACTCTCACCCACTAATCTGCTGCATAAAACCACAACCCTTGAAAATTGCCATCATGTCCTGACTCTCGATCACACCCCCAAATTACTAACAAGCCACTCAATGTGGCCCCCAGGTGCGAATGCTTCTTCAACCCTGGACCTCACTCCAGGCCTACCTGAAATTAACTCGCTCATCCCACACAACCAACGCATGATTGGAAAAAGGATTTTCCTGGTGGAAATCTGACCCAGAAGCTCAAAGCCTTAGGTCTCTTAGGCTACAAGATTTTCTTAGTGGCTGACCTGTGAACAAAATATTAATTTACCCTGCACACTGCAAAGCTTTAGTGCATCTTTGAAGCCAACAACCAATTTCCAGGGCTTAATCTTATACAACAAACCGATTATGCACTCAGAGTAACGGTCTAGATTAGAAGTACTGCAGTCATTTGAATGAACAATGTTTGTGTTACTCCTTGTTTTAAATAAACAAATTTATTGTTCTTATCAACTTCCCTTGGTTCATTAACTTGCTTTGGTCTTTTTAATCTAACATATTCACAGCACATTACACTATTAAGCAATTAACTTTTTCAACAATAACAATGGCATGATTAAACAGCCATGATTTATTTCTGATTTATATCTTTAGCCTCAAATTGAATGGATAGGTTCCCATGTGATGGCAAAATATATTCAAAACATACACATGAGAGGCAGAGATAAAAAGCAATTGAACGTGTGATTCCATCGCTGAGTTTGCCCAGTCAATAGGCCTTTGGCAAAGGCTTGACCATTTAGTTTCCCATTACTTCTGCTCTGTAAAAATACCAAACCCTTCAATTACAACATGTAATCACAGCTCTGTAACAGCAGGGTAAATAAATTTCAAGTTAATGAGACAGTAATGGCCAAGACATGAACTGGAGCCAACTTCCAATCAGCTTGTGAAGAGATTGTGTTGTGTTAGTGCATAAAAGCTGCCAATCGCAACTCCTCACCCATATCCATCTATCACTTGCCAGGCTTTGCCTCATCCCCATTTGTTATTCTTTTCCATCTTTCTCACACCCCACCCACTCAATCCACCACAGGCAATGAAACAATTGCCCTTTCACCTCCTACCTCCCAAATGGGACTCCCCCCCCCCCACCCACCTCCCCTGTGCCCACCTGAACTTGCACCCATTTCCCTCCCCCCTCCCCCCTCCCCCCTCCCCTCCCCTATAATCCTTCTTTTGGGTTCACAGTTTGCAACCCCTCAATCTTTTTCTCACACCTTCAGTTTTAATCCCTGGCCTTTGTCCAACCATTTGATTGTCAAGAACCCCCCTCACCCTGTGCCTCCTTAACACCTGCCATGCTTTGTCCAGCCTCTGCTCTCTCCCAGCATTCTTTTGTCCCCCACCCCCCACAATCGGTCTGAAGATGGGTCCCGACCTAAAACTTCATGTATGGGTGATCGCTGGTTGCGCTGGTTCAGTGGGCCAAGGGGCCTGTTTCCATGCTGTATCTCTAAACTAATCTAAACTAATTAAATACAGATATCTGTCAATCTGTGTTAATTATTAATTCACAGGACCTGTCATCTACCAGTAGCTGGGTCGAGTACTAGTTGCATAATCATAGTCACAAAAAGATACAACACAAAAGCAAGCCCTTTGGCTCACTGAGTCCATGCCACCACACCCACTTTTTCATTACCCCTATTCTAACCCATTTTATTCACCCAACACCACACTCACATTCTACCTCTTATCTATATACAGGTGTCAATTTCTAATTGTCAATTAACCTGCCTGCTTTTAGGATATGGGAGGAACCAGATCACCTGGAGGAAACCTTAATGAATACATGGGGATTCGTGGGAACTACTATGACAGCACCTGAGGTCAAAGGATTGAATATATACTCCAAAGACAGACAGGTATGTATGATAATTGTCTTGGTAAATGTAAAAATTGTCCCTAGTGGGTATAGGATAGTGTTAATGTGCGGGGGATCACTGGTCAGCGCGGACCCGGTGGGACGAAAGGGCCTGTTTCAGCGCTGTATCCCTAAACTAAACTAAACTAAAAATGCTGGACTACCTCAGCAGGTCAGGCAGCATCTCTGAAATATATTAGACAAATTTCAATTGGACCAAAGAAAATTATTCTTAAATATCAATACAACACAAGGAAATAAGGAAAATACAATTACCAGGAAAGATCATGGCAGCAGCCTTATGTCTTATAATAGGAACACAATAATGTTTGGAATGTTAGCTACTCGCAAGCAGGTGCTGGACAAGACTTACATGTGGCTTTAGCAGCTGCTTAAATGAGAATATAGGGCAATTCAACACTGGCTTCCCACACAAGCCAATTGATATGTCGCTACAAGAAAATTGGCTTACAAGTAAAACCACAAAAAACTAGGCTCACATCACATACTGTGAAATTAAGATTTTATTTCTCTCTGTAACTGTTGAAGAAAGCCTGTTTTTACAATTTATGATACCTATGCATGTGGATAAATCAAGCAATCTGAAGAATGGGTCCCAACCCAAAATGTTACCTATCCATTTTCTCCTGAGATGCTTCCTAACCCACTGAGTTATTCCAGCATTGTGTATCCATCTAAGGACATGAAATTAGTTATTTAAATGAAAGTTTATTATCTTTTAGTAAGGAACCAAATCTTACCACTAATTTTCTCCAAGAATCATTATATTTGATATTATCCCAATAGAGATGCAAATGCAAAGATAGGAACAAGATGATAATTTCTACTTTCAGTTTTCTCTAAAACAGTTGTCCAGAGATGAGCAAAGTCATAATCAGCAGTGGAGACAGAAGCCAATGGACTTGTGGTAAAATAAGAGTATTAAGCTTCAAGGAATTTATACCATAATTTGAGTCAACAAGATGGAAAATAAAATGGAAAATAACTTCACTGTGGGAACTAAGGAAGAGATTTGAGAGCAATGGGATGAGATAATCCAATGAGTAACAATTAAGACATTTGGGGGGGGGGGGGGTTTAATGGAAAATTACTGTCAATACAAATAGAAAGTCTAAAAATGACTGGCCAAAATACATCTGGATGATGTTATGTGGGAGAATATAGAGGTCCAGGATACTAAGGCTGTCCAAGATTTCCGAAGCTGTTGGGAATGCCTTTGTCTTGAGTCACTCCATCACAGAGCTGGAGTGTGAGATAAGAGAAGGGAAAGAATTTCAAGATTGCTTTGTCCAGAACTCAGTTTTTCCCCCAGAATAACAGTAAAAGTGGTTCAGGAAGGGATAAGTGATGGCCAGGCTGCCAATTAGTAGCAAGTTGAGAAAGGACAAGAAAAAGATCCTCTGGAATGATTGTATAAAACAGATAAAGCATCTCACTATCTGCGATGACAAGGAGAAAGATTCCTAAATGTACCACCGTGATATAGAAGATGGTGTCATGAATCAGAGGCAATCCAAATATAATGAGGGCAAGTAGAGTACAATTATAATAGTTATAATCCTATTTGGGGATTAGGTAGCCTCCACTGCATAACAGTC
Source organism: Malacoraja senta (assembly GCA_038087875.1). NCBI lineage: Eukaryota > Metazoa > Chordata > Chondrichthyes > Rajiformes > Rajidae > Malacoraja > Malacoraja senta. The sequence continues at coordinate 23,540,725 of CM075985.1, read as the reverse complement.
CCAATGGGTGTGTTACCTCCCAGTGCCAAGGAAGGGATAACATGAGCTGGTTTGATGAGGAATTTGAGAGGGGAAGAAAATTCAGTGGTCATGATCTTTGTTCAGATAAGCATCATGGAATGGGAAAGGGAAGACAATTGTTCAGATAAGAATCATGGAATGAGAGGGGAAGAAAATTCAGTGGTCATGATCTTTGTTCAGATAAGCATCATGGAATGGGATGCAAACAGTCGTAGGGAATTGTGACAGGGAAACTACACTGACATTACTCAGTGGAGTTAACAGCATCTTCCCAGATTTCCACACACATTACCCACATATTAAGTCTGAAGTTGTTAGTCGGTCCAGCCCACTACTACAGTTAAGCTGAAATTGCTTGAAGTTCAGGTATTTCCAAACCAATCCTAATACAAAAGATCCTGAAAATGTAAAACATTTAGAGGAGAATCTAAGCCTTAATTTCCACTTAACAAAGTATCCACTCCAAGAAAATAATTTAATTGTATGAATATGTTAGCAAGGATCGCAGCACACAGGATCCGCCTAGGTTATGATCGTCCAACTTATGCGCAGCCTATATATACAACCAAGTGTTGGGAGAGCGACAGGATGGATTTCCCAGCTGCCGAATGCTCACATTTCCACATTGCAAACTGTCCGGATTACGAGCAACTCAGGTGTAACTTGGGGAGGACGTATATTTGGTGTGAACTTTATTAATAATTTCTCTTCTACTTTAATCATGTTATAATCTCTATTTGGGACAGTATAATATTTGAAATGTGAATAAAAGGCTGCTTCCAAGTGATCTCTTTTGCAGGAATTCTTTAACATCGCAGCCCTTGGGTGCCATTTGAACTGAAATCTGACTATAGCAAGCATCGGGAGAAGGCAAATTCTCATTTAAAAGACGACTTGACCCTTAAAGGGAATTATTTTCACAATATTCTTGACAGCACCTCGCAAATGCTGAGACCTCATATACCTTGAAAGACATGGGCAGTTGACACATGCGCCTCCACCATCTGCAAATTTCTCTCTCAAGTCACAACTACCTGGAGTGGCCACTCCAAAACATGTACCATTCTCAGCTTAGAAATTAGTGTAGCGATGTTACAATACTTACCTTCAGCGGCGCTGCAGTTCTGCCACTGGCCGTGTGCGCAACTTTGGCGCCTTTGAGGGGGGGCGGGATTAAAATGCTGTTTTCTCCTGCCTGTTGGAGGAGAACTTCCTCAGGCTGTTAAGTTGCTGCAGAAAAATCGTTCCAACTTCCGTTCTCTGAAGTTTTTTTTTAAATTGCGGGACAATATAATCGCTGGAGTAAAATAAAAAGCTACTTCTAACGCCGTCAACACCTACAACGGGACGGATCTCACGTAGGGGACAAAACAAAATGTAAGTCGTTTATTTTACATATAAACTTGCTTCTTAGGATCACTTTAATCAAAATTTCCTTGGCGAAAATGTGATTTTAGCCCCATACGAACCGGCAGTGTTTTTCCTGCCGATATGGGGTTCAAATTCACCGCAAATGCAATGTTCCAATCGATCGCGTTCCACAAAAACCCACTCGCAAGATGATTAAAATGCCCATTCATTTACGGGAATTAAACATTAAATTCCTTCCATTTGGCTTATAAATTCATGACAATAAGATTTTAAAATCATGTCATATTGTGAATTCTTGTGTGAATGTTATTTGGACACTTAGGCTATTTAAAAATGTTAACCTTTTCTTAAGAAATGGGTAGATGTTTAGATCTAGTAATTGAATTTTGTAATTAGCCACAATTAGGTAACTAACTAATTATATGCTTTAATTTCAGGTTATCCAAGTAAGATTGTTTTATATTTGTTTCAGAATGCTTCAATCTATAATAACAGTTCTCTTAATTTTTAAGAAAGTTATGGGCTTTTGACTGTCCTCGATCACAGCTTTTGAGTTAAGTCAATGGAAAAGCAATAGGGAACAAGATGCTAATTTCAGTATGAAAATGGCCATAACTTTTTTAATACTGAAGATATGAAAGTGAATTAGGTGTCAAATTAAACTTTTTATGCTTTATCTGATGGGATAAATTGCAGACTTTATTTTTTAAATCTCAAAATTTTGTAACATTGCTAATTAGTGCCATCCTTTCATCATCACAAGGTGATTCCCCAGTCTTGGGCATTGTTATCCAACCAGTATCTGACTGCATTGAGTAAATGCATGTGACTCATCACCAATCGTTCAAGGGAATTTTAGATAGTGGTAATCATCGTCACATTCACTTCCATCGATTAATATAAAGAAGTTGTTTTTTAATGATATTGGGCTAATCATGCATGAAAGACAGGTGTTCAACTTTCTACCCTATCTGATGAATTAGCCCAGAAACATGATCTATGTCCCTCAGAATATGTACAAATCAGATTAACACCAATTATCACATTCTTACAATGCAGTTAAACTGACCTGTTCATTCCGACTTCATGCTAGATCATTCATTTTGCTCCCAGATGCAATAATTCACAATTCTCTAACATTTTAATCATGCTACATAATCTCATATAATATAACATTGTTATCTGTGAAACTCGACTCAATGCCGAGATTTAGATGAAATGGGATTAGCCATTAGCCAATAAACAATCTAACTAATAAAAACACCTCATACACAGATCTTGATAATTGAACAATAAACTAAGTGCTGGAGGACCTCTGGCTCAGGCAGCATGTGTGGAGGGAAATGAATAGACAACATTTAAAGAAGGGAGACACCAAATGCTGGAGCAAAACTCAGCGGGTCAGGCAGCATCTCTGAAGAAAAGGAACAGGTGACATTTCGGATTGAGACCCTTCTTTAGGCTGAGAGTCAGGGAGAGGGCAATGAGAGGTATGAAAAGGTACACAACAAGTCACAGCTGGCACTGATGACTCAAGAAAGGTGGAGCCCACAGTGGTTCATTGTTGGCTGTGGAAGAAGTGATAATGAAGGGATACAAACAGTGAAACTATCCCGATGATTAGGGAGGGATGGAGAGAGAGGGAGTGCAGGGGTTACATGAAATTAGAGAAATCAATAATCATACCGCTGGGTTGTAAGCTGCCCAAGCGAAATATGAGGTGATGTTCCTCCAGTTTGGGTGTGGCCTCACTCTGACGTTGGAGGAGGCCCATGACAGAAAGGTCAGTATGGGAAAGGGAAGGAGGGGAGTTGAAATGTTTGGCAACTGGCAGATCGCATAAGGCCAAGGCAGACTGAGCATAGGTCGCCCAGTCTGTGCTAGGTCTTGCTGATATATAGGAGTGCACACAGAGAACAACAGATACAGTAACTGAGGTTGGAGGAGGTGCAAGTGAGCCTCTGCCTTACCTGAAATTACTGTTGGGGTCCCTGGATGAAGTCGAGAGAAGAGGTATAGGTATGACTGTATGGCAAATTGGTACGGTATTGGTATGATCGTATGGCAAATCAAATTCCTCGTATAGTTGCAAAACATACTTGGCTAAAAAAGTATGATTATGATTATTATAGGGACAAATGGACTTAAACCGAAGACAGACAAAAAAAGCTGGAGTAACTCAGCGGGACAGGCAGCATCTCTGGAGAGAAGGAACGGGTGACGTTTCGGGTTGAGACCTGGTTGGGAAGGGATGAGTTAACCAGGGAGTTGTGGAGGGAATGGTCTCTGCAGAACGTGAAAAGGGGTGTAGATGGGAAGAAGTGACTAATGGTGGGATCCCGTTGGAGGTGGCGAAAATATCAGAGGATTATGTGTTGTATGGGGTGATGGGGTGAAAGGTGAGGACAGAGGGGACTCTGTCCCCATTGCGACTGGGGGGAGGGGAAGCAAGAGCAGAGCTACGGGATACCAAGGAGACAGGTGTGAGCACCTTATCTAAGATAGAAGAGAGGAACCTCAGTTCCCTAAAGAATGAGGACATTTCAGAGATGAAAATAACATATTGATGTTTTGTTAATGCCTAATTTTAAGTCTTGGACTTATAACAAACCATAATAAAGGTCAATAGAGTCAAGATCGTTTAGTTGTCAAAAGCACCAACAACAGAACAATAACATTCTTACTTGCTGCAATTTAACCGTCCCGTAAAGGCAATAACACAAAGATAAAAATTAAATAATCAAAAATAAAATACTGTAAATTAAAAATCGTTATCGTAATGGTAGGTAACTTATTGCAAAGTTCATCATGTTAGTTGTCTCACTGCTTCATTACTATGCTGTCATCAATCCTCACATGTAATACCTGATATTCAGCTCTTTGGAAAGAGAAACCACGCAATTTTAATATACTTGGCCATATTAGTGTTTGCAAATTAAATCTTATCTAGGAAAGCTAATGTGATTTCTTCAAGCAATCGTAAATCACAATAATTTGTTTTTCTAGAGATATACAGGCACACAACAAAATTTAATTTCTGGTTCTTAATTTCCTGCTGAAAAACGAACCTTCAATAATTGTCATTATTTTGCAGTCATTTTTCCTTAACCTATCTTCAATCTATGTGCAGAGTGACATGTGCATATTGCACACTTGAGCAAATTATTGAATAGTTTTCATAAGAGATGTACATTAAGGAAATATTAGTAATAACATTTATGATCAATGAGGATTAGACCTATTGAAACATTTCGTACATTCGCATGCAATAAAAAACCAGAACAATTCTGCTGCCAATAATCCTCGTAACCAGGACCAACGTGCATTGAATCATAGATCTGTAACTTAAATTGCAGACATATTCAATGTTCTCTCCCTTTGTTGTAAGGGAGATAAAATATACAATGTGAAATAACATAGTTTGTTTGTAATTATAAGATTTTGAATAATAAATAATTGACGAAGGTGCAGGATTTACTTTACATTGGAAATAACTGGTTGTGACTTTGTACTGTGTTGTAAGTTTTCCAATTCAGTGATTCAAGTCTAAAATAATTTTATTCGGAATTGCAGATGTTTCTAGAGTTACAGGTACACTTCTATAGTTGAAATAACTTCAACGTTGTCAAATCTTCAGCACTAATTACATTTCTGAACTAAAACAGCAAAAAGCACTTAATAATCCCAACCATAAGTGTATTCCTATTATCAAGAAGAATATGACTCACTATTTCATCTGAGTTGCACCAGACCTCAAGACGTAAATAAGACTTGCCTAGTTTGAATGCACAAATATAATTATTTTAAACAAGGCAGTTGTAATGAAGAATAATATTAAAATATTGATGCATCATTTCCTCTCTGCTGGTTATATTTCGAGAAATAGTTTTAAAGCATTAAAATACATAAAAGCTAAAGATACTGTTAGTTTAACAGCATACAAATATTTGAAATATTCCTATTGCATTTACTAATGGCTACTTGAACAGTTATTAACACATTCAAAATATGTATAAGGAATGTATTGATATTGCTATATTGTCACTGATTTGCAGTGGAAATTTTCAGTTTGCATGCTATCCAGTCATATCGTACATGAGTAAAATTATGCCATACATAAGTACAATCTAAAGGACTGGAACACCAACATCAGACTCCTATTTACAGTGCATTCAGAAAGTATTCAGACCGCTTCACCTTTTCTACAGCCTTAAGGGCCTGTCCCACGGGCATGTAACCTGCATGCGGCAAGCGCGACCTAAAGGGCCGGTCCCACCAGCATGCGCCTGCATGCGGCAAGCACGACCTAACGTGGTCGCTTGAGCCGTACGGCATGCGGCAAGCGTGACCAAATCAGAAGCGGGAGCCGCGCAGAGGTCGAGTGAGTGACACGACGTTGAGGCGGCTGCGGGCCGGCAGGCTGTTGCCACGCGGAATTTTTAAAAACGGTCAGTTTTTCGGAGCCCCGCGCGATGTCGGGACCAGCTCCGCACAACTCCATACAGCTCCGGCGATCGAAGTGGGACTGGCCCCGCGAGGCCGTACGGCTCAAGCGACCACATTAGGTCGCGCTTGCCGCATGCAGGCGCATGCTGGTGGGACAGGCCCTTTAGGTCGCTCTTGCCGCATGCAGGTCGCATGCCCGTGGGACAGGCCCTTTATGTTACAACCTTATTCTAAAATGGATTAAATTCATTTTTTCTCATCAATCTACACACAATACCCCATAATAAAAAAGCGAAAACAGATGTTTAGAAATTTTTGCAAAGTAATTAAAAATAAATAACTGAAATATCACATTTACATAAGTATTCAGACCCATTACTCAGTACTTTGTTGAGGCACCTTTGGCAGCGATTACAGCCTCAAGCATTCTTGGGTATGACGCTACAAGCTTGGCATACCTGTATTTGTGTAATTTCTCCCATTCTTCTCTGCAGATCCTCTCAAGCTTTGTCAGGTTGGATGGGGAGCGTCGATGCACAGCTATTTTCAGGTCCCTCCAGAGATGTTCGATCGGGTTCAAGTCCGGGCTCTGGCTGGGCCACTCAAGGATATTCACAGACTTGTCACAAAGCCACTCCTGCGTTGTCTTGGCTGTGTGCTGAGGGTCGTTGTCCTGTTGGAAGGTGAACCTCCGCCCCAGTTTGAGGTCCAGAACGCTCTGAAGCAGGTTTTCATCAAGGATCTATCTGTACTTTGCTCCGTTCATCTTTCCCTCCATCCTAACTAGTCTCCCAGTTCCTGCCACTGAAAAATCCCCACAGCATGCTGCTGCCACCACCATGCTTCACCGTAGGTATGGTATTGGTCAGGTGATGAGCGGTACCTGGTTTCCTCCAGACGTGACGATTGGCATTCGGGCCAAACAGTTCAATCTTGGTTTCATCAGACCAGAGAATCTTGTTTCTCATGCCTTTTGGCAAACTTCAAGAGGGCTGTTGTGCCTTTTACTGAGGAGTGACTTCTGTCTGGCCACTCTACCATAAAGGCCTGATTGGTGGTGCTGGACTACTATACCCCCTGGTCATTCATGATTGTGCGACTAAATTCTGCTCTAAATCCATCCACAAGTTTGCAGATTACACCACTTTGTGGACTGGATCATGAACAATGACGAGACGAAGTAGAGGAAGGAGGTAGGGAGCATAGCAACAAATGCCATCCTCGCTCTCAATGTCAGTAAGATGAAGGAGCTAGTTTTTTACTTTAGAAAGCATGCTGAGGTACATGGCTAATCAGCAACAATGGTGCTTCTGTGGAAATAGTTGAGAGCTTCAAGTTCCTTGGTGAAAAAATATGGGAGGTCCTGGACCTACCATATTGAAGCTATGGACAAAAAAGCACATCAACTTCCACAGAAGATGACAGAAGTTTGTCATGTCGCCAATGACACTTATTAACTGCTACGGATGAACCACATAAAACATATTACTGGGTTGCATTACAGTTAGATTTTGGAACAGCTTTGCCCAAGACAGTAATAAATTGCAGAGATTTGTGGATGTACTCCATAGCATCATACAGGCCAGACACCCCACCATCAACTCCATCTACACCACGCTGCCTCGGAAAAACAGCCAACATAATCAATTACCCTTTTCAACCCAGTCATTCTCTCTTCTTCCCAATCCCATTGGTCAGAAGATACAGTACAAAAGGTTGAAAGCACGTACCACCAAACTCAGGAGCATCTCTTCTCCTCTGTTATCAGATTCATTCTCCACTAAGCTAGTGTGTAGTCCCAATCCCTAACCTACCTCATCGTGGACATTGGGCTTTTTCTCTGGAACTATAATGCTACAATGCACCAAAATGATATTTTACATTCTAATGTTTTTCTCTTTATACTAACTGCTGTACTTGTGTTGGCTTGATTGTACTTATGTATAGTATTATCTGATTTAATTGGACAGCACGCAAACAAAATATTTTCACAGTATCTCGGTACATGTAACAATAATATTCAAATACCAATACCATTACAACAGGTAGTTTCTAATGGAATAATAACCAGAGTACAGAATATAGTGCTACAGCATTCTAGTTTTGCAGCTACAAAGGATGTCCAGATTTTAAAAAAGTGCTAGAGGCTCAATGAGATAGGTTGGGAGAATAGGACTGCACTCTATTGTGATGAGAACTCCATTCAGATATCTGATAACAGTGGGGAAGTAGCTCTTTCTGAATCTGGTGGTATGTGCTCAAGAATGTGTCAAGCATTTATTCCAGCAGTGATGAATTACCTGCCTATGATAACATTTTTAAAAAGCATAAAATACAAAAAATATTACATGCATACCACCAATTGCCACAGATTAATATGATTTTATGTTAACACATATTTTATAATCTCATGTGAACTGGATTGCCTGCAATCTGTAGTTTGTCAGAAATGTTCTATACTTGCTTTCTCTATATTGTCCTCAAGAGTGCTTTGTTTCAAATACCTCCCACTGCAGAGCATGCTGAAAATGAGCTTATACATTTAAAGCTGTCCCACTTACATCAAGGCCTTCACTCCTTTGCAAATGTCAGTTATATATTGTAGACCGAATAAGAGTGTCAGCTTCCCATTTTTAAATTGTGAAACTTGTCACAGCACCACTCACCCCTTATTTAAGCTCTAAATCCCCGCAATCCTACAAATGCAGTGGTATAATATTTCCAGGCAGTAATGTAGACACAAGAAATATAATATTTTTCCTCCAAAATGTGCCTGTTCATCCTGCAGACAGAAAATCTTATTATTAGGCAATAGGTGTTTATGGCTAGAATTTTTGATGGAAAGAGCCGATTTGTTAGCACCTCAAGAAGAAAAAAATTCTTATTTTGCAAATTGACTGCACTTCAAATATTTGAGATGCCCTGAAACAATTTGAGATGCCTTGAACTCAAGAAAAGAAAATCAAGCACAAGTTTTTAAAATCTTTTCAAAAATCCATTCACAATCATCTTAAGGATTCCTTATTGAATTCTTGTAATTTTACGATTCATTTGTGACAGCGTGCCTTTGTTGTATTAGTAAATAAAGAATTAGCTTAGACTAATCGGCATTCACATTGAAATGCAAGAAAGTGAAGTTTAATTGATTTAGTTTAATCTATTTTCAGCCCTGGCGAACAGGTTCCAGCCTTCACTCCTGCACCTCCGTTGGACTTGTTTTGATAAGCTTCAATTCAACTGACGTGGCTCATACTGATGACGCTTAACCCCAGGAAGAAATGTTAATGTTGTGCCTGAGCGGAACTGGGGATTGACATGTGAGATACATAGAATCATGCTGAAATTTCCATTTGATGATCACCAGCCTCATGTCAGCCAAGATGATGAGTGAGAAAAGGCTATTTGACTGCAGATCACACTTGAATTCTTCAAATATGAATTCTTCAAAAAATGTGCATAATTAAATTGTGCCAATGACAATCTCGTTGTCACAAATTGCCACAGAATCCTATAAGTACTTTTAGAAGAAAAGTCAATATTGTGATGTATGAAACGAGAGCAGACAATTTGTGCTCAGCAAGATTTCACAAAAAGAAATAAGATATAAGTAATAATATGTACCATTGTCTCTTGACCCTGCACTGCCCTTCAGTAGGATCCGACATTCCTCTTTCCTGCCTTTTCTCCCCCAGAACCCTTGGTTTCCTCATGATTACTGTTATATTATGTAAGCTGTGGCACTGATCCGAGTTATGAAATCAAGAGAATTATTGTCTTCAACATTTTTGAATTAATCTTCAATTTTGTACTGTATCTACACTAGGAGCAGAAATGGCCTCAGCTTAGAGTGCTTCAATCTAACAAAGGTCTCTGGGTCAGGGCCACAACTATTAAAGATAAACCACTCTCAGGTAAGGGTTGTTCTTACAACAAGAATCCCGATATGCTACTTAAAGTTAGTTACTAAGTGTAAAATACCACCTAACATCTGGTCCTGTCCTAAAATGTTGCCTATCCATGTCATCCACAGATGTAGTCTGTCCCTCTAAGTTACTCTTACATGTTGAGAGTTTTTTTTAACCTAATTTCAATAGTATGTCTTATTTCTTTTCTCTTCATAGAGAAATGCCACATTCGCTATTCAGCTTCTGCATGTTAAACCCGAGACTCAAGAAAAGATTTGGATGTTAAACATGAAGCTTCTCAATATATGGTATTACGGTTAATATTCTACTTCTTATTTATGGTTCTCTGCAATTGACCTCAACTTAAATATTAAGAAGATACCAGTACATTTATCATCAACTCTTCTTTTCTATACCATTATGATTCAGAATTGATAGTTACAATCATCGTGCTTATAAGACACCAAAGTCGGGAGTAATTCATATTAACCTTCACAATGTCATACAGTAAGGAAATGACAAAGACCTGTCTCTGGGCTAGCACTGACAATCAGTTTACATATAAACAGAACAAGAACATAAATGAGACATGTAGATGTCTTCCTTTGCTTTAATAGAACCACATTAACAAAGAGTTAATTTTTTTTAACATCTACCTCGAGACTGTACATGCTTTTAATACACATGAAAATGCCTCATACATGACATACACAAACTGGTTGAAGAGCCATATAGATTGAGCTCCCACTACCTCATCTTTACTATGGGTGTCCAGTCACTCTACACCTCCATCCACCACCAGGAAGGTCTTAAATCCCTCCGTTTCTTCTTCGACCGCAGAACCAGCCAATTTCCGTCGACTAATACTCTCCTCCGCCTAGCTGAGCTGGTCCTTACCCTCAACAACTTTTCCTTCGAAACCTCCCACTTCCTCCAAATCCAAGGCGTAGCTATGGGCACTTGCATGGGCCCCAGCTATGTCTGCCTCTTTGTAGAGTACGTCGAACAATCACCGTTCCAGGTGTACACTGGCCCTATCCCCAAACTCTACCACTCCTACATTGACGACTGCATCGGTGCTACCTCCTGCACCCATGCAGAACTCACTGACTTCATCAACTTCACGACCAATTTCCATCCTGCAATCAAATTCACTTGGACCATTTCCGACATCTCCCTACCATTTCTGGATCTCACCGTCTCAATCACAGGAGACAGACTATTGACCGACATCTACTATAAACCCACTAACTCCCACAGCTATCTAGACTATAATTCTTCCCACCCTGCTTCCTGCAAAGACTCTATCCCCTATTCCAATCAAATAGGACTCAATCAAAATGATAGCAGGCAGCCTTGGAAGCCTTACCCCACTACTCAAACCTCACGTCAAAAACATTGGCGTGATATTTGACTCAGCACTGAAATTTGACAAACAAGTCAATGCCGTGGTAAAAGCTAGCTTCTTTCAGCTTCGGACGATAGCTAAAATAAAACAATTCCTCCAGCTTGATGACCTCGAAAAGATCATCCACACATTTATCTCCTCCCGCCTGGATTACTGCAACTCCCTTTAAACTGGCATCAGCCAATCATCCATGTCCCACCTGCAACTGGTCCAAAACGCCGCAGCTAGACTCCTGACGGGCACTCGAAAAAGGGACCACATCACCCCGATCCTGGCCTCTCTCCACTGGCTCCATGTGCGGTTCCGTATAAACTTCAAGATCCTCCTCTATGTCTACAAAGCTCTCAATGGACTTGCACCCACCTACATTAAAAGTCTTCTCACCCACCACACCACCTCCAGGTCCCTCAGATCGGCCGACTTGGGGTTGCTGAATGTCCCACGGTCTAGGCATAAGCTCAGGGGCGACCGCGCCTTTGCGGTTGCAGCTCCTAGACTGTGGAACAGCATCCCCCTTCCCATCAGAACTGCCCCCTCCATCGACTCCTTTAAGTCTAGACTAAAAACTTATCTGTATTCCCAAGCCTTTCCTGACGTCCTCTGAGCGAGGACTATATGTATATATGTATGTAGTTTGTTTGTTTATACTATTCTTATAACAAATGTAAAGCACTTTGGTCAACGAGAGTTGTTTTTTAAATGTGCTATATAAATAAATGTGACTTGACTTGACTAGACTATTCCCAATTCCTCCAACTACGCCACATCTGTGCCCAGGATGAGGTTTTCCATACCAGTGCATCGGAGATGTCCTCATTCTTTAGGAAACGTGGGTTCCCCTCTTCCATTATAGATGAGGCTCTCACTAGGGTCTCCTCGATATCCCGCAGCTCCGCTCTTGCTCCCCCTCCCCCCATTCGTAACAAGGACAGAGTCCCTCCTGTCCTCACCTTCCATCTCATCAGCCGTCGCATACAGCATATAATCCTCCAACACTTTCGCCACCTCCAATGGGATCCCGCTACTGGCCACATCTTCCCATCTCCACCCCTTTCTGCTTTCCGCAGAGACCGTTCCCTCGTCAACTCGTCCCTTCCCACCCAAACCACCCCCTCCCCAGGTACTTTCCCCTGCAACCGCAGGAGTTGCAACACATGTTCCTTTACCTCCCCCCTCGATTCCATCCAAGGACCCCGACAGTCTTTTCAGGTGAGGCAGAGGTTCACTTGCACCTCCTCCAACCTCATCTACTGTATCCACTGTTCCAGGTGTCAACTCCTGTACATCGGTGAGACCAAGCGCAGGCTCGGCGATCGTTTTGCTGAACACCTCTGCTCAGTCCGCCTTAACCTACCTGATCTCCCGGTTGCGCAGCACTTTAACTCCCCCTCCCATTCCCAATCTGACTTTTCTGACCTGGGCCTCCTCCATTGTCAGAGTGAGGCCCAGCGCAAATTGGAGGAACAGCAACTCCTATTTCGCTTGGGTAGCTTACACCCCAGCGGTGTGAACATTGACTTCTCTAACTTCAAATATCCCTTGCTTTTCTTCTCTCTCCATCCCCTCCCCGGTTCTCCACCACTTACTGTCTCTGACTACTCTGTCCTGCACACTAACCTGACATATCTGAAGAACGGTCTCAACCCGAATCATCACCCATTCCTTCTCTCCAGAGATGCTGCCTGTCCTGCTGAGTTACTCCAGCATTTTGTGGCTACCATCGATTTAAAACAGCATCTGCAGTTCTTTCCTATACATGGATTGAGCTCCCTATCTGAATTAAAATATGATCTAGTTACCAGTCAAGAATATAGCTACAGATCAGATGATAGCCCTAATTTTCTTCATCATTTGGATGCTATTATTAGAATTACTCTCATTTCTTAATGTCAAAATAAAATCACAATCTAGCCATCTTACATTATGAAAGGCACACTTGGGACACTTTCCCAGCAATGCTGATGCATTGGCACGCTGAGACCATTTGCTGTCAAGTTTATCTCACTGACGGCAGAAGCAGACAAAGAGCGTGAAGAAGTCCAACTTTTAAAGATGATATAATTTCCACTCTGTGCATCGTGACCTTATTTACAGCATATGCAGTAGCAATCCTGTGACACAGCATCTACAGGCCCAATTGGTAGCTACTGTGGAGGCAATACATACTATATGAAATTGGGCTGTTTCCAATGGAATATCCTGCTGGTCCAGATTGAATCTGGACACCTGCCACATGGGAGAAGCTTGAAGGAGCAGAAATAAGCCCCTATGAAAGTCTACCATGTGCAGAGAGATACCATAAATGAATAGACTCTTCTCTGTCAGGAGCAGAGGTAAGTTACACATTAACTGGTCTCATTTTGCATGCCCACCACCCCCCTGCCCTTATTGTGAGCAGATTGTGCAGATACTGAGGAAAACAGTGAAGAGACCAGACAGACACTGGAAACGCCAAATATTCTTTTTTTCCAGAGTTGCTGCCAGACCCGCTGAGTTACTCTTGCATTTTGTGTCTATCTAGAGTGTACTAGGGCTAGGATGTTCCTCCCAGCTCAACTCCAGGTCTGGAGGTTGAAACAATAGTGGAGCAGATGAAGTACATGCAGATTGTTGGACCATTGTTTACAAATACCCTCAGAGCTCATCTAGTGTGAAGGTTCAGACCATTGATAATTCCCCCTCCCCTCCTCACTCGGCCAAGTTACTCCCCATCATGGACACCAGCAATGTGTTCAGCAGTGCAGCCCTGCCAGTAATCCCATTCTGCTCTGTTACTTGATCCCAGGCAGCAGACAGCCCACCTGGGGCAAGAGTCTCTCGAATGACAAAGACACCTGTATGGACTGAAAGTAAACAGGAGAAGATATTCAGGAGGTAGATTGCAGCCATACAAAAGACAGCGCGCTAGTCATGACTTACTTTCATAACGAGGTCCACATATGTATGAGGTGGTGAAATTTAAAAGACAATGGCCTGTGTAATTTTGTGGATCAGTATTATGACTTCCATCATTTGCACAATTTAAGTTTTTTATATAAATGATTCTAAATGTACAAGCACCCTCATTTTAGGGAAATATATAGAGGAAATAATGCAGAGAACTAACACGGGTGTAGCGACTGCTTGCATTGCTGCAGACCTACCATGGCTCAGCTAGAAAGTTAGCTGATGGAGTGCTGCCATATATGCCATGCTGAGGCACTCGCGGAACGAGGATGTGAGTAATCTGCCAGTCTGAGCACATCTTTTGCACTTTGTACAGTATTTGCGCATCTTCTGAAGAGGACCTATTCATATGAATATAGATGCAACAAAGAAGCATAATATATGCTCCAGGTTGTACAGTGAGAATTCAATTGGAGTCATAGGTTGCACAAAAAAGCTTCATTTAAAATCATTAATGCAGGAAATGTGCAGTGCATAACTTGTGACATTATTAGGTGCATTACTGACACCAGGAAAGTTACATCCATACTAAATGGACTGTCCCACTTGGGCGACCTAATTGGTGAGTTTAGAAGAGTTTGAAAAAATGACATGTTGAAGACCTCCTTCGACCTCCTTCGACTATGTTGAAGACCAGCTTCGACTAGCTACGACTAGCTACGACTAACTTCAGGAAAATTGGACACCGAATAGTGGAGAGTGAAGACGACCTCCTTCGATCTCCTTCGACCTCCCTTCGACTATGATGAAGACTATCTATGACTACCTTCGACTACCCTCGATTACCTATGACTAACATGCAGACCTACTACGACCTACTACCACTAAACCTGCGAGTAAAAAAAAGTATCGATTTTTTCCATGGCGATCTTTTTTTACTCGCGGGCATTTTTTAACATAATGAAAAAAACGCCGCGACCTAGCTGAGGCCTCGAGTACGCGGAGACCACTCTCGAGCATGAAGGAGAGTTACAAAGATCTCCTACGACCTCGTGTCGACCATGCTGCGAGTACGAGTCTAAGGCAAACTCGCCAGAACTCGCGGATTAGGTCGCCCAACTGGGACAGGCCCTTAAGGTGAACTCTTCACAGACTAATTTCCCAAACTAATTTCCTCACGTTCAGTTTCACCTGGAAATGATTGCTAATGCAATCGAGCCTACATAGAATTCTGAATGGGAAGCATCCTGTGCATTTCTATATCTTGAACACGATTACGGTTTTGAATTTTAGTAAGCACTGCTTAAGCTACAAATGCAAAGCTTTGAATGACAGGAAAGTTCCAATAAAACTGGTTAAAACTACCGTTTATGTTCTAATTGCATTTATTCTGAAGTGCGATCCATTATGAATCTATATTAAAAGTTCAAATTGAATACAGACTAATTCTAAATTATATCAGTTGTGTCCGTGTATCTCCCTTTTACGTAATATTAGATTATTATTGACGTTAAAAATGTAACTGAAGGCTAGAATATTAAGAAGAATTGCAGAACATACAATGTAGGTCATGTGATTATTCTCTATATGGACACTTATCTTGTTTTAAGTTAATATATCCATCATTTTAACATCACCTCAGGCCTGGAACTTCCAAGATTTCCATAGGAACATCAGCATTGTGGCACAAACTGATACAATACCGTTTATTATCATTTGGACCTCAAATGAAGTTCAAACGAAATTTGGTTTCTGCAGTCATACAACAAGAAAAGAACCAAGACACAACACAATTTACACAAACATCCATCACAGTGAATCTCCTCCTCACTGTGATGGAAGGCAAAGTCTTGTCTCTCCCCAGCACTCCCCATTCTCCTCCCGATGTCAAAGTCAAAGCCCCCGGCGGGCGATGGTAAGTAAGTCCCGCGGCCATTCATGCCGCGCCGAGCGATGCAAGGCCGCCCTCCGGGTCTGGATGTTGGAGCCCCCGGCGGGCGCTAGCAAGTCCTGCGGCCATTAAAGCCGCGCCGGGCGATGTAAGACCCCGCTCCATGTCATCCTCAACCCCGCAACTCGGGCGGGAGTAACTGCGGTTGCGGGAGATCCGAAAAGCGGTCTCCCACCAGGGACCCGCGAGCTCCCGATGTCACCGTCCACCGGGCCAGCGGCTGCAGCCTCCGAATCTCCGGGGTCGGGTCGCAGCCGCGCGCCACCACAGCTCTCCACGCTCCAAACTCGGCCAGCTCCACGATGGTGAGTAGTCCGCAGGCTCCGCGACTGGAGCCCCAGGTCGTTCCGGTTGGAGGCTGCTCCACGGTGCTAGGCCCCAACGACAACGGAGACCCGACAGAGAAAGGTCGGGTCCTCCATACAGGGAAAAGATTTTAAAAGTTTCCCCACCCACCCCCCACACATACCCAGTTTAAAAAAAACACTATACACTACACACTACACTCAAACGAGACAAAAAAAATTACAAAAAGACAGACGGACTGCAGAGGCCACCGCCTACCGGACAAAAACAAAACATGATAATTTGTCTTTCATTGTTGGTGCGTGCAGGCACTGAGGCAGAATATTAATTTACTCCAACCAGCGGCAACTAGCTATAGCAGGAGTTAATCAAAGTGGTTCACTCACTATTGCAGCTGCATAGAACTTTTATTAAGGCTGATTTGCAGTATTGTGTGGATTCCACATTACAAGAAGTATGTTAAGGCTCTGGAGAGGGTGCAGAAGATATTAATTGTGATTCACTTGATATCGCCTGCATTGGAGAGTATGGGCTATGTGGAGGTTGGATAAACTTGGATTGTTTTCTCCGACGTACTGGAGGTTGAGAGATGACCTGGTAGAAGTATAGAAAATTATGAGATACTGGAGAAAATCAGTGTTTTATTTCCCCAGAGTGGAAATGTCAAAGACCAGAGGCCACAGATTCAAGGTGAAAGGGGGACAGTTTAAAGGAGATCTGCAAGGCAAGTTTTTACACAGGGAATGGTAGGTGCCTGGGATAAAAAGGATGTACCTTCAGAATGGAGAGGGAGGAGTTTCTTTAGCCACAGGGTGGTGAACCTGTGGAATTCATTGCCACAGACAGCTGTGGAAGCCAAAATATTAGGTATTTTTAAAGTAGAGATTGATAAATGGCAGAGTCGACTGGATGGACTAAATGGCCTAATTCTGCTCCAAAGTCTTATGGTTTTAATGTGCTGCCAGGGAAAGTGGTACAATTCAGAGGCATTTAGGCATCTGAAAGGCAGAGAATAGAGCTACAGACTCTGCACAAGCAGATAGGTTTTAGTTTAAATTTGCATCAGTCAGCACAGAAATGGTGGGTTGAAGGACCTTTTCCTGTGCTGCATTGTTCCAGGACATCGGTACCCATAATCTCATGAATAAATGAAATCCAATACTTTTGTCTTCAAGCTGAATTCCAATTCAGATTTTTTTTTAATGTTCCATTGACAGAAATAACCACAACTGTAATTCTACCCTAATTATACCACACACGTCATTTGTGGGCCATTTACAGTCCTAAGTGAATATCAAGAGAGGAGGAGGAGGAAAGTGTTGTGGAAGATATAAATACATCATTTACTGTCTTTTTAATGTTTGAATTCGTTCCAATGCATTTATTCTACGACATTCTGAAGGAACAAAAATAATAAATTGCCTTTTCAAATAGTAAAGTAAAGTAAAGTAAAGTAAATTTATTTATATAGCACTTTTCAATCGATTTCAATCAAAAGCCAAAGTGCTTTACAGAGAAAATTATCCATATAAATAATAAAAAGAGGTAGAAAAAAAAAATGACACAACACACTATAAGAGATTCCACACGAACATCCCCTCACAGTAGAATCTACACTCTCCACTGTGAGGGAAGGCACTAAAATGTCCAGTCCTCCTCCTCCTCCTAATCCACCCGAGGTCGGGGCCAGTTTGAGGCCACCGCAGCCAGTCGCCGCAACGGCAGCCCGATGATTATAGGCCCCACCCGCATCGGGTGGAAAAGTCCTCAGCAGCTTGGAAGTGTCTGGAGCGGCCGCTCCTTCCCCGGAGACTGCGACGCCCGTGGACTTCAGGCCGCGCCGGTTGGAGCTTCGACTCCACGGTGTTTTTGATCCAGCGCCGCCCGCCCGCGGCGGGATGCCCTCAAACCGCAGACCACAGACCGCTGCTCGATGTTGGTGGTCGGCGGTCACAGCACTCCGGAGTGGCGACCCAGCAAGGCATCGCCCGTTCCTTGTTGGTGTCCCAGCGCTGTGCCGCCGAAGCTGTGGTCCCGGCAGGAAACACCGCTCCAGACCGATGGAAGGGCGCATGGGGAGACCGGAGACGCGATTTGGAGGAAAACCGCATCTCCGACCAGGTAGGACTGGGGTTAAAACAGTTCCCCCCCCACATAGAAAGAATAGACTCCAAATAAAAATGTTTTAGACAATAAAAGAGTTAGAGGACGGACTGCAGGCAGGCGGCCATACAAATGGCGCCCACTCCTGCACATACGCCATCTTGGAATTCTTTCTTATAACAGCTTTCTTATAACAAGTGAATTTGGGGATAATTGGGAATTCGCTTTCAAGCAGCCCACTTGGAAGTGTGTAACTCTCCTCTTCTTCAGCAGTCTGGTGGTACAGAGGATGACTTGCTTCCACGCCAGTTTTGTGGATTCTGGAACTAGCTGATGAGGCCATGGTGGGAACGGCAGATTCAGTGGCTGACAATTCTTATGCAGGACGCATACCTTCCTGAGAAAACTCTCCTGACAAAACCATGCAGTTCTCAATATCCTCGTGAATGCTCCTTCTCCACTTTGAACAGTTGTGCACCGGTGTTCACGGGAGTCAGTGTAGTTGTTGCACTTCTTCAGGCAAGCTTTGGGCATGAGGTGCCAAAGAAGGTAGTTCAGGCAGGTATTATAACAGCATTTAAAAGGTATTTGGACAAGTACTTGGATAAGAAAGGTTTCAAGATTTCAAGGTCAAGGTTTCAAGGTCAATTTATTGTCACATGTACCACTAAGGTACAGTGAAATTCGAATTACCATACAGCCATATTTAAAAAAAAGCAACAAGACACACAACTACATAAAAGTTAACATAAACATCCACCACAGCAGATTCCTCACATTCCTCACTGTGATGGAAGGCAATAAAGTTCAATCTTCTTCCTCTTTTATTCTCCCACGGTCGGATGAGTCAAATCATCCGCAGTCGGGTCGATCGATGCCCCCGCGTCAGGGTGATCGAAGATCCCACGTCAGGGTGGGCGAAGCTCCCGCAGTCAGGGCGAACGAAGCCCTCGCATCAGGGCAATCAAAGCTCCCGCATCGGGGCGGACGAATCTCCCGCATCGGGGCGGTCGAAGCTCTTGCGCTTGGAGTTTCTGAAGTCGGTCTCTGACCAGAGACTGCGGGCTCCTTGATGTTAAAGTCCCGCAGGTTCCCAGCCGTGGAGCTCTCAAAATCGGTCTCCAGCAAAGGCCGCCAACTCCTCAATGTTAGGCTGCAGTGCGGACGGAGATACGATATGGGAAACAAATCGCATCTCCATCGAGGTAGATTAGAAAAAGTTTCCCCCAACTCCCCCCCCCTCGCCACATAAAACAAGCTAAAGAACACTAAAATCATACATTTAACACATACAAACAAACAACAAAAAAGGGACAGACAGACTTGAAAGGTTTAGAGAGATATGGACCAATCGAAAGCAGGTGGGACTAGTGTAGTTGGAGCATCTTGGTCGCATGGACAAGTTGGGCAAAAGGGCCTGTTTCCATGCCATATGACTTTATGAAATAATCTTAAATATGTTCTTGGTCCATCTGGTAATCTCTTCCTGTGATGGAGATCTGAATCGAGTGTCTATTTAACCAGTCTAGTGTTGGGTAACCAATTGCCAGCTCAATGTATCCACTGGAAGTAACTTATGCCTCAATGCTGGGGATGTTAACCCCAGAGAGAGGCACCATTTGTTTTGCTTATCCTTCCATTTAACTTGGAATATTTTGTGGAGGCAGCTTTAGTGTAATGCCTGCTTTAGGTCTCAGACACACATGGAAGGGCAGGGATCACTGTTGCAACATTGCCCATGATTGTTGTGCCAGATGGAGGACTTGACTAGGTAGATAGCAGAAGCATGAAGTCGGGAACATGGCCCAGGTGACCAGTTGAAACTACAGCTCAGAAAACATGTGCCAGGTGTGTGACCCAAGAGGTTGGGAACATGGGTTAATTTGGAACCCAAGCCAGAAACTGGATGTGGGGATCAGGAGCTGACAAAATATAGTCCACTGGTAGTTTGTTACAGGGCAATGTTTTACATATATCTCCAAATAAAGGTCTAATAAGCTCTAAATGGCTATTCATTCTGATGTAAGAAGATCATTGGGGAAAATATCAAAGCATGTATTTCTATAAATAAAATAAAATCTATTATTATTATATCTGTAATTAATAAGTTTAAAGGTTTTATCATTGTTTGAAGAAATGTTAAGTGTCAGTGATTCAATGATACATTATTCGTCACATGTACCGAGGTACAGTGAAATTCATTTCTGTACACAGTTCAGTACAAGTGTCACTACACATAAGCACTTAGATACATCTCAGATAAGTATCTCAGTTACAGTACAAGTACATAGTAAAAGTACACTGAGACAGTAGAGAGAATCGCCAGATTTTGTGCCATTTTCAAGTCCTAGTTTTTATAGGTGTAGAGTTCTTAACCTGACCCTGAAGGCCCCTTGTCCTTATAGGGTCAGCCTTCCCAAGCATGGCTGTTCAACAAATCACATTTGAAATTAATTAGTCTTCCATTGCAACATTTACATCCTCATGTGGAAATTTCGGTTTCTGTCAGAATATTTCAGGAACAGGGCCTCCCCTAGATATGTCGGGCTCCAATCCTGAGGACCGTTCATAATTTGAACAGTCTACAGGTCAAAATGTGACTGTGAACAGAGTTCCCACATGGCAGAAGATGCCTGTACAGGTGGGCTGTCATATGATTAGATACGATAGAACTTTATTTATCCCAGGAGGGAAATGTATTTTTCACACACAGAGTGGTGAATCTCTGGAGCTCTCTGCCACAGAAGGTAGTTGAGGCCAGTTCATTGGCTATATTTAAGAGGGAGTTAGATGTGGCCCTTGTGGCTAAAGGGATCAGGGGGTATGGAGAGAAAGCAGGTACAGGATACAGAGTTGGATGATCAGCCATGATCATATTGAATGGCGGTGCAGGCTCGAAGGGCCGAATGGCCTACTCCTGCACCTATTTTCTATGTTTCTATGAAATAGGTCTGCCAATAGTCATAAAACACAAGATACACAAAACATGAAATTAAAGTGATGAGTGGAAAGTCCAGGATTTCAGATTTGCAAAGATTGGGGAGGGGGAAGGGGAGTCAGTCTACCCCATGACTGGGGAGGAGTTGTACAGTTTGATAGACACAGGAGAAAAGGATCTCCTGTGGCGTTTTGTGCTGCATTGTGATGGAACGAGTTTGTTGCTGAAGGTGCTCCTCAGGTTGACCAGTGTGTCATGGAGGGGGTGAGCTGTATTGTTCAAGATCCAAGGATGGTGCCAGCCTTCCTGATTAGCTTGTTAGTTCTGTTGGCGACTGCGGCCTTTGCCCTGTTATCCCATCAAACGACAGCGAGGAAGATGGCACTGGCTACCACTGATTGGTAGCACATCTGCAGCATCTTACTGCAGTCGTTGAAAGAGCAGAGCCTCCTCAGAAAATACAGACAGCTCTGTTCCTTCTTATACAGTGCCTCAGCGTTCCAGGACCTGGTAAACTGCACATTCACACCATTGATGGAGACATGGGACAGGGGTGTTCCTCTCCTCCGAAAGTCCACCACTAACTCCTTAGCCTTGTTGGTGTTGAGCTGCAGGTGATTCGGCTCACACCACTCAACAAAGACGTTGACTACACCTCTGTATTCAGCTTCCCTCCCCTCACTGATGCAGCCCACATTTGCAGAGTCATCCGAAAACGTCTGCAGGTGGCAGGAGTCCGAGTTGTATCTGAAGTCCGAGGTTTAGATGGTGAACAGGAAGGGAGAGAGGACCATCCCCTGTGGGGCCCGTGTTGCTGTAGCCTGACATACTGTGGTCGTCCAGTCAGGTAGTTGGTAATCCAGGACACCAATGGAGCACCCACCCACATCTTCGTCAGTTTGCTACCTAGCAGTGCAGGCCGGATGGTGTTAAAAGCACTGGAGAAGTAAAAAAACATGACTCTCACAGTGCTTCCAGGTGAGCATAGGAATGATGAAGCAGGTGAATGATGGCGTCCTCAACCCACATCTTTGCTTGTTAAATGAACAGCAGGGGGTCCAGATAGAGTTTAACCAGGGGTCGTAGGTGAGTGAGCACCAGCCCCTCCAGGGACTACATAATATGTTAAGTCAGCGCCACCGGTCTGTAGTCATTGGAGGAGCTGGGACGCGTACTCTTTGGTACAGGGATCAGGCAGGATGTCTTCCACATCACAGGAACCTTCACCAGGCTCAAGCTCAAGCTCCGCACAACTGGCTGGCAAGGTCAGGCCTTGAGTACCCTACGGCTGACACCATCGGGACCCATGGCTTTGCCTGGGTGGAGTCTGCTCAGCCCTTTCCTCACTTGCTCAGTCTGGAAAACTGAGAAACATCTGGAGACATCTAGTCTGGAGAAACATCTTAAATCTCATTTTACTATTCTTAATAATGATGAAGCTGATATTAACTAATTTAGCCAGAGCCTATTTCGGGCTAATAATGATATTGTAAGATTTGACTCTAAATGAGGTTTTAATTTGTGCTAATGGTTTTATAAAGGACACTGCTGCAGGCGTGGGTGTTGTGTTTCCAGATAGGAGTCACCAAACGTAGATCAATCACAGTGTTAAATAAAATGGTTTCTTCTTGGGTTTGATGTGGCAACATTTCAGCCAGTCAAGAATACAGCAGCCATGTTGCAACTGGCAAATTAATCCTGATAGTTCTCAAAGATGATTTATGCTTGTTGCACACAACAAAATCTATGCCAGAAATCTTCAGTACATACATACACACCAAGTTGGACCATGATATTTACGAATTTACAGTTCTTACCAAATCCTTTGATTCTGTACCTAATAAAATATGAAATACACAGTAAAATTGATTTATGACAATCTAGTGAAATAATGTTTGTCCAGTATAAACTACATATAGGCACATTATGCAAGTGTACAAGCTTGGCATAATTCAAACAGACATGGTTCAGGTTCATGTGCATGGTTCATGTGTAGCAGTAGGCACACTGTGGGTGTTTGAGTGTGCTCAGAGGTAAAGCTGAGGCTAGATCTACAAATTAATTTATTTTACAAAAAAAAAACAAGCATATCAGATGGAGCACTCCTTTATTGCTCAAAACACTATTTTTGCCCATTTGCCAGTTTCAACAATTTGATTTTGATTAGCATAAGATGACAATTTTGATCTTACCTTTGCTATAAATACTGTTCGAAGATCACGCGCTCACAGTTCTGTGGGATGGCTTGTCAGAAATCATCATAGAGGAAGGACCGCAGAATTCTGACAGCAACTAACCGAGTTGTGTAGCTCTTACCAGATTTAAAGCTTTCTACTTTTCCAAATGCCAACAAAAACATCAGAACCTCCAGAAAAATCTATTCAGCTTGCTATAATTCACAAAGAAATGTGGGACTCTGTCTTTTTACATCGAGATAATAAATGTAAGAACACAGAACAGCCAGGTTATTTTTTACACCATTTTCTCTCAATCTATGGCTAACCTTTTCTCCCCTCTGCTCTCTGACCTATGCAGCTTCACACGTATGCTTTGATGGCTTTGCCAGGAGGGTCTGAGCCACATTCATCTCAGCAGGAGAGTGCTCCATCACACTCTTAAACGGTGCCTTTTGGAAACGGTTGTGGTGTTGGAAAGTGAGTCGCCAATGAGATGAAATACTTAGCTTCAGACCTGCTATTGTGTAGCCACAGCATTTATGTAGCTGCTCTGGTTAACCTTTTGTTCAATGATGATGCATGGATCTTAATTGTAGAAGCATCAGTGATCTTAGATCCCTTGAATGCCAATGTTGGTGATCTCTTATTCTCTTTTGCTGGAGATAGTCATTGTCCATCATTTCTGTGGCAAAAATGCTACTTGCTACTTACCCATGCATGGATGTTGTATGTCTTATGCTGACATAAGCTGCTTCATTGTCTGGGCAACTTTAAATAAAATTACAGAGAGATATTTTAATTAATAGAGTGGCTTGGATAGAGTGGATGTGGAGAGGATTCGTCCACTAGTGGGAGAGTCTGGGACTCGAGGTCATAACCTCAGAATTAAAGGACGTTCTTTTAGGAAAGAGATGAGGAGGAATAGTCAAAGGGTGGTGAATCTGTGGAATTCTTTGCCACAGAAGGCTTTGGAGGCCAAGTCAATGTATATATTTAAGGCAGATAGAGATAGATTTTTGATTGGTACAGGTATTAGAGGCTACGGGGAGAAGGCAGGAGAATGGGTTAAGGAGGGAGAGATAGATCAGCTATGATTGAATGAGGGAGTAGACTTGATGGGCCGAATTACCTAATTTAGCTCCTATCACCATATCTTATGAATGGAACGTCATTGATAAATCAGCTGAAGATGGTTGAGCCTAGAACATAGCTCCAGGAATTCTTACAGTGATATCCTGGGGTTCAGATGACTGATCTCCAGCAATCTGAACCATCTTCTTTTGGGTGAGGTAGGATAGCAGAAAGTGGAGTTTTCCCTCTTCGATTGCACAGATTTCCATTTTACTGAAGCTCCCTGATGTCACATTTATATTCAAATGCTGTCTTTGATATAAAGGACAGTCACTCTTATCTTGGGTTTTCAATTAATTTGCCCACATTTAGACTTAGGAACTAAGCATGCCCAGAATCAGGTGCTTATGGTGAAAACGCAAAATAAGCCTCAGTTTAAAGTTTGATAGTGATCAAATTGTACTGTTGATGACGTTTTACATCTTCTCACCATGTAAACATTGGGATAAGGGTGAAAAGTGATGAGAAAAAGGAACTTATTGAATGGTGCAGACCCAAAGAGCCAAATTCCTTATACCTCCATTTCTTGGATTCCCACAGGAAGAATCTGCAATTTGCAACAGCTAATGAAGCAGTGAACAAAATTACATTATTAAATACTACACGTGATTCAAATGGAATGCAAGTGAATGTCTAATGTAGCACATACCTGCACTGCTTGGACATTCAAGCACGTCACAGAGTCATAGAGTGATACAGTGTGGAAACAGGCCCTTCGGCCCAACTTGCCCACACTGGCCAACATGTCCCAACTACACTGGTCCCACCTGCCCACGTTTGGCCCATATTCCTTCTAAATCTGTCCAATCCATGTGCCTGTCTAACGGTTTCTTAAACGTTGCGATAGTCCCCGAATCAACTACCTCCTCTCGCAGCTTGTTCCATACACCCACCATCCTCTGAATGAAAAAGTTACCCCTCAGATTCCTATTAAATCTTTTCCCTTTCACCTTAAACCTGTCCTCTGGTCCTCGATTCACCTATGTTGGGCAAGAGATTCTGTGCATCCACCCAATTTATTCCTCTCTTGATTTTATACCTAAGATCACCTCATCCTGCACTCCTAGAAATAGAGTGCTTAAGTCTGAAGAAGGGTTTCGGCCCGAAACGTTGTCTATTTCCTTCGCTCCATAGATGCTGCTGCACCCTCTGAGTTTCTCCAGCACTTTTGTCTACCCTAGAAATAGAGTCCCAACTTACTGAACCTCACCCTATAGCTCAGACTCTCTAGTCCTGGCAACATCTTCGTAAATCTTCTCTGTACCATCTTCACAGAATAAACTATCCAAAAATAGATTATAAATGGATAAATTCCTGAAAAGCAACAACTCATGAATAGCATTGATGATAATGTCCATGGATTGGGAAGAGAGGGATAGGTGGCATGAACAAGACCTGGCTTGATTTGGTGTAAGGTAACAATCACGTCCACAATAATCATGTGGGTACGGAGAGCAATTTAAATTATACTGATTCACATGCTGTGAATAGGTGAATCAAAATCTGAAATCAACATATTGCCAATACATTTCCATTTCTGCCTGCATTTCTTGTTACTGTTGCTCTACAATGCACTACAATTCACTCAGTTCAATAAACATTGTATTTCTCACATCCATGTTTTTCATTTACTATTTCCATTCAATATGTAACAATCACATTTGGACAATTTTGGAGTGGAGAAAATGTCATTATATTCAATGATATATAAATGAATTTGATCGTTTTTTTTAAAGCATGTTGAAGATCTTTCCTATTCATGTACAGTACATTCTAAACAATCATAGGTTACAATAGAAATGCAATCAAGTATGCAAGTTAAAACACAACCCAGGAAAGTAAGGATAATTATCAGCAAGTCTTTATCACAATAAGGTGTTGACACTAGCTTTAACGCAGTAGGAACAGACCTTTTGCTGGTGCCAGACGTAGTAAAAATGCTACAAATCTGTTCAGCACCCTTAATTTGATTTTAATTGCATATGAATTGAACGAATGTGCCAGACTTCTCTTTTGATACAGTGAATGCATTAATTGGCAAAAACAATTATGCTTTCAGTGGAGTGGAAGCAATTTTTAAATTCGCTCTTTGCAGTGTTTGGCAGCTAATGGAATGCAGCTGCCTCAATCCTGAAACAAGCACAATACGCTGAGACACTTGCTGTTACGTCAGTCGTTTTGGACACCAAATGACAGGCACCCTTAATGCCAATGGGACTGCAAGGCCAGTTCACGAGTTTTCACTAAAGCTGTGAGGACAGGGCCCCACTGAGTAATCACAGGGTGCAAACATCAATCAATAAGACCACCACTTGAGGACTTTCACATCTGCTGTGAATTGAAGGAGGCAACCTAAGTTGCTCACTGTTGTGGTTATATTGAAAACAACTGCCTTTCATTTCTTAGCATTGCCAGTGCATAATTTGCTTCTCTAAACTGGAATCAATGTCGATCTATAGTTAAGTTTAGTCTTGTCTCTCTTTCTCACAAGTTTCTAGTTCCAGATTTTATATCCACTGTTGAACAAAAATCCATAATCTTGACCTTCGTACTTTCAAAACAAGAATAGAGGAAGGTACATTTTGCCAGAGTACATCCACGTTTTCAAATGTTTCAATTAATTCAGTCTCTTAGCTGTTGACCCCATTTTCTCTCCCTGAAGCTGGCTGAGGCTGAAGGAGACAAAGATGGTGTTGCACTTCATCCAGATAGAAGGGTTCAGGGCACTCACAACTTTCTTCCATTTTTCTAAAGGCCCAGATTTACTCCTGCCCCAGCTCATCTGCTGAATTCTTCCACCTCTTTATTACCTCTAAAGACGATGTTCTGATACACAACTTCCAACCTTGGCATGTGATATTCTTGTGTTGAGCATCTTTGTGGTTTTTCCTGTTTCCCTAAAGGAGTTTCTCATGCTTCGTGGAAGGTGATGGAGGGTGGACTTTACCGAATTACCAAAAAAAACACATAACCTTGTGGGTAACGCATGACCCTAGAGTATACTACCATATTCCTTAATGTATAACATCAAAAATTGTATGTTTTACAAATTGTCTGGCATACTAGAGTATATTCATATAAATAAGTACCATGCATTAATTGTTGCTGGACTGCATTAACAAACCGATATAACATTAGCAAACTCATTTCCGTCAACCACGGTTTCTATTAAAAGTACCCACCTTCCTGGATACCTTGTTTGTTGTGTGGATGTAATTAACCTGCACTTATAAAATTTAAGAGCAATATTTTGATACAAGTTCATATAAAGTTCATAGACTGATTTGTGATATTGCAAAATGATAACCCCAATACGTAATACTTTTGAACATATATTGCAAATATTCAAAATTCTGTGGATGAAGAACTGGTTTACAAATGGAAAAATGGACAACAAACTGTGGACATATTCAATTTCCATTGTGCATAATTATTTTCCAAAATGCATGTGATTAGGAAGGAAGATTAGTGCAAGTGTACTTAAAGCAACTAGTCTGAAAGCATCATATGTTTCTTCTATCAATCATCTGTTAAAATTGGTCATTTCTAACAAACAAAATCATAATACACTGGATGCTGGAAAATGGTAATTAAAAAAGCAGAAAATGTGACAAATATTTAGGTCATCCAGCATTTGTTGAGATGGGGAAAAAATAGGTTTCAGGACATTAACACTGTAAATTCTATTTATTTCTGGCTACAGCTGCATATTTTTTAAACTACTGTACTTATTATAGACATTGAACAATTACAGCAGTCTACCATTGTAATATTTGACATTCAAAAGTAACCTTAGGTTGCTTGTGAGTACTCTCTTAGTGCTCATAATACAAATGTATTCTTTTAAATGACTTCTGTTAACTGAAAGACATATTAGTCATTGCATCTGCAATATTTTAAGCCAAAGCCAAGTTGCGAAGACCTTCAGAAGTGGAGGCGCAGCACTGTTCCCACACAGCTTGAGTCAAGGCCTTTTTGAACTCATCAAACATCATTGTAAATTCAGCATGACAACAGATCAAGTTGTACACATGGTTCACACAATAAATGTATTCCCATGAACAGAGTGGTTTCTTCAATAATTTTGGCATCTCCCAATCTGTCATATTCCATGTCACAATAGTGCACACCACAGTCAGAAGCTGGAAAAATAGCAATGTGCATTTTCCTCTGCCTTGAGAAAAAGAGCTGCATACAGGAGTTCACAATATGTCACAATTGTTTAGTTTTAGTTTAGTTTAGAGATACAGAGTGGAAACAGGCCCTTCGGCCCACCGAGTCCAAGCCGACCAATGATCACTCATACACTAGTTCTATGCTACACACTGGGGACAATTTACATAAGCCAATCAACCTACAAAACTGCACATCTTGGAATGTGGGAGGAAACCAGAGCACCCAGAGAAAACCCACGTGGTCACAGGGAGAACGTACAAAAGCCGTACAGACAGCACCCGTGGTCAGGCTCAAACCCGGGTCTCTGGCGCGGTAAAGCAGCAACTCTACCACTGTGCCAGTTCTTTTACAACATCCATACAACCTTCTGAATAAAGCCTGGTTAAAGAGAAATTCTGAAAATTCTGCAGCTCAGAATATTTCTACAAAGCCATGATTCTATTCACTGTATTTTATAATTGCAATTAAATGTAGAATATATTTTCAGAGATGATACAGGTAGTGTATTTGCATAAGCTAATTAGTTAAGTCAATCAATTGCCTTTAAAACTTGAGATTGCAAACATTTTGATGAGTTATTACATTTGACTGTTTTTGCTCCATTCCATAAAAACTGAAAAACTGGTGGCCTACTGGATAAGGGTACATTACCTGTAATACTGCAACAAACTAACATTTGAGCAAAAAAAATCTGCACAACATGCATTGCTGTATTAAGATTTTTGATGCTTCGGACATAGGAGCACCAGGTAACACTATGTTAAGTTCCTATTATTTCCATGGGTCTATTCTGTAACACTCCCAACAAATAGGTATTTTTCCCGATAGATTATGTCATCAACAAAGTCTAAACACTGGTATTCCAAAGCCGCTGCGATTAGTCACGAGAAATTTCAAATAAACCATTCTTGTATAAATATACCGGAAGAAACTGTTCCCAAGTCTTTAATCATAAATGTAAACTTTAACATAATTTTCAAAAAACTTTTATTAGCGTTCTGTTGTCTTCAGACAGAGTGGTCCATTTTTGAGTTGCCTCTCCCAAAAATAATGTACTTTGGGAGAGAATCAGACAATTTGCAAGTTAAAAATTACAAAGTGCCTGACTTTTGCAAATTATGAACTATGGACAGCATTCAAACCATAAAGCTCTGCACAATTTAAAGCATAGGTGTCACTGGTCAACGTTGGGGGAGCAGCTGGTTTTGTGAATGAAATATATTTTGTGGAATTAAGAGTTCTACCCAGCACCCATAGCAGCAGCAACAACAACATTGCTCTATTTCTGCGTTTGATAAACAAAATAGGCAGATGCTGGAAATCCAAAACAAAAACAGGAAATATTGGAAATACTGAGCAGACGAATGGATGGCGAGTGACCTGGTGAGTGTTTCCTGCATATTCCGCATTTGTTTCAGATTCTGAACATCCAGTTTTTTGTCATTTGAATTCACTGTCATTTCTCTTCCAGGGATGCTGTTGATCAAGTTCTGCCTCTGATGGGTCTGTCTCTCTTGCCTTGCATTTTCTGATGAATAGCCTTCAAGCTGACAAATTAGCTACATTTTTCTTTCTAATATGCTGTCTGACTCGCTGAGTGCTTACGGGATTCTCTATGACTGTTGATTGATTCCAGCTGACTAATGGCACTTTCCCAAAAGAGATTAGCTTCACCATCGTAATTGATATCATATAAAGAACAACATAGAACATAGAACAATACAGCACAAGAATAGGGCCATCAACCCATAATGTATGCGCCGAACGTGATGCCAAGATAAACTAATCTCATCTGCCTGCACATGATCCATACATATCCTTCCACTCCATGCTTCAAAGACATTCTTGCCATGGAGGGAGTACAGAGAAGGTTCATCAGACTGATTCCTGGGATGTCAGGACTTTCATATGAAGAAAGGCTGGATAGACTCGGCTTGTACTCGCTAGAATTTAGAAGATTGAGGGGGGATCTTATAGAAACTTACAAAATTCTTAAGGGGTTGGACAGGCTAGATGCAGGAAGATTGTTCCCGATGTTGGGGAAGTCCAGAACAAGGGGTCAGTTTAAGGATAAGGGGGAAATCATTTAGGACCGAGATGAGAAAAAAAAATTCACACAGAGAGTGGTGAATCTCTAGAATTCTCTGCCACAGAAGGTAGTTTAGGCCAGTTCATTGACTATATTTAAGAGGGAGTTAGATGTGGCCCTTGTGGCTAAAGGGATCAGGGGGTATGGAGAGAAGGCAGGTACAGGATACTGAGTTGGATGATCAGCCATGATCATATTGAATGGCGGTGCAGGCTCGAAGGGCCGAATGGCCTACTCCTGCACCTATTTTCTATGTTTCAACAAAAGCTTCCCCTTCAACAAACCTTACTTCACAAACCGATATTGCCTTGGTCTGACCTGCAAAAACTTATCTTACCCAGCTTCCAACATTAAAGAGAGTGCATTCAAACAATGAGTCTGGACATTATTTCTTGAATTTTGGGAGTACTGGCTGTTTCTGTCTAATTTATCCATTCATTTCCTTCCTCCATACACTGTTGGGAAGACCTCACAGTTCCAATTTTGATACACCTTCCCTGCAGACTCAGTACTCAACTGAAAGACTGAATTTTCATCCTTCATTTAATATAATCCATATTTTTTTCTCCACCAGTGTCTCATACATTTTTCACTGTCATAATAATTAACCAATATCAAAATAGCAGAAGGTGGATGTGGTTGCAATCAGGATATCAGCAGCAGGATTTCACTCAGGGCAATGTTCAAATCCCAACTATCTTTATGTGTAAGAAGGAACTGCAGATGCAGGTTTAAACCAAAGATAGACACAAAATGCTGGAGTAACTCAGCGGGACAGGCAGCATCTCTGGAGAGAAGGAATGGGTGACGTTTTGGGTCGAGACCGTTCTGAAGGGTCTCGACCTGAAACATCACTCCTACCTTCTCTCCAGAGATGCTGCCTGTCCCACTGAGTTACTCCAACTTTGTGTCAATCCCAACTATCTTTACCTGTTTCGTCAATAATCCCCCTTCAATTATATGGTGGGGAGAGAGGAAAATTACTGATGATAGCACAATGTTCAATTCCTCACAATATCTCATCTTACAAATCAGTCACACTTAGACAACATTTCAAGCAACTAATTATGTAAATTATATTAGAATCAATTATTATCAGTAATTAATACATTGGAACCGCAAAACAGTCAAGCAATGACCAAGTCCATAACAGGACAGTCTAACCTCCAACATTTGATCTTCAATGTCACTGCCATCTCTGAGATCCCAACCTTCAATATTCTGGGGGTCACAGTGGGAAAAACCCAACTGGACAAGCTACATAATTATAATGGGTAGAAGGCGCTGCATATCATGCTCGCTTTTTGACAGCATTAAACTGTTCCACCATCTCCAAGGCACAAGTAAGGGTTACATAGTGAAATGCTCTCCGCCTGCCTAGATGGATGCAACTTCAACAAAAACTCAGTTAAATTCCATCCACCACTCTTAGTATTTGCGTCCTCCACCACCAACACACAGTACCTCATTGTCCTCCTTTGCTATCTATTGCTGTTGTCTCGTGACAATGTCTGGCCTCCCGACTCTCTTTGAATGCAGGACAATATTTCTTAAATCCATCTCCACCATGAAATGTTGCTGCCTTCTATATCATGCCACTTTTCAGTTTCCCAAGTCGGATTCATTTACTGCACACCAGCCGTGTGTAACAACTACAAAATACACTCACATTACTTGTCCATACAAGTCCTACCTACCACACCTCTCAGATCCGCAACCTTTACCACCAGGCAGGAAGGGTGAATGGGATCACCATGGTTCCCCTCCAAGTCAAGCACATTTGACTTGGAAATATATCAGTAGCCCTTCATCATCACTGGGTTCAAATCTTGGAACATCTCTCTAAATTCAGTGGGGATATTTTCTCCAGAAAAACTGCAAAGGTTCAAAGGCCAGCTCGCTACCAGTTTCTGAAGGGCAGTTAGGGATGGAAATACATGCTGGCATTGCTCAGATCCTGAAAGAAGATAAATGAAAAAAATCTCAACCCATTATGTGTATGATTTGCCTTTTACAGTTTCCATCTGTTAGCGAATTTCTGCAGGTTTTTATCCTGCCCTTAAGCTTACATGTGGAACAGAGATATACATTTAATTACGGAAATTATACTCCAAGTGAGAGTGGATTGCAATGAAGCAAGAAATTATGCCACATATC
Source organism: Malacoraja senta (assembly GCA_038087875.1). NCBI lineage: Eukaryota > Metazoa > Chordata > Chondrichthyes > Rajiformes > Rajidae > Malacoraja > Malacoraja senta. The sequence continues at coordinate 23,507,660 of CM075985.1, read as the reverse complement.
TGTGAAATGAACAGAGCTGTTGTTTGGAAGAAGAACTCTCAGCACAGTTGCAGCTGATTAGCTTCTGATTCTCGTGTCAACTGGTTGCTCAAGATTGGGCATGATAATAATCATAATTTTGAAATTCAAAACACCTGCAAGCAAAAATAGCTGATGCCAAACCCCAAGGAATCTGTAATTTACTGATTTCACTATAATTTATTTTAATTGCAACAGGAAGTATGGTCAGGATTGAATTTCTGGGAATGTATTATCCAATACACAATCTTTCAACTGAATACATTCCATTATCCCTGAAAATACATTCAACAGCTCATAGTTGAGCCTCCAATACGATTTTCTTTTCTCAAATTTCGAAGTTTTGAAAATTTCTGATTTTAATTTAGTGAAGAACATTTTTTAAAATCCATTTTTGCATATTATAATAGGAATTATTCTAAACACAATTTTTCCTGCAATACAGAAAGTTAGAAGATTGTCTGGGTTCCATCCTTCCCCTCTGGTTGTCCCTCAGACTGCTGCCCATCACCTGATCCCTCTACAACCTGCTGGTAAGCACAGACCCCCCCCCCCCCCGCCACATGCCATAGAATATCATTAGAATAGAATGTCACAGGCTAACACGAACAACCACCTTTTACTACAGAACTACTGAACCTGTTGGCATAGCAAAAACCTCCCAAAGAATAAGACAATTAACAAACAAAAAAATTGCCACTGTGCCACATAAAGGAATATCTCAGCAGATGACAAACGCTTGATAAAGGAGATAGTTTCCAACTGACATGTTAGTCGAGCATTAGAAATAAAGAGGTTAATGGAAGTCAAGAGCTTGAGGCATTGTTAGATGAAGGGGCATGTGGCAATGGTGCAAAGCCTACATTGGTTAACTCCTGAAAAAGGCATCTGATTTACTTGCAGGATTTTTTCCAACCTGCGGCCTGTCAAGCAAGCAAGCAGCAAGCCAACACCACGATGTCAGTTCATTCCAATGGTTTCTCATGCAAGCAATGCTGCTGATTGTATGAGTCAGTAGAGGGCCCAATATCTTAACCAGTTAACATTTGTTAAAAACTTCCCAGCCAAGGGAAAGTACATTGCATCTTAAGAAATAAAATCAATTTTCCCTGAAAATATTTTCAAACAGCTCATAGATTGAATTTAGCCTCCAATACAATTTTCCTTTCTCATCAGTAGCTTCTGAATATTTCTGATTTTAATTTATTGAAAAAAGAGGGAACTTTTATCCATTTTTCAGGTGTGCTGTAAATGAATCCAACTTGGGAAACAGCAAAACGTGGCATGATGCACAAGGCAGCAAAATGTCGTGGTGGAGATTGAGTTAAGAAATATTGTCCGGTTGTCAGAGAGAGCCAGGAGGTCACCAGATATTGTCCAAAGACAACAGGAATAGATAGCAAAGGATGACAATACCAGGGGCATGAACCCAAGGATCTGAAGATCAATAATCTCACGAGATCAAGATCAGAGAAATTATTTTGAAATGCCTTATCCTGCCAACTGTACAACTAAAGCAGATTCAGCTCAGTAACTCAGCAACCGACAATCTGCATGAATGAGGACTCAAACATAATATATATGTACTACTGCACCCTCACACACCTACCACCATTACAAGCCTGACACCTACACTCATAGGTTGGTATTCAATCATCTCCATCAGCAAAACGGACTGCACAACACTCGTAGAATCACTTCCTTTTCTCTCACTGGAAAGAGTGATGCACAGCAGGGTAGGGGAAGGAAGGATATACCCAAAAGGAGGATGGTGTGTCTGCAGGGCCAACAGCCCATGGGGGGGGGAGGGGGGAATCTGATGTTCATTGTTGAACTCACAGATGGTAGTGGGGCTAAAAATATTGAATATGACTGTATACTCATCTTTAATCATCTTTTCCATATTTCGCCACATCTCACAACCATCTCAAAATATTTTCCTCTTACTCTCCCACCTCTTTTCACGATAACCTTATCCCAGAAGCTATCTCCACTCGTATACACAATGAATACAAACTGACCAGGCAAGATAGAATAGCAAGGATTAGCAGTAATTAGAAAGATCTGCCATCGGATACTGATGCTCAATGCATATGGTGCTCAGATTATATTTTTCCATAAATGGCCCCAGTAGCAGAGATTGTCTGTGTTCTTTCCTTCCTTGCTTTTCCCCTGGTTGATCCTCAGGTTGCTGCCCATCACCTGATCTTTCTATAACTTGCTGGTGAGCACAGTCATAGAATATGAATAAAGAGATTTCACAGGCTAACACAAACAACCACCTGCCTGTAAACTACTGTATCTTTTAACATAGCAAAAACTTCCCAAAGAAGAAGACAATTAACAAGCAAAAAATGTGTCACTGTGCCACATAAAGGAATATCTCAGCAGATGGCAAAAGTTTGATGAAGGAGATAGTTTCTAATCGGCATGTTAGTCTAGCAGTAGAAATAAGGTTAATGGAAATCAAGAGCTCAAAGCCTTGATAGATGAAGGGATTTGTCGTAATTAACAAGAGATCTAAATTGAAAGAGCCCAGGTAATCTGGGACTAACAGAGATTGGAAATTGGTAATACCATGGAGCAAAAATAAAGATGAAAATCAAAGTACTCCTTAGCTACAGCAGAATAAAGATCAGGTGGGCAATGGAGGAACCAGACAGTGCAATTTAGGAGAAATAAAGCAATGTTTTGAATGACATCAGAGTAATGAAATGTGGTTTGACGGCCAGGGATTCATTGGAATTGTCAAATTTGAAGGTAATGCAACAATGCACAAAAGTTTCAATAGCAAATGAGCCAAGTCAGGGACCATGTTAGACAATTACTAAAGGCAGAAATGGGCATTCTTTATGATGGTATCAATATATTGCCAGTGAATGGAATTATGAAGGGGATGAAGAAAATGGCTTTTGTCTTCCCAGTACCTAGATGAATGACATTTCAACATCTAGCACCAATAAGACAAGCAGTCCTGAATTTAGGTAGAGTTGCAAGATCTAGTGAAGTGATGGCAAAGAAGGGTTGGATGTCACCATCATACGTGGAAGATGATGCTAGTGATTGTACGAGTCAGTAGCATTTCAGAGAGTGATGTTGAGTAGCAACATGTGGATGAGAGATAAGAAGTAAAAAATTGATAGATTTGGAGGAGGACAACAATAGCAATACTGCAGGAGCAGAAACGAAAGCCATTGCTGGTGGGTAACTAGCTCCAACTAGGTGGATAAAAAATGCAGCCAACCAATAGATTCCCACCCACTGGTGGGAATGTTCCAGGCTGCAGCCACGTCAAGAGGGATAAGGTGAGATGAATTCGCTTCATCACAATCTGCAAGATGCCTTTCAGAGCTTATTCAGAGTTCCTTTAGTGATGTAACCCGTGTAGAAAATTGCTTTCAGGGATTAACACAAGGAGTTCTGGATAAAGCAAGCATGAATTTGTGAGATTACAAGGTGTTCAAAGAATGATTTTCTATGTTAGACTAGGATAGGACTAAATCAATGTGATGTAGTTAAAAAGACTGCAAGAGCCAAGTTCTATTTAAAAGGTCTCTATGCAAGCAACAACCAGTAAATTATATGCTATTCACTTCAGAAGGAATGAAGTTGAAATGATTAAAATGGGTCAGCAGTTATAGTGCCAGATTAGCATTTTGTTAATGTCCACATTTGAAGGTTTCTTACCTTGTGGGTGACAGTTTGGAATGCAGAAACCGCTTCCTGGAAGGCAGAAGATGAAATTAAATAAATGTAAAGCTGTAAACAAAATCTTTTGAAGAAAGTCAACCCTTAATCTATTAATGAGCTCGACGAGTGGAAACCTTCCTGTAATTGTGAATAACCTGGAAGATAATTATAACACCTCATCCTTTGTGTGCCGAATCTGATTTAGAGTTGGAGGAAAGCAATTTTAAATGTTACTTTAAGATGAATGAAACAATTTTATTCTCTTGCTCTGTATCCGCTACATCATACTAAGAATATCTCATTCATTGAATTTCAGTTACTTTACTTCTGGGACTGAGTAAGCTTCAGTTGGTACTGCCAGCCATAAACAGCTAGATGGTCAGAAAGGGGACCCTACAGAATACACAGTGCTTGGGCACATATATTGGTCCAGTCCGACTGGATCATTTTTTCCAATTATATCTGAGAAAAACTATCACAGAAGCTTTAACCCATCCTTCCATCCTGCTGAGAACCAACCTCAACAATCTAATACTGACCATCCTTTTTTCCACCTATTCATAACCTTTAAGGTACAGAGGAGATTTACCAGAATGCTGTTGTGATTAGAGGATATTAGCTAAAGGAGAGCTTGCATACATTTGGACTCTCATCTCTGGAACATCAGAGATGGAGGGGAGACCCGACAGAAGTATACCAAATTATGAGAGACATTGGTGGGGTAGACCGTCAGAATTGTTTTCCCCCAGAGAGGAAAGATCAAAGACTAGAGGACTTAGCTTTGTGAGAGGGGCAAATTTAACGGAGATGTGCGGAGCAAGTTTTTGTATTACACAGAGAGTGGGTGCCTGCAAAATGGTGCCAGGATGGTGATGGAGGCATATATCAGTGACATTTAAGAGCCTTGTAGTTAGGCACATGGACATGCAGGCAATGGAGGAATATGGATCACATGAACGCAGAGAAGATTTGTTTAACTCGCCATCATGTTTGGCGCAGCGATAATGGGCCAAAGGGCCTGTTTTATGTTTTTTGTTTCGATCATCTAAAATTTCACAGCTTTGGCACAAATTTTGCCCATCCCTCGTTCTATTCCATTAGATCACTGTGCAACACTAAATCGACAAATTATGCAATAAGTCCAACCTATTTCAGAATTCCTTTCTAGCTGCACATCCATCCGAATCCAAATTCGTATTTGCTCTCCACTTGTAAGAAATAAGCTAAATCTTGCACACCCCATCAACTGTTAGATCAAAAACTATCCCTGGCCTCGCTCCTAAAACCACTTGGTTTCTTCACCCCATTACCCTCTGCACATTTAGTGCTTTATTACAAAAAAATCAGATTACAATTCACTCGTTATTTAGCTATGCTCCATTTGGGCAGAAAATATCATATTGTGTCACACATTAATCGCAATATGCATGATGTTAGCGAGGCAAATACTATCCTATTTTACAGTACATCAATAGTTCTATGGACAGCATGTGGTCACGAATGGATGCTATTTGCTGATGCAATATCAGACCTACTTATACAGCCTGAAAAATATGATTATACAGCAAAGAGATACACGACCTATGGTGGAAATGTATAATGTCATGTGACAGCATTGACTGCCTTTTGTGGTGTAAATCACTGGAGAAATCACTGAATGATATTTGTGTCAATCCACATGATATCAAGAAATGGATGAATATACTGGAGACAAACACCGTACAATCTGTAGTACTAAGTACTTGCACAGTAGAACCAGTTACATCCAAGCTGAGCTATACAATCACAATACTGGCTTCACCCTCATAATGTGGAAAATTGGCCTGGTATGTCACAAAAAGCAGGACAAATCCAATCCCGCTAAACAACACTGAATCAGTCCATTCTCAATTATCAGCAAAAAGTGTTGAAGGTGTCTTTGACAGAGTCATCCGGTGGAACTCATAACCGACTTACCAAAGCCCAGTTTGCGTTTTGCCAGCACCACATGGCTCTAGGCATCATCATAGCCTTGATCCAAACAACTGAGCTCTGGAGGCGAGTTGGGAGAATCTGCCCTTGACATCAAGGCATCTCTGGTGACATTTATGTCAACAGACACAAAAGAAAGGACACTCCAATATTTAGAGTAAGGCAGCACACAAAAGGGGGAGAATTGTGATATTTGGAGAAATCTCAGGCATGGTCTGATAAGCGGCAAGTGATATTCACACCACAAAAGTGTCAAGCAATAATGCAACACCTACTCTTGACATTATGCCAGCCAAATCCCCCATCAGTAACAATCTAGGGGATTACCATTAACTAGAAACTCAAATGGAACCAGCCTCCATTGTGCAATATTCGCTGACCTTTGATGAGCACCAGGTCAGCAACTCTTAAAGAGCTTCACACAATTCAGGGCAGCAGTCTGTTTGATCGGCACACCATTATGCACCTTAAATGTTCATTCTCTACCACTGGTTCACCGTGCCTGTCATGCAGACCGCCTACATATATTGTAGGGGCTCGCCAAACCCACTCTGGTCATCACCCAAACAGGTTACCTTTACCACCAAGATGGACAAAAGCAGCAGTGGAGGGAATCACCACAACCTGCAGATCCATCTACAAGTTGCACACCATCAGGTTGCAACTGTCGGTTTGCATCACCACTTGGTTTGGGAACAAGACCACAATAATTGCAGAGAATTGCAGACGAAGCCCAAATCCATCACACCCACCAGTCTTCTCACTATTTACTCCATCACAGAAAAGCAGCCAACATAATCAAAGACTTGTCCCACCCATTCCTCCTTCTCCCAAATTGCAGAAGGAATAGAAGCTCGAGAGTGTGCACCACCAAACTTAGAAAAAGCTTCTTCCCCTCTGTTATCTGGCTACCAAATGGTTCTTCCAGAAGCTAGAGTACTGTCCAATTCATCTCTACTCCTTTGTGGACATTGGACCTTACCTATGGAACTGGTGCACTGCAATGCTGAGAACTATATTCTGCATTCTGCATCTTCTCCTAAGCACTTCTATTATACTTGAGATTGACTTGATTGTATTTATATATAGTATATCTTATCTATTTGGATAGCATGCAAAACAAAGCTTTTCACAGTGTTGTGGTACATGATATTAATATACCTAAACTATCCATGACTTGGAAATATATCACTGATTCTTCATCATTGCGGTGTCTAAATTTTGCAATTCCTCACCTAACAGCCCTGAGAGAGAACCACAGCAATTCAAAAGGTGGGTCACTACCAACCTCTCAAGGCCAAGTAGGGAGGGGCAATAAATTCTGCCAAAGATGCCCAGATCCCCAAAATGAATCCACAAAAGGTTTATTAAACACTCATTTTGTGTGTCCTTCCGGAGGGAAGGAAAGGGTGTACTGCAGTGCAAATCTTTCAGTGTGGCCAAGGTATGTTGTACATGAATGCAGAATAGGTTATTTCATGAATTTCAAGTACACCATCTGTGAAATCATCAGCTAGTTAAAACATCTGCTTCCTATTACACTCTTGAACATGCTTCGGGATTTTATTGAGAGGTGAAAATGTCAAAAAGAACATAACATTTCCACTGGGATAAAATCTGGGTTGGAAAATGTGAAACTAAATACCTATAACCTTAAGGGAAACGTGGGCAATGTTTAAAATACATGCCTAACCTACACAGCATCAGTAAAAATATAAAGACCTGAAAAATGCTCACCAACATGTAATTCCAGAACTTCCTCATTTTATTCTAGATTTACAACATTTCAGGAGGTTTGGGAATAATATTAACTTTTGCTGATTATATAAAACACATTAATTTCCCAGTTTACACCTCCCAAATATTATTTCTTCTGTAATATTCAAATATTACGTTGAAATGAGCCAGATAGCATAGAGTAGTTCTTAGCATGTTAAGAAGTCTTCTCTGCAAAATCTAAATAAAGCTCTTTATCATGTGAAGAAACCTTGCAATGTGCTTTGCTAATTTCTGATGTTGTGTATTTCCATTTTTTTTTAAATCACATGAAATAAACAGTTCTGTTCCGACTGATTTTAAAAATATTATTAAATAATAAAATCAGCAATGTGGTTTTCTATTGCTAATCCTAGTCAACACAGCTGGAATCAGGCACTAGAAAGAAATATGGAAATGAAGGAAAACTGTTCCAACGTGTGTTATAATCAGTGATAAGAATTGAATAAGTTCAGTGCATTTCTGTGCCAGTAATCTAATTACCTATTGCAATATAAAATGAGGGCACTTATTAAATAAAACCAGTAGTAATTGTTTGTCATAGCTTAATTCAAACTGTTTTTAATTCTCTTCGAGCATGTATCTGTGTAAAAATTAAATTATTGTTATAAAATATTATAAAAATATTCAAATCAAGCACGAATCAAGCTTGAAGTGGGGTGGAGGAGAGTTGTTGCAATATCCAGAGTGCTCCAGTGGTCACAAGAGGAACACTGATTTGATGTGGCTTGACAATAGTAAAATAACATGCAACATTTGATGTTAGAAAAAGAACGAAATGGACAAAAACAAGTCAAAATTCCAGGAGTCTTCTGACGATCAATATTTCCTAATATCTTTGGGATCTAAATTCAAACATTGCTAATCAGATTGCTCGGGAAATTCAGATTTAATAATCAAGAAGATAATTTTGGAAGAAAAACTTAGGATAATTAACATTCAAGAGAGTCGTAAAGATAGAACACTGAATCTCTGATTGGCATAACTTGCTGCATCAGAGCCCCTTTTGCACGGAAATTCCTTACCTTACCTGTGCCTGTATTTGGTTTACGCAGTGCTTGCTACATTGGTGTCACTACAGAGACAGCAGAAGAAATAACCATTGCACCAGGGAGGAAAATTGACTGCACATCACACTCAGACTGCAGTCTACCAATAGTACTATTTCTACTCTGAATACTATTATTGAAATCCACCCTTTGGGAACATTTATTTGGTTCAACACCGCAATTAAACTGTTTATTGAGAATGTATTTCTTATAATCTGGAACTAAATGTTTTGTTTTTTGTCACAATCAAGACTCAACATTTAGCAATCTGCCACCAACCTGCAACAAAGATACATTTCTGAGCATGACAAACAACATTCATTATATTATCACAAACTTGCAGTGGTTTAGCACATATTTTCATGAGAATGTGGGAGGAATCGTGAAATTCATCACTGCAATGGAAGAAAAAGGTAACATCCCATTTAAAAGTGTTTTGCCCTGTTTTGTTACTAGAAGTGATGCATTGAGCAGAACCTTATACTACTTAAAATATCAAAACAAAAAGTTAAAATTATTCTCGAAGGGAATAGGAACCAAAGGTCAACTTTTACACACAAGTGATGGATAAATGGAACGAGCTGCTGGAGAAGGTAGTTGAGGTAGACTAGTGTAGATGGGACATTAAAGACATGTATATGGATAGGAAAGATTAGAGGGATATGGGCCAACCATGGGCAGGTGGGACTAGTGTAGGTGGGACATCTTAGTCGGCATGGGCAAGTTGGGCCTAAGGGCCTGTTGTATTACATGTTGTATTACTCCATAGTCTTAATCATGGCGTCTATTAATTTTTACATGCCCATGCCGACCAAGATGCCCCATCTACACTAGTTTATCTACAACATCCATGTTTCTCTGATAATAATTACTAATTTTATATCATTATTTAATTTTAATGTTAGAAAACAACTGATCTATATTACAAGAAAGGGCAAAAACACTTAAGTAATCTTCACCGAGGGGGAAGTGGTTCCAAGATGAAACATGCATCAAAATGAAAGTTCAGAATCAAGGCATCCTTCGACCAGAGAATCAGTAATCCAATATCTAAATCAGACAGCCTGCAGGTCAACGCTGATGACAGATTAGCTTGTCTGGCTCACTAATGGAACCTGGAGGGTTCAACCTGTCAAAAAGAATGGGATTCTTTCAACTTAATATTATGTGATATTTGAGGCCCAACAGTAGGGTGGTTCAAGCTTAAAATGTCATGGCATATGGAACAGCGCCTGAACTGATGGGCTGCAAATCTCTGAAGTCATCCTGTTTAGATATGGAAGTCCTTCTACCATAATGCCCACTTCCTCTCTCCAGTGTAATTGAACTTACACTGAAGTACTTTGTTTTTGATCAATGTGATGCTTTCACAAAAGGGAGAAAATGCATGTATAGATTTCTCACCTGCTTATTTGAAAGATCGATTTCCACAATCAGAGAAAATGCTGACGAAAGAAGCCTCTTGCATAGTTCAATAGCCATTTCCTTTACAGAACTGCGATCAAAACTTCCATTTACCATGAAAATTCATTTAAATTATATCACATGGTGTGATGAACAAGGAGAACCCTTTAGCAATATTGCAATCAATTTATTCATAGGGCATGTAATAATTGAATTGGCATTAACTGAAATCAAGAAGCACCTCAGTTTCCATGATCTCAATGCAAGGACATGTCAGCATTGAAGGTCATTGCATTGCAGTAAAAATGCACTTAATTATATCAATTGCTACTGGTATTTGTCACAAAATAGAAAATCCAAATGCTATTCGTCAAAAGTATTCTAATTTGTTGTAGTTCACGTTTTATAACATGGTGAAAATGCCATAAATAGAAAAATGCCATGGAAATTATGAACTATGTTCACCATTCAATGCACCAGATCCATTTTCAAATTTAAAAAAATGGAATTTCAAATTTAAAAAAATGGAACATAGCCTGATGTCACACTTTATCATGTACTTTTGGTCCATATCGATACTGGCATGACCCCGTCAACCCGTGATCTGTTTTCATGAGTTGACAACGTAAAACACAACACAAACACTGTACAGAAATTCCATGAGTCTAGAAGATTTGTAAGTACCCAAGAGCAAAGACAGAGAAGATGCACACTGCACACTAATTCAGATGATACTCTCAGTACCAGCATATATTAACTCAGAGAATACACAAGCCCAACCCACCCCTCCCCCCCACCCACCACTCATAATGACTTAGAAGATGCACACACACATTTGTACACACAGCTCCATGTTAAGTCAGGACACAGACACATTTCCAGATGTGCCATTACAGTAGATATGAATCCATCTATCTGACATGGATCTTAAAGACCTGTTACATTTGGCCCCGAGATAGAGTTGTTCGTCATCTTAAAAAAGGCCTCAGTTAACTTGACAAGTCAACTTTATTATCACTGGTATTCAAATTTAAATCGTTAGTATTGTTGCAGTTGCTTATCTTACAGGTTCTTCAGGGCAACCGAGACAATTTTTACAGGACATAAAACGATACCTTAAACCCCTGTCTCACTGTGCGAGCTGACCCACGAGGTACCCCTAGTTTAAAACAAATTTAACTCGTGGTAATCACGTACAATTAACGTAGCGGGAACGTCGGAACTCGTGGACGCAACTTAGCGACTCTTGGCGCTAACGTTAGGTACCCGTGAAACTTGTTAACTCTTGAAAAAGTTCAAACATGTTTAAACTTTTCCACGAGTAAAATGTACTCTTGTGGTTAAAAATTGAAACATTTAAACACGTTGTAAGAACGCAGTGGCCCGTGCGTTTACCTTAGTGACTCGTGAGTCTACCGTGGGAACTCTTTAACTCAGCAGGCAGGCAGCACCTCTGGAGAGAAGGAATGGGTGATGGGATGACATTTCCAAATTGGGGGGGAGTGGGGGGTTGGAGCAGGGAGGGAGGGGGGGGTGGAGGAGAGAGGGTGGAGAGTGGAGGGAGAGGAGGGGGAGACAGATGAGGGTGTCTTCATTCACTAACGGCGGGTGCCGGTCACTGAAACAGGCAGGTGAGATTTCACATCCACCTTGTGTGTGTGTGTCTCTCTCTCCCTCCCTTCCTCTCACACAGGCTGAGAGACTCTGCCTCTGTGAGTGTACGTCTCTTTCTCCCCCTCTCCCACACAGTAAGACCGAGGTAAGTCCATCTGTGTCTCCCACATACACAGTAAAACTCTGCTTTGTGTGTATATACGTCTCCCCCCATTTCTCTCTTCCCCCCCCACCTCTCTCTTCCCCCCCCTCTCTCTTTCTCCCCCCACACACAATAAGACCGATGTATTCTGCTTTAGTCTCTCTTCCCTCCCACACACACAGATAGACCGAGGTCCTGTGCGCTCTTTCTCTCTCCCCCACAGTCACGCCGAAGTACACCACACTGCCTCTGTGCCTCTCTCTCTCCCCCTCATACACCGTCAGAGGTCCACACTGTCTCTGTGTCTCTCTCTCCCCTACACACACACACACAGACTGAGGTACACACTGCTCGTTGTGTGTGTGTGTCTGCCTCTGTCTCCCACACACACAGTTAAAGGTACTCCACGCTGCCTGTGTGTGTGTGTGTGTGTGTCTCTCTCTCTCTCTCTGTCCCACCCCCCACACCCATTCAGTCAGAGGAACTCCACACTCACTGTGTGTGTGTGTGTGTGTGTGTGTGTGTGTGTGTGTGTGTGTGTGTGTGTGTGTGTGTGTGTGTGTGTGTGTGTGTGTGTGTGTGTGTGTGTGTGTGTGTGTGTGTGTGTGTGTGTGTGTGTGTGTGTGTGTGTGTGTGTGTGTGTGTGTGTGTGTGTGTGTGTGTGTGTGTGTGTGTGTGTGTGTGTGTGTGTGTGTGTGTGTGTGTGTGTGTGTGTGTGTGTGTGTGTGTGTGTGTGTGTGTGTGTGTGTGTGTGTGTGTGTGTGTGTGTGTGTGTGTGTGTGTGTGTGTGTGTGTGTGTGTGTGTGTGTGTGTGTGTGTGTGTGTGTGTGTGTGTGTGTGTGTGTGTGTGTGTGTGTGTGTGTGTGTGTGTGTGTGTGTGTGTGTGTGTGTGTGTGTGTGTGTGTGTGTGTGTGTGTGTGTGTGTGTGTGTGTGTGTGTGTGTGTGTGTGTGTGTGTGTGTGTGTGTGTGTGTGTGTGTGTGTGTGTGTGTGTGTGTGTGTGTGTGTGTGTGTGTGTGTGTGTGTGTGTGTGTGTGTGTGTGTGTGTGTGTGTGTGTGTGTGTGTGTGTGTGTGTGTGTGTGTGTGTGTGTGTGTGTGTGTGTGTGTGTGTGTGTGTGTGTGTGTGTGTGTGTGTGTGTGTGTGTGTGTGTGTGTGTGTGTGTGTGTGTGTGTGTGTGTGTGTGTGTGTGTGTGTGTGTGTGTGTGTGTGTGTGTGTGTGTGTGTGTGTGTGTGTGTGTGTGTGTGTGTGTGTGTGTGTGTGTGTGTGTGTGTGTGTGTGTGTGTGTGTGTGTGTGTGTGTGTGTGTGTGTGTGTGTGTGTGTGTGTGTGTGTGTGTGTGTGTGTGTGTGTGTGTGTGTGTGTGTGTGTGTGTGTGTGTGTGTGTGTGTGTGTGTGTGTGTGTGTGTGTGTGTGTGTGTGTGTGTGTGTGTGTGTGTGTGTGTGTGTGTGTGTGTGTGTGTGTGTGTGTGTGTGTGTGTGTGTGTGTGTGTGTGTGTGTGTGTGTGTGTGTGTGTGTGTGTGTGTGTGTGTGTGTGTGTGTGTGTGTGTGTGTGTGTGTGTGTGTGTGTGTGTGTGTGTGTGTGTGTCTCTGTCTCTGTCTCTCCCTATCACAGTCAGTGAGGTACTCCCCCCGCAGTCTCTCCGCGGCCTCCCTCAGCTCTGATATGGTAAATAATGATAAGATTACCACTGAAATGTTGTTAAAGGCAGCAAGTTTCACTGCACAAGTAAAGGGTCAGCTGTCCTCGCCAGAACTAATAAACAGTTACTTTGCAAGTTTAAGGGATTTAATAGTTAGTATCAGAACACAGTATTTTACTATATGTCTCAAAATGAGAAAAAAAATCTTATAGGATATATTATTTTACAAAGACCAGGTCTCCCACCATTGACTCCATTTACACTCCACGCTGCCTCAAAACATATATAATCAAAGACTTGTCCCACCCCGGTCATTTCTTCTTCTCCTTGCTCCCGTCCGGCGGGCAGTACAGAAGTTTGAAAGCGCCAGCCTCGGGAACAGCTTCTTCCCCTCTATTATTAGGTTTCTTTAAGGTCTTTCTATAACCGAAGGTAATGTCCGATTCACCTCTGCCTCATTACGGACATTTGGACTCTTTGTGCAACTGGTGCGGTGCAATGCTGAGAACTGTATTCTGCACTCTGTATAATGCACTTCGATTCATACTTGAGTTTGACCATTTAATTAAGTATAATATTATTTGATCTCATAGAGTCAGTCATACAACACGGAAACAGCTTATTTGGTCCAATTTCTCCATGCCGAACATGTCGCCCCACATTCCAGCGTATGACCCATATCCTTCCAAACAGATTTAAAAACACAACAGTGCCTTCAGTGGATTTATTTCTAAATTTAAAAAAAAATATTCATAAAAACATGTACAGGATATGCAATACACCAATGCCATGTGTAATTTCAAAAATAATCTTTCTCCTGAATAAAATATGTATAAAACAAAAACCGTGTGAAATCTTTTCATAGATTCTCAGTGGTTAATGCCTTCGGTATTTTTCTAAAATAAACTTTACTCAGAATAAGAAATGGTCTCAAAACAAAAACAGTGCAATGCATTATCAGTGTCTATACATTCAATAGTGTCAGGACTGTTTCCATCTATATTTAAACAAAACTCTCTTGTCGCTATGTGTCCCTTGGGGTGATATCCCTACCCTTGTCTGACGGGTGTCCCCATTTCAATATCCTGCAGCGGAAGGGCCATAGACTGTGGTCCAAATGAACTGCACGTAAATGCAATGCAGATACAAATATTCTGCGCCTGTGTCTGCCATTTCCGTCTTTATGGCTTTCATGTCACGATTGCCAGTTCAATGAGTAATTCAGCTTAATTCAGATTTTATATGCGGATGCGAATAGATTAATTATAAAGTATAAATTCTATTAAATATGTTACAGGGAAAAACGTCCAGCAATGAAAAGACATCCCTGTATTTAAATAGCGCCCATCACAAACTCAGGAGGTTCCAACGTCTATTACAGTCAAGGAAGTACAGTGAACGTACTTGGATAAACATAATGTTGAGCATGAATATTGTTTTGTTTAAAAACGGTGGTAACCAGGCTTGTAATTATGCAAAGGCAGACAAATAATGCTGGAGAAACTCAGCGGGTGAGGCAGCACCTACGGAGAGAAGAGATATGCGACGTTTCGGGTCGAAACCCTTCTTCAGTAACACTGTTGCTTATTAAAACAGACCTTCATTCACGTTTGGCTCAAGAGTACCTCGGGAGAGGAACTTGTTAACTCGGGTGACGAATTTGGAACATCGCAGAAATGACAGTTAACGGCAAACTTGAGTCATACCCGTGGGAACTCGGTTAAACTCTTGATCATACACTTGGAATCTCGTGCACAACCACGAGTCTTTCGCTCGGGGTATCTCGTGGGTCAGCTCGCACAGTGTGACAGGGCCATTAGATGATAAGAGGTCCTGCAACAGTGAAACAGGCAATACAAGAATCTAAGAAAATTTTGATTTAAATAGTTTCATCCATTTACCTTATTTTAAATTCTTTGTGGCACCCACGATTTTGAGAGAAGCAGCCATGAAGGCAACTTAGGCATAATTTTATTTATTTAGTTTATCAATGATCCTCCTCCTTCATTTGTGCAAGGTAATGGACAGCTGTAAAATAATCTAGCGACTTCCTTAAAACACCCAGCAGCATTTTCACCACCAAATTCCTCACCAACGTTCTGTGCGGATCACTGCTGAGTATGAACTGGATTGATATAAACTCAAATTGCAGTTTAGATAGCAACTCAAGGGCTTGGAATGCTACAGTGAGTGCATCACCTCCCAAGTCCCAAATCCTGCTCACCACCTACAAACCACCAATGAGTGAGATGGAATAATCCCCAGCTGCTTCAGTAACCAAAACTCCAAGTGCATGCAAAGGTAAAACAATACTACTCATTTAGTTGCTATTGCACTCACCGCTCACAATTTCATTCTTTTTACCACCAAACTCCTGCCTTCCATCAACTGGGAGCAGTTCAACAACGAGCCAAGGTTTTTTGGCAGGATCTGACAAAACCTCAAATTCTATCACCTAGTGGCGGGGAGAGGGGTGGCGGGGAACTTGAGGGCAGGAGACATCTGCAACTTTTCTCTAAATCACACTCCAAAATAAATATATTGTTGTTTCTTCAATGTCACTTAGGCAAAATTGTGGAACTCCTGCACAGGAGTTATGAGAGCATTTACACTGCACAAAGCACAATGGTTTAAGCAGGCAGCACACAATCACTTTCTCAATGGTACACAAAAATGCTGGAGAAACTCAGCGGGTGCAGCAGCATCTATGGAGCGAAGGAAATAGGTAACGTTTCGGGCCGAAACCCTTACTGCCCCATCACTTTCTCAATGTCCATTTTGAATGGGCAATAAATTGTGTCCTTGCCATCAATGCCCACGTCATGTGAATTACTAAAACAGTCCAAAGATTGCCTTTGGGGAGAAGTTATGGAAGAGATGGAAAAATATAGATATAATTACATCATGGTCCTCTTAGGGAAGAAATAAGACTTTGCCTTCCATCACAGTGAGGAGGTGTTGGAGACTCACTGTGATGGATATTTATGTAAACTGTGTTAAGCGTGGGTCTTGTTTTTTTTTTGTAATGTAAAAAACTGTCGTAATGATATTTCGTTCAAGCCTAGGTTTGAATGACAATAAATAGCATTCTTCTATTCTCTATTCTCTTCAAAATCAAGCTGCTTTCAGGACTCCAAAGTTTCCTCCAGTCTATGCATGTTAATATTGCCTAAATTAACGACACCATAAAATGGAGGACCCCTGCACTTGTCAGAATTGCTTCACCCTTGTCAGCTGAACTTTACAGGCTTTGATTGGCGCCAGCCAGTCTAGGCTCAAACTGATATGCAGGATGGTGAGGGGTCCTGGTGTTCTCCCTGTTTCTCTTAAATTGACAACATGTATAGCAGTTTTGCAAACTAACCTTAAATGCATCATTTCTATTGGATCGCTGCAAAAGCATTGTAAATAGTATAAATAATGTTGCAAGACGGTCATCCTGTTAATTGATGATTGGTCGAACTGTTGAGCCTTGGAGAAATTGTTTAATTCTCAGGGCACATGTTTCAATGTTTGTTCTTGTTTGCTTCCTTCGAGAGCTTTCTTTCTTATACAATGTATTAGCTGCTGTATTATTGGGTTAGGGAAATGTCTGTTATGTATGGGGTTAATCGATATCTGTAATTGGATTGTTCAGAGACCACCCCCATGTGATTCGGCCCCTCGAGGTCTCGGGACCTATAAAAGTCCACTGCCACAAGGTCCAGCATCGATCTACCGGGAGAGCGCTTGGGACTGCGTGACCTTCTGGAGTGTCTCTGTTTGAGCGAGGCCTAGAGGGCTTGAACAGGCAGATACGAGAATCGAACCCGCGGTGGTAAGGTACTGTAATTGTGGTGGGAACTGTAATTGTGTTTTGTTAAAATAAAGATTAGTTGTTCAAGTGCTTGATTCAGTGGTTTTTGACTGAAACTAGACTGGGGGGAAGCTTAGAACGAGCAATTTACATGCATATCTGGCACAATTTGCAAAGTTTAAGATTTGCAATGGAACGAGCCTCATCGTTCTATTGTTTCCCACCAACCAAGCTCTCCCAAGTAGTGTTTAGAGCAGAACTCCAAAGCACAGGAAGACAGAAGATCAGGAAACCACCTCTACCTCATTTCTAATACACACCTGGGCCCGCGCTTGTGGACATGTAATCTCACTGACATGCAACAATTTTGGCATTGCAGTGAGGACAAAATGCAGTCTTAATGGTTCTCACCCTTCCACCCTTGATGATGCATGGGAGGACTAACAAGGAGCAGCAGAATAGTCTGCTCCTAAGGCGCACATAATTCAAGGCTTGTGCAGTCCACAAAGGGTCGCAAAAGTGACATCTTCTCACCTCACAGCCTTCCAGTTTAATCAGGAGAAATACATATGGAAGATTTTGTCCAGAGGTGAAGCGAAAACTGAACAGCCTCGCTTAGTAAGGGGTTTAATAAGAATAAGGGGTAAGCCATTTAGAACGTAGATGAGGAAACACTTTTTCACTCAGAGAGTTGTGAGTCTGTGGAATTCTCTGTCTCAGAGGGCGGTGGAGGCCAGTTGTCTGGATGCTTTCAAGAGAGCAGGGGAGGAAATCCCGGGGGGTACAGGGGGACGTGTGTCCCCTTATGTTTTGAGAGGTGGGGGACGATCCCCCCCAAGTTGTTGTAATCCGGATTTTAAAACCCGGTGAAATCTCCGCTTTCCGCGAGACAGTGGGGGTGGGACTGATGATCGAGGGCGCCGATTGGACGAGAGAGACGTCGGTCAGCAGGCAATGGGGGCGGGACATGATGATTCAGCGCAATCATTGGAGGAGGGAGGAGTAGGGGGGTGGGACTGAGGATAGAGCGCGGTGATTGGAGGAGGGAGACGTACCAAAACACTCTCGGCACAGACCTGCACCTCATCCGCAGCCAGGATCGATCCCGGCTCTCCGGCGCTGTCCCGTCCCCACCTGAGTGCCCCCTCCTCCCACGACCGGGGGTGGCCAGAGACATCGGGAGTCAGACGGGAGCTGTACCCCCAGGCCCACAGCCAGCGCAGAGAAGCAGCGCTAAACCCAGCTCAACTCTGCCTGTCCCGCCAGGTTAACCTACAGCCCTGCCTGGACTTGCGGGAAATATGACCCAGGTTTACAGCCAGCGCGGAGAAGCAGCGCTGGTGTCCCGTCAGTCCAGGCAGGGCTGTAGGTTAACCCGGCGAGACAGGCAGAGTTGAGCTGCATTTAGCGCTGGATTGAGCCTCCGAAGCCTTGCGCATGCGCGCGCGGCCGCTAAGAAATTGTGCCCCACCCTGTCCCCTGGTCCCCTCCATATTTTGATAGCGATTTCCGTGCCTGCAAGAGAGAGTTAGATGGAGCTCTTAAAGATAGCGGAGTCAAGGATATGGGGAGAAGGCAGGAACGGGGTACTGATTGTGGATGATCAGCCTTGATCATATTGAATAGCGGTGCTGGCTCGAATGGCCTACTCCTGCACATATTGTCTATTGTCTTTCATCTAATACCCCCCACAAAACTCCTGGGAACCAATTGCTATCCTGAAATGGAATTCACAGGATTCTTAGACCTTTAGCATTCAAAATATTTGTTTCCGTGAGACAAACTTGAAGGTTTTGCTGTGTTGGGTCATTAAATAACTGAAGACATCAGTTGGCTCACTCTTTGGTATCATGCCTTTGTCAGTGAAACAGACCAGTCGAATACCTTATTTTATGGTTGTTTATTGATGAAATGGGCTAAATTATTTCTTTAACCATGGAACTGGACATATTATGGAATCTGCGTAACTATCCTGAAATGGGTTGTCAACATGCCAGAATCTAGTTAATATTAATTTGGACTCTGCACTGTCTCCCACTGGGAGCTCTCCTACCCAACAGTGGATGCATTCATTATTAATGCTATGGCCAAAAATTACCATACAACAATCCCTTTCAGGGATCCTCTTGCGATTACTGACCAGGTTCAGGCTCGGATACAGTCAATATTTACAGGTTGGAACAGGAGAGCTGACTGATGAGATAATCAAACTTAAGCAAATCAAAGTAGACAGTTCATGTAAACAGACCAGTCAATTCAGTTAAAGAATAATATGCTGGATCATTGGCCCCTAAAAGGTCGGCTTTTCCCTCAACTTTCCCTTCACGATTAAGGCTGCATCCAAAAGAAAATGAAGTTTCCATTCATGGAATTAAAAATGACTACATATGATGCAGCAGAAATCACATGAAAACTACGATAGAAGCAGACATTACTTTGAGCAAAACCAATAGAAGAAAATAAACAGATTTACAAAGATGTGATAAATTGGAATTACCATAGAAATGGAGAACATTATCTCACAATAATTGGTTTTCCATTAAAAAAACAACCAAATTTTGTAATTTAGTCAATGACAAGCCTTCATCTTCATGCTATATTGCATACAGAAAATTAAAGTCATAGCAAACCGGGAGAGTTCAATCCTCCAGTGAAGACACATCAGCATTTATTAGACCTGAACACATCAAATAT
Organism: Malacoraja senta; assembly: GCA_038087875.1. Lineage (NCBI taxonomy): Eukaryota > Metazoa > Chordata > Chondrichthyes > Rajiformes > Rajidae > Malacoraja > Malacoraja senta. The sequence goes on along the minus strand of CM075985.1, from coordinate 23,487,864 downwards.
GTTTTAATCATGATTCGAATGTGACTTTTCATTAATAGCAAAATTACAAGCAAAAAGCTTTCATTGTAATGACACGTTTAATTTTGCCAAGATATCCAAATGCATTTCAGCACTTTGAAACTACTATTGCACTCCAATCACTGCTGTTTCATGAAAACCGATTTGTACATGTGACACACTTTACTAAACTTTAAAACAGACATTAGAGTCACTACTCAAATAATGAAAACAGTACCATGTCCACATTCTATAGTTTAACATAACTACTCTACTTCCTCATCAACAGAACACAATCGGTACAAATTGGCAACAACACTTCCTCATCAATATTCAGTATATTGATGAATACTCTCCGCGTACAGTATTGACTGTTTGCATTATTAGGCAACTCGAACTCCCAGGATCGAATAAGATTACAAAAAGTGGTAGACACTGCCCAGTCCGTCATGGAGACTGACCTCTCCACCATTAAAGGGAACTATATGAGGAGCTGCCTCAAAAAGGCAGCCAGCAACATCAATGACCTGCACCACTCTGGCCATGCTCTCATTTCACTCCAGCCATTGGGATGAAGGTTTAGAAGTCTGAAAACGATGACATCCAGGTTCAAGATCAGTTTCTTACTAGCAACCATGAGGCTAATGAACGCTGCGACCTCCGAACTATGAACTGTCTGGATTGCACTGGGGACTTCGGGCTTTATTTTGCTTTTCACTATATCGAGTTTTTTTTAAAATTTACTGAGCTTCATTTTTTTTTCTTTGTCGTAGAGTCATAGAGCGATACAATGTGGAAACAGGCCCTTCGGCCCAACTTGCCCACATCAGCCAACATGTCCCAGCTACAGTAGTCTCACCTGCCAGCATTTGGTCCATATCCCTCCAAACCTGTCTTATCCATGTACCTATCTAACTGCTTCTTAAATGTTGGGATAGTCCCTGCCTCAACTACCTCCTCTGGCTGCTTGTTCCATACATCCACCACCCTTTGTGTGAAAAAGTTACCCCTCAGATTCTTATTAAATCTTTTCCCCTTCACCATAAACCTATGTGCTCTTATTATGGTATCTATTGAATACTGTGTTTACAAACCTGTTGTGCTGCTGCAATTAAGAATTTCATCTTTCAGCTTCCCAAGCACCTTCTCCTCAGTAAGAGCAAACAAGGACGTTAACCGGAGCTATTCTCAGGTCAATGGCTGAACACTGAGGTCAGTGACTGAAATGTTGAGATGTGTCCATTAATGGTTGAATCCTGAGTGAGAAACATAGTTGCAAAGGCGTGGTCATTAGATGTGGAGGAATTTATTCTCACAGAGGGTGGTGAATCTGAAATTCTTTATCCCAGAGAGTTATGTAGGTAGGAGATAGATAATCTATTTGAAAGATAAAGAAATTGAGGGTGATGTGTTTCTGGAACAGTAGAGGAATTGAGGCCAGCATAGATCAGCTATGATCATACTACAATGCAGGGCAGGCTGAGGGGTCAAGTGGCCTTCTCCTGCTTCTATTTTCTGATGCTGTTGAATGTTAGGGCATCAAAAAGTGTATGGACATAGTAAGTGGATGATCCCTGCTTCTAATTGTAATCCTTGCTGTGCATGCTTAGTTCTATAATGCAGCGAAACCAGTGATTCTTGGTATTCCACCTTTGTAAAGACAAAAACAAAAGAAACTGCAGATGCCGGAAACTTGAGCAAATAATTGTGCAGAGGTGAACCCAAAATATTAACTGTCCATTCTGTCCACAGATGCTGACTGACCTGTTGAGGTCCTCCAACACTCCAAAGACAGACTTGAATACTTTAGCTCCAGTCACACTTTCAGGACAGCCCAAAGCATCTGACAGCAAATAAATCCCTTTTGATGTGTTATTACTGTCTTAATGTAGGAAATCAAGCTGTGTGCACAGGAAACCAAAGTGTGCACAGGAAGATCCCAGAAACAACAATGCCTTATGTTGCAACTAAGAGAAAACAAGAGATAATATATATATATATCTATATTACTAAAAGTCTGATCTTGACCACTTCCTGTTGTTCTGTATATTGATTTTAGAAAAAACACTGCCCCTTACGGCTGTGATTTTTGGCCATCTTACTCAGAGTTCCCCTCTGCTGCGCAGGACAAGAGGATTTTTTCCCATTGATTAAAAATAAAAGAGTTATTAGTGTTTAAAAAATGTTGAGATGCCACACAGATGCCAGTCAGCTGGACATTGCCACCCCATCTGTCGTTTGTGGAAAGGTTCTTCCGGACCAACACCTTTGACCACATGTCCATCGGGCAGTGGTCAGCATGGAACGTCCTGCAGGCACTGCAGGAAAGGACTCGACAGATCCGGTGGAGTGGTTCCCAGAGCAGACTGCCCAGCTTGTCTGGCATAATGCCTCATCGCCAGAACTCACCAACAAGCACCAAGACCTGGCTTGGCTGGTGGTGAGGGGAGCCCTCCCAGTCAGATCCTTCCTGCACCGTCGGAAACCTCATTACCAGCGCACTCTGCCGTCGGGACGGCTGCTATGGAGAGGAGACAGTTGCCCACCTCTTCGCAGAGTGTGGATTTGCAAAGAGAGGCTGGAGAAGTATGCAAGGGTCCCTGTCACAGTTTATTCCGAACAGCTCCGTCACGGAGTACTCTGTAATTTACGGACTATTCCCAGGGACACATTCAGAGACTGACATCGAGTGCTGCTGGAAGGTCATCAACTTGGTGAAAGATGCTCTTTGGTCTGCCCGAGCGTTGTTCACCACCCTGCAGAGCGAGATGTCAGTCAGGGAATGTTGCCGACTGGCCCGCTGCAGACTGCAGGATCACGTGCTGAGGGACGCACTGAAGCTAATGCCAAGGCTCGGTGGGGGAGGACCACAGTCTAGGGTCCTTCCGCTGCTGGACATGGGGGGCAGGGTGTGGTGGAGACGCCCCTCAAAATAAGGGAAGGGATCCCACGTCAGTGGGCCACATGAGTGGCAAGGGTGGGGGACAGATTTGTGAAATTTGAGCAATGTATATAGACTGTATTGAATAATTTGTATAGCCTCCGAAAATGTCAATGAATTTTTCGCACGGTTCATGTATTGTGTCTATTTATTACCTGAATAAAGTCTATTTTGAAATTTTTTTTTAAAACTTTTATTTTTGTTTCAAATGCTAACTGATCTGCTGTGCATTTGTTTATAAATTTTGTTTTTGTTTATAAATTTTGCACTAAACCATTTCCTTTCAGAAACTTTAGGTAAGCATCCCTTTTCTATCAGCTACTTCAGTACAGATAAATAAATCAGATTCGGAATTGCAAAGACATCTACTTCAATTGAAACAACATTGTGAGCATTCCTGTGGTATGTTAAACACTCATGTATGACAAATATTATTCATGCTACTTCCTTCCAGTTGGTAAATAATCAAGAAATACTTGACCATTTGATTGTCAGGAGATGATTCAAATTAAAATGGAAAAGAATAAACTTCCTACTAATTGCTAGATTAGCTGCCATGGTAAACAAATCAAAACAACCGATTAGCTTAAATGATTCATGCTGGTGTTAAGCATTTAGTCAAATAATTGAAGAGTTGACTATTTCGCCCTTTTAACCTAGGAATGTATATGTTTCATCCCAACCCGAGTCTGTCCTTTAATTATTCCTCCCACAGGTATGCATCCAGCTTCCTCGTAAATTAGTCAAGCTTTTTCCTCTCACCCAGTGGCAGACTACCCAAAGTGGATACTTATGACATGTACCGGGTGGCGCCCATAATGGCCGCCTCGCCAACTGTCTGTCTTGTCCCTTCTCTGTTTTTATTATTTAAGTATGTCTTGAATGTTTGTTTTAATGTCTCTTGGTATGTTTTATGTGGGGGATCGGGGGAGACTTTTTCCAGTCACTTACCTCGACGGAGATGCGATTTTTCTCCGTGTTGCATCTCCGTCCCCCGCTGCGGCTTACAACGTGGAGTGGTGCAGCCTTTCCTGGAGACTGGCCCGGAGCTTCAAGCCGCGGGTGCGGCGTGGACTTACCATCGCGGAGCCTGGGATCTTTTGCCGAGGATCGCCGGTGTTGGAGCTCCGACCGAGGAGTGTTCCGATCCGTCCCGAAGCCAGAGTTTCGATCATCCCGACGAGAGGGCTTGAACAGCAGACCATCAGCAACGGCAAGTGCGGAGGGTTCAAAGCCCCGACCACGGGTGAACATAAGAGGAAGGACTGAACTTTATTGCCTTCCATCACAGTGAGGAATGTTGATTACACTGTGGTGGATGTTTATGTTAAACTCTATTTTATGTGCTGTGTGTATTTTTGTTTTTTACTTAGTATGGCTGTATGGTAACTCAAATTTCACTGCACCTTAATTGGTACATGTGACAATTAAATTGAATCTTGAATCTAATTGGCTTTGATAAAATTGTAAATTGTCCCCAGTGTGTCAGTGGTCAGCGTGGACTCTGTGGGCTGAAGGGCCTGTTTCCGTACTGTATCTCTAAAGTCTAAAATTTAAGAATAGAAATAATCAGTAACAAAGGAAAAGTAAGATTGTTAACGATACAACTTTATTTATCCCAGGAAGGAAATTGATCTGCCAACAGTCAAAAGACAAAAATAAATGAAAGATGAAATTAAAGTGACAAGTGGAAAGGCTTGGGGGATGTGCAAAGATTGGGGAGGGAGGGGAGTCAGCCTCAGTCTACCCCAAGGCAGAAAGGGGAGGAGTTGTAAAGTTTGATAGCCACAGGGATCTCCTGAAGCGTTCTGTCCTAACATAATATTAGAGGTTTAACATGCGCATACCTAAACAAGTGAGTTTAATAAATGCTTTTAAACTATTCTGTTGCTTGGGAATAAGCTAATTGGCTCAGGCCATAAAAGCAGTGAGACTTTAAGTACGTACAGGGTAGTTTCAGCAACAATATGTCTTTCTGGCAATAAAAAAGGCGACATTAGAAACGAGCAATCACCAGGATGTAGATTGCCATTTACTGGTATTAATCTAATAGCAGGCATAAAATTATCAACTTTCAATGTACGGCTTGAAAGGTAAATTTGGTACAGTTGCTATGGTTCCAGATTTGAGCTCTACCGACTTCAATGAGACAAAGTGATAGTGAATCCGTTTATTTCCATCAATTGGCTTCTACTGATACGTGAGGAAAGGAAATAAAGAAAATGTTAAATATGGCTCAGAACTGACAAATGGCTGATCCGTTTAAACGGCAAAGATCAGAACTGCAAATAACTGAACTATAAACATTGCTAATTTGTGCTGATTCAGCAATTATTTCGGCGACATGTATATACAACTCTATGTTTAGAAAAATGAGGGGGAGAAACCATGGAATAATTGATAAATTATTTTTTCCAATGAAAAGTACTTGAATATTTTATGGATCGAATAAATGAATATGGTATACTGAAAATATTCACGTTTTATAGACCAGCATGGATTATGAAGGGGGAGATCATGCCTCATGCCTGGATATTTTCTATTAAAGAGGGGAATGTCAATGGATGTAATTTACAGGCTTCCAAAAGACACCTGATAAAATCATTCATAAAGCAGTGTTCATTAAAGTTCATAGAAATAAAAGCAAATTGCTCATCTGCTTAGAAATGGCTGAGTGGCAGAAGAAACATAACAGGCAAGCACTCAAATTGGTCGGCTAATATCTCGTGGCTCTACGTTAGGGTGTGATTACTTATCATAATTTATGAACAAATGATGTGATTGAAAGCCATTGAGTAGCTCACAGTTAGTACAAAGAGAGGCAGTAGAGTAAACATTGTTGAAGGAAGCATTGAATTACAGAAAGAGAGAAATAGATTAAATAAATTGTCAGTGATAAATGGATGCCCATGTGGGTGTATGACAGATTTTCCATTTTGACTGTACAAAAGATAACAACACCAGCGATTGTCCAAGAGATTGAGGTGCCTTTGAACAATAAAAATCATGGATTGATTATAGAAAATAATCAGAAAGGCTACTGGAATTACGCCTTTGTAGTTAGAGGACTAAACTAAGGTGAAAGCTAAGACTGAAGATAGACACAAAATGCTGGAGTATCTCAATGGGACAGGCAGCATCTCTGGAGAGAAGGAATGGGTGACGTTTCGGGTCAAGAAGTGTCTCGACCAAAAATGTCACCCATTCCTTCTTCCAGAGATGCTGCCTGTCCTGTTGAATTACTCTAGTATTTTGTATCTATCTTTGGTGTTATCCAGCATCTGCAGTTCCCTCCTACACATTTTGAAAGCCAAACGATCCCGAATGGTATGATAGTTTGCTACGATCTTTGCAAGGCCATCAGGGATGTCAAGAGACAATACCGGGACAAAACTTGAGTCTCAGTATAATCAGACTTGCACACTGCAGCAAAGTCTGATTACTATAACTAGCTGCAAAGCGAAGACAGGCAGCATCTCTGGTACTCCCTGATGAACCTAATGCATTCTATACTTGTTTTGAGCAGAAGGCTAACCGGGTGATGACATCCATCCGGTCAGACTTGAGTGTGGCTTTTCCCAGGGTCACGGTTGCAGAAGTTAGATCAGCCTTCCTGAGGGTAAACCCACGAAAAGCAGCTAGCCCAGACAGAGGCCCTGGCTGCATCCTTAGCAACTGCTCAGACAAAGTAGCGGGAGTGTTCACAGACATTCTTAATCCTGGTCTTTGAGCTCCTGGTTTCCCATTCTCTCCTTCCATTCACCAAGGCCTCTTTTCCCAATGATCCCCTTTCTAACGCTGTGACTCCATTCCCACACTTTCTTTTATGAGGATGTTGCCAATACTAGAGGGTCTGAGCTATAGGGACAGATTGAGTATGCTGGGACTCTATTCCTTGGAGTGCAGGAGGATGAGGGGTGATATTATAGAGGTGCACAAAATCATCAGAGGAGTAGATCGGGTAGATGCACAGTCTCTTGCCCAATGTAGGTGAATTGAGGACAAGAGGACAAAGGTTTAAGGTGAAGGGGAAAAGATTTAACAGGAATCTGAGGGGTGACTTTTTCACAAAGATGGTGGTGGGGGTATGGAACAAGCTGCCAGAGAAGGTAGTTGAGGCAGGGACTACCCCAACATTTATGGAACAGTTAGACAGGTACATGGATTGGACAGGTTTGGAGGAATATGGGCCAAATCAAGGCAGGTGGTACTAGTGTAGCTGGGACATGTTGGCCAGTGTGGGCAAGTTGGGCCGAAGGGCCTTTTCCCACGCTTTCACTCTATGACTCCATAAAATCACCCAGTACTATTGGCTTTGCTCACTTTAAACTCACCTGATTCTCTTTCTTTAAAATGCTCCCTTTAAACTTAATGAGGCCTTTTCTCCCAAGTGCCCTTTAAACTTACTGGGTTAATTGGTATATTACTGCATAACATCTTTTAAAAAAGTAAATAAAAAATATAGGGATATTAATAAAAAAAACATCTGATGGTACTGAAAAACCGCTTTATACTGTAATTGCCTTCTATACTGCGATTTCACATAACAAAGTAATATCCAGGGATGCATTCCTTATGAAGGGAAAGCATCCCTTTTGTTATGTAAAATCGCAGTACAGAAGGCAATTATATAAAGGCACAAATGTATTTAAGTTTACAAGATTTAGCTGAACTTACTCTAGCAAAGATAAAACAACTTTGCTATTATGATTTATCATTAAATGAGATTTCATAAAAAAAATCTTTATGGTGGATATTTGGGGGGATTGAGGAGTGCAGCATTTGACTTCAGAATGATACAAGGACACCGAGTCAATTTACAAAGGTGGTGACATGTGCTGTGATTACATTTCTTGGAACTTTGAAGATTGAGGGGAGATATGAACAAAGTTTAAGATATTGAAGGGAAATGAGATTGCAGTTTTTAGTTTGCCTGAGGTACAAGTTCAAGGCAGGTGCGTTGAATGAAGTAACATCTATCTATATACTTTTAAAACTCTCTGGCTGCCGTCCGTCTGTACGTCTGTACGTCCAACGTTCTGCTTGACTTGTCCCGCCTTTGATACAGCCCCGCGCCCGCGCGGCACGCGGAAACGCCGATATTTTGTTACCGTTTCTAAAGAGGTTACGTTTATCTTTACGAATAGACAATAGACGATCCTGATTAAATTTGGTCGTGTTTAGGTACGCTTTTTAAAATAAAATACCTCTCCCCCCACAAACCAAACATTCAAAATGTTTAAAAAAACAGCTCAGCCGTAGAATGTTAGTAAAGATTCCGTTGTGTGATGTCACAATGCACAATGGTCACAGATGTCCAATCGGAATGGATCCATTTACATATGCCTTTGCGGCGGCCCCAGCCCCTCCCCCCCAACCCCCGCAGCATTGGGCATTGTGACATCACAAAACGGAACCTTCATTTACATTCTATTGCTGAGAGCTCTTTGTTTAACATTTTGAAATTTCCCCATTCCCTATCACCCCCACACACGTGGCGACGCCCTGCGACACGTGTGACAAATCGAAATGAAGCCGTTTACATATGCCTTTGCAGCAGCCCCAGCCCCAGCCCCTCCCCCCCAACCCCGCAGCCTATGATTACGTTTATATTTACGAATAGACAACCCTGATTAAATTTGGTCGTTTTTATGTACACTTTTAAAAATAAAATACTTCTCCCCCCCCACCCCCAAACATTTCAAAATGATTTAAAAAACAGCTCAGCCATAGAATGTTAGTAAAGATTCCGTTGTGTGATGTCACAATGCCCGATGCTAACAGATGTCCAATGGGAATGGATTCATTCAGATATGCCTTGGCAGCAGCCCCAGCCCCTCCCCCCCAACCCCACAGCCTGTGTCGAAGGGCGTCGCCACGTGTGTGGGGGGGATAGGGAATGGGGACATTTAAAAATGTTTTAAAAAAACAGCTCTCAGCAACAGAATGTAAATGAAGGTTCCGTTTTGTGATGTCACAATGCCCAATGCTCAAAGATGTCCAATCGAAATGGACCAATTTACATATGCCTTTGCAGCAGCCCCAGCCCCTCCCCCCCACCCCCGCAGCCTGTGTCGAAGGGCGTCGTCACGTGTGTGTGAATAGAGAAAGAGGATTGGGGGTGATAGGGAATGGGTAACAGATGGACTGTCCCTACCCCTCTACTTCAACTCTCCCTCCCCACTCTTCCCCCTCTCTCCTCTCCCCCTCCCTCCCCTCCCACCCCCTTCACCACCCCTATTCACCCCCATCTCCCACCCACCCCCTTCACCTCTCTCTTGCACCACTCCCTGCTACCCCTCTGCCCCTCACTCCCCACTGTTCCCACCTCTCTCCCTCCCCCTCCCTCTCTCCCTCTCCCCCCCTACTCCTCTCCCCTTCCCCTCATCCCCCCCACCTCTCCCCCCTTCCTGCCCTCCCCGCTCTCCTCCCACTCCAAACACTCCTCCGCATCCCTCTCACCCACCCTGATCTCCTCTCCCTCCCCAATCTCTCCCCTTTCCTCTTCCCCCTCTCCCCTCCCTCCCCATGTCCTCTTCTCTCCCCACCCCGTCTCCCTCTCCCCTCTTCTCTCCCCCCTCCCCCCGAGTGTGTTTGGGGGTGGTTAGTGTGAGTTTGGGGGGTGGTTAGTGTGAGTGTGATGCTGAAGCCCCCCCCCCCTCCCACAAACGCGCGTTGGGAAAACAGCCCGCCAACAGTCTCTCTGTCTTTAAGACGGAACTGCAGATGCTGGAAAATCGAAGGTACACAAAAAAAACTGTATATCATCAGCGGGTGCAGCAGCATCTATGGATCGAAGGAAATAGGCAACGTTTCGGTAGAAAACCAGTCTGAGGATGGGCTTCGGCCCAAAGCGTTGCCTATTTCCTTCGCTCAATAGATGCTGCTGCACCCGCTGTGTTTCTCAAGCTTTTTTTTGTGTACCAGTCTCTCTGTCTCTCCCCTCTCTCTCTCTCTCTCTCTCTCTGCCCTTCTCTCTTCACAGCCCGCAGCTCAACTCATGAACGCATGCTCCAACCCCCCCTTCACCTATCTCCAACATCATCTCCTTCCTCTCTCCACACCCTCCTCTCTCTCCCCCTTCCTAGCACCCCTTCCTCTCTCCCCCTTCCTCTCCCCCCTTCCTCTCCACCATCCTCCTCCCTCTCTTCAAATTTTTTTAATTCTAACATTAAATTGTCTCTCTCTGCCCCCCCCCCCCCCTCTAGACGCACCTGAGAGCTGAGGGCTATTCGTCAATGGATAGGGTGGAGATGGGATAAAAGAAGCAAATTAAAAGGGTTGTGATGAGTGTGTGTGTTTGTGGGTGCCAGATTCCCACCCCGCAACCGTGCTTTGGAGGAAAGGGGGTGGTTAGTGTGACGCCACAGCACCCCCCCTCACCCGCAAACGCACATTCGGTGTCCAGACCCAACGGGTCTGCACTTGGTCTCTCTCTCTCTCTCTCCCCATTCTCTCTCCCCATTCTCTCCCTCACCTTTCTCTCTCTCCCTTCTCTCTCTCTCCCTTCTCTCTCTCCCTTATCTCTCTCTCTCCATTCTCCCTCCCTTCTCTCTCTCTCTCTCTCTCTCTCTCTCTCCCTTCTCTCTCTCCCACTTCTCTCTCTCTTCTCCGATTTTCTCCGATTTTTTCCGAAAACGACGCCATCTTTTTTTCCAGCAGATTTTCACCCCGGGGTCTGAAGCACGTTCGGGGACAACACCCCGGGGTGTCAAGCACTTTCGGGGACCAGACCCAACGGGTCTGCACTTGGTCTAGTATACTATTAAAACTCTGTGTGTGTTTGTGTGGGTGTGTTTGTGGGTGTCAGATTTGGCCTTTGATTCCTTGGTCAGCCAAAACCACATGCGAAAACGCCGACATTTTTTCCATTTCGCTAGACATTACACTTTTACATACCCTAACACACTCCTTATTAGATTTAGACATTTTTATGTACATATTTTTGTACATAAAGGATCTTTAAGATCTACGTCCGCCCAGATGCTGCCTACGCCGTCAAGACGCTGAAGCACGTTCGGGAACCAGACCCCGGGGTGTAAAGCACGTTTCGGGGACCAGACCCAACGGGTCTGCACTTGGTCTAGTATCATCTAAATCTCACAATACAGGAAGAATAAATAAAGCATTTTATGTTACAGGGCCTTCAATGAACGGAGCAGTGAGGAGAGTCCAATGCAACCTTAAGCAAAACAACTAATTGAAATGGGGCCAATAAATTCACACAGGCTAAAAAAGCATTCTGGTTATTTTGTAGGCAAAAATGCACGAAAATAAATGTGACAAATAAAAGTTCTGGAAGATTATTTAGAATAACAACAGGCAATGATGGGGGGGGGGGGGTATTTGTAATGGAAATTACTCATATCAGAGTTGGAAGAAGCAAAGAAAAGCAAGATCTCGTGCATAAATGACTACCGTCCAATGGTCTTGATATCCACCATCATGATTCAAGAGGCTGGTTATGGCACACGTTAACTCCAGCCTACCAAGTAGCCTTGATCGACTGCAGTTCGCCTACCACCACAACAGGTCCACAGATTATGCCATCTTCCTGGCTCTACACTCATCCGTGGAACACCTGGATATGAAGGAAACCTGTCAGACTGTAGCTGTAGCTTCATCGACTATAGCTCTGCTTTCAATATCATTGTCCTAACCAAACTGAATCTTTGACTTCCTGACCAACAGACCATAATCAGCGAGGATTTGTGACAAATCATCAATTTGTCGATTCTACGATAATTCTCAACACTGGTGCCCTGCAAGGATGTGTTCTCAGTCCCCTACTGAAAATCCTTACACACTCATGACTGTGCAGCCAAATATCAATCCAACTCAATTTACGTTCGCAGATGCAGGCACGGAAATCGTTATCAAAACATGGGGGGAACGCAAATTCTTGGCAGAGGCGCGCGCATGCGCACACTCACACACACACGCGAGGCTTCGGACGCTTCAGGAAATGAAGCAGCACACATACCCCAGTGTACATTGATGGTGCTGAATTAGAGATGGTCAAAAGCTTCAAGTTCCCAGGAATAAATATCACCAGCAACTTGTCCTGGACCAGCCACATCAAAGCAATAGCCAAGAAAGTACACCAAAGCCTCTACCTCCTTAGAAGGCTTAGAAAGTTATGTTTAGCATGTCCCAATCATCCTTCACCAACCCTCACCGGGGTTAGGAGGGAGAGATAGATCAGCCATGATTGAATGGCAAAGTAGACTTGATGGGTCAAATGGCCTTATTCTGCTCCTATCCCTTATTACAAACTTCTACAGATGTACTGTTGAAAGCATTTTATCAGGATGCATCATAGCCTGATTTGGGAACAGCTCCATTCAAGACCGCAAGAAATTGCAGAGAAATGTGGACAAAGCCCAGACTATCACGCAAACCAACCTCCCTTCCATTGACTCCATCTACACTTCACACTGCCTCGGCAAGGCCACCAGCATAATCAAGGATTAGTCTCATCTCGGTCACTCTCTCTTCCCAAAAGTTTAATAAATGCCGATGATCAAGCCCAAAGGGTAATTAAATTTAATTTCCTGACTAATATTGAAATTTTAGAAGACAATCATCACAGATTGTCTAACTAGCTAGTCATAGAGACATGGAGCTACATAAAAGGGAAAACCCGTCCTTCCGGCACACTAAGCCAGTGCTGACCATTAAACACCCATCTACAAGAATCTTACATTAATCACATTTTTTACTATCCACATTCTCATCTTCTCCCACCAGATTCTCCCATTCACCTACGCAGCAGGGACAGTTTACAGCGACTAATTGACCTACCATCACACACATCTTTGGGATGTGGTAGGAAACTGGTGTACCAAGGGAAACCAAGGGAATGTGCAAACTTTGCAGCACCTGTGGTCAGATTTGAACTGGGGTCATGTGACTATGAGGCACCAGCTCAGCAAACTCACCACTGTGCAATCCATGACGGAACATTTCCAGGGCTGCCAACATTGGGTAAGAGTTGAGAGTGAGAAGTTGCGAAGGAGCGTGGCGACCAAAGGGGGGGAGGGTGTGGGAGGGGGGTGTTCCCCCTCCCACGGTCAGGAGCTTTTGCATTTTTCAGCTTTAAATTGTGCAATCTGGTGCATACTGTAGCGAGTCTTTTAACTTGCACTTGAATGCAACATTTATGCTTTAAATTGGATTAGGTATGAATAAGGTTAGGCTAAATTACATTCCTAATTACATTCTACAATAGAGCCAGGCTCTGATCAACAGGTGCAGCACATGAATGACTATATTCATGTATGGAAATCAGATTATATTCATGCTGTTATGCATATATATGGAGGAAAACACAGAGAAACAAAGCAAAAGTCAGACTTCCATCACTGTTCTGCACAAATAAATCAATCAACCTTGTTCACGAAGGAACTGCAGATGCTGGAGAATCGAAGGTAGACAAAATTGCTGGAGAAACTCAGCGGGTGCGGCAGCATCTATGGAGCGAAGGAAATAGGCAACGTTTCGGGCCGAAACCCTTCTTCAGACCGTTTCAACCTTACCCTTTGAATATAGAAACAAGACGAAAATAATGCCACATATTCAATCATATATGGTTCAATGAAATTAAGATATATATGTAAAAATATATATGGAAACAGGCCCTTCTGCCCACAAAGTCCACACTGACCAGCAATCTATCTTACCAATTCCATCCATCACGCCAGGGACAATTTACAGAAGCCAATTAACCTACAAACCTGCACTTCTTTCGGATATGGGAGAAACCAGAATATCCAGAGAAAACCCATGTGGTAGTAAGGCAGCAACTCTACCGCTGCGCCACCGTGCCACCCCATTAAATTATTTTTTCTGTAATATATTTATTATGGTGTCACGTGAATAAAGATGAACACATGATTCTGATTTCTGCCCTTAGTTGGATAACACACATGTCCAGTCATTGTGTTTTATGGCTGGTTTTCAACCTCTTCAGGCTGAAGGTCTCGACTCGAAACATCACCCATTCTTTCTCTCCAGAGATGCTGCCTGTCCTGCTGAGTTTTTCTAGTTTTTAGTGTCTATCTTCAGTTTAAACCAGCATCTGCAATTCCTTCCTACACTATTTGTTAAGCAAAACAGGTCCTATTCTCAATATATAATTTTGTGATCAGCGTGAGAGCATAAGAATTTTGTGAAATGCGTGAGTCTCACGCTCAATGCGTGAGAGTTGGCAGCCCTGCTAATAATGCAAACATTTTATGCAAGTTCCAATTGTTTGGACAAAAATCATTTATTACTGCTTTATAACAGTTAAGTTACATTAAGACCATTTCAGAAATTATGGCAGTCAACAAAAAATCAACTAACAAATTAAAGCAAACTAAAAAAAAATAACATGTTCCCTTTCCTGACTACCTCATAAGTACTTTATCGCTTTAACCGAGCAAAGGGATATTAATCTCAAGAATCAAAATGGGGAAAGTGGGGGCAATTTTGCTTAAATGGTTATTCTAAGCCCATTCAGATCTGCATAGTCAGAGTTATACAACATGTACATGGCTGGCCCAATTTGTCCATAATGATCAAGTTGGCATTCTGCGTGCCCAGGGACTGGATGCCATTCCCAGATTAGCTCGCGTCCCAGGGACTGGCTGCAGTTCTCAGGTCGGCTCACCTGCCCCGACTCCGCGAAAACGAATTGAAAACCCCCCGTGTTTTTTCGAGTTATGGGCCGGATTCGGCCCGTGTGCCGTAGATTGCCGAACCCTGTCCTAGATGTTTGGCCTCATTGTGGTATTCCCCCCATGTTTTACAACCGATTCACCTGGTTAGTTCTATCTCCGGCTGCTTCATGCAGTCAGCGGCTGCACATCCAACCAAGAAAGAAGAGAAGAGTAGAGACGCGACGTCACTCACAGCCGCCAACTGACGCGCTTCCCCAGACTGCACAGATCGCTGTGATGTGGCGCAAAAGAGACAAACTGTGCAGGGACTGAAGACAGAGTGAGAATTCTGTCATCAGCGTGAGAATTAGCTGAAATGCATGACTCTCACGCTCAAAGCGTGAGGGTTGGCAGCCCTGTCTAAGGCCAGGGTGTGACTACAGACACACAGGGAGACACACACCCACACACACACAGGGAGACAGACACACACAGGGAGACAGACACACAAACACACACACAGGGAGACAGACACACACACACACACAGGGAGACACACACACACACACACACACAGGGAGACACAGACACACACACAGACACACACACACAGACACGCACACACACACAGGGAGCCACACACATGCAGAGACACGCACACACACACACACAGAGGCACATACACACACAGGGAGACACACACACTGAGACACGCACACAGGGAGACACACACGGACTCGTACACACACAGGGAGACACAGACACACACACACACACGGAGGCACACACGAGGAGACAGACAGACACACACACCTTTCCTTCCCCCGCCCTCCCTCTCCCTCCCTCTTTCCTCCCCCCTCTCTCCTCCCCCTCCCTCCCTCCCTCTTTCCTCCCCCTCCCTCTCTTTCCTCACCCTTCCTCCTTCTTATTCCTCCCCTTCATCCCCTTTCTACCTTCCCTCCCCTGTCTCTCTTTGCCTCCATCCCTCCCTTTTTTTCTTTCCCTCGCTCTCTCTCTCTCTCTCTCTCTCCTCCCTCTCTCTCCCGGACGCCCAATGGGCACAGTGCAGCGTGGATTGGCGGCGCTGGCACTGCCGTGCGAGTTGAAGGGCAGGAGGGATGGAGGGAGGGAGGGAGGCTGCAGCGGCGGCCGGCAGCTCAGCGCTCGCAGCCGGCACACAGAAGCGCTGACACCCGCTGCCCACGACCGACGCGCTTCCCCAGATCGTGCAGATCGCTGTCATGTGGCGCAAAGCGACAAACTGTGCAGCAAAGATCGTATGGCTCTGCTATAGGATCTTTGCTGTGCAAGGACTGAAGACAGCGTGAGAATTCTGTCATCAGCGTGAGGGCGTGAGAGTTGATTGAAATGCGTGATTCTCATGCTCAAAGCGTGAGAGTTGGCAGCCCTGCATTTCTGATGTATTCTTTCTTAAAAAGCATGCCATATTTCAAATTGTAGTAACCCGACATGTCAGGATGTCCTTGAGGTTTAACTCTGCTCTGAATTAATTAGTATCAGTCAACTCAATTACTCTTGACAAGAGGGTGGGAACAACCCGTATTCTGAGTATTTATAACAAATATTAGTCAGAATATGTTACCAGTTACAATGTTGCCAGCTTGTCAGCATTTAATTAAACTTTGCAACTTGCAGACCCATAACAGAAAGACTTGCATTTCATTCACTAATCTTCACGTGCGGAAAACAAAATCAGTGTGCTGACTTAAGAGAGCTGTAACTGACCAGGAACTGGTGAAAGCTCAAGAGTGGAAGTGCCAATAGGACTCAATCTCTAAGAGGCACATAATTAGTGTAATTATTGACAGCTTCAGGTGCAGATTTGGACAGACACAGTACAAACAAATGGAACAGAAGCCTTCTCTGACTCGGGGAGTGGGGGCCAATTGAGAAAAGATGACCACCTATCCCACTGTGTATTAACAATAACATTTTTATGTTCCAAGTCCAGTCAACACAGATTATACTATCACAATATTCCAAGGTTACAGATGTGCAGATAAAATTAATTTCTGTGAATCTCTTGTTCTCTGTCAGTTGTATATCCTAGTTCTTGGAATAAACCTTCCTCAGCTATAAATATGATTAATATGGCAGGATTCGGTGAAAAGTTGTAATGAGTCTTGAGGATTACAATATTATCTAAAAGTGAACAACTTTATTTCAAATTTAGTTTATCATTGTTCCAAGGATAAATGTCAAAGAACAAAAATGGATTTTATAATAAATACCGGAGTTTATCTAACCACAATGCAATTAATTTACACTTGTGCAAAGTAGCATGGCCAGACTTTCCTTCACAACAACATTGATACTGAGTGAGTCGACAATTGGTCTTGAAAAGTAGGCAAGTTACATCCCTTTATATCACAAGCAGATATATTGCCAACATTCATTTGTACATTCACAGCATGAGTACTAATGTGGACCTGCAAGACATCAAATTGGCAAATCTTGTACAGCATCTAGACCGGATGCAGCAGAGTGAACTTACATGATATAGCAATGTTACAAAATTTTGAGATTTTTAAAATCAAGTCTGCAACTTATCCCATCAGATAAAGCATAAAAAGAAGTTTAATTTGACACCTAATTCACGTTCATATCTTCAGTATTAAAAATGTTATGGCCATTTTCATACTCTGAAATTAGCATCTTGTTCCCTTTTGCTTTTCCATTGACTTAACTCAAAAGCTGTGATCAAGGACAATCAAAAGCCCATAACTTTCTTAAAAATTATGAGAACTGAATGAAATTTTCAGTTATTATAGATTGAAGCATTCTGAAACAAATATGAAAATCTTACTTGGATGACCTGAAACTAAAGCATATAATTAGTTAGTTACCCAATTGTAGCTAATTACAAAATTCAATTACTAGATCTAAACATCTATCCATTTCTTAAGAAAAAGTTAACATTTTTAAATAGCCTAAGTGTTCAAATAACATTCACACAATAATTCACAATATAACATGATTTTTAAATCTCATTGTCATTAGTTTATAGGCCAAATGGAAGGAATTTAGTTTAATTCCCGTAAATTAATGGCCATTTTAATCATCTTGCAAGTGGGTTTTTGTGGAACGCGCTGGTTTGGAACGTTGCATTTGCGGTGAATTTAAACCTCATATCGGCAGGAAAAATACGCCGGTTCGTATATTTACATAATGACATTTTTGCAACGTGAAATTTTGATTAAAGGCATCCTTATAAGCAAGTTTATATATAAAATAAACGGCTTTCCTTTACCTGTCCCGTACATGAAATCCGTCCCCGTTGTCGGCGTTGACGGCTTTAGAAGATTATTTTTAATTTACTCCTGTTCGTAAAATATCCAGTGCAGTTTTAAAGAAACTTAATAAAACGGCAGTCAAAGCGATTAATCTTTAGCAGCTAAACAGCCTGACAGACATCGATTTGAATAGGCTGGAGAAACAAGGCATTTTAAACCCGCCCCCCTCTCAAAGGCGCCAAAGTCGCGCACACGGGCAGTGACAGAACTGCAGCGCCGCTGAAGGTAAGTTTTGTAACATACCTACATGATATGGTTCATTTATAGTGATAAGAAACACCAGGTCCGCATCAGGGTTCTCTCCCTCATCGGCAGTAGGTATGTGAGGAGGCGCTGACAATCTTGGGCTTCTCCCAGCAGCTTGGCTTGTCCCTGCAGTTCACCCTTGCCTCATGAGGAGGTATTTGCCTGTCGCAATCTTGTTCTGCCAGCTCACCTTTGGGCTCGAAGGAGGAGGTGTGGCAATTTCAGGCTTATCCCTGCAGTTCACCTTTGCTTCGAGAGGAGGTGCTGGCAGTCTCGGGCTTGGCATGGCAGCTCAGTCTTTGCCCTTAATTTGTCTCAGTGGAGCTGCTGGCTGACTATGCAGCACATTCTTAACCACAAAATGGTGTCCCTTCCTCCCCCTGACTGGAGCAACTGGGTTTTGGCCCACCTTGACGAGGATCAGGTGGGCCAATCTAGTATCAACTGATTGAACACAGCTGTTACTTATGTGGCTGTGGCCTCAGCTCAATGGAGCTGAGGTTTGGCTTCTCCTGGCCCGTCTGCCAATGATGTGGATCAGAGCGGGACACGAGGGAGGGGGAGCTGTCACAAAGGCCATCAGAAACACACCAAATTAGAAGATGGAAATAAATACCAAGAGATGGCTGAATGAGCGACAGAAGTAATTATGAATAAAAGCGTGGAAAGATGAAGAGTATTAGAAGAGTTCTAGAATTCAGAGCCAATGTCTTCGCAGGGAAAGAATAGAGGAAGACACACATACAATAAGTGAAGTTGATTAAGCGCTGGTGAAAATTGCAGAGATTACATTGAGAAAGGCAAAATTGGAAAATTATGAAAATGGTTTAAATTACAGGAATCTGATTGACATCAATGATAATAGAGCAACAATATCGTAGAAGATATGGATCATATCACAAAGTCCTTTGTCGTTTGACATCTTTCCCAACACCACTTTCTCATGCAATTCTTATTTCCCTTGTCTATCCCTAGGTTCTGATGTACAACCATTGAACGACTCATTCCTAGCCTCAGTTCCAAGTGTCCAAACTTATTCTGAAGCAGACTCTCAAATTCCAGACTCTCAGACCTCTTAGTGTTCAACACAGAATACAGAATATTATGAACGTCTATGAAATATATAATTATATAATTATTAATCTAAAAGCGGATAATATCTCAGAAAATAGACACAAAATGCTGGAGTAACTCAGTGGGCCATGCAGCATCTCTGGAGAGAAGGAATGGCTGACATTTCGGGTCGAGACCCTTCTTCAGACTCCATATCTCCAGAAAATCCTATACCAACCCTAGGAATCTTTTGACTCTCTGTTCACTGAAGAAAGTCATACAGGGGTGTAGACAATTACAAAATATAAAGATTGGGAACATTTGAAAGTTTAACTCTTAAAGGTGCTCTATTCCAGCATTAGTAGATTTATATGTGATTAACGTGAATTTATTCAAATAGTTTCAAGAACTTGAAATTCGAACACTCTATTGATAAAACTTCAGGCTTTTTGCCAACATCCTCTGCAATGGACTGGAGGCAGTGGTGAGACAATTATGCGTGAAGAAAGTCATAAAGTCATGACAAATCAACGTGAAAATGAACTACTGGAGGAACTGCCCACCCAAAACGCCGTCTGTACAGTACCCTCCACAGATGCTGCCTGACCCGCCAAGTTCCTCCAGGAGTTTGTTTTTTTACTCAAGATTCCAGCATCTGCAGTTTCATATATCTTCTTGAAAGTAAAATAACTCAAATGTAATTCTTTGGGGTTGCATTAAATCCATCCATCTCTGAAACTCCACACTATGACAACATACAGCCTGTGAATCTAAACCACTCTCGAATTATTAAAAAAGGGACATTGAAATTCATTCCGCCCAAGCAAATTTCCCTCTACCTACCGCTGATTTACTTTGATTTGTGAATCTCATTAGGTGGAGCCGCTGATAACTAGCGCAGCTTTCATTGCAGCTGTGGGCTCAAACAAACATCTACTTGTTCAGCCATCCATAGATCTCATGCCCAGAACATGCCTGAAGCATTGTACTTTCAATGGCGTCACACATCCATGGCAGAAAAAAATCATTATTAATAAATCCATCAGATATCTGATTATCACTTTAACAGTGATTGAATCAAACTCTAGTTCCATTCATTCAACAAGTTACATTATTGCACCAATGAGCAACAATCGGAACATCAAAATTATCAGCGCTCTGACCTAGATCTCCTAAATGAAATTGGCTCCAGTATTTTGGGGCAATTGGGTTTATAACATTCCCTTCCAAAACGAAATCTACAAAATCAAATTTAAAAGCATTACATTTTAATTACCTATCTTGGCCAAAACTCCTGGTACTTTAGTTTAGTTTAGTTTAGAGATACAGCATGGAAACAGGCCCTTTGGCCCACAGGGTCCGCGTCGAACAGCGATCCTTGCACATTAACACTATCCTACACACACCGGGGATAATTTTTACATTTACCAAGCCAATTAACCTACAAACCTGCACGTCTTTGGAGTGTGGGAGGAAACCGAAGATCTCGGAGAAAATCCACGAAGGTCACGGGGAGAACGTACAAACTCCGTACAGACTTCATCCAAGAAGTCCTTCCAAATAATTACAGTCTATTATAAATGGAAGGCTGTCATCCTTGAAATTTAACCATGCAATCCCAGTTTTTCTTTTAAGTCCCAAATTTCCAAAAATGATTGCATATTTTTCTGGTCACACTGAAGCATTCAAGAAAACTGGCTGGGCACACCCAGAATCTCTCTTGTGCCAATTATGTGTTTTCCTAGTCGCACCCAACAGCACCATTCACTCTGGAATAGTCCAGTGGAATTGGGGGAAAAAATATTTGATATTTAAGAAACTAAGAAAATACTCACAGACATCTAAAAAGGATGAAATGCATTTAGACTAACTGAATTAAACCAAATTAAAAAAAATCTACTCAATGTTCTCAACAGAAGTTGTTTCCACCCATTGATTTCAATGCGGCTGTTATACTTGCACCCAGCTAATTAGGTAGGTTTCACAAACACTAATCTGGTGAATCGCATAGGTACATGTGTAGGTAGGTACAGCCTGGTATTGCAGATGCTGCTACTGGCTCAAACCTTCTCTGGACTACAGTGCTATTGTAGCACTGAACTACAGGGCCACTGCCTAGAAACACAGCTAATGCCAACAGATGCTCTGGCTCCTAGGCAGCAGATCCACCTCTGGGATCTGGCCACACTGCAGTGAAGATCCTGAAGAAAGTTTGAAGATGTTTGACAGAACCTGTGGCCACCATTTTCAATTCTCTTTATATACAATTTAAAGTAAAAGATGAGAGAGGAATTATATCTTCATCATTAAAGACCAAACAGAGTGCTTAATACATGCCTAACATCTAAATTATGTCTGACATCATCTGTACAGAGACTCGATGAACTCACAATTGATGATCAAATAAATCAATAACTTACAAATGTAGGGTGTAGTCAAGAATGTTTTATTATGCAAACGTAAGGGCTGGACTACCAACTTGTTGAATTGATGCATTATATTTGTATTTGAGAATGTGTCCCATCTCAAAGTTTGTACCAAAATACAGAAATGCTCTATAAGAGCAGAAGTAGCAATGAATTCAGAAATGTATTTAACAGAGAAGCAAAAGTCAGATAAAATAAACATTTTAAAGGAATTTGGTTTGATATACGAATGGGAAAGGATTTCAAGGTATATAGGTCAAATGTGGGCAAATAGGACTGCCGAGATGAGCATCTTAATTCATATGGACCATTTGGGCCAAATTACCTGTTTCCATGCTCTATAACTCCATGAGGGTTAATGTCTGCTGTTCCAATTGCTCAAAGATTACAGATTGATGCACTGCACTGTTTAGTGCCAAACCAAATCTGCTAGTTGGTACTTGGTAAATTGCTAAAGGAGTTGGGAAACATTTTGAGTATAGTATTGACAGAATGGACAACCCGAGAGCAGATGTAATTTAATGTGTTAAATGATGCAGTCACATATTTTTTATAGAAAATAAGAGCTAATAGAAACCTCACAGTATGTTGAGAAAGTATAAAAATTAACAAACTCACAGGGTTTTTAATTTTTTCAAAAAAATCTGTAAGGTTAGAAGGCTAACAACATTTTGAACTTTATGAATTGAGTGGTGTGTTTGTAAAAGTATAATTGCTAGATTGCACTTACAGCATGTACCTAGTTTTGGATATGTTGGAGAATGAGCATTAAAGCCAAGTTAAATTTACAACACCAATTCACTAGAAAACCAACATGTTTAAGAGACTATAAGAAAAGACCTAAGATTTGAGGCTCTCTCTAATTCTCTAGTAAAGGCAAAATCATTTCACCACATTTACAGTATGATTTTTATTTAAATGAGCTTTGAGAATACAAAATTATCCGTAGAGTCAATACCAAGGGTTCATCAATTTAAAACTCATAATGTTTGTTTCATGCTTTTACAGGATTTAGATGTAACTTACAGCTCATTTTTTCTCTCTCGATTTTCATTGCATTTGAGAAAGTGGTGAAACCATTCCAGCCATTCTGGCGAGTGGTGTTAAGAATGGAGATGTCCCAATGAAAGACAGCACCATTTCATCTTTTAATACAAATGTAGATAAACACTGAAGCAGAGAATAAGAGCTCAGAAGAGAAATCAGTGCAGTGGAACGTCCTCAATACTTCACAAAGAGTCAATTATGAATCAGTTGCTTTGTCAAATTATTACTCAATGAAAAATTACATTTGATGTGAATATTTTTTCCTGAATAGAACTATTAACAGAGGACTCCTGGGATTCTAGTATTTTTCTAACAGTGCAAAACAAATTCGGGTCAAGGGACAGCGCATGGAGAACTACGATAGATCAGAGAAAGAGAGAGCACAAAAAGATTTTTGAATGACTGCAAGTCACTTAATGGTTCAATGGTGCTTTATCTGTCACATTTGCAACTGCACAGTGAATTTCTTTTTGCATATACACACATGCAGGTGCCGCCATGTTTGGCGCCATTTCCAAACTCCAGTTGACCCTCATAGAAACATAGAAAATAGGTGCAGGAGTAGGCAATTCAGCCCTTCGAGCCTGCACTGCCATTCAATATGATCATGGCTGATCATCCAACTCAGTATCCTGTACCTGCCTTCTCTTCAAAGCTGGGTCATAATTCTGACATTGCAAAATGATGGGTTATGTGCTGGGGTGTCTGCATTGCGCCCACTGCTGATGTTCAAGGAGGCAGCTCGACACCATTTTGCACTGAGCAGTCTGGGATCGGCTGCACATGCTAGTATGGAGCAAAACATTCACATATTGTGAAATAATTTTAAGGAACCCCACCACCATTGTTTTTTTCCAAAAACAAATATAGTTAAAATAAACATAGAAACATAGAAAATGGGTGCAGGAGTAGGCCATTCAGCCCTTCGAGCCTGCACCGCCATTCAATATGATCATGGCTGATCATCCAACTCAGTATCCTGTACCTTCCTTCTCTCCATACCCCCTGATCCCCTTAGCCACAAGGGCCACATCTAACTCCCTCTTAAATATAGCCAATGAACTGGCCTCAACTACCTTCTGTGGCAGAGAATTCCAGATATTCACCACTGTGTGAAAAATGTTTTTCTCATCTCGGTCTTAAAAGACTCCCCCCTTATCCTTAAACTGTGACACCTGTAAACTGTGACTCATGCTCAGTATTCTGGAGCAGTTCCTGATCTAGATAAGCCTCAGGCTCCTGCAAGTCCTTCCACCATAGCCTTCGACCAGATCGGCTCACGAACCGATGAACCTCTCTTCACCCGGCCATCTTTGCGTCCCGAGGGCGCCTCCTGCAGCCGACCTTGAAGGTGCTGGAGGCATTACCCCAGTTCACCTTCGTACTGGCTCTTGCTCCTCAAGTCCGACGTCTCCAGCGGCTCCCTCCTCATCGGTTCTCTGATCTTTGGGGAACGAGCAAGGTCCAGGCCTGGTGGCTTCCCACAACAAGCCACGGTTAGCGGAACCTTTGGGTCCTCTGGGTGAGTTCCCAGTTCCGTGGTCTGATAACCCTTTGGGTTTTCTGGGTGAGTTCCTGGTTCTGCGGCCGGGGAACCTTACAAGGCCTCTGGTGCACAACACCTCAGGAAATGTAATTTTGGTAAAAATTATGTAAGTTAATCATGCATGGCAGGTATATTTCTTAAACCACCAAAATCCTTAACAAATGACTGTAAAATAGAATATTGCTCCTATTTCTATATCATATTTATTTTATATATAAAAACAATTAGGATATCTAATGGTGGACAAAAGTCTCTCTACCAAAATGGCCACGTCTTCAACTCTATTGGCCCAAGCTTTTAATTCTCTTCCAAAATTCATCTAACTCTTCATTCATTTTAAGAAATCCCTTAAACTTACTAATCCCTCCTTATAATACTTGCCATTAATTTTATGCTTGGCAATGCTCACAGAAAATGCTCAGGGATACTTTTGCTTTGTTAAAACATCTACACAAGTGGAAGTAGTTATTGTGCAGAAAGGAACTGCAGATGCTGGTATACACCAAAGATAGACACAAAATGCTGGAGTAACACAGTGGGACAGGCAGCATCTCTTGAGAGAAGGAATGGGTGGCATTTCGGGTCGAGACCCTTCTTCAGAAGAATGGTCGCCATTCCTTCTCTGGCTGATCATCTAAAATCAATACCCCATTCCTGCTTTTTACCCATATCCCTTGATTCCTTTAGCCCTAAGAGCTAAATCTAATGCTCTCTTGCAAACATTCAGTGAATTGCCCTCCACTGCCTTCTGTGGCAGAGAATTCCACAGATTCACAACTCTGTGGGTTAAAAGGTTTTTCCTCATCTCAGTCCCAAATGGCCTACCCTTTATTCTTAAACTGTGACCCCTGCTTCTGGACTCCCCCAACATTGGGAACATTTCTCCTGCATCTAGCCTGTTCAATCCTTTAAGAATGTTATGTTTCTATAAGATACCCTCTCATCCTTCTAAATTCCATTGAATACAAGTCCAGTCGACCCATTCTTTCATCATATGACAGTCCCGTCATCCCGGGAATTAACCTGGTGAATCTACGCTGTACTCCCTGTATAGCAAAAATGTCCTTCCTCAAATTAGGAGACCAAAATTGCACACAATACTCCAAGTGCGGTCTCACCAGGGCCCTGTACAACTGCAGTAGGACCTCCTTGCTCTTAAACTCAATTCCTCTCACAATGAAGGCCAACATGCCATTAGCTTTCTTCACTGCCTGCTGTACCTGCATGCTTACTTATGTACATGACTGATGTACAAGCACACCTAGGTCTCGTTGCACCTCCCCTTTTCCTAATCTGACACCATTCAGACAATAATCTGCCTTCTTGTTCTTGCCACCAAAGTAGATAACCTCACATGTATCCACATTATAGTGCATCTGCCATGCATCTGCCCACTCACCCAACCTATCCAAGTCACCCTGCAGCCTCATAGCATCCTCATTGCAACTCACAATGCCACCCAGCTTTGTGTCATCTGCAAACTTGAAGATGTCACATTTAATTTTCTTATCTAAATCGTTAATATATATTATAAATAACTGGGATCCCAGCACCGTGCCTTGCGGCACCCCACTAGTCACTGCTTGCCATTCTGAAAGGGACCCGTTAATTCCTACTTTTTGCTTCCTGTCTGCCAACCAGTTCTTTATCCATGTCAATACCCTACCCCCAATACCATGTGCTCTAATTTTGCACACTAATCTCTTGTGTGGAACCTTTTAAAAGGCTTTTTGAAAGTCCAGATACTCCACATCCACTGGCTCTCCCTTATCCATTCTACTTGTTACATCCTCAAAAAATTCCAGATGATTAGTCAAGCATGATTTCCCCATCATAAATCCATGCTGACATTGACCGATCCTGTCACTGCTTTCCAAATGCGCTGCTATAATATCTTTATCAATCGACTCAAGCATCTTCCCCACTACCGATATACGGCTAACTGGTCTATAATTCCCCGTTTTCTCTCTCCCTCCTTTCTTAAAAAGTGGGGTTACATTGGCTCCAGTCCACAGGAACTGATCCAGAGTCAAGAGAACATTGGAAAATGATCACCAATGCATCCATGATTTCTAGGGCCACCTCCTTAGACCATCAGGCCCTGGGGATTTATCTGCCTTCAGTCCCAACACTATTTACTGACTAATGTGGATTCCCTTCAGTTCCTCCCTCTCACTAGATCCTCGGTCCCCTAATATTGTTTGTGTCTTCCTTAGTGAAGACAGAACCAAAGTACTTGTTTAACTGTTCTGCCATTTCCTTGTTTCCCATTATAAATTCACCTGTCTCTGATTGTAAGGGAACCTACATTTATCTTCACTAACTTTTTCTTTTAACATATCTGAAGAAGCTTTTGGAGTCAATTTTTATATTCCCCGCAAGCTTTCTTTCATGCTCTCCCCCCCCCCCCCTCCTCTTAATTAACCCCTTTGTCCTCCTCTGTTGAGTTCTAAATTTCTCCCAGTCCTCTGCTTCCTCTGGCCAATTTATATGCCTTTTCCTTGAATTGAACTGCCTGTCCCCTGAGTTACTCCAGCATTTTTGTGTCAATCTTCTGGATGTAGTTATTGTTGTGGTCGACAAGAGAAAGGTATTCAGAAATGCTGGGGAATACCACGATTATTTATAACAAAACCAATGTTGAAATATAAACTGGATGAATGTATGCAATATGCAGTTGTACTAATGCACAGTCTTGCACAGAACCTCGACAAGTGGAATTGAAAGTACATTGCAAATAAAAAAATTTAAAGGTTGCCTGAATGGTCTCATGATAAAAAGCTAAATATTCTTTCCAGTGTTCAAATTCAATTCCTTGGATTCTTTAAATATCATTATAAAGAAGATAATGCCTTAGAATCTATACAGATTCTGAAGCATTGGCTGAAAAGATGAATCTACCTTGTAGCCAAAGCCTCTTTGCATATGATCCAGTCCAGATGATAGCTTCTAGGAATGTACAGTGTGGTTTCAGGGACCATAAGTTACTCACTTGAATGCAATAGTATTTATTTACAAGAATCTTTCATGTCTTAGCTAATATCCCACAACTGGCAAAGTTTATACAGATTTAACAACTTTACTATTTATTGAGGAATTGGAGATCAAAAACATTATAAATTCTGCTTCTATGCATCTACATATGCTTACAAATTTCAATATCATGATTAACGGTTTTTCAAAGCCTTAAATTACATTGAATATACTCAACCTCAGTGCCACAAATTTACTGTTATTAGGGTCTCAACACTGCTTTTTTTTTCCCCTCACAAGTTCATTAATTTTACTTTGTTCTTTGTGTTTCTGCAGACACAGAAGATATTGAAGAACCTGAACACACACCTACATTATTTCATTGAAGATCAAACACATGAACAGGATATCTTCACTGTGACAGTCTAAAGTGCAAATATGTCTGTGCCAGGTCGATGTGTGTGAATACAGTTCATGGGGTTGGGTGGGAGGGTCACTCAGCATGGCCGGTTCAGAGCAGCGATAGCTCTGGGGATGAAGCTGTTCCTGAGTCTGGAGGTGCGGGCGTAGAAGGCCTTGTAACGTCTGCCGGAAGGTAGGAGTTCGAACAGACTATTACAAGCGTGTGAGGAGTCTTTGTGGATGCTGACGGCCTTCCTGAGGCACCGTGTGTGGTAGATGCCCTCCAAGGCTGGTAGCTGTGTCCCAATAATCTTCTGCGCCCTGTGGACGACTCGCTGAAGAGCTCTCCTCTCCGCCTCCGTGCAGCTGAGATACCACACAGAGATGCCATGTGTTAGTATGCTCTCTGTGGTGCTGCGGTAGAAGGTCGTCAGCAGCTGTTGGGGCAGACCAGTCATTTTTAATGTTCTTAGGAAGAACAGTCGTTGCTGTGCCTTCTTGACCAGTGCAGCGGTGTTGGTGGACCATGTGAGGTCCTCTGAAATGTGTGTGCCCAGAAACCTAAAGCTGGACACTCTCTCCACACTGTCCCCGTTGATAGAGATTGGGGCGTGTTCCCCATTTTGTGTCTTCCTGAAGTCGATAATCAGCTCCTTGGTCTTGGAGGTGTTTAGGGACAAGTTGTTACATGAGCACCAGTCCGCCAGGTTCTGCACCTCCGCTCTGTAGTTTGTTTCATCACCGTTGGTGATCAGCCCGATTACCGTTGTGTCGTCTGCAAACTTGACGATGGTGTTGGTGTCGAATGCAGGAACACAGTCGTGTGTGAAGAGGGAGTAGAGCATGGGGCTCAGTACACAGCCCTGTGGTGTGCCGGTGCTCAGGGTGATAGTGGAGGACAGGTGCGGGCCCAGTCTCACTGCCTGCGGTCGCTCCATCAGGAAATTCAGAATCCAGTCGCATATCGGCGAGCTGAGGCCTAGCTGGTGGAGTTTGGTGGTGAGCTTGGTGGGGATGACCATGTTGAAGGCAGAGCTATGGTCTATGAAGAGCATCCTCACGTACGTGCCCTGTCTTTCCAGGTGAGTCAGGACAGTGTGAAGAGCCAGAGAGATGGCATCCTCTGTGGATCGATTTGCCCTGTATGCGAATTGATGTGAGTCCAGTGAAGCAGGGATGCTGCATTTGATGTGAGATAGGACCAGCCTTTCAAAGCACTTCATGGATATTGGAGTCAAGGCAACCGGACGGTAGTCGCTCAGGTTGGTGACTTTTGACTTTTTCGGCACCGGCACTATGGTAGCTGTCTTCAGGCACTTGGGGACCGTTGCCAGAGATAGATACAGGTTAAGGATCCACATGAATACCTCAGCGAGCTGTACAGCACAGTCCTTTAGTACCCTTCCTTTGACTCCGTCCGGGCCTGCAGCCTTGCGTGGATTGATCCTACGCAGAGCGCACTGTCCCTCCGCCATGGCCGGGGTTATTCCACTCCTGGTGGTGTTGCCAGTTTCGAAGCGGGTAAAGAAGGTGTTTAGCTCGATAGCTCTATACAGATTCTGAGGCATTAGCTGCAAAGATTAATCTACCTTGTAGCCATAGACTCTTTGCATACAGTCCAGATGATAGCTTCTAGGAATGCACAATAGCAAATCTTTCTAGTAGCCAATGGCTGGCTGTTTATGTGCCTCAACCATTTCGTGAAAAATTTCCCCTTGGAAAACCAGCTTCTGATCAGTTAAAGGAATTAGAACCTTTAACAAAGAACCCCTACAAAATTCTACAACATTTTCCAAAATAAATTTCCTAAAGTCACTATATTCAATGTTTGCAAATGGAATATCAGACTCACTTATAATAAAAAGTCAATACCAAAATGGAATTGTTACCAGCATCTGTCTCTACCCTTACCCCTCTCTTTCCCCACCTGGCTCCATTTATCTTAGGTATTCTTTTCTTATCTTCCCACCCATCACCTACCATTATCTGCTTCAATACTTCCATTCCCCTTCACCCACTTGGCTCCATCTGCCCATCATTCCCTCCCATCTGCTTCTATCAATCACCCACTAGCCTCTGTCTCATTCTGCCTCTCCCATCCAGATATTCGCCATCTTCCATCTATACTCCAATTCCTGATGGAGTGCTGCAACCTGCAACATCCCTTGGCCTCCCCAGATGTTGCTTAACCTATTGAATATTCAAGCAGTTTATCTTTTGCTCTGGAATTGTTATATTTCATCATGAATCCAACTAGTTTCTATAATTACACTGAGAACATAAAAGTGTTTTGTTCAAAGAAAAAGGTAGAAATTCTTTTCACATTTTTCCATTATCAATGTTTGGAATGAATTCCTGAATGCAAGTGCTGAAATTAAAGGGCCAGATTTCCAAATAGCAAAGACAGCTAAGCTACCAGAATTCACCATCATTACTTCAAAAAATAGAAAGCAACTTCACAATTTGCTAATGTTTCTGTCAGTGTTTCAGTCCACTTTTACAGGGACTGCTGTTTGTGGCATTCAAGGGAAATCAGCTGAATTAGCAAGAATTTCATGGATTTACAAATGAATCCTGCCATAAATTACCCCCATAATCCTGCAATTCATTGCATGATATTTGAGTTTTTGTGTTTCAAACTATTTAGTGATAAATTTTATGTTTTGTATTCAATTTCTTGGTCTGAATATTTCAAAATAAAGAATCAATTCTTTAAGTTAATGTGCGATATCTCAGTTTTAATCTGAGCTCATCTTTATTTTATTTTGTGCTTAAAAACACAAATCAAAACCCATCTGATGGAATTCTTTAATGCAAGGTGCCACTTGGCTAGTTCAAAGGTTCATAAGAGTTAGGAGCTGAATTAGGCCTTTCGGCCCATCAAGTCTACTCTGCCATTCAATCATGGCTGATCTATCTTTCCATCTTAACCCCATTCTCCTGCTTGATGACATCTTAATCACTGGATACCAGAGTTACACTTTCTTTTCAGAGAAGGGAAAGTTTTCATCACAAAGGTTCTTGTGGGAGTTATCTCCCAAGGTCAACAGTTACTATGCCTGAGACGTAAATATATTTACGCTTTGGTGGAACATTAGTGCAATTGCTGAGATAACAGGGTAGACTCCTTTAGTTAGTGTGGCAGTTTTAAATCTCCCACAACATTAACTCAGCTCCAGATAAGACAGTGCAGGGCTGAGTTCCTTTGGATTTCAATGGGGATTATTAGGGAGCAAAAGGGTGGGTATTTAAAAATATATATATATTTTGGGTTGTTTAATATTTCTATTTATTTATCAGCATTTTCAAATCATGATATCAATAATTTTTTTCTAATTTTTAAAAATAAATAAATTTTAAATTCTTCAATTTACCCCCACAAATCTAATAACTTTTAAATGCTAGGCAAGAGAATAGGACAGCAACATCAGGTCCACTGATAAAGAGAAGAAATATTTCACATTTAAACTTTTTTTTTTAAACAGAAATTTAATTTTCAATGTAAATGACTACATCCTTGGCGATCGCTTCGCCCAACAACTCCAATCAGTTCGCATTAACCAACCTGATCTCCTGATGGCTCAGCACTTTAACTCCCCCTTCCATTCCGAATCCAACCTTTCTGTCCTGGGCCTCCTCCATCCCCAGCACAAATTGGAGGAGCAGCACCTCATATTTTGCTTGGGTAGTTTACACCCCAGCAGCATGAACATTGACTTCTCCAATTTCAGGTAATCCTTGCTTTCTCCCCCACTTTAGGGGGAGAGGAACACCCCTGTCTCCCGTCTCCATCAATGGTGTGGATGTGCAGTTTACCAGGGAGTACAAATACCTGGGAGTGTACCTGGAGAGTAAACTGGACTGGTCCAGGAGTGCTGAGGCCCTGTACAAGAAGGGACAGAGCCACCTGTACTTTTTGAGAAGGCTCCGCTCCTTCAATGCCTGCAGTGAGATGCTGCAGATGTTCTACCAATCGGTGGTAGCTAGTGCCATCTTCTTCGCTGCCGTGTGCTGGGGCAGCAGAGCGAAGGCTGCCGGCGGCCATAGGATCAACAAACTCATCAGGAAGGCTGGATCCGTTCTGGGGGTGGAGTTGGATTGTTGGGAAGTGGTCTTGGAGGGGAGGATGCTCCTCAAACTGTGGAGCATCATGGACAATACAGCTCACCCCCTCCATGACACACTGGTCAACCTGAGGAGCACCTTCAGCAACAGACTGGTTCCACCAAGATGCAGGACAGAACGCCACACGAGATCCTTCTTCCCTGTGGCTATCAAACTTTACAACTCCTCCCACTTCTGTCGTGGGGTAGACTAAGACGAAGACTGACCCCCCCTCCCTCCCCCAATCTTTGCACATCCCCAAAGCCTTACCACTCGTCACTTTATTTTCATGTTTCATGTATTTTGTGTTTTTTATGATTGCTGGCAAATTAATTTCTCTCCTGGCATACATAAAGTTCTATTGTATCACATCGTATTGTATCATACCATGCTCTGATCTCTACAATCGTGTATAACCTCCAGCATCATCAAAGAATCTTCGCTGTCATGAAGTTTTTCAACAACAAATTATATCACCAGGTGTCAAATATCAATGAAATCAATGCATGCAAAGGATGTCATACCAATTGATCAGCCAATCAAAAGGAAAGGGAATTTAATGTACTTGATTGCAATGTATCTGCTAGTGATGATGGCCCACGTTTCCATGATTATCGTTGCTTTTTGCATCATCCATTCATTTCACCCAGGTACCATCTATACCTCTCATTCCCATTTGCCCTGAATCTCAGTCTGAAGAAGGGTCTCGACCCAAAACGTCACCTATTCCTTTTCTCCGGAGATGCTGCCTGGCACACCGAGTTACTCCAGTTTTTTGTGTCAGTCTTCAACTCAAACCAAGTTGTTTTGTAATAGCGGGTTTGAGTGTAAAGAAAATAATTTGATGGTTGTAGCAGCAATGATATTAAAGGCAAATTTAACAGATGAATTAATCCCACACATCAAGATCCCACATACTGTATAAAGAAGTAATATCCCATAATCTGAGATAAACCAAACAGTCTGAATTCATTGTTTCTGAAGGAAAGCAACGTGCCAGAATATTGCTGTGTACCAGCTAATGTGATCAGCCATGAGGGCTTTCTAGCTGTCAGGATTGATATTGCATTACTTGTCATAATGCTTGAGTGCATTTTCATCTGCTTGCCTGTTTCTCAGGTTCTGTCATTGTAGATGTTCTTTTTTTTGGTTTGTTAATTATTTATAATATGACTGGGGAGCCCTGAAAAGGTTGTTAGAGTCAGCATGCCTTTTGTGATGGTGGACTTGGTCAACGAGGGATCATGAATTTGTTAATTTTTCTCAGCAATATAATAGCATAATGGACAAGTACTGGGGGTGACACATCACATACCTAATGAGTAGATGTCACATCCCCGCCGAACAGTGTTGTGAGCACCTGACTTGTGTACATACAGCATTGTTGAGAGTTTGACTTTACATTCAGTTCAGATTTGTTTTCTATTTCCCCCAACTGCAGTTGTAACAAAGAATCACCATCCCATAAACGCTAACTTTAGTTGTCCCTATGCATTTGCATTTTATTGGATATATTTACAAGAAAGGTACTATCCATTTAAAACAGAAATGGGGTGATTTTGTTTTCTCTGGGGAAAGTTGAGAATCTGGAACTCTCTTACTAAAAAGGTGGTGGAAGCAAAGTCTTTAAATATTTTGACGGCAAAGGGAGTAAAATCTTTTTAAGGAAGCGGGTCTGGTGGTTATCGCTGGTGGACTGGAATGAGGAATGGAGGCTGCAATCAGATCAGCTCGGATCTTATTAAATGGCAGAGCAGGCTTGGGGGGTCGACTGGTCCACTCTTGCTCCTAATCTCTTAAAATGCCCCCAGACATCCCAACTACTAAATCAGCATCATGCACATCCATGCAGGTCCAACGCTGGAGCATTTCCAGCCATGACCCTGTCAGTGCGCCGCCAAGTCCCTCAAGCCACTTGGATCTCAGTAAATTCGATTCAGTCAGCTTTTTTCTTCAACAATACCTATTAATTTGTAGCGATAAGCTTGGATCAGAGCAGATATTTTTGTTATAGGCTTTCTGCAGCAGAGTTGTGATCAGAGAAAAGGTTGCGATGTACTTATCAGTGAGAACTAACACCAAAACATATTTTAGTGCTCTAATGCATGCAAGTTTTGGCCCACTGCAACAATATGATTTTTATATTAACGCAGCATCTATTTTTGTTGAATGAATCAACCTAGAAATCCATAGATAATCACTACTGAACAGTGTGAAATTCAGGCTTCTGTGAAATACAAATTTAAAGTTCACTGATGCATATTACTTATGTAACTTTATGTTCCAGAGTCAGCAATTGTTGTCCAGCAGCCACTTTTTAAGTAACACACAAGCTGAACAAAACAAGCTCACATGAAGAGCCACTTTCCAATATCACAACACGCAAAATTAGTGTACTTTTGGTCAGAAAATATTGAGGTCTGCTGTTGATTGAGTCATACTGAGGCTTCAACGGTATTGCAACAATATCACTGTCGACCATTTCAAAGATAATAAACAAGATAAAACTCACTTTCAGGAACAAATATGGCAAGAAAAAAAAACTTAGAATAATTACAATTATCCTGCAGCTGGTAGAACTGCTGCCTCATCATTCTAAAGACCCCGGTTCAAACTTGACTTCAGATGCTGTCTGTGTGCAGTTTGTACATTCTCACTGTAACTGTGTGGGTTTCCTCCAGATGCTCCAGTTTCTTTCCACATCCCAAGGATGTAGGTTAATTCACCTTTGTAGATTGCTGCGAGTAGGGAGTGGATGCAAAAGTGGGATAACATGGAACAAGCGTGAATGGGTGATGGATGCCCAGTGTGAACTCAGTGGGCCGAAGTGCCTGTTTCAATGCTGTGTCTCTAAAACCGAAACTAAAACTATATATGTGTGTAAACCAAAACTAAAACTATATATGTTGTGAAAGGGTTGGTTGAGAAAAATCTGCATTTGCAATCAGTTGCAAATTGTACCAGCAGCCACTGATATAAAAAGCTTCACGCTTCACCCAACAGATTGACACCCACCTAACACTCATGCCATGCTCAGAGCGGAGACACAATGGGATGTGGTGGATGGGTTAAAAATAAGTTATCGAGTGAAGAATGCATCAGAGAAATGAATCAGTGCCAATTACCTAGACCCAAAACATTAGCAGTTTGTTGTCCCATAAACCAACCCACAGCATTTAACATTCTTCACCGCATCACATTCACATTTAACATTCACATCCGCATCACAATCAAACTTAATGGTTTATTCAAAAACCTGTAAACACTCTTGTTTTATTCTGTTACAACCTTTTGTGATGGAAAGTTGCTATTTATACTACAAAGATTTTGAGAAATAAAGGCGCTTCACCTCACTGATGTGCAGCTGGAATTTTCTCAATTTTCTCAATTTTTATTTATTTTCTATAATGGAATCTGAGTAATGCACTCTGACAAGATCCTCAACAAAGTTGGGAGTGAATTCAGAGATCAATGTTTCATCAAGTTTTTTTTGGAAGTGCAATAAATCAACTCTTCCTTTTCCACTTCCTATGCTCTAGAATAGGGCGGTCACGGTGGCGCAGCATTAGAGTTGCTGCCTTACAGTGCTTGCAGCGCCGAAGACGCAGGTTCGATCCCGACTGTACGGAGTTTGTACGTTCTTCCCGTGACCGCGCAAGTTTTCTCCGAGATCTTCGGTTTCCTCCCACAATCCAAAGAAGCACAGGTATGTAGGTTAATTGGCTTTGTGTCTGTATAAATTGTCCCTAGTGGAACGGGCTGCCAGGGGAAGTAGGCAGGTAAAATGACAGCATTTAAAACACATTTGGACAGGTACGTGGACAGGAAAGGTTTAATGTGATATGTGCCAAATGCAGATCAATGGGACTAGTTTAGATGGGGTATCTTGATTTGCATGGACAAATTGGGATTAAGGGCCTGTTTCCATGGTGTAAGACTATGACACATTGTAGAAAGGGTGCAATTGCTCTGGAGAGGATACGGAGGCGATTTATGAAGTTGTTGGCAGGGCTGGAATTTTTTTTTCACTTTGAAGAAAGATTTGATAACTGGGATTGTATTCTCTATGGAGGTGGAGCAATGGAGGTGAAGAAAAGACTTAGTTCACATGAATAATATTATGAGAATAGGACCTGTTTCGCTTAACAAAGAGTGTAGGAAGGAACTGCAGGTGCAGGTTTAAACTGAAGATAGACACAAACAGCAGGAATAACTCAGCAGGACAGGCAGCATCTCTGGAGAGAAAGAATGGGTGATGTTTCGGGTCGAGACCTTCAGAATGAAGAGGTTGAAAACCAGCCACATAGATGTAAAACACAATGACTGGAGATATGTGTTATCCAACTAAGGGCAGAAATCAGAATCATGTGTTCATCTTTATTGATGTGACACCATAATAAATATATTACAGAAAAAAAAATGTCATGGGGTGGCGCGGTGGCGCAGCAGTAGAGTTGCTACCTTACAGCACCACAGACCCAGATTTGATCCTGACTACGGGTGCTGTCTGTACAGAATTTGTACATTCTCCCTATGACTACATGGGTTTTCTCTGGATATTCCAGTTTCTCTCACATCCGAAAGAGGCGCAGGTTTGTAGGTTAATTGGCTTCTATAAATTGTCCCTGGCGTGTAGGATAGAACTGGTGTATGATAGATTGCTGGTCAGTGTGGACTTGGTGGTCCGAAGGGCCTGTTTCCATATATGTTTTACATATATCTTAATTTAATTGAACCATATACCTGGTTGAATATGTGGCATTATTTTTGTTTTGTTTCTATAATCAAAGGGTAAGGTTGATTAATTTATTTGTGCAGAACAGTGATGGAAGTCTGACTCCTATTGTCTTGTTTCTATATTTTTATATATACACACACACATATATACATATACACACACACACACACACATATATATATATATATATGTGTGTGTGTGTGTGTGTGTGTGTGTGTGTGTGTGTGTGTGTGTGTGTGTGTGTGTGTGTGTGTGTGTGTGTGTGTGTGTGTGTGTATATATGTATATGTGTGTGTGTATATATAAAAATATAGAAACAAGACAAGAGGAGTCAGACTTCCATCACTGTTCTGCACAAATAACTTAATCAACCTTACCCTTTGACTATAGAAACAAGACAAAAATAATGCCACATATACATACATATACACATACATATACATACACACACATATATACACACACATATATATGCACATATATACACACACACACATCTATATACACATATACACACACACATCTATATACACATATATACACACACACACATCTATATACACATATATACACACACATCTATATACACATATATACACACACAATCTATATACACATATATACACACACACACATATATACACACACATACTACATATGTACATATACACATACTATATATATACATATATATATATATATATATATATATGCACACATATATATACACATATACATACACACATACATACAAAAATAGAAACAAGACAAGAGGTCAGACTTCCATCACTGTTCTGCACAAATAAATTAATCAACCTTATCCTTTGACTATAGAAATGCATAACAGCATGAATTATAAACTGATTTCCAAACATGAATATACTAAGGTCATTCACATGCTGCACCTGTTGATCAGAGCCTGGCTCTTCTGTGGAATGTAATTGGGAATGTAATTTAGCCTAACCAAATTCATACCTAATCCAATTTAAGCATAAATGTTGCATTCAAGTGTAAGTTAAAAGACTCACTACAGTATGCACCAGATTGCACGACTTCAAGCTGAAAAATGCAAAAGCTCTCTACCCTCTCTGGAGATCGGAAACAGACAAAATTCTGAAGATATTCAGCAGATCCGGCAGTATCTGTGGAGAGATAGGGAGTTAATGTTTCAGGTCAATTATTTTTCATCTGAACTTGAAAAGTGTAAATTAAGCAAGCTTTAAGTTCTAGCAAGGGAGAAGGCAGAGAAGCAATAAAGGAATGTCTGTGGTAGATTTGAAACCGATATTTATCAGCACCTCATTACAGTACTTGTGACTCAATATTGATTTCAACAGTTCCAGATAAACAATCAAACTTCATTAGTTTCTTGTTTCAATGCAAGGCCATGTCCTGTAACATTAATTCAGTTAGAGATATCACAATCACAATCACACTTTATTAGCCAAGTATGTTTTGCAACATACGAGGAATTTCATTTGCTAAGTCAGTCATACAAATAAAAAGCAATGGAACACACAAAATACATTTTAACATAAACATCCACCACAGTGACTCCTCCACATTCCTCTGTGATGGAAGGCGAAAAAAAGTTCAAATCTCTTCCCTTCTATGCTCTCCCGCGGTCGGGGGCCTCGAGCCCCACGTTGACGGGACGATCTTGACTCCTGTAGCCGGCGGTGTTTGGGCCCTCCGCATTGGGGGGATGTCAACTCTCCCGCGCCGGCGATCGGACCCTGGGTCGGGGCTGGTTGAGCCTCTGGTTCGTTGGAGCTTCCCAACTAGCCTCTTCCGAGACTGCGAGCTCTTGATGGTAAGTCGCAGGCAAGGGATCAACTCCGATGTTGTCCACGCCCCGCGGTGGGGGTCAAGTCAGTCCGAGGAGGCTTCCAGCTCCATCGATGGAAGGCCGCAGAGCGACCGGAGATGCGACCCGAAAAAAACACACATTTCTGCCAAGAAACTGAAAAAAACTTTTTCCCCGACCCCCCCTCCCCCTGCTCCCCCGACATAAAATAAACCGGGGAACAATTACACAAACTTTTGACACACACAAAAAATAAAAAAAGATGAAAAAACAGACAGACTGTTGGCGGGGCTGCCAATCGTGCGGCGCCCCTGGTGGAATATAACATGGAAACAGACTCTTCAGCCCACTGAGTCCATGCCAAACATAGATTATCCATTCAAACTAGTTCTATGTTATCCCATTTTCTCATGCACTCCCTACATATTGGTGGCAACTATTTTAGAGGCCAATTAACCAACAAACCCACACGTTTTGGTAGTGTGGGAGGAAACTCAATATGGTCACAGGGAGAACGTGCTGAAGGTTTAGAGGGTTACAGGCCAGCCACAGCAAGTTTGACTAGCTTGGTTGGGCATCATGGTGGCCAATCACGAGTTGGGACAAAGGACCTGTTTCCGTGTTGTACAAGTCTATGACTTCAACAAAGCTGGTTTGGCTACGAAGTTTGGCTACGAAGAGACACTTTAATACAATCACACCTTGGTTGGAAAATACTTGGATCCAAAAATACTTACCGTATAATTTAAATACCTACAAAAGTAAATGGGAAATATTTTATCCATTGGTATCAGAGTGGTAGTTGTGATCCATTGAACGGTAATGTTGAAATAATTCTGTTTTATTTTCAGTTGCTACTGAAGAAACAATGGAGGACCTGGCGTGGTGGGACTGCCGTGAGAGGGGGGGGGAGAACAAAGGGGAACCTGGCACCCTCTATGTGACGACTGCATACCTTGGGTATGCAACCAAAGAATTTCACTGTGACTTGTCAAGTGACAATAAAGTATTCATTCATTCAAGATTAAATTCTGTCGTGTGGCACTTCTATTGTGTGAATTAGGATAGGCTCAGAATAGATCTGGCAGCTCAAAGGTGTGCCCATGAGGCACTGTGGACTATCTGTAACAATAGAAAAATACACCACCGCAAGCTGTTATCTCAAGGCCAGCATTACTCTCTCATTTTACAATTACACCAAGGCAGGGGATAAGCCTTGATTCAATGAGGAGTGCAGAAGGACATGCTGGGAGCTGCAGGTCCTTCACCCTACAAACATGGAGATTCCAGCCTGAAGATGCTGCAACACAGAACTAAATACATTCCAAAGAGAAAAGAGAAGCAGTACGCCATAGGCAGAACTAAGCAATTTGATAACCAACTCATCAAGGGGTTGTAATCAGAGCCTAAATGGTTACGAATGGTGGTGGACAATTAACCAGCTAACAGGAGGACAGACTCCAAGAAGATCCAATCTTCAAGAATGGCAGGAGGCCAAGGCTGAAGCATTTGCAACCATGTTCCACCAAACGTATCAAAGCGTTGATCCATCTCAGCTTCCCTGACATCCCCACCATCACAAAAATCAGTTTCTCAAAATTCAATGGTTTGAGTCACCCCACGTGAAATAACCATGAGCACGGGATAAAAGACCAAACAGCATTTGAACTATGGTAATGCAGACTTGCACTCGAGAACTAGTGTGCATTGATGGGATACTTTCCCACTACTAGTGGGATACTTTCCATCATTGGCCAAGGCAGAGAATATAAGAGCAGGAAGGGTGATGGTTAGGCCACAAGCCAGAATACTGCACATCATTCTGGTAGCCAAACTGCAGGAAGATCACAATCACATGGAAGGAGGCGCAGAGGAGTTTCACCAAGATATTACCTAGAATGGAGCATTTCTATATCACGATTGGCAGATTTAAGAGCCTGTCCCACTTGGACGATCTAATCCACGAGTTTAGAAGACCCTAGACGAGTTGAAAAAAAATGTCAAGGTCGTGTTGACTCGCCAAAGTAAAAGACCTCCTACGACAATGTCTACGACCTCCTACGACTATGTCTACGTCCTCCTATGACTATGTCTACGTCCTCCTATGACCCCCCTCAACCTCAGTCTTCCACACCTAAGACCAACTATGACTAACTACGAGTGGAAAATTATCACATGATAAAATGATATCATGTTTGCATTTTTTTTCTCGGGCCAGTTACCTACTACGACCTACCTAGGACCTACCTACGAGTACAAAGTATACATTTTTTCCATGCCAACACTTTTTTTGAACTTGTGGACATTATTTATCAGGCTGGAAAAAACGCCGCGACCTACTTGAGGCCACGAGTACGCGGAGACCACTCACGAGCATGGGGAAGAGTTACGAAGACCTCCTAAGACCTCTTGGCGACCATGCTGTGAGTATGAGTCAAGGGCAAACTCGGCAGAGGTCGCCAATAAGGTCGTGAAAGTGGGACAGGGGCTTTATTAGGCTGAGTTCGTCTTCCTTGGTGCACAGAAGATTGTATACAAAATATGAAGGGCAATAATACGATAAACAGGAGGACATTTTTCCCTCTTGGAGAGGAGTCTAAAATTGGAGGGCATAAATGTAAACTGAGGTAAGAGGTTCATAGGGGATCTGAAAAAGAATGTTTCCACCTAGAGTGTGTTTTTATTGGGAAAGCACTGCCTCAGGGGGTGGTGAAGGTAGAGATTCACACAACATTGAAGAAGTATCTGGACCAGAACTTCAATCAGCGAGATATAGAAGGCTGGTAAGAGGAACTTGTAAAGACAGGTGTGTAAGAAGGAACTGCAGATGCTGGTTTAAACCAAAGATAGACACAAAAAGCTGGAGTAACTCAGCGGGATAGGCAGCATCTCTGGAGAGAAGGAATGGGTGAGGTTTCGGGTCACAGGTGTTGAGCGGTCATCATGGACATGTTGGGCCAATTGGATCGTTTCTACGCTGCATGACTTTACAACTCTGTGAGATCTAGCAGTATTAGCAGCAAAGTTAATGTTGTACATCAGTGACCTTTCATCAAAACTGTCACGATTAGATCTGTCTTAATGGAAGTTATCAACCTGAAATATCAACTCTGTTTCCCACTTTCTAGATTCCATCTGGTCTGCTGAATATATCCAGAATTGTCTCTTTTCATTATTAAATAAATAATGTATCCAGTTTATTGTTCTATTTGCTGGTGTCTTAATTACAAAAGTCAATCTTGCTTGTAATTAGCAATCATACCAATATTTCATCCCTGTCATATTAGGTAAGCCTCTTGTCACACATAAAGGTAGATAATGAGACATTGCAATTCTTGATTAACCTTCACATCAAATGTACAATCATTTGATCTATAGGGCATATTAATCCTATAAATTATTGGAACATGCAATTAATAAACAAAGTGCACCTGTGATACATAGACTAGGTCATTAAAAATGTATAAATATTATGGGAGTGCATCGTATATTAGCTCTTCAATGAGTTACTTGCATCGTGTGGCACCTTTCATGAGCTTAGATCATTCTAAAGTGCTTTAAAACTAATATCGTACTTACAAGGGGCAGACACAGTTGTAAAAAAGGGAAATAAAACATCAAATGTGTACACAGCATGCTGCCATAAACACAAGATAATCTGTTTTATCGCCCCAAGTCGCATCACGTGAGTCCAAGAAAATTATAACAATGCCTATGGGCACATCGAACAGCCAGCTGTGGTGCGTACGATGTGCTCCAGCACTAGCTGTGATTCAAGCCAAGTTGTTGTACTGCAAATCCATTACTCACATATGCGCACCAATCCAGAAATTGCCCAGGTATGATTTATCCACAAGGAGGACTAATTCATTTCTCAATTACATTCCCAATTGACAAATACAGATTGCCAAGTAACATTCATGCACTACAAGTGCCAGGCAATAATCATCTCCACCAACTGTGAATTTAACCACCTTTTTTACCATTCACTAAAAAAGAGGCAACATAGCCCATGACCTGCTCTGCTATACATTATCACAGCTGACCTTTCACCTCCACACCACTTACACTAATCAATGCCCCACAATTCCATTAACATCCAAAAATCTGTTCACCTCGACCTGGAATGTACTCAACCATTGAGTCTCTACAACTTTCTCAAGCAGAAAATTCCCAAGATTCATTACTCTCTGGGTGAATTTTTTTTCCTTTCTCTGTCCTGCATGGATGACTCTTAATTTTGAGATTGTAAACCACAATTCTACACACTCTCAAGGAAATAATTACCCTGCCAAGTCCAGAAAAATATTTGTACATTCCATACTTTTTAATTCATGAAAATCGTAGCCCAGTTTGCTCAATGTTTCCACTTACAACAGTGTCATTAGACCTGTTACTGCGCTCTTCAACACACTGAATCCACAATAACCATCACGCTCCCATTTATACTAATCCTACACCAATCCCACTGTATTCTTCTCTTATTTCCGTCAACTCCCGCCTGATTCGACCACTTAGTTACACACTAAAGGCAATTTGCAGCATCCAATTAACCTATCAACCCGCAGTCCTTGAGACATGTGAG
The DNA here is from genome assembly GCA_038087875.1 of Malacoraja senta. Lineage (NCBI taxonomy): Eukaryota > Metazoa > Chordata > Chondrichthyes > Rajiformes > Rajidae > Malacoraja > Malacoraja senta. Next base: position 23,445,043 of record CM075985.1, on the reverse strand, counting down.
GAAACTAGAGTACCCAGAATAAATGCACGCAGGATGAATGTACAAATTCCACCCAGGCAGCAACAGATGTCCGAACTAAATCTGAGTCATTGGAGCTGCGAGGCAGCTGCTCCACTGTCTCAGTCACTACACCACCACTAGATTGTTATGCTCGCCTCTGTTACACTCCCTCTGTCACTTATACAGTGTTCTTTGAAAATGGAGTCCAGACCATTCTTTCTTTGTTGCTGGTCGAAAACTTTGAACTCCCTGCCTCGCACAGGTGTGCAAATACTTTCACAACACGAACTGAAGTAGTTCAAGAAGGCAGCTCACTGCCACTTTTGCGAGGACAACTCATGGTGACCAAACAAAGCCATTCATCCAAAGGTCATTCGGCCATTCAAGCCAAAGGTCATTCATCAAGGCTACCAACTTGAAGGGGAAGAGTAAAATATTCATGGTACAAGTCATGCATCATCTTGACTTGGAAATGTATCATTTTTATTTCTTCAAAGCTGGGTCATAATTCTGACATTGCAAAATGATGGGTTATGTGCTGGGGTGTCTGCATTGCGCCCACTGCTGATGTTCAAGGTGGCAGCTCGACACCATTTTGCACTGAGCAGTCTGGGATCGGCTGCACATGCTAGTATGGAGCAAAACATTCACATATTGTGAAAGACTTTTAAGGAACCCCACCACCATTGTTTTTTTCCAAAAACAAATATAGTTAAAATAAACATAGAAACATAGAAAATGGGTGCAGGAGTAGGCCATTCAGCCCTTCGAGCCTGCACCGTCATTCAATATGATCATGGCTGATCATCCAACTCAGTATCCTGTACCTTCCTTCTCTCCATACCCCCTGATCCCTTTAGCCACAAGGGCCACATCTCACTCCCTCTTAAATATAGCCAATGAACTGGCCTCAACTACCTTCTGTGGCAGAGAATTCCAGAGATTCACCACTCTCTGTGTGAAAACGATAAACGATTATCCCAAAACCCAGCAAAGTGGGTTGGCCAGGAAATGGCATGGAGTCAGAGAAGACATAATAATGCAAGCTCCACAAATCCACAAACATTCAAAAAAAAAAATGGATCCAAGTTTCAATTACTCTAAACAGTTTCAACTGCTTGGTCACTGCAACTACTAAATTAATATAAGCCTTGTTTTAAGTTTTTCTAAAGTACTTAGGATTGTTTGAAGAAATGTAATTTCCTCATTTATTCTAAACCACCATAATCAGACTTTGTTTCCAGAAATCAGTACAAAGTGAGAATGCTACAATAAGCAGTTATTGGCTTTAAGGAATTAAAATATCCTTACTTCTACATTGCCCACATCAGTCAGTAAATATTAAGCAGGCATTGAAACTGGCAAATGTGATAAATGTACTTGCTATAACCAAAGCTGGTGCTTGATTTGCATATTAACGTGACTGCATTCAGTGGTACATAAGTATAAATAACGTGAGCACCAGAAATGAATTCAGCTCACTAAAAATAATTATCCTCTCAAGAATTGATTACACGTGAATAAACACGCCAGCCTCCAAATCAGCTACTTCAGGTTTCTAAACACAACCCAAAGTGCCACTTTGTCTGTCACATTGACATGATGCACATGATTATCATGATCTGATGCATCACATTAACCACTAATAATTCTGCCGCCCAAAAGAATGATCAGTTAAAGAATTTGTGGAATGTAAATCATATCTTTAGTATATCAATTAACATCACGATAAATTATTAAAACACCAGGAAATGTCCTATGGCTTCACTCAAGATGAGGTGCTAATGCACTGTTTTCTGAGAATAGAAACGTTCTGCCTGGTGTTATCAGGCCAGTCAAATTCCATTATCTTCATGTGTGGGAACGTTTTCTTAAAAATTGAAGTTTCATTAATCTATTTTTGCCTGCAGCTGAATGAACTCAATTATGTAAACATTGGATTGTGTTGCCTTTTTTTAAAGACCTGGAGAACACTAAAAGTTATTTTTCTCTTCTTAGGCAGTCCCTCATGATTAAGGATGACTTGATTCCACTCCACTTGTATGGGTTCTGAGGTGGCTGATGAGGCCGTGGTGGGATCCAGAGACCCTTCCACACTGTTGGCGGCATTTGGGGTTATTTGTAACATGATGTTGTCTTTCTACTGGGTATGTAGAGCTTCTGTGGGCTCTGAGTGCAGTCTTGTGGTTCTCAATATCATCTTGAATTGTCCCTCTCCACCTGAACATTCATGGCCAAAGGTTTCGCAGGTGTCTGTGAGAATGTTGCACTTCTTCTGATAACCTAATAATCTCCTACATATGAGAACTCCAATCAGATCACATGTTTCAGGCAAAACAAGCGTATCCAGCAAAAGTAGCCGTATACGGCTCCTCGTGGGCCTAGGAAATGACACTAACGTTGATTTGCTTTTCCTTCTAGTGAATTTGGATGTTTTGCAGAAGTTCATAAGTTCCAGGAGCAGAATTAGGCTACTCAGCCCATCAAGTCTACTCCGCCATTCAATCATGGCTGATCTATCTTTCCCTCTCAACCCCATTTTCCTGTCTGCACCCCATATTGCTGACACCCTTACTAATCAAGAATCTATCAACCTTCGCCTTAAAATTGTCAATTGACTTGCCCTCCACAGCCGTCCGTGGCAATGAATTCCACTGTTGTAAATGCCTGCTGTAGGTACAGGGTTGTGATGCAATTTAGTTAAGCGGAAAGCAATGATCACAGGAAAATTCGGGGATATTTTTCTAGTTACAGAAGTAATAAAACAACATGCCAAATCATAATCAAGTGGAGCACCATCTGTTTTGAGGAAGGTATTTGGAAGCTTCACAATTAAGTAAGAAACATAAATAATACTTATCAATAAATCAAAGATTGACTCCAAATGAAACGAGCCGGTAAAATTGGCTCAAATTATTTGTTCACAAATTATAGCACAATCGTAAAGCAGCCCATTGTTTACAAAATCCCAATATTCAAAGGTAATTATTTAATGAAGACATTTATTGATCTTTGTCACAAAATTGTAGAAACTCATTTATATGTGACAGTTTTACAGGTTTTAAACTGGGACAAAGCAAATTATTGAAACTTGCAGCTAAAACCTATTTTTAAACCCATAAAGCGGTAGCAGTTAGAGTATGTCACCAGAACAGAGAGAATACTGATAGGAATGTGATTCAAGTTCTCTACAAGTTAAAAGAACCCAACCCAAAATGAAACCCACATATTTGGAAACAGAGAAACATAGAAAATAGATGCAGGAGTAGAACATTCGGTCCTTCGAGCCAGTACCACCATTCAATATGATCACGGCTGATCATTTGGTACAGTAACTGGTCATTTGGCCATCATCCTCTAAACCTATTCCACAAGTTGTACTCAGAAATAATCCACATTTCTTCTCTTTAATCACAACACCGCTGTTATAATTTTGAAGCTAAATCTCAGACTTTACCAATGACTTATTGGTAATACTGGAGCAAAAAAAAATGATATTAGGTTTTTTAAATGTTTTGTTGACAAATTTGGCAGAAGGTAACTAACTGCTGATAGTTACAATCATTTTATATTGTTCCTGGTAAACGTTCTTTTAAAAAATAGCATTTTGCGTACAGTTGAGACAATGCTGGGAATGATGGATATATTTTTTAATATAAATGTGCCACCACTGGGATTTTTGAGTAAATTGATTATAAACTATTCAGGCTGCCGAGGCCAGACCATTTTCAATGTTTTCATAATGTGGCAAATATAATGATCCAACGTGGAATAATGCGTGAAACCACATACACTGCTGACATCTATTACATTCTGGATCCATCACATTCTTGAAAAAATAAGCGAACTTACTTTTCAAAAATGCTGAGTTGGAGTCACTTTAATTTGGTAAAGAGTTAATGCAAGCTCAAGATGTGATATGAAGAAATTACAAGCAGAGGAATTATCCCACAATATTGCAACTTGACTGTAAGTAAAGGCCTCTGGAGAGGGTAGGAACTTTTGAATAATGGAAGGCAAGTGGGAAGTTTTACTTATAAAATTAACATGTTCTTGACTGAAGGACTGAGGGACTGTGAAATGGCAGCATTACATTTACAGTTATACTGTACCTAAATATATCACCATTAATGTGTAGGAAAGAACTGCAGATGCTGGTTTAAATCGAAGGTAGACACAAAATGCTGGAGAATATCACCACTAAACTTTATAATTTCCACACCGGATTCACAGGTTTTCATTACTAATTCATCAAATAGCCTGATAAATGACACCATATGCAAACCAGCTTTGCGAATTCAAGTAAATTACAAAATAATTTGACAATTCAATAATAAAGATGAGATTACCTCACAACTTCATCTACATTACTTGCCGACACCAAAATTCTGCCAAGATCTTTTGCATACACTTTAAAGTGCAGATGGGGCCTTATCTTCGCTGCATCACTGCCCCCACATTGCACTGGGCTGTAAAATTAGTTTTGTTGTGTGTGTCAGTTGTTAGAGAGCAATCTGCAAACACAACTATTTGACTCAGGGTCAAAAGTGCTACTAACTGATAAATAAAATACTATGTGGTTGCGGCCAAGCAGTAATTCAAAAGCAACGTACTACAAATTCTGGGAATCTAATATAAAATAACAATTCCAGAAATACTCAGCAGGTCAGGTAACATCTGTGGAGAGATAAAATTAGTATTAACATTTCAGATGAATATTTTTCAAGGAGTTAGTGAAAGATCATAAATCTGAAACAATGTCTGTTTCTTCCACCGCCGGTGCTGCCCAACCTCTCATTACTTCCAGCATTTTCCTGTTTTATATTACCAAGAAATCTCAGACAGAAAATAAAATCATTATAACAATAATAAAACACGTTAGCATACAGTATGTCAAGTCTCTAGGTTCAAATATAACCAGCAATTTGAACTTTAGTTCTGCTTCTTTGATATCACTAATTCTTTCAAATGCATTTCACCTTTATAAAGTTCATTATTATACCATTGTTAACTAATAAGGGTCACAGCTGAAGTATGGTACATTATTTTATAGTCAAATGTTTCTCTTGTATTCAAATAATCTTAAAAGTGCTGTATTTTCACAAGACTATTACTGCTGTATTACATCAAAGAAGGTTCCTACACATAGTAGGAGAACAATAAAACATGAAAGACATAGCTGAAGGACATGTAGTCCTGTTGTGTTGCAGCTGTAATTGGACAACTATGAACCAAACAAAATTCTTAAACCCCAGAAAAGCAAAGCTTTTTGAAGAAAGCACGCTGTTTTACTGTTTTCACAGAGCAATTGGCTGCATTGTATTAAACAGCTGGGTTGGAGTCTGTTGGGATTCTCGTGACAAGCATCTGTTCAATGTGTTCTAGCTGTAAACCATACCTGGGTGTTTACCATTCCTCCCAGTTTAAATATAAAGTGGTAATTTGTTCAAACAAAGTGGTGCAGACCAACTTGAGTATTTGCCTTTCTCTGCCACCCCCCTGATTTTACTCTCTTGAGAGAAATTCTAGACCCCCACTTAGCATTACTCTATGTTATGTCATAGACGATATATTTTGGTTTAGCATAACAAGAACTCTCTCATCTTAACAAACATTCATTTGGTTGAGTGGGAAGGATAATGTCCTTTTGTCAAAATATTTACAAGAATTCAAGGAAGACAGGCAAGGTGGGAAAATGTTCCATCGTCCAACTTCAAAGGTGACATGCAACTAGCAGATGTGCCCATGATCCCCCATGTATCACCACACAGCTGAATGTCTCTCCATCTCCTAATAGTGTATCCTACCTTGGGATATATACTACGTTCTAAATGATTTGTTGGCACATTTAAACCACCTTCACCAATTATTGCTAATAAGCATTTTTTTTTTTTAATGGTTTAAGTTGAAGGTTAATTTCCTCTAGAATTTGAGGGAGAGAAATAATTTCCTTGAGAGCCTGGACAATAATAAGTCGCATTCTTAACACAATGGATTCAGTGCATACAATAATCATAATATCTTGTTTAAGACACACAATGTAAAAGTGTAGGAAGGAATTGCAGATGCTGGTTTACAACAAAGATAGACACAAAATGCTGGAGTAACTCAGTGGGACTGACAGCATCTCTGGATAGAAGGAATGGGTGACATTTCGGGTTGAGACGCTTCTTCAAATTGAGAGTCAGGGGAGAAGGAGACACAGAGATAAGGGTGAAGTGTGTGAAAATGAGACATCAAAAGAGATGATGTTCAAGGAAAATGTAGAATCGATCGTTGTTAGCTAGGAATAGGTGACAAACCAGAGATGCTGCTCGTCCCGCTGAATTACTCCAGCATTTTGTGTCTATCACACAATGTAAAAGTAGTTTTTCAATATCAACTACTTCATATTTTCAAGTGATATTAATAAAGTTTGCTTTTGCTGAAGAGATTGTGCTACTTTGACGCTATATGCAATGGGTAGCCCATTCATTAACATTATTTGGATCTTGCTGCTAAGAAGTTGGCCATATTCTGTGAAAACAAAATTTAAATTACCTACACTACAAGTGCATTATCTAGGAACTTTGTTAGTGATTACAGATTAACACTCAGCTCAATTATACATTTGCTTTGTGTAATGAAGAACTGCAGGTGCTGGTATAAACCGAAGACAGACGCAAAAAGCTGGAGTAACACAATGGTCAGGCAGCATCCCTGGAGAAATGGATTAGGTGACGTTTCAGTTTGAAGCCCTTCTGCAGACCGAGAGTCAGGGGAAAGGGGAACGAGAGATATGGACCATACGTAGGAGAAATGAATGGAAGATATGCAAAAAGCAACGATAATCAAGGAAAAGTGGGGCACACATTAGGCCAATGTAGGCCATCAGATAGGTGACAACGAGTATATAGACAGAGGAAGTCAACAGGATGACAGTAAAATTTGTAAGATTATTAGGTGTCAGAGGTTATGGGGAGAAGGCAGGAGAATGGGGTTAGGAGGGAGAGATAGATCAGCCATGATTGAATGGCAGAGTAGACTTGATGGGCCGAATGATCTAGTTCTACTCTTCCTACTATGGCTAGGGTGGGGCGGGATGGAGAGAGAGGGGGGTTGCAAGGGTTATTGGAAGTTTGCCACATTTATCTTGATTATTTGGGCTTTGATATGGGCAATTTTGCAATAACGGTAACCATAACTACAACCCCTCATTCCACCTCAGTACCGAGAATAACCTCCAGTAATGACATGGCTCCACTTCAATATCCTGCGACTTTATCACAAGATATTTGTAATACCAATATTTTGTGCTATTTATACCAATATGTTGGGCCATTTACATTTTGAATTATAATTTATATTTGGTAATCTTTTTCCCACTACAATTACCTTTGAAATTGAGGGAAAGCTAAATTATAGCTACAAATATTCTTCTCCAAGAGGCATTAGGGCTCATACCTCATTGATTGTTAACACCCATACTCAATGAAAGCAAACAAGGGAAATTGTGGTCTGAAAATATGAAAAAGCAATAAATGAAAATATACCAGAAGCGCCAATTATAAACCAGATGCTAATTAACCATTGCACATTGCCACTCATTTGGGAACCAGGCAGTTGCATAAACAAGGTACAATTGCCTGATGCCTCAATACTGCAGAGGGCTTGAAGAAATAACCTCAGGGTTGAACTTCAAATGCCATTGCAACAAAATAACACAGTACATAGTTACACAAAGACCTAAATTGATTTAAATTTTTAAATAAAATTCAAATGGGAAAAAAAATTCAAATACTCTGATGTTCTGTAGGACTGAATTGAATAGATTTGAGGATGGAGGAGCTTATATCAAAGCAAAAGAGACTCAGCAGGAAGAGAAAGGGAGGCACGGTCACATTTGCACTGGATGTCACTAGTCATTAATACAGCATGGTAGGTGGAGTGGAAACTGGTTAGATACTAGGCAGCAAGGTGGCGCAGCAGTAGAATTGCTGCCTTACAGCGCTTTCAGTGCCAGACCCAGGTTCGATCCCGACTACAGGTGCTGTCTGTATGGGGTTCGTACGTTCTCCCCGTGATCACGAAGGTTTTTTCCGAGATCTTCGGTTTCCTCCCACATTCTAAAGGCATACAGGTTTGTAGGTTAATTGTCCCTAGTTTGTGGAGAAATGTTAATGTGCTGGAATCACTGGTCGGCGCAGACTCGGTGGGCCGAAGGGCCTGTTTCTGCGCTGTATATCTAAACTAAACTACAGGTTTGAATCGAATGTCTTGTCAATAACCAGGATATTGAATGAGCATTGTGAGTTAATTTATGTTTGAAACCATAAGTTATTCACTCACAGGAACAGCTAAAAGGATGGAGAAAGTTGAAGAAAATGAAGGATGAAGATTTTACTCATGTGATGATAAAGACTGGTGGAAATTGAAACACAATGCAAAATTAAATACACAGTTCTTATTTCCTCCACTCCCACACACAAACTTAATTGAGTCTTGAAATCAAGAAAAGTCATTGTAAAGTATAGTGGCTGAGTGTTCAAATGTTAGGTGCTTTTTACAAGTTTAAAAGACAAATTTGACTTTACCTGGTAAATTTACCTGGTTGGCACGTAAGAAAAGCTTTTCACTGTACCTCGGAAATGTGACAATAAACTAAACTGAAACTGATTTTTTAAAATTCCACTCTGAAACTGTGTAACAAATTTAATAATTCACACCAATGGAAGTCATACTATAATAACCAACCAGGTTCGTTATGAGAAGTTACCTACTGCTTTATACAGACAAACTGGGACATATTCGAACACCAGGATCTGGAAACTTTCACAGGAACGGTACTGGACTATATCAAGTTCTGCATCGGAAACGTGACTGTGGACAAAAACATTCGGGTTTTCCCAAACCAGAAACCCTGGATGCCCAGCCAGGTCCGCACACTCCTCAGAGCCCGTGATGCTGCCTTCAGGTCAGGTGACAGAGCTCTGTACAGGGCTGCTCGAGCCGATCTGGAAAGTGGAATTAAAAAAGCCAAGGCAGACCATAAGAGGAGCATAGAGTCCCACCTGTCCAGCAATAATACACGGGAGGTATGGCGGGGCATACAAGACATCACAAACTACAGAGGCTGTGCCACAACAACAGAAGACATGAGTGCGCCGCTGGCAGAGAAGCTAAATTGCTTCTTTCCCCGCTTTGAAACATCACAACAGCAGCACCCATCTGCTACAGCCCTGCTCCCACCCTCACCTGGCTCCTGTACTACTCCACTCACTGTAAGGGAGAACGATGTCAGACGGGTGCTCCTGGCAGTGAACCCCAAGAAGGCTGCCGGCCCGGATGGAGTGCCTGGTAGGGTGCTTAAAGCATGTGCCCACCAGCTCACCGGCATCTTCACCAGAATCTTCAACCTCTCCCTGGACCAGGCAGTTATCCTGTCCTGCCTAAAATTAGCCACAATTGTCCCAGTGCCGAAGAAGTCTCCCATCACCAGCCTAAATGATTACCGTCCCGTGGCTCTCACTCCGGTAATCACGAAGTGCTTCGAGAGATTGGTCCTCTAGCACATCAAGGACTATCTCCCTCCAGACTTTGACCCTCACCAATTCGCCTATCGCCCAAACAGATCCACAGAAGACGCCATCACCGTAGCTCTCCACTCTGTGCTGAGCCACCTGGAGCAGGGGCAGAGCTACGTCCGGATGCTCTTTGTGGATTACAGCTCAGCTTTCAATACTATCATTCCGGACATTCTCATCAACAAACTGGTCACTCTCGGCCTCCCCACTCTCACATGTGCCTGGATAAAGGACTTCCTCACCAACCGGCCCCAGACTGTGAGACTCGGCCCCCACCTCTCCTCCACTCGCATGTTGAGTACCGGCTCCCCACAGGGCTGTGTGCTAAGCCCCCTCCTATACTGTCTCTACACCCACGACTGTAGTCCGGCCCCCAACAACAACCGCATCGTCAAGTTTGCTGACGACACTACAGTAGTTGGACTCATCTCAAGGGGAGACGAGGCAGCCTATAGAGAGGAAGTCCTGAAGTTGACAGCCTGGTGCTCAGAAAACAACTTGGCTCTGAACACCAAGAAAACAAAAGAGCTCATTGTCGACTTCAGGAGGCACAGCACCGACTTAGCCCCCCTATACATCAACGGCGAGTGTGTGGAGAGGTTCTACACCTTCCGGTTTCTCGGCGTCCTCATCTCCGCTGACATCTCCTGGACAGACAACATCACAGCGGTCATCAAGAAGGCTCAGCAGCGGCTGCACTTCCTGAGGGTCCTCAGGAAGCACAACCTGGACTCCAACCTGCTGCTGACCTTCTACCGCTCGTCCATTGAGAGCCTGCTTACATACTGCATTACAGCATGGTACGGCAGCTGCACCACGGCAGACAGGGAGAGGCTCCAGAGGGTAGTTAGGGAAGCACAGAAGATCATTGGCTGCCCTCTCCCCTCCCTGATGGACATTTACACCTCCCGCTGCCTCAGCAGGGCGAAGAACATCATCAAGGACAGCTCCCATCCTGCGTTTGGCCTGTTCGACCTGCTGCCCTCAGGGAGGCGCTATAGGTGCATCAGAACAAGGACAAATAGACTCAAGAACAGTTGCTTTCCAAAAGCCATAACCTCTCTGAACTCACACATGCACTGACTTCACAGCTTAACCCCCGGACTTCCATCTATCCACCTACTGTAATTTGTACTGTAACTGTAATTTTTAATATGTGCAATAACCCATACTGTATATAGGAATCCTATTTATTCACTCTATTCACCCATTCTTTTATAGATATGTATATAGCGCCGCAGAACTGTGCACCTTATCCCCCCCCCCCCTTTTGTTTTGTTTTTTTTGTTTTTTGAACTAATTACATGTCTGCACTGAGTACGAGCTGCTTTTAATCTCATTGTACATGTGTATAGTGACAATAAAATGGCATTCTATTCTATTCTATTCTAAACGTTGAAATCCAATGATCTTAAATACTTAATGAAGTCAAAAGTTAGTATTTGCAAATAATTTTTGAGTGCACTACATAATTTATTTATTTATTCATTTCAAATGCTGTAGATATTCAAGACATTTCACCGATATGTTTAAACTTTCCTTAATGGCTTTCAATCTGCAGAGGATAAGATGAAAACTCAATTTATCACACTGCATCAATACGTATTCGCACTTAAGGAGTGCAAAAATTTCAAGAGAGTACTTTTAGTGTAATGTACTCTCAATTCTTCCAGTTTTAAATTTAGAAATTAAAAGTAATTTAATTTCCTTTTCCATGGAGACCTAACGTTTCAGATCTGTTTTCACATCTGGAATTATTCCAAAGATGGAGATTAAAACAGCTCCTTCCACAAATCTGTGTTCCAGATGGGCTTGAACACTAAACTAGAAAGACACTATCTGAATCTAGACCAATTCAAAGCATAAACATCATTATTAGAAAATGAAGTCAAGAGCGGTTGTCATATGTACTGACAGCAGAACAATGAAATTCGTATTTGCTTCAGATTAATAGGCCTATAAATGCAATAACACCCAGATAATAATCAAAAATATAATAAAGTAATAATTGTAATACTAGGTAACAATAAAAGGCCTAAAACCTAAGTGTGAAGTGCGACAAAGTCACAGCCGATAAAAGATCATAGTTGCTGAGGTCAGTGCTATGCAGTGTTCAAGAGCCTGATAGTTGCTGGAAAGAAGCAGTTGTTGAACCTTGTGGTCATGGTTTTAATGCTCCTGTACCTATCTTCTGAGGGTAGTAGTAAAATGAGAGCATGGCCAGGGTGGTGTGGGTCATTAATGCTATTGGCTGCCTTTTTGAGGCAACACCTCCCATAGATCCCTTTCATGGTTGTGATGGGGCAGAGAGTGTCTACCACCCTTAGTAATCTCCTTTGTTCTAAGACATTCATGTTGCTGAACCGGGCCTTGATGCAACCAGTCAGTATGAATGAATTAATGACACTTTATGATATTATGCTCTTTATAATAAAGTACCGTATTATGATAGTATGCTCTCTACAGTACACCTGCGGAAATTTGCTTTAGTATTGGTCAACATGCCATATCTCCTCAATCTAAGGAGGCATTGATGACCCTTCAGTGTGATTGCATCAATGTGCTGGGCCCAGAAGACAGTGAGTACCTTGTCCCCATTCACCATCACCAACTTCATGAAGCGACAACGATCTCAAAATTAGTCGTGAATTATTTGATATTTATTTTTTCATTCTGTTCAAGGTGACATTATATATATATTTTTAAACTGAAGTTATTTAAATGTTTCAGTCAATAAGAGCAACCTTGGACTCTATGAGCAGAGTTGAATCAAAATAACAGTCATTTTGTGCATTGACTGCAAGATACAAAGTGAAGTTTACCGATGACACTAAAGTGGTGGCGTCACAGATCAGAAATTATAGCAGGATTTTAATCAGCTGGGCAAGTGGGCCGAGGAATGGTTAATTGCGTTTAAGGCTGATAAGTGCAAGGTGTTGCATTTTGGTATGGCGAACTGGGGCAGGACATTCCTTGTGAATGGTAAGGCCCTGAGAAATGTTGCAGAGCAGAGAGATCTAAGAGGTCAGATACATAGTTCCCCGAATGTGGTGTAATAGGTCGATAGGGTGGTCAAGAAGGCTTTCAGTATATTAGCCTTCATCAGACAGGGCACTGAGTATAGAAGTTGGGATGTTACGTTACAGTTGTACAAGATGTTGACAAGACCATATGTAAAGTTCAGTTTTGGTCATCCTGCTATAGGAAGAATGTTGTTAAGCTGAAAAGACTACAGAGAAGATTTATGGGAACATTTCCAGAACTTGAGAGCCTGAGCTGTAGGGAGAAGTTGGGCAGGCTAGGACTTCATTCCTTTAGAGCACAAGAGGATGAGGTGTGATCTTATATGTATAGAAAATCATGAGGGGAATAAATAGGGTGAATTTACAGTCTTTTACCCAGAGTAGGGAAAATCAGAAGACATAGGTTTATGGTGTGAGGGAAGGATTTAATAAGAACCTGAAGGGCAACTTTTTCCACAGAGAGACTGGTGAGCATATGGAACGAGTTGACAGAGGAGGTAGTTGAGGCAGGTACTTTAGCAATATTTCAAAAACACTTGGCACATCGATAGAAAAGTTTTAGAGGGATATTGGCCAAATGGCCTGTTTCAGTAATGTATGACTAAGTTGTTCCATGATTTTAAATCCACCAACTTTGACTTCAGAGAGACACATGTTTGGGATGTCTACCATTACTTTACATCTTTTAATGAGGTAGTTGATTTCATTATTCATGCTGGTGCTATATTCAAACATGCAAGGTACCAGCGCCGTAGTTGGCTGCTATTTGTATACTTTGTGTATGCAAGCAAAGAATCTCACTGTGCCTAGTCACATGTGACAATAAAGTATTCCTATTCCTAAAACCAGCTTGTTTTGCAATCAATCAGGAAATAGGTTTGCACGGTGGCGCAGCGGTAGAGTTACTGCCTTACAGCGAATGCAGCGCCAGAGATCAGGGTTCAATCCTGACTACTGGTGCTGTCTGTACGGAGTGCGTACGTTCTCCCCCTGACCTGCGTGAGTTTTCTCCGAGATCTTCGGTTTCCTCCCACACTCCAAGGACATACAGGTATGTAGGTTAATTGGCTTGGTAAATGTAAAAATTGTCCCTTGTGTGTGCAGGATAGCGTTAATATGCGGGGATCGCTGGTCGGCGCAGACCCGGTGGGCCAAACGGCCTGTTTCCGCGCTGTATCTCTAAACTAAACTAAAGAAAAGTGAGCCCATCGGCCACAATGTCTTCTTCTTTTATTGAGATCATTAGCTGCTTGCTTGAAAACTGGGAGACCCTTCTGGGAATTATTCTTTGGCTTCAGAATCACTGCAGCAACATTTTGCGAGTCACCAGCAAAATCTTTATTATCTTTCCTCACACCACCTCCACACAGATTATTCCGTTTTCTTCAGTATCATCATTCCACTGAGCAGTGCTGAAAATGATTCCAAGTAACCTTCAGGAATGTTGCACTGGTTTAATTTATTAAAATAGAAAGATTCGCGTCCTATCCACATCAAAATTCACAATAATTCAGGAGTTAAACTACTCAATTATTTCTTGAACAAATGAGATTTTTAATTGTCCAAGTCAGAATCATAAGATGTGTGCTCCTATGACAGAACTGTTCAAAATCAGTCAAATTTATTCGTCACATGCACCAATGAAGGCACAGTGAAATGAATTTTCCAGCAACGATACACTTAAAAAAGAACACACAATACACAATAGAATTCACGCAAACATCCACCACAGCATTCCTCACTGTGGTGGAAGGCAACAAAGTTCAGTCAGTCTTCTCCCGTCCATCCGTGGTCGGGACCATAACCCCTCCGCAGTCGCCGCTACGGATGGCTGGATGTACAGGCCCTCTCATCAGGATGATCAAAACTCAGACGTCGGGACGGTAGAACACACTCGGCCACTTTCCTTCAGGATGTTATAGGCCGCAGGCCGGCAGTCGGAGCTCTTCTCCAGCGATCCCCGGCAAGGGATCCCAGAGTCCGGATGGTAAGTCCACGCCACGCCCGCGGCTAGAAGCTCCGCAGACCACAGCCCCATGATGCCAAAGTCACCAGGCCAGAGATCGGAGCACTCCTTTCTGGCGACACCCGGCAAGGACCCGCCCCGCTCCGCGATGGAAAAAGTCCACGCTGCGCCCGCTGCTGAAGCTCTGGGCCCGACTCCGGGATCGGCCGCTCCAATCCATGCTGTTAGGCCGTGAGGGAGGCGGAGAAACAACATGGAAAAAAAAATTGCCTCTCCGTCAAGGAAGTGACTGAAAAAACAGTTTTCCCCTTTTCCCCCACACAAGACATTCCAAGAGACACTAAAACAAACATTTGGACACACTAAAAAAAACATAAAGTCAAAATAACGAACACGCTGCTGGCAGGGCAGCCAACTCGCAGCGCCCCCCAACCTACCCAAACTCCTTGTGAATTTCATTCCTGGTTTGAGAACAATTGAATTTTCTTCATTCTGGTTGCCCATCGTATTCTGCAGCTTTTCTGATCTTGCAGTACCGCAGAAACAGATTAATATCAAGGGACTCCAGAAACAAGAGGAGCAAGTCCTTAAATTGCCGTCACAATTCGACCACAGTTAATCCGAGTCTCAATTCTATTTCAAAATCAAATAAGCTGCAGAAAGTGGAAATCTAAAAATAAAAATTGCTGTTAATACTCAACAGGTCACCTGTATGTGTGGGGCATAAAACATTAGATGTTTCACTTCAAGAATTCTTCAGCGTTAACTTTTCCGCATTTGTGTGGCCTGACCTGCTGATTTTCTCTTTTCTTTTTGCTTTTTATCTCAATCCTATAGTCCACTTTAGCCACATAAACCTGAAGAGTGTAACTCAACTAGAAACTGCTGATAAAGCCATGAACATTTCAGATTAACCCGACATCTGTAATTTTGTGAGAGAGGTTTTCCAATTTCATGTACTCTTTATCTTCATTTTTTTTCTCCTGATTTCATATGATTGCTGATCTCCAAGGCTGCATACAAGAGGAAATACTTTATTTCATATAAAGTATCAAATTATCAATTTAATTATCTCAACAAGATCACCTTCTCATACTCTTGTGTTTATGCAACCCGACTTCAGAACTTACATTTTAAGTTTCATTTTTTTCCTTCCATTGTTCTGCCCTGTACCTGCTCCAAATAAAACATAGAACTTTTCAGGATCTGTGAATCCAATGTAACTGAAAGGATCTGCCAAATGCTCTTTACAAGTAAACCACACTTTGTGGCAGCAGCCTATACATGGGCCACTTATGCTCGAACCCTCGTCAGGAAGTACGAGGGCGGGCACGTGACGTCATGGGCTAGAGGGAGTGTCCTGGTACTTAAGGTCATCTCACCTCGAGACCACCAGGTGTTCAACCGGTAGCTGAGCCCGAGGGAACAACCTCGCTCAGCTTCAGCAACAACATTAATAATAGTTAGCGCACCAACCTAACGTGTCGACCCTTGAATAAACAACTGTTTGAACCGGCCTGACGTCTCCTCTTTATTCACCACGTTTGGTGCCGCTACATTGGTGACCCCCGACTGTCCAAATTGAAATTTGGATTTCTCCTGAAGCTCGCAGCCTCGGGAGACCTGATGTCTGCAGCCGACTGCCCAGCCCTGCAGAACTACGCTGCCGCCAACCCGGCCCTGCGGTAATGTATGCCGCTACATCTGGGATGCCGCCGCTTCCCCACCAGCTGCTGCTCACCAGAGCTAAGAAGCCACGGCTGCCGCCGCTCTCCCGCTCCCAGCAACGGGGCAGGCCGCCTTGTGTGACGGCCACCGAGCTCCCCCGCATGACCTGCCCGGAGCCGACTACCGCAGTGGAGAGGTTTTACCTGCCCCCGTTGCCCCACCAGCTGCTGCAGGAGCTGCGAGCGTAGCAGCCTCCTGCCCACAGCAAACCCCGACGGCTCCTGGAGCGGAGAGAGTACCTGCCGCTCTCCCACTCCCGACAACGGACCAGGGCCCGGCCTCACACCGCGAACATGGCTCCAGGCCCTGCACTGCACCGGCCTCACCTCATTGCGGACCCGGCACTGCAACAGGCTCGCCGCGGCTACACGCCCAGCACCGCACCTGGCCTCACCGCAGCCACGGCTCCACGTCCTGCACCGCACCTGGCCCCGCCGGCCGCTGCCGAGGGCCTGGCCACCCGATAGGGCGGTCTTACCTGGGGCGCCTGCCGAAGTCGCCCTTTTTCTCCTCACCGGCGTGGACTCCGAATATCCCTGGGTGCTGGCTGGCTGCCTGTCCGGCCCAGGGATTCAATTGCTGGTGAAGGCCGCCTCAGCCGGCCGGCAAAATGGCCGCCGCGGCCTCCTGAACAAGCGGCCGAACAAAACTACAAATATGGCCGCTGAGAAAAGATCGAACTCACCTGACCGCCCTCCACAGCGCCACCTTCCGGCCGGATGCGGTCACTGCAGCCTCACCGCCGTCCACAGCGCCAGCTTCCAGCTGGATGTCGTCCCTGCATCCTGACTACCGGCAACAGCGCCACTGTCAGGTCGGAGGCTGTCACTGCAACGCTGCACAGCTTTCAAATCCTGCACTATGAACATTGGACAATTTGAACTTGCACTGATTGCACTGTAATTTGTGTTTTTTTTTTTCTGTTCATTTTGTGTTCACTGCATCACCACGCACCACGCTGAGTTCAGCAATTAGTTTGTTTATTTTATTTCGGGGTTTTTTTTTTTTCCCTCAAAGATGACGACGTCTCCCAGCCATTCCTGGGGGCTGCATTTTACAGGACACTCTCCCTTAGCTGGTCGAGGAGATGCGACTGTGTCTCTTCTGTCCGGCGGTTACTGCATCGGTCCCCTCGCACCCCTCGGTACCTCGGGATCGCCCATGCAGAGCGTTACTGCGCCCGTGGGCCCTCCGTCCCGACCCACGCCCGGGGTGTCCCAGACCCACATGCAGTAGCCGCCCTTGACCATGCTATTCCTTCCTCTGGTTCTGGGGGGGTCCTGTGGCAGCAGCCTATACACGGGCCACTTATGCTCGAACCCTCGTCAGGAAGTACGAGGGCGGGCACGTGACGTCATGGGCTAGAGGGAGTGTCCTGGTACTTAAGGTCATCTCACCTCGAGACCACCAGGTGTTCAACCGGTAGCTGAGCCCGAGGGAACAACCTCGCTCAGCTTCAGCAACAACATTAATAATAGTTAGCGCACCAACCTAACGTGTCGACCCTTGAATAAACAACTGTTTGAACCGGCCTGACGTCTCCTCTTTATTCACCACGTTTGGTGCCGCTACAACTTACACATTAGTATTCCAACAACTTTTAACATAAAGACCAACATTCCACTAACCTCCCTGTTTAACTTCTGAACACTAGTACAAGGATATGTGAAGATGGACACAAAAATAAACACACTTCTTTTTGTTCCTAATTGCTTGCCAAAATCAAAACATCTAATTTTTGTTTTCAGATCTATGTTGAATGACCACACAAATGAATTTCACATTGTAATTTTCTGTCCACTAACTGTATGTATTTGGAACTTTCTTCTCCCATTAAGGCATGTTAGCTTACTTGGTACTACAATAAACAAACATGGCTTCACAATTTCTCTGTTCCCTCATCCAAGAAAGTTTGTGGGGAATATGTGAGGTTCTGGTATCGCTTCCTGGTAAACATATGTCACACCCACTGATATGTCATTGGGTAATTGCTGTGGAATATTTATTTACTTTATTTAGCTGGTCAAGTGCTATCTTTTTCTATCTGTATTTAAATAGGTTTTCACACAAAATTAGAGTGGTTGCTCAGGATGAAACACAAGAGCAATTAACAAAAGAGCACGATCTCTGGGGATTCTAGTTGCTGCAACTCAAGAGGTCTGGATGAGTTACCAACATAGCAAATTCTAATTGCAGCTTCCATTCAAACTCAAGATTTTACTGGTGGAGAAAGACAGTCCAGATACACGAGGATCATTGCTGGATAGCAAATCCCCCAAATTGATCACTTTACCGGTAACTGAAGCCTCTTGCAATTTCTACATCAACTGAGGAAACATGGCTCCCTTTACAATATTAATTTGAAGGAAAAAATATTGTCCGGTAGCTGGGTTGCATAATATCTTGTTTTAATCAGCTACATGATTCGATTTCTAGCAATAAGTTTAAAGAAAATCAGGGATCATGCCAGTTGCAAGTTCCATTTTTTTTTGTTGCATTTTAGCTTGAGTCAGCAGGCAGGACATATCATAATTACAAACTATTTTATGGGACTACCAGATTTGGTTTAATGAGTATGTTGCATAATCAGCTGTCAAAAACAAAAGTAGTGTTCTGGTTCAGAAAGAGCACCACACAGAGGTCTATGCCTCACCAATAAAAAATCTAGGCTTGACCACTAAAGGAGCGGTCAGAGGTGTTGTCTTTTGATTAACACATTAAATTAAGATTCCATCTGCACTCTACAATGGACATAAAGGTTCCCTTGGTATACTTTGAAGCAGCTTAATGGCACAAGTTAGCACTACTCCCTCACAGCTCCAGGGACCCAGTTTCAATCCTACCCTTTGGCACCGACCATGTTGAGTTTGTATGATCTTGCTGTGTCTGTGTAGGCTTCTGCTGGGTGGTGGTGAATTATTCTTTAGTCCAGCAAATGGCAAAAGAATCAATGGGTGGTTGATGGAGAATCCTAAAGAGAAAACAGGACTGATGGGATCGTTCTGCTCGGAGTTGGCATGGGCTGAATAGCCTCTTTCTGAATCATACTTTTTAAAAAAATCTAGTTTTTGGCCTTGGCCAGTATTTACCATCCAATCAAAATTATCTCATTTTGTGACTGTGAGCAATTTCATGGGAGAAAACTGTCAGCTTTTCTGCCTGCTTTTTAAAGAGCCCGCATTTCCTATTACCGGCACATTGTAATAGGAACCTTGCATGTTATTTCTAAATACCGCTCGGCCAAGCAAAACCCCCCCTACGTCCCAGCTAGCAAATCCCCAAACATTATAAAATTGTGACACAAAGTGCTAGAGCAACTGGGTGGGTCAGGCAGTATCTCTGGAGAGCATGGATAGGTGACATTTCAGGTTGGGACCCTTTCCCAGACACCTTTTGTGCATCACTTGATATGGTAGTGAGCAAAACAGAGCAAAGAGAACACACATGGTTAGTGATTTTGCTCTCATTTTTCATGTTCATAACTGATAGGAGCAGATTTTAGCCATTCCACCCATCAAATCTACTTTGCCATTCAATCATGGCTGATTTATTTTTCCATCTGAACCCCATTCCCCTGCCTTCTCCCCATAACCCCCAAGACCTTTTTACTGCACCTTTAGTATCTTCCATCAATGTCCTAAAGAGAGAAATTTCACTTAGATACAGGTAATCCTATAAAATCCAGGCTTGTTAGTGATCCTGGATGCAACAGGATAAGATAGTGATCCTGGATGCAACAGGATAAGATGGTATCCTGGATGCAACAGGATAAGATGGTAGCCAGTTTTAATTTAAGGAGCACAATTAAGAAAATAATTGACAGTGTGTTTTTGTAAAACTGTCAAAGTCATAGGGGAAATAGTTATGAAACTTGGGTATTTCCATCAAATACCATGTCTACCATGGAATTTCTATGAAATGCATTGATATATTGCACGAGAAAGAAACATGGAATTAATAAAGCTCTTAAAATAAGGCTATCTGCTGCTTTGGTTTTGAATACACCCTGTTCTTTGATATGGATTTCCAACCCATTTCACAACCTTGACAAGTCACCACTGTTAATCTATAATTAATCCCCATGATTTTAACCCATAACCAAAATATTAGTATTGGCTAGCACTAAAAAAAACACAGCAAAATGTAAAAAATAGAAAATATGTGATGAGGATGGTTTGCTCCCTCCCAACCCAATGCTAACTTAGAGTGGGCTGGATAAAGTGGTCAAAGAGTTCTACAACATGGAAACATGCCCCTTATCAATGCCGACCAAGTTTCATTTGCCTGCATTTGGCCCATATCCCCCTAAATCCTTCCAATCCATGTATATATATTGTGTCAGCCTCTATGGCTTTCTCTGGCAGATCACTCACAATACAGACTATCCTTTGAATTAAACATTTGCCCCCATGAACCCTCATAAATCTCTCCTCAGTCACCTTCCACTTTTGAGTTGTATTGTTTGAAGATTTGGATAGTCTAGGAAACTTTTTCCTTTTACACTATGTCAAATAGCACCATTCCACAATTGCCTACAATTAACTGAATAGCATTGCTAATCAAGTGAAACTGATATCTGATATTGCAGTCAGCTGACAATTTTATTCTCATTTCCACTACCTATAATAATACATTTTTGTATATGCGAAACTTACCAATATCTAATAGCCTTGGAGGTGAAGAAGACCCCTGCTTCAGCCTGAAGAAGGGTCTCGACCCGAAACGTCACCTACTCCTTCACTCCATAGATGCTGCCTCACCCGCTGAGTTTCCCCTGCATTTTTGTCCAACTGCTTCAGACAATAACGCTGCACTCTACTGGACAAAGCTTAAGACTGATTCAAGTCAAAAGGCACAACAATTGTCATTACCATAAGGTCCCAGAGTCAAAAACAAAAATATATATTTTCATCTTATATCTGTCCAAATGTTACTTGATTTATTTTTCTGACATGTTAGATTTACTTTATTATATTTGATCGGTGCCCCAAGGTGAATTACAAAAGGGTAACATTACACTGAAGACACTCAATGGGCATAAACGCAAACATAACATTCTAAAATCCCTTGCTCCTCTTGGATTTCAGGTATGAATAATTTTGCAAATAATCAGACATAGCAATTGTCATTGTGCGTAAATTTTAAATAGCAGCCAACTACTCCCAAAGGTACTGAAACAAATTACTCAGAGAAAGAAGCTGCTGTGTATTCGGAATGCATATTGCCATAGGTGGTGAATACAGAGACCAATGATATTAATGAGGATTTGTATATCAATCAGTTGAAAAACTGTTTGATTCAATTTACATTTTATGAAAAGGACTGTGAAATTAATTCCGAACAACACTACAATATTCACCGTGCGGAAATGGTGATGGTGTGTGGAGAACAGTGACGATTTAACTTTTGCATTTACTGTCATTGTCCAGATCCCAACACCCAACCAAGATGTCCTGCCTATATCCTAAAATATTTGTTTGAGATTTAATTCAGCCTTACATTAATTCCATCTATTCTAATGAAGGATATACCCCAGATTAAATTAATACAAATCAAGATACAAATCCTTTTCCTTTTTCCTTTTCCAAATTTCCCCATTTACTTACCCCATTCATATCTTCATGTCAGGTGTGGCAGTGTTTAAAGCCTAAATAAATAATGTCAAGCTAGATTCACTACCTCCAACTGGTTTGTTATTCATCCCATAGGTCAAAAAATATCTCCCTCCAGAATATCATGTTTAAGTTTAATTTCTAGGATAATTGAACATATGTTTAATGTCTGAATAATCTTTCAATTACATCTGCAGAGACCGACAGCAACGTTGTTTTAGTAGGGCGGCACAGTGGTGCAGCTGGTAGACCTGCTGCCTCAAGTGCTAGAGACCCGAGTTTGATCCTGACCTCAAATGCTGTCTGGGGGAAGTTTGCATATTCTCCCTCTGAGCATGTGGGTTTCTTTCGGGTGCTCCGGTTTTCTCCCACATCCCAAAGACACGAGGGTTTGAAACTTAATTGGCCTCTATAAAATTGTCCCTAATGTGTAGGTAGTGAATGAGAACGCAAGATATAGTAGAACTAGTGTGAACAGGTGATCGATGGTCAGCGTGGGCTCAGTGGGCCAAAGGGCCTGCTTTCATACTTTGTATCTATAAACTAAACAGATCAAGCTGCATACTATTTATCATCACAGATGTTGCCTGATCTACCAAGTTTCTCTAGTAGCTTGTCTTTTTGCCCAAGATTCCAGCATCTGCAGTCTCTTGTTCACCATTGTTTTTATGCTTTAATGGGTCAATTTCACAATATTTGTTATTGCTTTCAAAACTCTCCAAACCACCTTCCTCACTTTTTTAAATCTCCTTCAGACACAAGGCCTTTCTTGGATTATTAATTCTTTGAAAACATCCCTGCTGACTGCCCCAACAAATCAGTTCACTATTGGCAAACATTTATTCAATTGCTATGCTTGTGTGTTCTTAAAATTAATTCTATCGAGAGATCCTTAATGATATTTTGATGAGAAATGTAGGTAGTCCGTCTAGCATAGCAGCAACAGCGCTGAAAGTTCATTTGCTCATTGCCCCATTACTAATTGTGGGTCTATCTACCATTGTAGCAGCCATTTTTCCTAAATTACCACAGCAAGGAATTTTAGTTCATCTTGAGGAATATGCCTGACTAGCAAGTCCAGCATTTATTGCCATCTCAATTGTTCTCAAGAAGGTGGCTCAACAAAACTTATTTAAAGGATTGCAGTAATCTTTCAAAAGTGTTTATACAGTCAGTGTTTTGACACATCCTGAAATTCTGAGAGTTGCTATATAAATGCTAATCTTTCTGTGAGTAATTTTGAATCACATGGTACTCTTTCTGAAGGGAGAACAAAAGGTAAGGAAATATTGGCCACATTAATTTCTATACTGAGACAAATACAATAATCGTATATATTTGCCAGAAACTTATTTTGATTACACGCACACAGGTTTTGCAAACATACACAACCATGGTGACAATATTCCTTGCTCTCTGCACTATTAATCAAAAACATTTTTAAATGCAGGACCCAGCAATTCTAAAAGATACAACATTTACATTATTATAAACCATCTCAAATTCGTACTAAATCCATATTTGTGTATACTAATTCTTTGCAAAACTTGCACAGAGTTCCTCTTTATATTGGTACTAGTTTTTCACATTATTCTTTGCATATCCATTCAGAACATTGATATCACTAAAATCAGGTCAACTGCATTATATTAATTGCACAGCTCTTCACAGTAATGGGGAAAATGTAGCTTGAAAAAGATTGACACCATTTTCCAAATTATTAATTAGCTCTTAGCAATAGCAGAGACACAAATTTTTAGTAAAACCCCTGAATTCACAAGAACCCTGGAATTTTTTTATTTACAAGCAGCACTTCCTTTATTTTATTTTCTAAAGCCCACAACTAACATAATTCACAATTCTATATTTACCAGCAATCCAGTCCATCCTTGAATAACAATTTTTCATATCTGTGTCAAGGCATTTGTTCAAGCATTGGAACCGATCAAGTTTCATCTCATATTTTCTACAGCCAACAGGAGATCTCTCCTTTATTTTTCCCTCTGTTGGCCTCAAGCCAAGCACAAAGGCCAATAGTGTTGTTTATTTTGGGTTC